>CM045731.1:19842500-19870000 GCA_024760905.1 Plotosus lineatus
ATCCTCTTCGTTCCCAGTGGAACATAAGGCCATGATGATTGTCCTCCATCTGGACCTATCCTGTGCTGCATTTTGTGCTTTCCTCCATGTCAGGTTCATCTCTTCCAGCTCTGATGTTATTGTTCTTCTCCATGTTGTTTTTGGTCGTCCTCTGCTTCTCTTTCCAAGTAGAGTCCATCTGAGAGCCACTTTGGGAATCCTGTTGTTATCCATTCTGAGCACGTGTCCCAGCCATCTTAAGCGTCGGAGTCTTATCTGATGTTCAATGCTTGTAAATTTGGCTTTCTTGTGCAGTTCATAATTTGAGATTGTTTTTGGCCAGAATATGCCGTAGATGTACCTCAGGCATTTGATTTTTTCATGTCACTCTGCACCACATGCCAACAGTCCGAGCCATATAGTAAGACAGGTTTGACGTTGCTATTGAAGAGCTGTACCTTTGTCCTCTGAGTCTACTATTTAGACTTCCACATAGGACGAAGTCTGGCAAAGGCACATCAAGCTTTGGAGCGCCTGGACTGAATATCTTTACTGGTGGAGTTTTCTTTGGTCACAAGGCTTCCTAGGTATGTCAATTCATCAACATTTTCAAGAGGTTGTTCATATTGGTAGTAGGATGCTGAGGTTGGTTACCCTCCTATCACACATCACACCGGCCCCTTTTTTCCAACCATCCAAACCTGCCTACATAAGCTTCTTCACCTCTTTTCCACGCTCTCCATTGCTCTGGATTGTTGAGCCTAAGTACTTAAAATCCTCCACTTTCTTTATCTCTGCTCCCTGTAACCTCACTGTTCCTCTTGGGTGCTTGTTGTTCACACACATGTATTCTGTCTTACTGAGGCTAACCTTCATTCCTATCCTTTCCAGGGCATACCTCCACCTCTCTAGATTTTCCTCCACTTTTTCTCTGCTCTCACTACAGTTCACAATGTCATCTGTAAACATCATTGTCCATGGAGAATCTTGTCTAACCTCATCTGTCAGCCTGTCCATCACCATAGCAAACAAGAAGGGCTCAGAGCTGACCCTTGATGCAGTCTCACCTCTGCCTTGTATTCTTCTGTCCCATCAACAGCACACCTCACCACACATCTCTCATACATGTTCTGCACCACTTAACATACTTCTCTGCCACGCCAGACTTCCTCGTGCAATACCACAGTTCCTCTCTCGACACCCTGTCATATGCTTTCTCCAGATCCACAAAGGCACAATGCAGCTCCCTCTGACCTTCTCTGTACTTCTCTATTAACATCCTCAAAGCAAACACTGCATCTGTGGTGATCTTTCTTGGCATGGAACCAAACTGTTGTTCACAAATGCTGACCTCTGCTCTTAGTCTAGCATCTGTTCACTCTCTAAAACCTTGTTGAATATTCTTGTCAGAAAATCTACTGCTACCTCTCCTATACAGTTCCATACGTCCACAGATATGTCATCAGGATGAACACCCTTAATATCTTTGGTACTTGTCCTCAACGGTCACCTCTTCTACTCTTTTTTTCTCTCATTTTCCTCATTCATCAGCTCTTCAAAGTACTCTTTCCATCTTCCCAGCACACTTCTGTCATCAGTCAATACATTTCCCACTCTGTCCTTTATCACTTTAACTTGCTGTACATCCTTCCCATCTCTATTTTTCTGCTGTGCTAACCTGTATAAATCATTTTCTCCCTCACGCTGTGTCTCCCTGTACTCCTGTTTACTCTCTTCAGTCCTCTCAATGTCCCATTTCTTCTTAACTAGCCTCTTCCTTTGTACCCACTCCTGCACTTCCTCATTCCACCACCAAGTCTCCTTATCTACTTTCTGTCCAGAGGACACACCAAGTACTCTCCTTCCTGTCTCCCGATCACATTTACTGTAGTTGTCCAGTAATCTGGAAGCACTTCCTGACCACATAAAGCCTGTTTCAACTCCTCCTTGAAGACAACACAACATTCTTCCTTTTTCAGGTTCTACCACTTTGGTTTCGGCTCTGCTTTTGCCTTCTTCACCTTCCTCACCATCAGCATCATCCTGCATACCACTATCCTATGCTGTTTGGCAACACTCTCACCCACTACTACGTTGCAGTCACTGACTTTCTTCAAATTGCATCGTCTACACAAGATGGAGTCTACCTGTGTGCTCCTACCTCTGCTGTCATAAGTCACCCTATGCTCCTGTCTCTTTTGGAAGAAAGTATTCACCACAGCCATTTCCATGCTTTTTGCAAAATCTATCAACATCTGCCCTTTTGTGTTCCTGTCCTGGATACCAAACCTGCCCATCACGTTCTCATCCCCTCTGTTGCCTGCACCAACATGTCCATTGAAGTCTGTACCAATTACCACTCTTTCCCCTCTGGGGTACTCTGCATCACTTCATCTAACTCACTCCAGAATTTCTCCTTCTCTTCTAGCTCACATCCTGCCTGTGGGGCATAAGCACTCACAAAATTGAACACCACGCCTTCGATTTCTAACTTGAGACTCATCACTCTGTCTGACACTCTTTTCACTTCTAGAACATTACTGACAAACCCCTCCTTCAAGATGACTCCTACTCCATTTCTCTTCCCATCCACACCATGATAAAACAGCTTAAACCCTGCTCCTAAGCTTCTAGCCTTGCTACCTTTCCACCTTGTCTCCTGAACACACAGTATGTCCACCTTCCTCCTCTCTATCATGTCAGCCAGCTCTTTTACTTTTCCTGTCATAGTTCCAACTTTCAAAGTCCCTACTCTCAGCTCTAGACTCATGCCTTTCCTCTTCTCTCTCCGCCTACAGACATGCCTCCTGCCTCTCTTTCTTTGACCAACAGTAGTCCAATTTCCACCAGCACCCTCTTGGTTAACAGCACTGGTGGCGGTCGTTGTTAACCTGGACCTTGACCAATCCGGTGTGACATTCGTATTGATGATCCGCAAAACATGTTTGGCAAATGTTTTAGAATGTTTAGAATAAATGTTTGATAGAGAACACTGTTTTGTACCCCCCTCACGGCTGCATTAAACTTATGTTTATTCATTTTCTGAATTTTACCTCCTGTGGATTCATACATCTTGGCTTATTTCATTACAATGTTATGTTTTAAATTAGACCTGCTGTTCTTGCATGCCACAAAACATGTTTGTCTATGATGGTATATGCAGGCCGTTCCTTCTGGGTCTTGTGCATTAGGTAATAAGTGGATGTTACATGGCAAAGCACAACAAAATCATGACAAGTTTATGGTGCTGCCTCAACACGCTGCTTAAAAATATAAGGTTTTGTCCTATGTGAGGTTCTCATCATAGTAGGTTTAAATTGTAATTATAAGCAATTGTTTATTGAAGTTAAGATGGATATTGTTCAATATTAAGCTATATTATTGAATGAGACAAAAGTAACATATGAAGCATTATTTTTTTTGAGGGGTTGTTATCTGCTGAAGTCAAACACTCTCTGAGACCGAATAATTCTGTATCATACTAAAACTGAATTCTATAATTGTTTTATTATTAATTTATTTTTAGTGTCGACAGTCACATTGATGTGTAGCACCTGCCAAATTGTGCATTGACCATTCAACTTATTCCATGGAAATAATAAAGTTATCCCATGGCAATGATGCATTATCAAGAATTATTGCATGGCTTTCCACGAATCACAAACAAGAAAAATTTTTGGGCTGGATGTTTTTCACATATATTCGATGAAAACTAGAAAGCAAACCAATAATTTAAAGCAAACTAAAATGAGTGGGTTTTTATTTATTTATTAATTTAATTTGCTTTTCCATTTGCCAATTGGCATGGCAGTGGCTAGGTGGACTCCAATATTTAAAGTTTGAAAAAATATGAAATCCATACTGTGTATTTTTCTTCATATTTCACTGAGACAGCATCTTATTGAAATTTTAGGATTTCAGAATCGCATTGCACCATTCCCATATGGTATATATTAATTATTATTATATGTATTTACAGGGGCAGTAGTGACCCGGTGGTAGGATGCTGATTAAATGGGTTATCAAAGGCCCACCATGACTCTTACTGTCTGTGGAGAGACCCATGTAAAAGAACCATTGCTCCCATGAGTGAATGGATGCTGAATGTCATCATCATCTTCAAGGTCCATAGCCACTTGGCTGGAGGTGCACCATGCGGTTGTCCACCAGACGTTTCCAATTTCTTCTGCTGGCTATATACTTTGTAACAATGGAGGACGTGGTAGTTTTTATTCCGGGCCCCGGCAGATCCTGTATGTGGTGTAAACCTGCTAAGTGCTTCAATAGTCAAAATTTCCTGGTAGTGACCAACTTTTCTTCAGCTATGGATGGCCGTTGGCTCCTGAATAAGTCATCCTGACCTAACCTGACTTAATGTCTGACGGGTTGTCCTGAGCTGTCTAATGCTGAATGTATTTACCATATACTAGTATTTAGGGCGGCATGGTGGTGTAATGGTCAGAGCGTCCCAACATGATGGTCCTGGGTTTGAGTTCAGGGCTTTCTGTTTCCTCCTTCAGACTAAAGACATCCACATTAGGTTCCAGATTGCCCTACTCCTAAGTAAGTGTGTGTGTGTGTGTGTGTGTGTGTGTGTGTGTGTGTGTGTGTGTGTGTGTGTGTCCTATAATGGTCTCCTCAGCTGTTCTGGCTGTACCGTGCTTTTGCTTTGAGATAGACTCCACCCTCGCTGAGTGGTTCAGCAAATTAATGAATGTCTACTCATTATTCAATAAATAATATTTAGTTGAAACCTTTTTTATGTTAACAATTAAATGTAATACCTAGTATATATTAGGACATTATTTATGCTGACATGTAATTAGTAATTATCAAGTAATTATCATTTTACACCAAAAAAATTAATGAAACCCATGAAACGGGCACTGTTTTTCAATTTCAATTCAATTCAGCTTTATTTGTATAGCGCTTTATAAAATTAACATTGTCACAAAGCAGCTTTACACAGTAAAAAAGGGAAACTAGAGCCTTACAAAGTACGAAAGAATTTCGTTTCCTATTACTGCTACATATTCCTAATGAGCATTGCCATTGGTGATGGTGGCAAAGATAAACTCCCTCAGTAGATGTGAGGAAGAAACTTTGAAAGGAACCAGGCCCAAAAACTCATCCTCATTTGGACGAAACCATAAAAATACAAACCATCTGAAAAATTCATTACAGCCCAAAACATAGTCTGGGTGGTTACACAACTATAAGTCCTGAATAATTGTGGGGAAGAAAGTTAATATCACCAGCAATGTCAATGTCATGTTCACAGTCTGCTAGTGCACATCTGGGCCCATCTAGGTCTTCATCAGCAAGAAGGAAGGGCTTCCAAGATGAGAACTGCAGCCAGGATCAGCACACCAGGACAGAGCACAGGACTCAGAAAGAAGAAGGACCAGGATCATCAGCATCCCAGAAGGAGAATGTGTACCTCAATAAAAACAGAGAGAGCGAGAGCGCGAGAGAGAGAGAGAGAGAGAGAGAGAGAGAGAGAGAGAGAGAGAGAGAGAGAGAGAGAGAGGGGTTGTTAGGTATACTCATATGCAGCATAACTAAAAAAGAGAGAGCCAGAAGGAAGACAGACATGAGGACACCCTGTGCTGCTGGGCAGTCAGCCGCCCCACTGTCAAATGGACCTTGGTGAGCATGTAGAGTGGGGGAGCGACAGAATCCCAAGATCACAATTTACCAGAACTCTCTATTCCTGAGACTCCCAGATCTGCTTCTTTACCTAACGGAACCCTATTAACAAAATACTCGACTAAACATGTACGTTTTCAGCCTTGTCTTAAAGACAGAAACTGTGTCTGAGTCCCAAACATTAATTGGAAGGTTATTCTATCTTCTTCTTGTCCTTTCGGCTTTTCCCTTCAGGGGTCGCCACAGCGAATCATCTGCCTCCATCTCACCCTATCCTCTGCATCTTCTTCTCTTACACCAACTGCCTTCATGTCCTCCTTCACCACATCCATGAATCGTCTCTTTGGTCTTCCTTTAGGCCTTCTGCCTGATAGTTCCAACCTCAACATCCTACTAGCAATATACTCACTTGGAAGGTTATTCTATAACTTCTATAATGTTTTTAATTTTTCTGTAAATGATGAAAAAAAAAATCATGAAGAATATGAGCAGGGGTTTGTGTGTACTGTATATTCAAGCTGTTATTATGTACAACTATACTGTACACTCGTTATATATTCCACAAGAGGGCAGTCAATACCCCATACATTGTTTTCTCTGGATTATGGGAGGTCTTTGAAATTCAACACAAGAAAGTGCTGCTGTTGATTAACACTGAGGTTACATCCTCACCCAGTACTTTTTTCTACACTGACACCTTATCATTTCTTATACTTCAGCAGAAAAAAGAAAATACAGTGATAACACTGATGTGTGCACCACCCCCGTATTTGCCGGCTATATAAATACAGTGGAATATACAGTCCTGTATACACTTGAATTGTTACCCTAATAAAATTATAATTTAATTTTAATAAGGAGAGGAGGCATGGCAGTGTAGTGGTCAGCATGCTTGTCTCAGAGCAAAAAGGTCCTGGGTTTGAGCCCTGGGCTCGGCGAGGGTGGTTCCACGTGGAGCTTGGGTTTCCTCACCGAAAGTCCGAAGACATGTGAATTAGGCTAATTGGTTGTTTCAAATTGCGCCTTAATGTGAGTGAGAGCATGAACTGTTGTGTGTGTGTGTGTTGGCCCTGCAATTATCTGATGAATCATTCAAGTTGTACCTTGTCATTGGCCCCACTGTGAATCTAGTATGAGTAAACGATTTGGCACGATGAGTGACTGAGATTTTATATAAACTGAGGGATTTTTCTCAGACCTTACAGCACTAAATCTCGGTGCCCAAAGGGATGGCCTCTTCCTGGCCTCTTTCATGCTCCTCTATGTTTACCTGTTTTTAGATGCTTGGAAAAGAAGGAAGTGTACAATTTTTTTTTTCTCTCGTGACAATGATTCCCAGTTTCTATGACGACCGTCGCCAGGCAACGATCAGACAATGCACAGCCTGCTTTGATTTAAAGAACATAACCCATGAAAGTCATTCTCTGAGTTTCTTAATCTTATCTTGCTCACATCAGCTGATCTGACCTTGTTACATCAGGCTGTATTTCGTATCACTGTGACTGATATTACAAAATGGACTTGTACACAACATATCATGAAATTTTTCATCGTTTATTTGTGTCCGAACAGACCTAAAGGAACACAGTGTACCTTAAAAATAAAGGCTGTATTAAATATTTGTTTACTAGGTCTATTTAGAAATTCCCAGAGTATCATTCATTCATTCGTTTTCTGAACTGTTTAATCCTAATTAAAGTGGTGGGGGGAAACTAGCGCCTATCTCAGCCAACTCTTGGCAAGGGCAGAGTACACCCTGGACAGCTCGCCAGGCCATCGCAGGGCAGAAACAGGCTGATGGCTATGCAGCCCACCCTTGACGAAAGTCATCAATGGTTCTTTTACATGCCTCTCACCATAGACAGTGAGAGACATAGCCGGCCTTTGAGAACCCAGTTAGCTGCACTGGGGGGGGGGGGGGGGGGGGGAGTGACAACCTGTTGAGAGTGGAGCTTGAACCCCCAACCTTGGGATCAGTGATCTCGCACCTTACCACCAGGCCACCACTGCCCTCTCAAAGTATTATATTATCATTATTATACTAATGAAGGTCACATGTTTGAGATTTCATGAAGAGAAAACAATATTTTTATAGACCAATATGTATTCTTGAAGGTGTATAAAATTCCTCATGGTAGATCGAGCTTCTGATCCTCTGCATCAAAAGAAGTTGGTTTGAGGTGGAATCTGATTGGGAATCTGATTAGGATGCCTCCTGGTCACTTCACTTTGGGATGTTTTTGGCATATCCAACTGGAGAAGGCCTCGGGGTAGGCCCTGAACTTGCCCTTCTAGACCTGTTGTCTCTGTAACCTGTCCTTGGATAAGCAGAAGAAAATGGATCGATGGATGGATGGATGTAAAACTCCTCCATTTAAAAAAAAAAGCATCTAGCATTGCAATAATCGTGAAAACATTTTCACCGTGTAATTCTTAGAACAAGCATATCTTTTGGGCAGGGACTGTCAATGAAAAATCTTAAAATACCACAGAACCTTGGTGGTCAAACGACTCTTTGGTCGAACAAATTGGAATCCTATCAAAAAATATGAGGAGAATATGCCTTGGTCTTCGAACAAATGATCCGAGTTGGAATGGAGCAGAGCTGAGTGTGTTGAAAGCTGTTCAGTATTCAGTACTTTGATCAGCCATTGAGCGAGAGTCTCGTACTCGTATTGTTTATTGATTACATTATGGCTACTTTAACCCTTAACCCCAAATCTAAAGAAAAGCAGCAGTAATTCTACTAGAAAGAAAAAGAGAAAAGTCATGAGAATGTGAAAAATCACCTACAATCAAGAGACAGAGAAGGGAAAAATCATCACGTCCCTCAAAGCAATAACCCGCCCCCATCTCTCTTTTCCCATCCGTCCATACACGCTGACACATCGCAACCAGGAAGGTTTGTATTTTCAAATTAGGTTAATGATTACGTACTATTATTATGTTTAACTCTTTTGTACATTAATGTATGTATTGTATATTAATATGTTTCATTAATACACCTTGTTTTCACAGAGGCAGTGGTGGTATAGTGGTATAAGGCGCCGTATAACTCCCCCCCCCCCCAGTGCAGCTAACTGGGTTATCAAAGGCCAGCCATATCTCTCACTGTCTATGGTGTGAGGCATGTAAAAGAACCATTGCTGACTTTCGACAAGAGTAGGCTAAAAAGCCGTTGGTGTGTTTCCACCCTGCGATGGCCTAGAGAGCTGTCCAGGGTGTTCTCTGTCCTCGCCCTGAGTTGGCCGGGATGGGCACCAGCCTCCCCGCGACCCTAATTAGGATGAAGCGGTTACAGAAAATGAACCTTGTTTTCACAGTATATGCAACTGTGTTTACAGAAGTGGACATTCATCTGAACGCATTAATCGAGTTTTAACATTTTTTATGGGAAATATTGTTTCACACTTCACACTTCGAATGCAGCCATGAGGCGGGGGGCAGTGTCTCTCCCCTTATGCCGGTCCCAAGCCCGGATAAATGCAGAGGGTTGCGACAGGAAGGGCATCCGGCGTAAAACTTCTGCCAAAAAAAAATGCAAATGATCAATACAGAATTCATACCGGATCGGTCGAGGCCCGGGTTAACAACGACCGCCATCAGTGCTGTCAACCAACAGGGTGCTGATGGAAATTGGACTACTGTTGGTCGAAGATGTCGAAGAAGGAGAGGCGGAAGGCGTGTCCGTAGGCAGAGAGAGAAGAGGAAATGCGTGAGCCTCGGACTGAGAGTAGGGACTTTGAATGTTGGAACTATGCAAGGAAAAGATAGGGAGCTGGCTGACATGATGCAGAGGAGGAAGGTGGACATACTGTGTGTTCAGGAGACAAGGTGGAAAGGTAAAAAGGCTAAAAGCTTAGGAGCAGGGTTTAAACTGTTTTATAATGGTGTGGATGGGAAATGGAGTAGGAGTCATCTTGAAGGAGGGGTTTGTCAGGAATGTTCTAGAAGTGAAAAGAGTGTCAGACAGAGTGATGAGTCTCAAGTTAGAAATTGAAGGCGTGATAGTCAATGTTGTTAGTGCTTATGCCCCACAGGCAGGATGTAAGCTAGAAGAGAAGGAGAGATTCTGGAGTGAGTTAGATGAAGTGATGCAGAGTACCCCCAGAGGTGAAAGAGTGGTCATTGGAGCAGACTTCAATGGACATGTTGGTGCAGGCAACAGAGGGGACGAGGAAGTGATGGGCAGGTTTGGTATCCAGGACAGGAACACAGAAGGACAGATGTTGATCGATTTTGCAAAAGGATGGAAATGGCTGTGGTGAATACTTTCTTCAAGAAGAAACAGAAGCATAGGGTGACTTATGAAAGCGGAGGTAAGAGCACACAGGTAGACTACATCTTGTGTAGGCGATGTAATTTGAAGGAAGTCAGTGACTGCAAAGTAGTAGTGGGTGAGAGTGTTGCCAAACAGCATAGGATGGTGATGTGCAGGATGACACTGATGGTGAGAAAGGTGAAAAAGGAAAAGGTAGAGCAGAAGACAAAGTGGTGGAAGCTGAAAAAGGAAGAGTGTCGTGTTGTCTTCAAGGAGGAGTTGAAACAGGCTTTGGGTAGTCAGGAAGTGCTTCCAGAGGACTGGACAACCACAGCCAATGTGATCAGGGAGACCGGTAGGAGAGTACTTGGTGTGTCCTCTGGAAGGAAAGTAGATAAGGAAACTTGGTGGTGGAATGAGGAAGTGCAGGAGTGTGTGCAAAAGAAGAGGTTAGCCAAGAAGAAGTGGGACATTGAGAGGACCGAAGAGAGTAAACAGGAGTACAGGGAGACACAGCGTAAGGCGAAGGTAGCAGTGTCAAAGGCCAAACAGAGGGCGTATGATGACTTGTATGATAGGTTGAACAGTAAGGAGGGAAAAAATGATCTATACAGGTTAGCACAGCAGAGAAATAGAGATGGGAAAGACGTGCAGCAAGTTAGAGTGATAAAGGACAGAGAGGGAAATGTATTGACTGATGACAGAAGTGTGCTGGGAAGATGGAAAGAGTACTTTGAAGAGCTGATGAATGAGGAAAATGAGAGAGAAAAAGAGTAGAAGGGGTGACCGTTGAGGAGCAGGAAGTAGCAAAGATTAGTAAGGGAGAAGTGAGGAGGGCATTGAAGAGGATGAAGAGTGGAAAGGCAGTTGGCCCTGATGACATACCAGTTGAGGTATGGAAGTGTCTAGGGGAGGTAGCAGTAGATTTTCTGACAAGAATATTCAACAAGGTCTTAGAAAGTGAGCAGATGCCAGAGGAATGGAGGAGAAGTGTGCTTGTGCCCATTTTTAAGAACAAGGGCGATGTACAGAGTTGTGGCAACTACAGAGAGATAAAGTTGATGAGCCATACAATGAAGCTATGGGAAAGAATAGTGGAAGCAAGACTAAGGGCAGAGGTCAGCATTTGTGAACAACAGTTTGGTTTCATGCCAAGAAAGAGCACCACAGATGCAGTGTTTGCTTTGAGGATGTTAATAGAGAAGTACAGAGAAGGTCAGAAGGAGCTGCATTGTGCCTTTGTGGATCTGGAGAAAGCATATGACAGGGTGCCGAGAGAAGAACTGATGTATTGTATGAGGAAGTCTGGAGTGGCAGAGAAGTATGTTAGAGTGGTACAGGACATGTATGATAGATGTAAGACAGTGGTGAGGTGTGCTGTCGGTGTGACCGACGAATTCAAGGTGGAGGTGGGACTGCATCAAGGGTCAGCTCTCAGCCCCTTCTTGTTTGCTATGGTGATGGACAGGCTAACAGATGAGGTTAGACAAGAATCTCCATGGACTATGATGTTTGCAGATGACATAGTGATCTGTAGTGAGAGCAGAGACCAAGTGGAGGAAAATCTAGAGAGGTGGAGGTATGCCCTGGAAAGGAGGGGATTGAAGGTTAGTCTTAGTAAGACAGAATACATGTGTGTGAACGACAAGGACCCAAGAGGAACTTTGAGGTTACAGGGGGCAGAGATAAAGAAGGTGGAGGATTTTAAGTACTTAGGCTCAACAATCCAGAGCAATGGAGAGTGTGGAAAAGAGGTGAAGAAGCGCGTGCAGGCAGGTTGGAATGGATGGAGAAAAGTGTCCGTGTGATGTGTGATAGGAGAGTATCGGCAAGAATGAAGGGAAAAGGGTACAAGACGGTGATGAGGCCAGCGCTTTTGTATGGTTTAGAGACAGTGGCCCTGGGGAAAAGACAGGAGTCAGAGTTGGAGGTAGCAGAGATGAAAATGTTGAGGTTCTCTTTGGGAGTAACGAGGATGGATAGGATCAGAAATGAGTACATCAGAGGGACAGCACATGTTAGATGTTTTGGAGACAAAGTCAGAGAGGCTAGATTGAGATGGTTTGGACATGTACAGAGGAGGGATAGTGAGTATATTGGTCGTAGGATGCTGAGGTTGGAACTACCAGGCAAAAGGCTCAGAGGAAGACCAAAGAGAAGATTTATGGATGCAGTGAAGGCGGACATGAAGGTCGTTGGAGTAAGAGTAGAAGATGCAGAGGATAGGGAGAGATGGAGGCAGATCATTTGCTGTGGCGACCCCTGAAGGGAACAGCCGAAAGGAAAAGAAGAATTGTTTCACACTTCGAACAAATTGGTAATCGACCAAATCTTTGGAATGAATTTTGTTCGACCATCGAGGTTACACTGTATCTGTGAAAATTTGTAAATATTTGAGAAAATTATTTCATCTCTAGCACTAGCTTGATAAACTAGAAGCACACAAAGAGTGCAAACCTCCACCAAGACAGCTCTCATTTCCCTCTTAATTTTCAGCTCCAATTTATTTTTCAACAAGCTACAAAACTGTGAATGTGACAGTTTAGTTTCAGACATTAAAGACAATTCATGCCTAAGAACAATTCCTGAAAATGTTAACCCATCCAGCGTTAATAAGTCAAAAGTTATGGTTTCTGAAATTTTATAGTGTTTTCTATAGGTCTCATTTTTTTACACTGAAATCTGAGCCACTCGCAACCTTTTCAAGTCCTTAAATCTCCAAGTCAAAGAAAGATACAAGACTGAAAATTTTTATCCTTCATTTTTTGAAAGTAAGAAGCAAATTTCAGAAGGTCAGTCACCTTTACATGTACTGAGCCATTTAGCCTTTCTGGCTTTAACTTTAATGTTTAACCGCTTAATCCTAATTATGGTCGCCCATACCAGCCGACTCTGGGTGAGGGCAGAGTACACTCTGGACAGCTTGCAAGGCCATCACAGAGCAGAAACACGTTGATGACTTTGCAGCTACTCTTGTAGAAAGTCAGCAATGGTTCTTTTACATGAACTTCACACCATAGACAGTGAGAGACATGGCCGGCCTTTGATAACCCAGTTAGCTGCACTGGGGGGGACAGTGACAACCCGTGGAGAGAGAGAGAGAGAGAGAGAGAGAGAGAGAGAGAGAGAGTGGGGCTTGAACCCCCAACCTTCAGCAGGATCAGTGATTCAGCACCTTTTCCACCAGGCCACCACTGACCTTAATGTTTATTCTTTATCAAAATAATTTCCACTTCTGTTTTTCAGCTTTAAAGCTCAGTCTTCATTCCTTGCTTTTATCTCTGTGTACACTTGAAATTTTATGTAATTTTGTGGGTGTCATAAATTGCAAATGGGCTGTTTCGGGAGTTCTTTTTGTATTTAATGTATGATCAACCCACGCACATGCGAGTAAAGACAGTTAGACTGTCCAAAACATTTCGAAAACTAGCAGAAATTGTTTTAGTTAAGTTTAATTTATGGAAATATTTACATGTAATTTACCAGAATATTAATAATATTATAATAAGGGAGGCACATTGACTTTATCAGTATAAATAAACTATCTGTACTATATTGTGATCTACAGAAACACAGTCATTTAAAACAGTATCAGGATTGTCAGCATTAATTTCTGATGAAGCTTGATGATCATGGCATGGAAATGATGGCTCAGAAATCTATGTTGAGATTTTGAAATATATTTAATGCACTTCTTATTAATAGAGAACAGACTATTGGGGATTTATCAAAGTAAAGTTCTTGCACATACACTTTGTATTTTAGTGGCACAGTCAATAATATGAAAAAAAAGAAAAGAAAAAACCCACAAATATAGCAGGATATATACTCACAGTAGTTGGATATCATTTTATATAATAGAGCATGCAAACTACATTTGTACAGTCAGCCTACAGTCTACAGTTTTAAATGTATCAAATGCTTTACCTGGTCTTAACTATTATTATGGGCTTTATGGGCTTTGTCCAAAATTATCCTTATTTAAATCCCATAAACCTCTTTACTACACTGGTGTGTTTTTTTTTTTTTTTTTTTTTTTTTTTTTACATACAGGCTTCTGGCCTTTCAACCGTTCAACTGCAAATCTTACACCTCTCCCTCACTTTCTTACCTTGTTTCTGTTTTTCACCATCTCACACTATTAATGACTCACAAAGCTCCAAGATCATGACAAGAGCGAGATTTCTGCCTGAAAAACTTTCCGCCGTCACGCTCTTTTTCCCGAGGATAGCGTGGTACGAGGTTGGACAGGAATCGCTTAGCCCGTGTACTTAGGCTTTCACGCCGACCCCCCATTGCTCCGTTTACCCCGCCGTTCCCCAAGGACCCAAGACTTTGCCCTCGTGCTGCCCGAACAGCCAGTTCCAGAAGCTCTGTAGTACCGTGGTCCAGAGATGCCGACAACTCCACGTAGAGAGACTCATAGAGAGCAGCATTGGATCGAGCCTCTGTGAAGCAAACATAGCACTGTAAGATATACAGCAGCCTTTACATAGACATTCATTAGTCATTCATCCATTTTCTGAGCCGCTTAATCTTAATGAGGGCCATGGAGAAGCTGGTGCTCACTTCAGCCAAGGTATACCCTGAGCAACTTCCCAGGCTATTGCTTGGCCAACATATATACAATCGGTCACACTCCCTCTCACACGTAAGGGCACTTTGAAACTGATACTTAGCCTAGTGTGGATGTTTTTCTGCTATGGGAAGAACCCGCAGGAAACCCACTCAAGCACAGGGAGAACACACAAACTCAACACAGAAATGCCACGACCCTGGGAATCAAACTTAGTCTCTTCTTGCTGTGAGTTAAACATGCAAATCGCTACTGTGCCATATTTTTCTTTTTTCCATCTCCTTCCCTATCATTCTCTTTTATTTCTCTGTATGCCATCAATATGGCAGTGGTGGTCTAGTGGTTAGGGCGCAGGATCGCTGATCCAAAGGTTGGGGGTTCGAGTCCCCACAAGGTTGTCACTGTCCCCCCCAGTGTAGCTAACTGGGTTATCAAAGGCAGGCCATGTCTCTCACTGTCTATGGTGTGAGAGGCATGTAAAAGAACCATTGCTGACTTTTGTAAAAGAGTAGGCTGCAAAGCTGTCAGCGTGTTTCTACGACCTGGAGAGGGATTGGCTCAACCAGACCAAATCAGCCCGTCTCACCATGAAGGTGCCCTAACGACAGCTTCGGATGTTAAGGGATAAGTGAAGTGAAGTGATGCCATCAATATATACTTTGATTTAAATAGGACTTAAATTATGGTATTAGGAGGATTTGCTTTAATGACTTAATGAAGTTTTATTTGGACCCATTAGCCTGTGTGTGTGTGTGTGTGTGTGTGTGTGTGTGTGTGTGTGTGTGTGTGTGTGTGTGTGTGTGTGTGTGTAAGGAAAATATCTTGCTTCTTGTCTCATAGGTCTAATTTCTTTATTAAAACAGTAATCTGCACTTCATTATAACCCACTTTTTACAATGGAGACATGTGAATTATGCTCATCACATATCTGACACTTCTTATCCAATGCATCAATTATCAATACCACATATCTGTCAGGGTCGTCCAATCCCTGTGGACATTAAAGACATGATGTGAGGTTAGATACACCCTCTTTTGTGAACAACCACATTATTTCCCATTGTCAACTGTCTGTTGCCAGCGCAACCTGACCAATTCTGAAAGCTACGTACCATGTCAGCTCAATTCTCACTTATGCACATGTGAGATTTCAGACCTCAGTGTGAATGCGCAGGTGCTCACACCATACGTGCTAACAATCCTGCGGAGCAAGTAGAAGGACTATATATATATATATATATATATATATATATATATATATATATAAACAAAGGATAACATGGCACGAAGCACTCATATTGCCAATACATGCCAAGCCTTCTTTGTTTACCTATTCCTGATCATGTGCTTTGCCTGTGACATTGTCATACTGTATTGTGTATTAGCTCTGCCTGCTTATTAGTTTTAGTGTTTTCTCTGCCACTGGTAATCTTTTTGCCTGATTGCCTGAGCTCTGCTCATTTCCTGTTATGATAGCACATTGTGTTCTTGGATCTGTTTGCCTGGCCTGGATCTTTCCCCTTTCTTCTCCTCTCTCCTCCAGAAAAGGGTACAGGACACTAAAAACAAAAACTCACAGACTCAAGAACAGCTTTTACCCACAAGGTGTTAAACATGTAACCGCCACTACCACCATCACCACCACCATCACCACCACCATCACCACCACCATCATCACACACACTAACTAATAAACAGCATTCAAATCATCTTCCGGGATAGTGCAATACTCATGCTTCAGTTTCAAGTGCAATATTCATGTTTAGAGCAGGTATCGAAAATCCTAACATTTTAGCACCTTATAATTAAAATCACTACCTCTTACCTGGTGTATATGAGGCACCTTTAACTATCATTCACCCTTCTGTATATGTGTGACTATATGTATAGATTGAAAATGTATGAATATGTAGAAGAATATATATAAGACGCTCCCCGACTTACGTTCATTCGTTTTACGTATTTTTCGATTTTAGGTACCTATGTAGTACGCTGACATATTGACGCAATGACGTAATGATGCTGCATCCATTGTTTACAAACGACAGACTGAACATGCCATCCTTCTTCCCAGTCCACTGCGTGTTACCCTTGTGTTAAGACGTGGTCTCTGTGATCTTTGTGTTTACACTGTTTTGCGGACTTTTGTAACCCTAAGCAAATATGGTTGGTCAGAAGCGTAAGCCTAATAGTGATAGGGGTACAATAGGCCCTTGACTATTCTCGGTTTTGCATTTGCGGTTTGATTATTCACGGACTGCCGAGCAGCTCGCACGTGATTCAAATTCAGCCAATGGCTGTCCTCCTTCGTGCTGATTGGTTGAGGTGATGTAACGCCCCTTTTCCTCATTCGTGAACAAGTTGGCAATGAGCCTTTTTTAGTGTGTTTTAATTACCAGTTAAGTTCTATGATGTCACTCAAACGCCTGTTTAAGCAGCAGAAAAAGGTAATGCGGTTGGATGTCTCTTCTGAAGAAATAAGACTTTCTCCGGAAGAAATAAGTTTCCTCTGAAGCCACGTCATTGCTGAAGAGGAATACAGTAATCCTTTGAACTGTTGTAAAACACTCCACTATTAAAGTCTTTTTTTAATTATTATTCCCGTACATGACCTAAGGTAATGTTTAAAATGTTTGTGTGTTATATTTTATTTACTGTGGTGTAGCATGTTTCTCATTGTGTTTTGTTTATCCAATTTATTACATTTCTTGTTCTTTTATGTCCTTTTTGTTATGGTCTGTGTTTTGAGGGACTTTGACTTTGGTGCTGTGCCTCTCACTAACTGTTTGCTTCCTGAGGGGCGTGGCTGAGTGGCTCACCTGGATTCACTATTCTTATTTACTCCCAATAAACAAAAGCACGCTCAACTCTGCACCAGAGGATTAACTCACATCAACATCACCGCTTCTTTGGTTTGTAACACCTCTAACTTTCTCACTCTAAACTGTTTTGTACTTCGGCTCCAGTTGGGCGTGGGCATGGCCAAGCTGCTCGGACTTAATACAGTTAATACCTGAATTCAGTCGTGTCATGCGTAATGCAATACAGTACGTTCCTCTAGTGGGCATTTTTGAGAACTACAATGCTGTATGCTTATAAAAAGAATGCACTGAAAGGTGTTTTATGCATATGCTGTATAATGTTTATATTTTAGCATCAATAAATATAACAGTAAAAATGGAAAAGTTTTTCTTAATCATTACTACATTTTACTACATTAATACTGTATTAATGAGTAAGACTGTCTATAGAATAAGTTTAAGAAGTCTATTTTTGCGCATGTAATAGATGCATAGTATTTTACTTACAACTGCTCATTCGCGCATGTGACGTCATACATGGGGTTTTACTTCCGGGTACAGAACTTGCGGATTATCTCGATTCGCGGGAAGGCCTGGAACCGTACCCCCGCGAATGTCAAGGGCCTACTGTAATCAGAAAAAGCGGAAAGCCATCTCGTTAGAAATGAAGATGGATATTATCAACAAAATTGATGCTGGTGAAAAACACATGAATGTTGCACGTTTCTTCCAAATGGCTCCGTCAACCATCGCATCACAGAGAATGTTAAAGGTTATATCTGATACTTGATATTTGATGAGTGAATTTGATTAAAATTTATCTATTTGAAATTATTTTACTTGAATTTAATTTTATGTTTATTTTGTTTTTGGGGTGTTTTATGAGATACGGTAATGGTATTTATGGATGTATCGTACAGTATGAACGTCATACATAACTGGAATATACAGTAACAACTTACGTTTTTTTTCACCTTACGTTCGGCCGTCCGGAACCGAACTAAAACATAAGTCGGGAAGCATCTGTATATATATATATATATATATATATATATATATATATATATATATATATATATATATATATATATATATATATATATGTATGTGTGTGGTGTGTGTGTGTGTGTGTGTGTCTGTCTGTGTGTATGTAGGATATATATGTATACAGTATATAGGTATGTGTGTGCATATGTGTGTGTATATATAGATCTGTATAGGTATGTGTGTGTGTATTTGTGTATATAGGTATAAACACATGTATAGCTTAGTGTAGTTCCTTAGATGTATTTTGTGCTTGTTCTAATTTCTGCTAAATTTCATTGTTCATGCAACAGTTGACTCTCAAGGTCTCTTTATCTTTTGCTTATCTTTATATAATAAACTCATTTTTAATTCTACAGCTTTATATTCGCCTTCACTATCTGCCGCAAAGCAGTGTGACAGATACCTGCTGGTCTCTTTATTACTATCATTTATTATTGCAGAGTCCTGTATGTTGCCAATGTTGGCATGCTCATCGAAAATAAAGACACTGTATCCCAAAAGGATGTTCTCATAGTTCTCATTGCCCAAGATATCTTTAGCCTTGTGCGTTTGGCAGACGTATCGATTAATTAATAAATTTACTTATTTATTTACTTATTTTCAATGACTCTTGCCAGCTTGGATGTCTACTAGTCTGCCTTCAAGCCACAGCGTCCAGAGACAACCTGCTCAGTTAAACCCTCTATGCTTGATAAGCATCCAAGCCTGAAATTTTCATTAATTGCATTTAATTTCCTGAACTATTTTAATCTTTTTAGGGTCATGGGGAGATGGGAGCCCATCCCAGCTGATGCCAGACCATCTCAGGACCAACACACATCACCATTCACACTAACTTTCACATCTAGGTAACAATTAAGAATATTCAATCATTCTAATATGTATGTCTTTGGACTGTGGGAGGAAACTGGAGCACCCAGAGAAAATTCATACAAGCACAGGGACATCATGCACAGAACTTTTTTTTTTACACAAACGCCTTTATCGGACATGGGGTTTTGAACCCAGAACCTTTGTGCTGTGACACAAACGTGCTAACCTCGATGCCGTTATGTTGCTCAAAGAGAGAAAACCCCCACCTTTAATTGTTTTTGGAGGGTTTTTTAATGCCATAAATCAGTCGGCCCTCTACTTACGAAAACCTCTGAGTATGAAAAATCCAGGTTACGAAAAACATTTTCCTAAATTTTCATCTTCTATTCACTAAAACAACGCGCCATTCAAAAATTCAAACAATGCATGAGTTGCCCTCTCATTGCCTGTCTCCCAACATCCCACCCCGCTGGCCTTTCATTGGTCAGGAGGGAGCTAAACTGTATCCATACTTCCTGTACCCATACTTCCTGTTTGTCACACACGTGAATGAGAGTTGAACGGGACTGTTGGCTTGTTTTGAGATTGATCGTTGCCGCATTATATTTTGTTATCCATCCTGGACCCCAAGAAAGTAATTCCCGGTGAAACAGAAAAGAAGAAGCAGGCTCTGTTGCCAATCGAAGTGAAGCAGGAGATGATAAAAAAATACGAAAGTGGGATGTGGTTGAGCGAAATCGCGAAGGAATATGCCCAAAACCCTTCCACAATCGGGACGATATTGAAGCAGAAGGAGACCTTAAAGCAGAAATACAGTGACCGAGGCAATTATTTTGGCACGATATTAAAGAAGATGGAGGCATGAAAGTGCTCCGTGGGACAAGATCTCCGATCTCGCAAGGAAGCAAGTTAATAAATATTGAATCAGGACCTCTGATCTTTCAAACAGGTACTGGAATTCCACTTTAAATACATTAACCTAAATGTATGCTTTAAATACATTACTCAAACGCTCCATCGGCTGCGCGCTGCGTGTGGGCAGAGCCCGCATTTGGCAAACCATGCCACTCCACAAAGCACACCAGATCGAGAGAGTTTTGTGTGTGTGCATGTGTGTGTGCGTGTGTGTGTGTGAGAGAGAGAGAGAGAGCGACAGAGAAAGAGAGATAGAGAGAGAGAGAGAGACAGTGTTGTGTGTGTGTGTGTATGTGCATTGATAAAAAAATGTTTAATAATGGTTAAATTAATAAATATGTTAATAAAATGGTTTAATATGTTAATAAAATGTTTAAATTGTTTAATAAATAATCTTCTTTACTTTTAACACATATTTAATACATATTTCATACAAAATTGGTGTACTTTTATTATTTTTAAAGGGTTTATTGAGTAGTCTTGGGAGCCTTGGAACAAATCACGCGTTTTTCATGTAAAATGCTCCTCTACTTACGAAAACTCCATCAAATTAAATCCCACATTACGTCTCTCTTTGTGAGTTATCCTTATTTTCCCCTATAAACACTCATTGATGAGAGCAGGGTAATAGTTTGAGGTGTTTTCAGGTGAAAAACCTCATTATAAAACTTCACCTCTTTCTTGAAACACACACACACACACACACACACACACACACAGATAGAGGAAAATGACTGAGAGAATGGGAGAGAACAGATCTCGGGGGGGGGGGGGGGGGTTGAGTTTGAAGTGTTTCCTCCAACACCTCCAAATGCTATTAACCTCAAATGTCAACAAACCGCAGGTGGAGTCATATGATAAGATGGAGAATGCCATCGCTGTCATGACTGAAATTATTCTGAAAGGCAGACACACCATGTCCCCTCTCCTATAGTGTCGTACAGGGATCGGCCGTCAGAAACACACTGCCGAACAACCCCATTATAATGCATTAGCTGACAATGTTTATCCAGAGGGATAAAATTGCAGCCCAGAGCAGAGACTTAGAGTGAAGATTGCATAACACTCACACTTGTGTGTGTATTTATATGTGTGTGTGTGTGTGTGTGTGTGTGTGTGTGTGTGTGTGTGTTTAATTTTAATGCGTCTCCCTGTGTGGTTAAAATAAGCCGTCTAAACACACAGGTGTAGAGAGTAAAATGTGTATGTGCATATATGTATGTGAGAAATCATCATATTAAATCCTCCCACACGGCGTAGATACTACTTTCCTCCACCAGCACACCGCTCTACTTTTACAAGTCTGCCAGCATCCAGCTAGATGCACGACACACAGAGAGAAAGCGAGAGAAAATGAACATGCACAAACAACAACAAGTATATACACCCCCTCGCAGCCAGCATAAAAAAGGAGTGGATCCAGCAATCAACTGTGTTTATAAAATATTAGATGAGTGACTACAGGACATCACCGTGTCCCATTCCACATGAGAGGACTGTCGGTCCAGTGTCTGGAATATATGGCACACGTGTGCCGCATGTCCTCTTCGACACAAGAACATCGCTAAAGACATGGAACGATGTTGAACAGCTGTTTGGGGCTGCACAAGAGTAGATACAGGTGGTGATAGCTCATTGGTTAAGGCTCTGATTTACTAATTCTAAGGTTGGGGAGTCCCAGTATCACCAAGCTGCCACTGTTTGACCCATGAGCAAGTCCCTAAACCCTTGATTGCTCAGTTGCACAAAAATGTAAGTCACTCTGGATTTTGGCCCTGGTAAGCTGTTCAGGGTGTACCCTGCCCTCACCCAGAGTCGGCTGAGATGGGTGCCAGCCTCTCCGCAACCATAATTATGAGTAATTGTCTTAGAAAATGAATTCAAAATGCCGTAAGTCTATGAAACAATGCAAAAAAGGCTTTAGCTGTGGCCTAATGGCTAGAGAACTGACTTTGGGACCAAAAGGTCGTTGGTTTGAAAAATTTGGGGTGATGTGGTGAGTGAGCTGCACCATCCCCTCCCCCACATTCATGGCTGAAGAGCACTTAAGCAAGGTGTCCTGCACTGCAATGTGTATGGGGCAGCCCACTGCTCCGAGAGAGAGAGAGAGAGAGAGAGAGAGAGAGAGAGAGAGAGTATGTGTGTGTGTGTGTGTGTGTGTGTGTGTGTGTGCTCACCTTGGATGGGTTAAATGGAATTAACACAGCATAAAATATTTTTTTATTTTTTTACAATTTACACAGAGAGAAGTATAGAGAGAGGAATACGCAATGGGAAGAGATGACACCTTTAAGGTCCACAATAGGTCACGCAAAGGTTCGTGGATGCTGAGATATGGGCCTACAAGAGCCTCATGTGAAAAATTTTGCAAATGTTGATGTAAAAACGTTAACATTAATTATTTGTTTGTTTAAAAGACACCCATCTGTAAATCCCTTCCAAAAACTAGCTCATTAGCGTCGCTGGCGGACATCTCTGAAGATTATTGGACAAATGCGTTTAAACGTTGTCTGATTATACTGTTCTGCCTTTTCAAATCAACCCGTCCTTGCTTATAATTTGCTCTTTTAGCCTCCAACATTTAAGAAGTACACTTATAATTGATCGCTTTCACTCCTTCGTGTTAATTATGCAGTGAAATGGAGCCTGTCTAAAGGACGTACCCTCCGTGCTGACCTCTCGTGAGCGGACCAGGTCACTCTTGTTGCCCACAAGGATGATGGGAGTTTGAGGTTGATTTTCCCTGAGAAGGAGGCGGAGCTGAGCCGTGCGGTGAAAGCTGCGTCGGTCTGTCACCGAAAACACCAACACACATACTTCACACACCAGTGTTGACAGATCCTGTCAGACAGAAAGAAGTAATGAACTGTATTTTATTTAATTATGTGAGATTCTGGCTGGTGTTTTAAAATATTCAGTCAATATTATTATAATATTATTCTTGTTAGCGGCACGGTAGCGCAGTAGTTAGCATGTTCAGCTCACAGCAAGAAGGACGCGGGTTCGATTCCTGGACTCTGTGCATTTCGGTGTGGAGTTTGCGTGCTATCCCTGGGCTTGTGTGGGTTTCCTCTGGATGCTCCGGGTTTCTCCCATAATCCAAAAACATGCACAGTAGATTGATTGGTAGTTCTAAAACACCCCTAGGTGTGAGAGTGAGTGTGAATAGTTGTATGTTGTGTCGGCCCTGATTGTCTTTGCTAAAAGGAGGACATGGTTCATGAGCAGGAAGATTAATATGTTGCCATGTTACCAATAATTGAGTGATATTTATAGTTTGGTGGGGAGTATCAGTGCTGTGCAAACTGTCGCTTTGCTGATTCATTCTTTGTTTTTGTGAATTTCACATATTGCACCATTTCAAAGCTGAAGCCAAAGCTTTTCTATTTGTCCATCTGTTTACACCTTACACTGCAGACCGATGCTCCTTTAATTACTCTATTTATTTTAAAATAAATAAAGAAAATCCTCTTAATCTACATACAGTGGTACCTCACCTTACAAAAGTCTCACCAAACGAAAAATTCAGGTTACGAAAAGCATTGTCCTAAAATTTTTGTCTCAGGATACGAAACAAGTTCACGTTACGAAAGCGCCATCTTAAAAATTCAAATGCGCCATTCAAACATTCAAACGTGCAAACATCCCGCCCTGCTGGCCTCCCAGTGGCTAACAACTGAGCTGTTGTTCATGTCGCATTCACTCAAGTACCATCTTAGACAGGTCCACATGATGTCATCTTGGACAGGGATCCCATTGCCTAGGAGGGATGACCTCCCGTTGCATATTATAGAGCTGAATCTACCATGATGCTTTTTGTGTAACGGACAGAGTTGCTGTTGTTTTATGCTTTATTTCTTGACTCAGGCTTTTAAGCTTCCATAAACATTTGTAAGATTATAACTCTGCTAAGAAGACATGGTCAACATGTGCACACACACACACACACACACACACACACATACACACACACACACACACACACACGCGCGCGCACATGTGATTTACGGTGCGAGTGAGAAGAAGAAGAAACGGGCTCGAGTGATATCACAAAGGAATATGGCCAAACCCATCTACCAGCGGTACGATATTGAAGCAGAAGGAGGTCTTAAAAGATATGCTTTTATAATTTTTAAAGGGTTTAGGGGTGATATTGGGAGCCTTGGAACGAATCACGTGTTTTACATGTAAAATGCGGTTCAACTTATGAAAAATGTAGGTTACGAAAAAAGCTGTGGAACGGATTAATTTCGTAAGATGAGGTACCACTGTAATCTCAATTTGCATTCTCATTAACACGTCCGCATCACATCTAGAAGGTCCTTCGCCAGGCTCAGGTGTTTCTATGTGGAGTTTGCATGTTTGCCCTTTGTTTGCAAGGGTTTCCTCTGGGTACTCCGGTTTCCTCTGACAGTCTCAAGACATACACATTGGGCTAATTGGCTGTTCCGTGTGTAGGAGTGAGTGTGAATGGTTTTGTGTGTCTGTTGCTGTATGATATTCTGGCGAGCTGTTCAGTGTGTACCCAAGTTTTCGTCCTGTATTGGCTGAGATAGGTTCACGCCTCCCCACGACCCGATAAACGGTATGCGGTATTCTTTCCAAGCCGACCACTTCTTTAAATTTGTGAATTGCTTCAGGTCCAGTCCCAGTGACAGGCATTTGGGTGCGGCCTCTGCATGTTCTATGTGTGTCTATGAGTATTGCGTTCCTCTCAGACCTTCAGTTTCCTCCGACAGTCCAAAAAATGAACATTAGGATAATTGACTACTTTAAGTTACCCCTAGGTATGAGTGTGAATGACACCCATCTCATCCGACTCTGGGCGAGGGTGGGATGCGCCCTGGACAGCTCGGTAGTTCATCTCAGGGCCAACACATGCTTGCTCTCATTCACATCCAGGGGCAATTCGGAACAACTAATTTGCCTTAGGAACATGTCTCTGGAATGTTGGAGGAAACCCACACAAGGTGAACACACAAAACTCCCACACCTATCCGGGGATTCGAACCCAGGACCTTCTTGAAGTGAGGTGGATGTGTTACCACTACGCAACTGTGCAGACCATATATTCAGTTCATCAGTTCATTTTCTGTAACCGCTTCATCCTAATTAGGGTCACGGGGAGGCTGGTGCCCATCCCAGCCAACTCAGGGCGAGGGCAGAGTACACCCAGGACAGCTCGCCAGGCCATCGCAGGGCGGAAACACGCTGACGGCTTTGCAGCCTACTCTTGTTGAAAGTCAGCAATGGTTCTTTTACATGCCTCACACCATAGACAGTGAGAGACATGGCCGGCCTTTGATAACCCAGTTAGCTGCACTGGGGGGGACAGTGACAGCTTTGTGGAGAGTGGGACTCGAACCCCCAACCTTTGGATCAGCGATCTGGTGCCTTATACCACTAGACCACCACTGCCCCCTAGACCATATATTAATTCAAAATAATTGCATTTCATCTTTATTGTCCCATTTTATTGCTTCATCCCTTATTAACAGCAGAAGGAAGCTGAAGTCTATCTCAGCCTACTATGAATGAAGGTGATGTACACCTGAATACCTCAGCAGACCATCACAGGGTCAACACACACACACACACACACACACACACACACACAAAACCAGTGACACTGACAGCCACACCTAGGAACAAACAAGAATATCCAATTAGTGTAATCTGTATTTTTTCGGATGTCGAAGGAAACCAGAACATGTGGAGGAAACCCATGTAAGTACAATAACATGCAAGCACAATACGTAAACTCCATTCCTCTTCGGGCCCAGGAGTCAACCCCAGGGCTTTCTTGCTGTGCGATGATGTGTTAACCGCTATGCTACCGTGCCCCCCCCCAGGTCTTCCAGTGACATTACATTAATTTATATTAACCATGCTAACAGTGGTGGCCTAGTGGTATAGGGCGCTAGATCGCTGATCCAAAAGTCGGGGGTTCGAGTCCCACTCTCCACAAGGTTGTCACTGTCCCCCCAGTGCAGCTAACTGGGTTATCAAAGGTCGGCCATGTCTCTCACTGTCTGTGGTGTGAGGCATGTAAAAGAACCATTGCTGACTTTCGACAAGAGCAGCTGCAAAGCCGTCAGAGTGTTTGTGCCCTGCGATGGCCTGGCGAGCTGTCCAGGGTGTACTCTGCCCTCGCCCGGAGTTGGCTGGGAGGGCACCAGCCTCCCCACGACCCTAATTAGGATTAAGCAGTTACAGAAAATGAACTGAATTTAAATGTCTAAAGTAGAACAGAAACTTTCTTTTACATTTACAGTTCAATCCGTAAAAAATTCTCACCTGTCTCCAGTTATCAAAGATGAAGATGGTGCTTTCTTCGTTGTCCACGGTTACGGTGCGAGCATAGCCCTCGCCTGTGAGATACACACCAACACACAGACAAACAAATGTGACCTGAGACAAAACATCCTCTGGACTATTGTTTGTTCTTCTCCCTAGGTGGTCATCAAACTATAATTAAACTACCTACTGAATATTACAAAATAAAAATCTCAGACTGTTCATTGCTACCCAACAGTTCACACTTAATGTTGAAGTCGTTGGAAAGGCTGAAAGAAAGCATATCCATTCGTATCATCATCATCATCATCATCATCATCATCATCATCATCATCATCCTTCTCATCATTTCCAAATATATCTTTTGGCAAGAAACCTTACTCACTTACTCATTTTCCAAATCACTTGCTTTGAGAATGGTTGCAAGAAGGCTGGAGCCTATCTCAGCCAACACTCAGAAAAAATGGTACTCTCTGAACAGACACAACAGTTCGCATTCACACTCACACCTAGTGCCAATTGGGAACATCCAATCTGCCTAATGTGTCCACATGTCTCTGACCCGTGGGAGGAAACTGGATTACCTGGAGGAAGCCCATGCAAGCATGGAGAGAGACATGTGAGCACTCAGAAACATTCGTGAATGAGACTCTGGCCCACGACCTTCTTGCTGTCAGTCAGGTGTGGTGCTATCTGCACTATCTTGGTATACCTTCTACTGAGATGTCATTCAGCCCCAAAATATTTCTGGCTCGTGTATTATCATAATGAATTTATGTACCGTCTGAGTCCACAGATGCAGTTCTGTCAATGTCCCCTGCGAGGGCGATAGCGAGTGACGTTTTCCCCACTCCATTCTGGCCGAGCAGGGCGATCCTGAACAGGCCCCCTTGTTTCTCTTCCGCATCAGTCCCCACAGCCTCATCCTGTGCCGGGTCAAAACTAAATGGAGGAGGTGATGTTTCAGTTACTCCGATTCCAGGAGTCCAGTCACAATCTTCATTGACTGCTTCTTCTCTCCGGAGCTGATATTTGAATGGAACAGGTGTGCTTCCTCTACGAAGGGGTGGGGCACTGGACAAAGTCATGCTGTGCTAATCTAAAAAAAAAAAAAGAAAAGACAATACAAAGTAAAACTGAAAAGCCCAGCTGAAAGTGCAAA
>CM045731.1:19880000-20145000 GCA_024760905.1 Plotosus lineatus
TCTCTAAATGGTAATGTTTTATTCTTGACCGAGATCCTGGGAGAACATCTAGACCAATTGGAGCCGAGGCTACTGGCTCATCAGGCCGGACCTTAACCCTGGTTTCCATAATGACTTAGGAGTTCAACACCTCATGGATGGCATACTAGTCCATCCCGTTACCTTCTCAGTATGGTTACTTTTATCCATTTACACTGCTGGGTGGACATATAAACACATGTGGTTAAGACCTTGCTCAGGGGTTCCAGCATGGTGGGGGCAGCTAAACAGGGACTCGAACCCATGACCTCTCGATCCAAACCTAAATCCAGTTCATTTGTTAATGTTGATGATGATGATCGTGATCTTAATTAGGATTAAGTGGTTCAGAAAATGAATGAATGAATAAATAAATACTACTTTTGTAGACCTGATGGTATATTGTTAATGGTGATGAAATCATGAGTGAGAGGTTGTGGGTTTGAATCCACCACCAAGTTGAGCTCCCTGTGTCTTAATCACAACTATGCCTCTGTCCACTCATATACTGTAGTTGGATACTGACTCATGTCCCCTCCCAGGCACTTCACGCTATAGAAACCGAGATTAGCTCTGTTTTTGGAGGGATGTTAAAATTACCCCCGTAAAGGATTTAAAAAAAATGTTTTTATTTATTTATTTTTTTTTTTTTTACAGCCATTAATTAATTCTGCCTCCAAGTTATGACCCATCAACATAGTAAATGCACAGACCCAAAAGTCAACATCGTAAATGGACAGAGGGAATGGTTTCAGACACAGTGTTGGTTATATAGCAGCAAATTTTACTTTAGAACTCTAAGATATAGTTAAAAGTTTGAAAATGATCTTCAGTCAGTTCAGAGCTCTGGCACACAAGAACACTCAATTAATTCAGACACTCAGCTCTGCATCTGAGGAGAATATTGTATGCCTATAATCACCATACAGATCGTTTGTTATTTGTTTTCCCGTGTTGTATGCTCAGGCAGGAAAAACTGTAGAAAGCAATCAGAAAACAGGCGGAAGTCATTTCTGCGCAGGTTATCCTGTCAGTGATCAAAACCAAAACCGTTGTCCAGCAGCAGCAAGTTAAACTCTTAAAAGAGCAACTATCTAGGGATGTTTTCTCTTTTTTATGTGTGTGTGCGTGTGTGTGTGTGTGTGGGGGGGTTATGATAAAATCCCCAATTTTACCACTGAAATTCAGTTTTGGTTTAGTAGCTTATTTCAGTTGAAGCACTGTCTCGACTCTCCATCCGTATCCGTCTCTTATGATGTTTTCAGATACCGCAGGTGGCCCACTTTCTCTTCGTTTGTCAGTTTTTTCAGTTTGGTGTCCTGCTTTCATTTTAGAGGAAATAGTCCGTAGGAGGAGAAGGTGGGTTGTTAGGCTGAGTGGGTGGGGCCTCGCTCGAGTTAACAAGCTTCTCGTAACGAGCCTTGTAGGCGTCTCGCTCCCTCAAAACACGGGACAGCTCACATTGCAGCTGCTCCAGCTAGAGATGGGTAAATGGTGGGAGTGGGAGTGAGAGAAACATACAGAAAGATGGAGAAAGAGTTAGAGAGAGAGAGAGAGAGAGAGAGAGAGAGAGAGAGAGAGAGAGAGAGAGAGAGAGATGCAATGAGTAAAGGATATTGGGAGACAAAGAGAAAAAAAATACAGATGTATGATGCCAACAAGGAATTTATAAGATTTCGTAAAAGCATACATTACAGCAAAGCAGTGAGAGGGATCAAGATAGAGGGAAAGAGTTGATAATCAAAGATGGAGAGAAAAAGAGATACAAAATCAGTGAAAGTAAGCGATCGAAAAAATAAAGAGTGAGAAAACACAAGTTTGAAAAAGAGCGAGAAAGAGAAAGAGAGAGGCATGGAGCAATATAGATACGAAGGATAGAGGTAGCAAGAGGAAGGAAGAGAGTGAGCGAGATGAGGAAGAGACAGGGAGAGGCAAGAGTACAGGATGAGAGAGAAAAAAGAGAGGGAGGTAGATAATGTGAAAAAAAGATATTGGGAGGGACAGGAGAAGAGAGAGGAAGAACGGGGGAGAGCAGGCAGCGAGGAGGCAGGGAGAGATGCAGAGAAGGAAGGGACAGAAAGATAAAGAGATGGAAGGTACATAGCCAAAAAGGGAGTAAGGGAGGGAGGGGGAGAAACAGAAAGGATGGAAAGAGTTCATTTGAAGAGTGTTTATGTAAGAGGAAAACTCTTGGCATTCATGATTACATTCAGCTGACGGGGAGATCATTAAAGGCACATTTTCTGTACATAGATGAATAAATATGAAGCAGAGGGTGAGCAGGTTAAAAATAACGTGATCTGATAGATAGATAGATAGATAGATAGATAGATAGATAGATAGATAGATAGATAGATAGATAGATAGACTTTATCCATCATCCATCAATTCATCCAACCATCCATCCTTCATTTCAGTCATCATCCATCATACTTCAACATATCCAACCATTCGTCTATCTAGCTATCATCCATCCATCCTTCCATCAAGCCATCCATCGGTTCATTCATTCTCCGTCCATTCATCATCCTTTAGTCAATCTATCCACCCATCCATTTATCATCCATCCATCAATCTAGCCATCAGTCAAATCAATCCATTCATGTATTCATCCATTATCTATCCATTCATTAATCAATACTTTCATCCATGTAACATTCAACTCATCCATTTATGTTAACTCGTTCATCTATTTATCCATTACCTATCTTTCCATTTATCAATCCATTCATCCATCAACCCATCAATTCATCCATCATTCAATTCATTCATTCATCTAGCTCTCATCCATCCCAACCTTCCATCAATCCATCCATCAATTCCTTCCTTATCCATCCATCCATCCATCCAACCAACCCTTCCTTCATCAATTAATCCATTTATCTGATAACTCATCCATCCAGCCATGTATTTATCCATTTATTAATTCACCAACTAAGTTATCCATCCGTCCATTATCCATGAATCAATCCATCTATCATTCATTCATCCATTCACCCATCCTACATCTGTTCATCAATCCAACCATCAATCCATCAATTCATCCATCCAACCATGCATCAATTTACCCACTTATCTGTCAGCATCATTGGGAAGATTGGACATATTTATGATGACTTTGGATGAATATTGGGTTATATCTTGAACAGGCCACAATCTTGGTGTATAGTAAGCATATATTTGCATCTGTGTGTGTGTGTGTGTGTGTGTGTGTGTGTGTGTGTGTGTGTGTGTGTGTGTGTGTGTGTGTGTGTGTGTGTGTGTCTGCATACCTGTTGTGTGAGAATGTGTTTCTCAGACTCCAGTGCATGTCGGTGCTGAAGTCGTTTGTAACGGCAAGATTGAGCATAACCTCGGTTCTTCAGTGTGCGACGTTTTTGCTTCAGACGCACCACCTCGTCTTTACTCACACCACGCAGGTGCCTGTTCAGCTCACGCACAGACAGACTTACGAGCTGCTCGTCTGAGAAACGCTCATCCAAACCAGACTGACAGGAATAAGAGTGAGGAAAAGGCAATACATCAGACATGAAATAAAATTTGACAAGAAACAAGATGTTGGGGTGCTTTGGTGTGATATGAGATGGAAGCTGATAGGTTTCCAATAATAGTATTTGATTTAACTGTTGCTTGGACCCCCCTGAGCCTTGGCCACTGTCAGAACACACAGAGCTGATGTCTAAACGACTGGGTTGGTTCATCTCCAAAACAGCTGTCTTTCAGAGTGTTACTGGTACTAATTAGACAGTGCAGGCTCTACCAGAAATGGTCAATGAAAGGACAACCAGTAAACTCTCAAGAGTGTCACAGCTGCCTGAGACTCTTTGATGCACGAGAGAAGTGAACGCATGTTCTGAAGATCAATCCCACCATAGACTGCTGAAAATTTTAATGTAGCTTGCTGTGTATGGGTCTGTACAGTTGCACACTATTCGGCTGGTGTTAATGTTCTCGATGATTGGTGGGTGTACCTTTTTAGTGCCTGAAAAACTACATAAGCGTTTTCAAGAAATATAAAAAGGCTACGAATAACCCCTTAGAGCACAGGCGTCAAACTGGATTCCCACAGGCCAAATCTGGCATGGATAGTCATTTAATGTGGCCTGTGAGAGCATTAAAAGAATATGATTACCGCACATTGTTTGCATCAACCATTTCCATGAAAGATAATTCACACTAAACGATAATCTGCAATTTTTTTGGCCCTCCAATAACCTGGAAGTGTAGTAATGTGGCCCTCTGTATAAATGAGGCTCACACCCTTATTATGGTCTGTACTAGTTGGTGGCGTTTAACTCTCCTCTATCTCCCCATACACTGCAGGCGCTGGCGAGGGGTGTGGCTGTTATCCGCAGGCGAAATCCAGAGAGCACACCTGAATTCTCTCAGCCATCAGCAAGCCATAAAGAGTGTCGTGCTCCCCTCTGGCGTCAGACGATTGTTCCCTCCATGTGATTCCGTCTCCCCCGTAATCTCTCTGACTCGTGATTCCCAGCTTCATGCGCGATCAGTTTCCCAGTGATTTTAGTGTCTATGTTTTTTTTCCCCTCACTGCTACGGTGATCACAACTTCCCGTACTCCAGTGCTTCCCCTGTGCTCAATAAAAGTCATTGTTTTATCATACTTGGTCTCCTGCATCTTTGGTTATGACTGATATGCTCCCGGCGTCACAACCCCTGCCTTAGAGAATACTGTCCTATTACACCCCTAAAGATAAGGTTATGGGTTCACTTAATTTTCTTTGAGTGACTCGATGAAAAACACTATTAAAAAACCAAAATGAAGACCTTCATTCATTCATTCATTTTCTGTAACCGCTTAATCCTAATTAGGATCGCAGGGAGGCTGGCACCCATCTCAGCCAACTCTGGGCGAGGGCAGAGTACAACATGGAGAGCTCGCCGGGTCATCACAGGGCGAGCACATGCTGACGGCTATGTAGCCTACTCTTGTTGAAAGTCAGCAATGGTTCTTTACATGCCTCACACCATAGGCAGTGAGCGACATGGCTGGCCTTTGATAACCCAGGTGGCTGCACTGATAAAATGTTTACCTTGTCAGGCAAGTTCCTACAAATGAGTTGTTCCTGTAGAAATGATAACGTATTAGAACATGAGGTTTAACACAACAGCTTCCGTCCAGTCTGATTTGAGAATAGAGCTTGCCATCACTTAGTGGCCAAAATCTGTCTTTGTTATGATGAAGGAGCCAATATTGTGATGTGCACTTCATATACCGTACAGGCCTGCTTATGCTTACCTGCTTGTGATAGTAGTATTAATTAAATGATACATCAGATAAAATGGGTAAGACATATATAAAAAAATTCATTATTACCAAGTACGTACATGCTGTGTAATGTGTCGTGGCACCACGATGTGTCCACATGTATGTTGCCCCCGCATGTTCATTATGCTGTGAGCCATGTCACAGACATGTGTGTATATAATCTATAATCTGTCTGATTGAGTGCAAGTGACAGTGAGCAGGATTACAAAACAATAATAGCAGATATTATGCTAATCTCAGAGACGTGTTCCACATTCGATCATACACTTTTCTGGACAGCGTCTCGGCTTTGAAGTGCCATCAAACACATATTGTCTCCATAACACTTTGCTCACACTATCAATATATGAACTGTATACTTATATATTTTCTTCATAATAGCTATTTGAAGAACTACTGTTCTTCATTTGCCGAACTGTCTAATTGTACTGGGGTCTAGCCTGTCTCATTCGATTCTGGGAAAAAGTGGGGTACATCCTGAACAGCTCACCAATCCATTGCAAGGCTTCCACGTATAACCATTCACACATACACATTCACATCTGGGGCAATTCACATCTGGAACAGCCAATTAGCTTAATGTGTCAATCTTTGGACTGTCGGAGGAAACCAGAGCATTTGTAAAAAATCTATGCAAGCACAGGTAGAACATGCAAACCTCACCAAGCTGAGGACTCAAACCAAGGACCATCGTGCTGCAAGGTAGACGTGATAACCACGACACCAATCCATTGCCATTGCAATGTCCTTATAAATTGTCGTCACTGCTGGCATGAATTATTCTTTTTCTTTCTTTAGCATCGTAAGAAATACCAGGACTGTCTCTGATTGAAAAACAGATTTTGTTTCACCTTCTATCCAGCTTCCAAAACGAAAATAATAACTATTTCTTTTCCGATCGAAAAAAAAAAAAAAATCATGAATTCATGTCAGCAGTAAACTAGAGATACAAACAGGCTATATAACAGGTGTAAAATCTGCCCAGCTTCATCTTTACCTGGCTAGCTTGGAGTTGATGATGATGATGATGATGATGAGTGTGATGACTGTTAATGATATGATGGGGGTGATGGTGATGATGAGGATGATGATGCTGTGGGTGATGAAGGCGGGATGAAGGACTTGAAGGCTGGTGGTACGTGCCTTGGGCTGGATTACTGTTGTGGAGAGATGGAGGACCAGAGGAAACAAAAAGGAGAGGACGGTGACACAGCTCCGAGGCCTTTACATCACCTCCACTCTCACTGCTTGAGTCTCCCAGATTACTGCTCCCAGAACTCTGAGACAGAACCGGGAACTGAGCAAGGAACGCAATGATAGATGGAGAGAAACATATAATATGCATAAAACATAAAATTTTAAACTTATGCTAATGAATATCTCTATTTCAGCTCACACTCAGCACCTCTGCAAACACTCGCTGTCTCTCTCTACCAGCACTCGGAAAAAAATAGGCATGCAAACCATTGGCCATCCTCTCACATGCACCTGCCACCTACCAGAAATCACTAACATACAAATACAGCAACTGCACCTGTGAGCTCACAGCAGCGGCCGCTGAGTTGAGTAGCACTTCCACCGCATCTTCACACCCTAGAAATCCCCCAACAACCCCCCTGTCTCTGTCACCTCGCTCTGGTGTTCCTCCTAAGGCCTCTAGGAGAGAAGCATCCCCTCCAAATTGCTGCTGGATTGCTGCCAGCCAGAACAAATCTTCCAAAGATGTGGGGTTCGGACACTGGCCTGTGACACCAGGTGCAGGGCTGCAGTCCAGATTCCCCTGTGAGGTGGAACTTAATCCAGAAACATAGCTGGCAGAAATAGAGAGAGGGATGGATATTGAAGACGAGGAGGATGAGGAGGCAGATGGAAGTGGATGAGCATCACTTAGGGTTGGTGAAGGAGGTAGAGAGGTGTAGGGGCTGGAGCTGAGGCTGGAATCCGGAGGAGGTCGGATCACATAGGGGGATGATGGGGAGTCCTGCTGCTGTTGGGCTACTTTTGGATATGAGCAAGGTGGAGGAGGTGGAGGTGAGTCAGCCTTTGCCTCAAACTTGAGCAAGTCGAAATCGTTAAGGTACTCCATGGCCAAGGGGCTGGGGGGCAATGGAGGCAACGGTATGGAAGGCGATGACATAGCTACCACTTGCTATTGCAACTGCAGAAGTTTGGTCTCTCGGTTGGTGGTCCAATACCTTGAATAGAGTCAACAGTGATGCTCTTATTTAGATCCGTGATTGGCCAAAACCAGGAGAAGTGTGATTATATGAGTCTTGTATTGGTGCTGTGTTGCTTCGTTTGCAGAGGACCCTCTATGTCACCTCCTCATCCTGTCAGAAATGAAAATAATAATCAGCAAGGTATCATTTTCATTTACGACTGTGTGCATATGGTAGCCACTTCCATAACAACAACGCACAAGTACTTTTTTGTAGGTAGGAGTGGCATCTATATATGTCATACAACTAAGTGTGTGTTCATCAAATATTTTTGTGTCACTTATTTGAAAACTAAAAGAGAACCATGTAATATTGGACCAGATGTCATCATTCAGTTAGTATCGTGTAATGTTCTGGCCAATGGTGGATCCAAAGACTATTCACAGAATGTTATGTTGAGGAATTACTCCAAGATGGGGCTCCAATCCATGGAAGAACATCACACACACACACACACACACACACACACACACACACACACACACACACACACACACACACACACACACACATTTGGGCAAAGTAGTGTAGCCAGTCCACATACCTATATATTTTTTGGACAGTGAGAGAAAATCAGAGAACCTCGATTAAACTCGTGTAAACACTACAAGAACACAAGAACTATTATAAGAGAACCAGGGATTCCAGAGCTCCGATGCCAACCAGATATAAAATGTAAAAATTTCAGATTCACTCATTTTCTAAACAGCTTCATCCTATTTGGGTCACAGGGAGGCGGGAATCTATCTCAGCCGCCAATGGACAAAGGTGGGGTATGCCCTGAACAACTCGCCAGGACATCAGAAGACAGCACACTCTCACACACACTTGCACTTAGGGTAATGTGGAACAGCCAGTTAGCATAAAGTGCATGTCTTCGGACTGTGGGAGAAAACCAATGCACCCGGAGGAAACCTATGCAAGCACAGTTAAAACAAGCAAATTCCTCACAGAAACATCCAAGCATAGGCATCGAACCCCCAAGACCCCATTGCTGTGCGGCAGATGTTCTAACCACTATGCCACCATGTTTTCCTTCATATATTCTGCTTATTTAAACATAAAATCGTGTATACTTTTAAACAGCAAGAAAAGCAGTTTTGGTCTGTACAGCTATCTATCTATCTATTCAGAGAGTCTAGGGTTGTTTCCTTAGTGATTATACAACACTATTGAAGAAGCATTATGTAAAATTTGACCAAAAGTTTAACAAACACCTCACACAAAAATAAAACTAAACCTTTACACTTGGAGAACTCTCCAGCTTTTTTCGCAGTTTTCATTTTTATAACCAAACCTTTACGTATTTATATTTGAAAGTTTTAAAGCTACTTACGACCACTGTAAGAATCCAGGCAAAACTATGCTAATAAACCAAACACATTCTCCTGGGAGGCTATTTTAGGAAATCCGGATGATGACGTTAAACTCTGGATAGTTCTGCTTAGTTTCTTTTCAACGGTAGCCTACGCAACCTCTAGCTGTTGTCTCAAATCAGGCAAAGTTTTCTCTGAAAGCTTTTGTCATGATTTGGCAGGGACTGAAGTAAAGATAACATCTCTAAGCCTGGGGTCGGGAGGGCAAAAAAGCAGCATGACAGCAATGGACACACTGCACATGGGTCTCTATTCATGCTAGTTCCTCATTTAGGTGAGAAAGATAGGCATTGTAAGTGGTAACAAAGCTTTGACCTTAAAGGTTCCTATTCACAATACAGGCATATTAAATAACCATAAAATACAGGGTTATCTTTTGAAAATAAAAAGGAACTAGTGTCTTTCTGAAACCATTTGCTTACTCCTGTTTGCGAGTGTCAGTGATTCCTGCAACAGGCACTTTGATATTAGTGAACAGCTCCATCGTTTTATTATTATTATTATTATTATTATTATTATTATTATTATTATTTTTATTATTATTATTATTTCTCTTGAGATTACAGTCGCCTTCTCTTTCTTAACATTGGATCGCTGACTCTTCCACTTCCTCTAAATCATAAAATTTGTAATGTACGTGCAAGACTTGTTCCTTTAGCCTTTTTTATTGTTATTGTAAAAACACACATAGACACTACAAATTGTAAGGAAGGTGAATAAGTATATGAGTTGGAGTGGTTTCACCAGACAAAATTAACAATTATTGAGACAAAATTAACTATTAATGAAAGATTACAAAAACATTGGATATTTACTCATGAATGGAAACCTATAATACACGATTTGTTTGGAAAATACTGATAATGTTTAAGGGCTGTGACCTGTTCGTGATGTATCCTACTTCTTGCCCAACTCACCTGGCATTGGCTCCAGCCCCAGATAAGATGTTTAAATGTGACATAGAGTGGTATCTTACGTTACGAAATTAATCCCATATATGGCAACAGCAAAATATACTTTCAGCGGAACTTTAGCATGTGTGGGTGTGTGGGTGTGTGTGTGTGTGTGTGTGTGTGTGTGTGTGTGTGTGTGTGTGTGTCTGGGAGCGGGGTCCAGGGCGGAGACTGTTTGCTATCTTCAGTTGGTCAACATATCATCTAGCATAGACTAATTGGAATATAATTATTTGTAAACATAATGTATTTGCAATATAATATATACACAGAATTGAGAAATAGGTCAACCATGGCTCAGTGTTTTGTGATGTATAAATGAAAGATGAAAAATACACAAATATTTCCTGTAAACCGCTTTATAAATTTATGAAACATTTTCAAGTAACTGTCCCAGCCTGCTAGTTACTAATTAATGTTGATATACTACTCAGGTAAATAACAACGACTGTGTATTAATTTATATGACAACCGTCACCAATGTATTCAGTATTTTTAAATTGAACATGAATTACTTACATTTGGCTGCAAATAAAAAAACATGCATAAAATGAAAATAAAATTCCCAAACATATTAAACTGTTATTATCAACAATGCGAGTAAGTTTATAACACAATGATTTTACCAATACAGATTACTTTTATGAAGTTACATTTCAATGGGATTTCACGTAATATAAACAAAATAAATATTTACTGATTCCCTCTGAGTGCGCTTGTCTGTCAGCCATATGCAATACATCTGCGAGAACCATAATTGATCAGGTCGTTGCAATAAACACACAAGACATTGCCGGCGATTCTTAATGAAACTTGCCAAAGGTTCAGATACGTTCTGAGTCTGTTTGCCGATTTTCACCTCAAATTTCACAATCTTTTCTAGACATTCCCACTTAAACTTATTCTTAACATCCTTATTGATTTCTGACACGCGGGATGATTCCTCTTCTTTCATTAAAGTTTGTGCCATTTTAAACACAACACGCTGCAAATTTGCATTGAGCCGAGTCACTTTACATGAAGCTGAGCCAAGTCACTTTACATTAAGCTTAAAACAGCCAATCAATGAGCGGCTTACAATATGTGAGGCGTTCCATCGTAATAGGCACTTGAAGCAAGTTGACTTGCTTGTGCTTGAGACAAAGCGCGGCTTATCTGGACTTCCTGTCTTTCAAGTGAGCAAGGGTGCCATTAAATATCTGTTTAGTACTCAGCCTTCACTAGATTTAGATGATTCACAGAAATGACCAATTTGAGATAAAAACCACGGAATTCTGCAGATCCGCGGAAAATTGCCATGTATGTTATCTGTTCCAGAGCCTTTTTCATAACCTGCATTTTTCATAAATTGAACAGAATTTTACATATAAAGTGTGTGATTTGTTCCAAGGCTCCCAATACTACCCCATAAACCCTTTAAAAATGATAAAAGCATACCTTTTAACACCTCCTTCTGCTTCTTTATCGTACTGATGGTAGAAGGGTTTGGACATACAGTAGGTATGTAGGATATTCGCGGGGGTTCGGTTCCGGCCCCTCCCATGAATGAAGATAAGCCGCGAGTTCTGTACCCGGAAGTAAAACTCCATGTATTATATTACATGCACGAATGAGCAACCGGAAGTAAAATACTATGTATCTCTTATATACGCTAAAATATGCTTCTTAAACACATTCTATAGACAGTCTTACGCATTAATACAGTATTAATGTAGTAAAATGTAGTAATGATTCAGAAAAACTTAATTTTCTATTGTGATATTTATTGATAATAAAATATAAATATTATAGAGCATATACACATAAAACATCTTTAAATGCATTCTCCTTGAAACATACAGCACTGTTGTTTTCAAAAATGCCCACTAGAGGAAGTTATTGCATTATCTGTGAGTCATGGGATGACTGAATTCAGATATGAACTGCATTCAGTCCGAGCAGCTCAGCCACGCCCCCTCAGTCGGAGCGGGTAGAAAACAGAGTTTTAGAGTGAGAGAGTTAGAGAGCGTTACAAACCATAGAAGTGATGTGATGTGAGTTAATCCTCTGGCACAGAGCTGAGCGAGCTTTTATTTATTGGGAGTAAATGAGAATAGTGAATTCAGGTGTGAGTCACGGAGCAGCTCAGCCACGCCCCTCTGCCGAAGCAGAGGTTAAACAGTTAGTTAGAGGCACAGCGCCAAAATCAAAGTTCCCCCAAAAACACAGACCATAACAAAAAGGACATAAAAGAACAAGAAATGTAATAAATTGGATAAACAAAATGAATTGAGAAACATGCTACTCCACAGTAATTAAAATCACACACACTGACATTCTAAACATTAACTTAGGTACTGTACTGGAATAATAATTGAAAAAGACGTTAATAGTGGAGTGTTTTATAACAGTTCAGATGATTATTCCTCTTCAGGCACTTCAGAGGAATCTGTTGTTTCTTCTGGAGAAAGTCTTATTTCTTCAAAAGAGACATCCAACTTCATTATTTTTTCAGGTGCTTAGCCGGCATTTGAGTGACATCATAGAGCTTAACTGGTAATTAAACACACTAAAAAAGCCTCATTGACAACTTGTGCGTGAATGAGGAAAAAGGGGAGTTACATCATCTCAACCAATCAGCAGGAAGGAGGACAGCCATTGGCTGAATTTGAATGACGTGACAGTGGGTCGGCAGTCCGCGAATATGCAAATCGTCAATGCAAAACCGCGACTAGTCAAGGGCCTACTGTATTCCTTTGTGATATCACTCGAGCCCGTTTCTTCTTCTCACTCGCACCAGAAATCACATGCGCATGTCTGGGTGTGTGTGTGTGTGTGTGTGTGTGTGTGTGTGTGTGTGTGTGTGTGTGTGTGTGTGTGTGTGTGTGTGTGCGTGTGTGTGTGTGTGTGTGTGTGTGTGTGTGGGTGTGTGTGTGTGTGTGTGTGTGTGTGTGTGTGCGCGCGCGTGTGTTGACTATGTCTTCTTGGAAGAGTTATAATCTTATGAATGTTTATGGAAGGTTAAAAGCCTGAGTTAAGAAATAAAGCATGAAACAACAGTAACTCTGTACTTTACACAAAAAGTATTATGGGGAGAGAGAGTGTGTGTGTGTGTGTGTGTGTGTGTGTGTGTGTGTGTGTGTGTGTGTGTGTGTGTGTGTGTGTGTGTGTGTGTGTGTGTGTGAGACGTTCGGTGAGAAGTGAGAAGAAGAAATGGGCTTGAGTGAGATTGCAAAGGAATATGGCCAAGCCCGTCTACCATCTGTACGATATTGAAGCAGAAGGAGGTCTTAAAAGGTGTGCTTTTATCATTTTTAAAGGGTTTGGGGGTTGTATTGAGAGCCTGGAACGAATCACACATTTTACATGTAAAATGAGGTTCAATGGGAGGGAGCTGCGTCATCCCTCCTAGCTAATGGGAGGCCATCGGGGCGGGATGTTGGGAGATAGGCAATGAGAGGTAGCTGCGTCATCCCTCCTAGCCTATAGGAGGCCAGCAGGGCGGGATGTTTGAAAGTCATCGATGGGAGAGCAGCTTGTGCATTGTTTGAATGTTTGAATGGTGCGTTTGAATGTTTGAATGGCGCATTTGAATGTTTGAATGGCACGTTTTAATGTTTGAATGGCGCGTTTGAATTTTTAAGATGGTGCTTTCGTAACATGAACTTGTTGCGTATCCAGAGACAAAAATTTTAGGAAAATGCGTTTCATAACCGGCTTTTTTCGTTTGGTGAGACTTTCGTAAAGTAAGGTAACACTGTATAGCAGTGATAATGAATAGATAGAATGATAATTTGGTTACAAACTTGAAAGTGAGGTGGATTCACCGAGACTGGGGTGCATTTTTTTTTCAGTATATACTGCCAAAGCACCTAAGCAAAACAGCACACTAAAATGAGTTTTATGATTCGTAGTACAGTCGGCCTCTACTTACAAAATTAATCCATTCCAGCGCCTTTTTCGTAACCTGGAGTTTTCGTAAGTAGAGGTGCGTTTTACATGTAAAATGCGTGATTCGTTCCAAGGCTCTCAATACTACCCCATAAACCATTTCAAAATGATAAAAGTACACCAATTTTGTATGAAATATGTATGAAATATGTGTTAAAAGTAAAAGAAAATTATTTACCTTTTTTTAAATCTCTCGAACCACCCATGCAACGCTTTAAAGTCCGGGGGCTGCTGGTCTGAAGAACCCTCAGCCCCCACCCGCACCCTTCTTCATGAGGTCCTTAAATATGGCGGTTGCTTTTTCCGAAATAATCGCCTCCGTCACTGTATCTCTGCTTTTAATTCCTCCTTCTGCTTCAATATCGTTCCGAAATAATTGCCCCTGTCACTGTATCTCTGCTTTTAAGGTCTCTTTCTGCCTCAATATCGTCCCGATTGTAGAGGGGTTTGGGCCATACTTCTTTGCGATTTTGCTCAACCGCATCCCACTTTCGTATTTTTTTATTACCTCCTGCTTCACTTCAATTGACAATGGAGCCTGCTTCTTCTTTTCGGTGTCACCGGGAATCACTTTCTTGGGGCCCATGATGGATAACAAAATATAATGCTGCAATGAATCACTCTCAATAAACTCGCGAGCCAAAAGTCCTGTTCAACTCTCCTTCACGTGTGTGACAAACAGGAAGACAGCCAATAAGAGAGCAACTCACACATTGTTTGAATGTTTGAATGGCGCGTTTTAATGTTTGAATGGCGCGTTTGAAATTTTGAATAGCGTGTTTGGGGATTTTTGTAAGAAGAAGTTGTTTTGCATACAGAGAATGAAAATTTAGGAAAATGTTTTTCGTAACCTGAATTTTTCATATTCAGAGGTTTTTGTAAGTAGATGGCCGACTGTAATGATAAATAATATTATTTAATCAGGATGCACACAGGCAGGTACAAAGCCTATGAGCTGCATAATGGAGCTTCTTTAAACCCTTGACAGATTTATGGTGCCACTATGCAGAAAAATAATGAAAAGCAAACTAAAATAAAATTGCTTTAGTTTATATTATATTTGGTAATAAAATTTGTTGTCTTATTTTGTTATATTTGTGTTGAGGCATGTCAGATAAGCTCCATGCTTTGAGTTCGCTAATGCGTAGCTAGCAGCTAATGTGTAGTTAACAGCTCATGTGTAGCTCTGTGTAGCTAACATCTCCTGGTCTAATCTTTTCTGGGTACTCATTACTCACCAAATCATGCTTTTAGGATATACTACAGGCAGCTTGAGTAAACAATTAAGAATGAGATTTCTATCGTTTATTTTAGCCATTATACTGTGACGGGTCAGGTGAGCTCTGCACCTTTAGAGTGCTAAAAGCAGTATTTTCATTTGATGATATTTATCCTTTTTGCGTTTTATGATCCCAGCTGGCTCTGAGCGAAGATGAGGTGCATCATGAACGACTAATCGCTCTGTATCGCTAATACCATCTATTCAGCGGATTAAAGTAATAAAAGGAAAGTAAACTACACCCAAAAAAAGATGTTTTAGTATATACTATAAGAAAAGGAAGCAAACTAAAATGATTTTTTTAAATAGTTTATATTTACAAACTTTATCCATGAGACAGAGGCAGGACTTGGAATCTCTGAGGTCTTGAGCCACCTAACAGCTCCGTGTAGTTTACAGCATCTGTTCTGTTCACCATCATCATATCTTATCCCCGTAGGGTAGTGTAGCAATTAGTCTCTTCCGGAGAAGATTAACCAGGATGCGACGGGAACGCTTGCTACTTGTCCCCGGAAACACGCTGACGGCTTTGCAGCCTACTCTTTGCGAAAGTCAGCAATGGATCTTTTACATGCCTCTCACCATAGACAGTGAGAGACATGGCCCACCTTTGATAACCCAGTTAGCTGCACTGGGGGGACAGTGACAACCCTGTTGGGCCTCGAACCCCCAACCTTAGGATCAGCGATCCTGTGCCCTATCCACTAGACCACCACTGCCCTCTGTTCACTATATTCATCCAGAAACAAAAAGGTACTTTGCTTCCTGAAAGTGTTTTAGTATATACTACAGGAAGCACAAACAAAATTGACTAAAAGTACCATTTGTATACTTTATTCGCATGATCATGATGACTCTTCCTGCTCCAACTGACCATGACAAACCTTCAACTGTCAGCTGTGATTCAAATATTATCCACTTGGAATAATGATTTCTGGATCATGAATCGTTATTCCAAATGGATAATGATTTGTGATCCAGAAATGGCGAGCCAATCAGATCGTCCTGTTCCTCTGTAGTATATACCAATACTATATACCAAAATGAACACTATAGCACAATATTAGCATCCTGTATTACTATGGGAAGTGTGAAGATGATTTATCTGGGAATTAATTCATACTAACCTCTCTCTGAATACTCACCTGGTACTTTAAATGACATGTCACTTTTTATAGATGTTTGTTCATAAATTCTGGTAAGGTCTGCTTGTTGTTAAGGTTGTATGCTTGCATCAGTGATCAGTGAAGCTGAACTTTAACTTAAAACCCTTTTATACGGAGCATATAGAGAACTATTGATTTTTTTTTCTGTTTGTCTCATATTGTATAATAAACTGTATCTGTACATTAAAATTTCAGAGACAGCTGATTATATATGGAAAGTGAGCATGCCTGAGACTTGGTTATCTGCTAATTCAATTAAGGTTTAAAAAAGTAACTTTATCTGAACTGTATTGAGATGATGTGAGATGTTGTAAATGGTTTTGCCCCAGCAAAAATCTGAAGATATAATAATATTTAATAATATACGTTTCCTAAATTTCCTCACAGATTTGTTTTGATAGGATTAGTGCTGAGATGTATCATTTTATTTGGCGTACAGTTCTTCTGTAATTGTTTATCGTCAAACTAAACAATAACAAGCATTCTCTCACTTGTGAATTTATTCCTCGATGAAGCTTCACATGCACAATATCTGACAAATGTGGTATTCTAGATTTGTGAGAATGTTGTGTCAGTAATGAGTCCAATTATTGCTTTATTGTTTTCTTTTATTGTTTTATATGATTATAATTAGGAATTGTTCCTTAGAAATAAATCCTGATGAAATAACATGAATAACATGAAAGTTGTTAGTCCTGATCAAATAATAATAATAATAATAATAATAATTATTATTATTATTATTATTATTATTATTATTATTATATTTTTTAAAATATTATTATTATTGTTATTTTAATGATAACCTTTATTTAATCATAAAGAAGTAAAAAAATATATAAAATGTGTGAAGTTATGTGTAGCGAGTAATAAAAATAATAAAAATAAAATTATTAGTGATAATTATAAAAGTATTATTATTATTATTATTATTATTATTATTATTATTACTGACAATTATAATAATGCAATTTATGGTAATAAGTATTGTTTTAATTTTTTATTATATATTATTATATTAATAAATGAATAATCAGTATTTTCACTGCACTTTGTTTCAGTCATGGTTGTGTGAAAATGTGAGATAAATGACAGTATGGTGTGGTATGATGATGATGATAATAATAATAATAATAATAATAAATTATATATATATATATATATATATATATATATATATATATATATATATATATATATATATATATATATATATATGTATTTGAGCTATATGTCAGAAGATAAACTTACAAATTATAGCTGGCTGTGAGATCTTACAAGGCTTTACTTTATCCAGTGTCTTTTTATAATTAAAATCAAACTAAATGATAAATTGCATAAATTCTCATATAACACCTTCTTCTATTAAACAAATCCATTTTACATAATTCCAATAAAGCCTTCTCAAAACCTTTTCTACAAAGTTTTTCTTATATATATATATATATATAGCATTAAAGAGTCATTCGAGATCATTCGAGCTCAAGCCCACCATTGCCTGAAAAGTTGAACTGAGAATAAACCTTCACAGGCCTACAGAAAGCATCCAGAGGTTCAGAGACAGAAGTGAACTAAACACAGGAACAAACTTCGTTCCAAGAGGACATCAGCAGTCAACACAAATGTAAGTAAAGGCCAAAAAGTTATATAAAGATGGATGGATAGATAGATAGATAGATAGATAGATAGATAGATAGATAGATAGATAGATAGATAGATAGATAGATAGATAGATAGATAGATAGATAGATAGAAAGAATTATTAATTTAAGTATTTTTTGTTCTTACCGTGGGTCATACACAGAGAGGCAGACAGGGATCCTTTTGATCTGTTTCATTCCTCATTAGTGTCTGATGGTCTGACTGATGCCTCCCGAGTGTCTGTGACTGATGCCTCTCATGTGTGTGTGTGTGTGTGTGTGTGTGTGTGTGTGTGTGTGTGGGTGTGTGAACGTACATGTGCCACTTTGTAACTGACTGTTTCATTGCCCCCTCCTTTCAGATGTAAATCTCTCTCTCTCTCTCTCTCTCTCTCTCTCTCTCTCTCTCTCTCTCTCTCTCTCTCTCTCTCTCTCTCTCTCGCTCTGGGTTGCTGTCATGCTCCCCACTTCTTTTATTCCTCACAAAGCCACATGTTTGTTCAATTGTTCTATTCCTGCTCTCTCTCTCTCTCTCTCTCTCTCTCTCTCTCTCTCTCTCTCTCTCTCTCTCTGTCGCTCACTCTTTCTCTCACTCTCAGCACTAATAATTTTATCCATCACTTTTATCCATCATTTATGTAGTTTAATAATTTAAATCAGTCAAAATGGACTATTTTGCATGTGTGTGTTTTGTGTGTGTGTGTGTGTGTGTGTTTGTGTGTTTGTGTTTGTGTGTGTGTGTGTGTGTGTGTGTGTGTGTTTATATACGCACTCATTCCGTTATTCCACTCAGAGAAACTGGCCAGCACCTGCCTTCCCGTGGAAGTTGTCATGGCAACAGTGTGTAAGCACACAGAAATAGCTGTAATGTTAACAGCAGTGGTTTATGGTCCTGAAATGTTCATTTGTGGGATGACCGACAATCACATGGGGAGGTAAGAGTTAAGGATACTGACTGCCGTTTGTGTGGTTACTGCCACCTTGTGGCTCCTGTACCCGGGCATGTAGGTGTGCGTGTGTGTGTGCGTGTGTGTGTGTGTGTGTGTGTGTGTGTGTGTGTGTGTATGTGTGTGTGTGTGTGTGTGTGTGTGTGTGTGTGTGTGTGTGTGTGTGTGTGTGTGCGTGTGTGTGAGTGTGTGCGCGTGTGGTAAGGATGGACAGGGGACAATAACTGTCAATTCTGAAGGGTCCCCCTTTTAATTTGGTGAACATTTCAAATAGTGGGTGCGGTGCAATGCCGGGGACGGGGGGAGCATCATATAAGTTGGAGTACTGTACCAAACTGCTCAATGCAGAAAAACCCCATCGGCCTATCAGAGGAACTGATCCTACCTGGAGCAGACATGGTCTCTGTCATGCTGGATGATGTCAGCGGTGCGAAAATAACTCCAGGTCCCAGTTCAGCATTGAGCAGGAGCTGAGAGTTGCAGTATCATGCTTTAAACCCGGCTTTGAAAAACTGTGCACTGCAAAACGAGCTCATTGTACCAATAATCTGGATTTAATCATTTTGACAAAAAAAATAATAATAATTGTTTTATTCATATAAATATAATACTATAAATAGTTTTGTAGGTTAAAGTGTTTCATATACAATATTGTGCTCCCAAGTTAATGTTGCTGATCAATTTGAATTTATTATTATTTATTGATTTTATTTAATTTTATTTTTCAGTATCAAATAGTTCACATTGTTGGTCAAAAATGTTTACACTTTAAATAAGGATAGTTTTTTTTTTTTTTAATTTCAGGCAAATTCATGCACTTTAAATCATTTGTTTAGACTAAAAAATTGCTAATAAAGTTATTCTTTGTTGGAATTTGATGTATATTTCTTCCTTTTTTGTATTCTATAATGTTAATAAGGATACAGTGTTATGCAGAGGATTACTTATAACAATTTTATAGACAAATGACACTATTTATAGTGGAGGGGGGGCGCAAAATGGGGGGGCACAAAAAATAATTGAGAGGCACTGCATTAGGGTCACTTGGAGGCTGGATGGAGCCTACCTCAGTCGACAGTGGACGAAGGCTGGGTAGGCCCTGAACAGCTAAGCAGACCAACACTCACACTGTTACTTAAGAACAGGCATTTAGTTTAATGTACACGTCTTTGGTCTGTGGAAGGAAACCAAAGTACCCCGAGGAAACCCATGACGTGCAACCAGGGAGAAAACATGAAAACTTAACACAGAAATACCTGAAGCTGGGTCTCACACCCAAGACTTTCTTACAATTCGACATAACAGCTGACAGACACAAGAGAGAGAGAGAGAGAGAGAGAGAGGGAGAGAGAGAGAGGGAGAGAGAGAATCTGTGTAATTACAGATCTTTTACTGCTGTGCAAAGTGCCGACAGGGCACTTTTTAATGACCATCTAGGGATAAGCCAACTAATCTGAGGATCCTAGTAACGTCTTGTTTAGGAATCAGTGTGTTAATATAAAGTGACTAAATCTGATTTAGGATATAACTGCAGTAATAAAGAGTCAAGGGTAATTCCTTACACACAGGCGCACACACAAAACTTTATCGACAATGATTTCTTCAATTAACTTTATAAATAGTTGATACCACCCTTGTATTATTTTGCATATTGTGTGTGTGTGTGTGTGTGTGTGTGTGTGTGTGTGTGTGTGTGTGTGTGTGTGTGTGTGTGTGTGTGTGTGGGCAGCACGGTAGGTTTGCGATTTGAACATCCACCTTACAGCAAGAAGGTCCTGGGTTTGATTCCCAGCTCAAGCGTTTCTGTGTGGAGTTTGCATGTTCTCCCCGTGCTTGCGTGGGTTTCCTCCAGGTACTCCGCTTTCCTCCCACAGTTCAAAAACATGCACAATACCTTCATTGGCTGTTCCGAATCATCACTAAGTGCGAGTGTATGAATGGTTGTATGCGTGTTGGCCCTGCAATGGCCTGGCAAACTGTCCATAGTGTACCTTGCCCTCACCCAGAGTTGGCTGAGATGGGCGCCAGCCTCTAATGCTGATTAGGATAAAGTGGCTCAGGAAATGAATAAAGGATTTTGTGTCTTGTCTCCAAATTTTCACGTTAATGTGGATGTTGTGAAGGAAAAGGTACAACCCAGTACAGCGTGAATAGAAGAAAGTTTGCTCTATTATGTCTCACTATTTTGTTTAATTGTTTTTCCACATGATGAGTTAAACATTAAAATGCTTAGCTACAATCAGAGTCTGCTGGAACTACTCTTTGAGTCTTCTGAAACTTGTATCCTCCTTCCAAGCTGCTTGAAACTAAAGTGAGGATCCAGTGGAGGAGCAGGCTGACTCGCTGGTTGTTGATGTGCGTCCTTCTGTGTCATCAGCAGGTAGCTCAGGATCGTCAGTGTTTCGCCCCTTAACCTGGACACTTCACCTGAGTGGGGCAGTGAGGGCCGGTTGTGAAACCTAACCCTCACCCACAGAAGGACGCCAGTTGTTGTTACGCTTCAACCACAGCCATCTAGAACTGCTCTCTGCTGCTGCGCCAATCTCCTTGATAGCTTGCTTCACCTGCTTTGGGGGCATGCCTAGTTTCTGCAGGAAGTAACGTGTTGATGAAGAAGGGAATCCTCTACATCCGACTTCCACAGGGAAGAGAACTGCGTGCCATCTTTTTGACTGTGCTTCATCGACCAGATCTTGGTATTTTGCTTTCTTTAGCTGATGGGCGATGTCGAGCCGGTCTTCCCAGGGAACTGTGAGCTCGATAATGAAGATGGACTTGGAGCTTTTGACAGAAGAACGGCATCTGGTCGTAGTGATGTTGTTGCCACCTCTTCTGGGAAAACCAGTCTTCTCTTTAGGTCAACCTGTAACTCCCAGTCTTGTGCCCCTTGAAGGATCGAGCGGGTCTGGGTGGGTTTTACAGATCCTGTGGGTACCGGACTTCCCTCTTTAACAAAGCTCACGAGTTGTGGTGGTAATGTCACTCTCTTGTTTGCCTTCAATCTCTCCAGGTCTATCCACTTTGCTATCTCTGTTAGAACTTTGTCATGTCTCCATCTGTATCTTCCATCCCCAAGTGCTTTTGGACATGCTGATAGGATGTGGTTCAGTGTACAAGAGTTCGTACCACATAGTTTGCATGTTGCACTGTCTTCTATTCCCCAGGTCATCAGGTTACTTGGAGTTGGTAAGAGATCGGAGATGGCTCGGAGAAGGAAGCTAAGTTTGCCCTGATCAGTTCCCCAGAGTTCCTTCCATGATAGGGGTCGATCTAGGGCAGCATCCCACTGGACCCAGCTGCCCTGTTTTGCAAGCCCTACTGCTTTGACTCTCGTTCCTCTTCTTCCGATTCCCGGATCCTCTGCACGACTAGCTCTCTCTTCTGCTTGTTGTTGGCTTGGCTCCAATGCTGGGAATGGTAGTTTCCCAGGCCAAGACGACCCTTGCACACAGTGCCAACTATTTCTTGATGTTTTAGTAGTTCTTCAGCATCTGTAACTGCTCTCTGGGGCTTCCACTTCCTTCCACTCTTGATGGTTTCTGCTGATAGGTTTACCTTCTTATCTTTGGATGTGCGTAGTGTGGTGACAGCTCGTGCTTTTGCGACCTTGAATTCTTCCACTACAGATGTCACTGGTAGTGTTAGTTTGGCAGTCTTGCTGTAGATGTTGATTGCACTAAAGCTGGGTGGCACCCCCAACCATCTTCTAAGAAACTTGCTGCAGAGTCTCTCCATGGCTTCAACTGCAGACATGGGAATGTCGTACAACAAGAAGGGCCACTGCAGTCTTGGTATAATGCCAAACTGGAAGCACCACACCTTGAACCTTCCCTGCAATTGGCTGTTGTCTATCGCTTGAAGCCAGTTCTTTACTTGTTGTTTAACAGCCTTGATGTTGCTGGTGTCTTTCAGGGAGCTATCATAGTTCTTCCCAAGGCACTTGATCTGTTCATCTTGTATGGTTGGGATCTTTTCCCCTTGGATGCTGAAGGTGTTCTTGGACAGCACTCCTTTCTGTAAGCATAGGCTTCTTGATTTTGAAGGCTTGAATTTCATTCTTGCCCAGTTAGTTGCTCTTTCTAGCCCTCTTAGTATCCACCTTGTTCCTACAAATGATGAGGTCGTGATCGTAATGTCATCCATGAAGGCTCGACATGATGGGTGTCTTGTGCCATCTTCGGCCATGGGACCTCTGCATTCTTTTCCTCCAGCTTTCAGGGTGAGGTTCATAGCGGTAACAAATAGGATGACTGATACTGTGCATCCTGCCATTATGCCTTTCTCCAGCCTCTGCCACTTGGTGGTAAAATCTCCAACAGTGAAACGCATCTGTAGATGGTCCATATAGTGCATCACTAGTTCAACCAGATCTTGTGGTATGCGATAGTGTTGGAGTGCTGTTCGAATGATCTGATGTGGTACGCTTGGGTAGGCTTGGGCAAGATCTAACCATACCACTGACAGGGTCTTCTTGTCTCTCTTTGCTTCTTTGATGAGCTGGCTGATTGCTGAGGTGTGCTCAAGGCATCCTGAATGGCCCGGGATTCCTCCTTTTTGCACACTAGGGTCCACAAATTCATTTGCTAGCAGGTAGGAAGTCATTCTCTTTGCCACTATTGACCAAAAGATCTTTCCCTCGATGTCTAGCAAGGAAATTTCTCTGAACTGGGATAGTGTTGATGAGTTCAATTCCTTTGGTACAAAGCAGCCTTCTGCTAGTGTCCATGTGCTTGGTAACTGTTTTTTCTTCCATAAAAATGATTGATGCTTGTTGAAAATATATGGTACTCACACTCACTTAAATGAAATCTAATTTGAATTCAGAGTTCATCCTTTAATGTGACTGAACAACACATTATTCATTCCTTTGTGGCCAATAATTTCCTCTCCACTCAAGAAGGTTATATTTTACCCCTTGTTTGTGTGTTTGTATGAATTATTTTAAATTATTATTATTTTTTTTTTTTTGTAGGGATTTCGATAGCATTTCTCCCACTGGTGGGTCTTGGATGACACAGAGGCATTGTGGTTAGCGATTACAGCTTTACATTCTGATAGCCCATTGTCTTTACAGCCAATTAGTCCAGCAGAAGTATCGCCTTAACACTAACCCAAATTAATTGAATGGGTGCCTGATTGATTTAAGCAAGGTCATCTTACATGAGTAGATCCGTCAGATCTTTCCACATGATTAGCACATCCACCCCACAGCAAGAAGGTCCTGACTTGGGCGTTTCTGTGTGGGGTTTGCATGTTCTCCCCATGCTTGTGTGGGTTTCTTCCTCATACTGTCGTCTCCTCCCACATTTCAAGGACATGCAGATTAGGTTTTCCAAATTCCCCCTGACTGGTGAGTTGTTCAGGGTGTATCCTGCCTTCACGCGATGTTGTCTGAGATGAGTGCCAGCCCCTCTGTAACACTAATAGGATTAAGCGGTTTGAAAAATAAATAAATGAATGAATGGTGGGTATTTTTCAAAGGAAGCCTTCGTTAGATTTAGGTATCCTTTAGCTGTGGTTTATGCTTGTGTTTAAGAATGGTAGATATTTTTGATTATTGACATGAATGAGAACATTTCAACAGTTGAAGAGATAAACTACAGACAGTGATGTAGGCAGCATTGCTTACAGTGTTATTTTATGCACAAAATTTGTCAGGTTAGACATACAGTCTTCTACTGGTTGCCAATACAATCCACCAGTACACCAGCACACTGCTGGTGAAGAGTGTGAATTCACCCAGCATTACTAAAAACATTATCTGTCAATGGTCAAACCAACCGCCAATATGCGATGCTGGTCCCATTGGTAGATTGTCAATAGCAGAACCCATATGGGTGAAGGTGGATGAATCTGAAAGAACATTATGAAGTTGCAGATCCTGGTCACTTGCTGTGCTTATGTCTATTTTCTACACCTTAGGGAAAAGTATCTGGTTTTTCATGTCCATGGGTAGAGAGAATGTTTATTTTTTATTTATTTATTTACAGATCTCCAGTGTGTATATTCAAGCAGAAACCTGCCCCCCCCCCCCCCCCCCCATATAGAGTCCAATAATTTCCACCTATCTTTCCATCAAATCCTATGTCTTAAATCCCCCACCCTATAAATCTTCCAGGTGACCTCTGACTCCCTAGAGCCAGGTTAACTGGGGACATGGTTTAGTAAGGACATGATTAGGACAGTTTGGCCCAGGTCAGTAAGACAGTGTGTGTGTGTGTGTGTGTTTTTACTTTCTAAACCATGGTAGAGGACAGGTAAGATTTTAAATAATATCACTGTTGCGATGCCATTAATAATGTCCATGCACTGCTTCACATTTTTTTCTCATACATTCACTGATGCCAATGATTATTCATGCGCAGACATCTACAAATCTTGTTCCGCCTTCTACAAATCTTGCATGAACAGGATCAACATGCGAATTTGAGTTCCAGTAAACTTTGAATTAAGTAATGCTAATCAAGTATCGACGAGTGCTCCAGGGTTTTCCTTGTAGTCAGTAATTTAAAGCTTTTTTTCCATGTGGCTGTAAATTAGTGTGTATCATGCGTAGTGGACATGTGCGTGGGTCTTGTTTTGAGTAGGATTATAAGGCTAGTCACTGGATTTAATGGCTGATTCTCCTTCTATAATCTCTGGTTGGATTAACGGAGCTCATAGACAGATGCTGGTCACTTCTAATACCAACATTGTATCCCTCCTCCCCCTAAAACATAATTACACCAATCTTTCTAAAATCCCTGAAAAGAATACAATTTCTTTTAACACTAAACACTTAAAGAACAATGTTAAATTTTGACCAGCTGAATAAAAAAAATATATCTTGCATACATGCAGATATAATCAAATATTGATCACACAGACAGACATACACAATATAATGTACATTCATTCATCACTCATTTGCTGAACTGCTTAATCCTACTTTTATGGAAACAATGACGCTGGAGCCTCTCTCACTGAGACTGAGTAAAGGCCGGGTAACATCCTGAACAGCTCACCAGACCATTACAAGACAACAAAACATATTATTATTATGATGGCTACTTTGTTTAGAATCATTTATGTATGATTATCAAATATTTCAAAGTCGCCGTCCCCTTGCATTCCCTTTGTGAGGTGCTACAAACTTTCAAGTGAAAAAAAAAATAGAAATAGAAAATGCAAGATGTGCAGGGCTTTCTTTTCAAGGAAGATTCAACTCATATACATGACTAGATATAGCAGATTTATTCATATACAGGTTTTATGTTGCAATAGATTTTAATTACACGGTAATACTTAACTTATATCAAACTAATTTATAACTGTGAACTCAAGGCTATGCAGTTTGTGCACTTATCCATCCATCCATCCATCCATCCATTAGCTATATTATTTATCACATCATGTCATAGGGAAATTTGAAGTCAATCACAACTGGTGAGAGACGAGGTATACCCTGAACTGAAGACAAAAACAATCCTTTCACATTCTTCTTCATTCAATCATTCACTCATTTATTTTCTATAACCACTTAATGGTTATAGAACCACGCTGGTGCCCATCCCATCCGACTTCAGGCAAGGGCCGTGTACACCTTGGAAAACTCACATTCTTCTTTTTCATGTAATTTTCTCAACTTTATCCCTTATTAAGGTCACAGGGAGGCTGGGGCCCTTCTCAGTTCAGGAAGAAAAGTGGGATATACCATGAACAGCTTGGCAAAACACACACACACACACACACACACACACACACACACACACACACACACACACACACAAAACAAAAAACATTCACACTGAGGTAGAATTTGTTAAAGTCAATTGGCCTATAGTGCATGCCTTTGGACTGTGGAAACTAGAATACAGGAAGGAAACTCACAAGTATGGGAAAATCATAGACACTCTGCATAGAAATACCCTTATCAAACTCAGGGTATGAGCCCATGACCTTTTTCATGTGAAGTGAACATGATAACCACTATACCATCGTTACACCCATTCTAGTTTTTTATTATTATTATTATTATTATTATTATTATTGTTATTGTTATTGTTATTATTATTATTATTATCATCATCATTATTATTGTTGTTGTTGTTATTATTATTATTATTATTATTATTATTATTATTTTCTTTTTAAATTAATTAATTAATTAATTCCTTTTCTAAGCTGTTTCATCCTACTTAAGATAATGAGGAGGATGGCATCCATCTCAATCAACTCTGGGCGTGGAAGGAGTACACCCTGTACAGCTTCCCAGATCATGACACGGCCAACACATGCACAACCATTTACACTCACCCTCACAGTAAGGGGAGACTTGTAGCAGCTAATTCACCTACGGTGGAGGTTTTTGTAGTGTTGTAGGAAACTGAAGTACCTGGAGGAAATCCAATCAAGCACAGGAGAACATGCAAACTCCACACAGAAACATGTGAACCTAGGAATCAAACCCAGGCCTTCTTTCTGTGAGGTGGAAGTGCTAACTACTTTGCCACTATACCTCTTCTTCTTCTTCTTCTTCTTATTATTATTATTATTATTATATTATATTATATTATATTATATTATATTATATTATATTATATATAATAATAATAATAATAATAATAATAATCCGGATCTCTGAAGCCGACATTTTCCTCCATGCCAGGCGTGATGGAGGCCTCTTTAACCTGTCACGCCTCAGAGCAAAGACCAAGGTGCGGAGAGTTCTCATCAAGGAGCTGCTCTTTGCTGATGATGCTTGTCTTGTTGCCCACACCGAGGAAGTGCTCCAGCGTCTCATCAACTGCTTTGCTGGTGCCTGCTCTGAGTTTGGCCTCACCATCAGCCTTAATAAGACCGAGGAAATACCACCAGGAATGCCGGCTGAATGCCTTCCACCAACACTGCCTTCACAGACTACTGTGCATCACTTGGCAGGACCATGTCTCCAACATCGACATCCAGCTCTCAAGTTCAAGGATGTCTGTAAAAGCACACCCTCAAGGCTGGAGGCTTCAACCCCTTCGACCTGGAGTCAGCTGCCTCCGACCGCTCCGACTGGCGGACCACCACCCAGGATGTTGTCAGGACAGCAGAAGAGAGAAGAGACACTTGCTGGGGGGAGAAGAGACTCCGCAGTCAGCAGAGACTGGCCTCACCCCCACCACACTGCGAGGACTTCATCTGCAGCAGCTGTGGCAGAATCTGCAGATCTTGTATTGGCCTCTACAGCCATGCCCGATACTGCAGCTCCCTGACCGAAGACCCACAGCACAACCCCCCCCACCCCCAATGATCTTTCGAGATCGACGGGGCCAACAACATTAATAATAATAATAATAATAATAATAATAATAATAATAATAATAATAATAATTTTAAATAAGCAATTGAAGGGATTAGAAGCTGTAAAAGACAGGCTAGAGAAGAGATTGGCAAGAAAGACAAGCTGTGGAAGCAGAGAAGGAGGTATGGAGTGGGATGAATGGATTAAAGTGGATAAAGTATATATTATGGCTTGATGCCACTCTGAAAGGTGACACTAAATCTGTTCCTTTTCTCCCACACTGAGACCCAGTGGGATTATAGACTGCTGTGTGACAGGTAATGTAGAAAAGATTAGACACTTCAAGTCTGGGTACTAGAGCTCTGGGAGCTTGGTGCTATCAATAACCTTTGTTCCATATCTTACAGTAAATAATATGACAAGAAACAAAGTCAACTGGAAAGACATATTCAGATGACCTACACTGTTTATGATAAACCTTGCTCATGGGTTTTGGGGCATATTTTCTTCCTTCCAATTTAGAATAAGGTGACTAATTGCAAAAGCTGGGGTAGCTGTGCTCACTCATTAAGATATCTACAAAAATAGTACAGTATGGACAGCATAATGAACAAGAAAAAACTGAAAGAGGCAACTGCTGTACATCCCTGAGCATCAATATTGAAAATTTGGTGAGTTACATTAGGGAATCCAGATTTGAGAGGACAAGAAGATGCCCATTCAGCATTTGAGTCTACCAGACTCTATCCCATGGTTTCACCTTTATTACCCATAGCACAAAAAAAAGAGGAATGGTGAGATTACAAAGAGCAGAGGTAAAGAGTTGGAGGATTTAAGTACTTCGGCCCAACAGTACAGAGCAATGGAGAGTGTGGAAAAGAGGTGAAGAAGCTTGTGCATTCAGGTTGGAATGGTTGGAGAAAAGTGTCCAGTGTGATGTGTGATAGGAAGGTATCAGCAAGAATGAAAGGAAAAGTGTACAAGATGGTGATGAGGCCAGCGATCTTGTGTGGTTTAGAAACAGTGGCGCTGAGTAAAAGACAGGAGACAGAGCTGGAAACAGCAGAGATGAAAATGTTGAGATTCTCTTTGGGAGTAACAAGGATAGATAGGATTAGAAATGAGTTCATTAGAGGGACAGCCCATGTAAGAGGTTTTGGAGACAAAGTCAGAAAGGCTAGACAGATTGAGATGGTTTGGACATGTACAGAGGAGGGATAGTGAATTGCGAATTATGAAATCAAATTTCATACCGGTTCGGTCAAGGCCCGGGTTAACAACGACCGCCATCAGTGCTGTTAACCAACAGGGTGCTAGTGGAAATTGGACTACAGTTATTCGAAGAAGGAGAAGTGGGAGGCATGTCCATAGGCAGAGAAAAGAGGAAAGGCATGAGTCTAGGACTGAGAGTAGGGACTTTGAATGTTGGAACTATGACAGAAAAAGGTAGAGAGCTGGCTGACATGATGCAGAGGAGGAAGGTGGACATACTGTGTGTCTCAGAGACCAGGTGATGGTGAGGAAGGTGAAGAAAGCAAAGGCAGAGCAGAAGACAAAGTGGTGGAAGCTGAAAATGGAAGAGTGTCATGTTGTCTTCAAGGATGAGTTGAAACAGGCTTTGGGTGGTCAGAAAGTGCTTCCAGATGACTGGACAACCACAGCAAATGTGATCAGGGAGACAGGTAGGAAAGTACTTGGTGTGTCCTCTGGGAGGAAAGTAGATAAGGAGACTTGGTGGTGAAATGAGGAAGTGCAGGAGTGTGTACAAAGGAAGAGGTTAGCGAAGAAGAAGTGGGACATTGAGAGGACCGAAGAGAGTGAACAGGAGTACAGGGCGACACAGCGTCAGACAAAGGTAGCGGTGTTAAAGGCCAAACAGAGGGCATATGATTACTTGTATGATAGGTTGGACAGCAAAGAGGGAGAAAAGGATTTATACAGGTTGGCACAGCAGAGAAATGGAAATGGGAAGGACGTGCAAGTTAGAGTGATTAAGGACAGAGAGGGAATTGTATTGACTGATGACAGAAGTGTGCTGGGACGATAAAAAGAGTACTTTGAAGAGCTGATGAATGAGGAAAATGAGAGAGAAAAAAGAGTAGAAGAGGTGACCGTTGAGAACCAGGAAGTAGCAAAGATTACTAAGGGTGAAATGAGGAGGGCATTGAAGAAGATGAAGAGTGGAAAGGCAGTTGGTCCTGATGACATACCGGTGGAGGTATGGAAGTGTCTAGGAGAGGTAGCAGTAGATTTTCTGACAAGAACATTCAACAAGGACTTAGAGAGTGAGAGGATGCCAGAGGAAAGGAGAAGTGTGCTGGTGCCCATTTTTAAGAACAAGGGAGAAGTGCAGAGTTGTGGCAGCTACACAGGGATAAAGATGATGAGCCAAACGATGAAGTTATGAGAAAGAATAGTGGAAGCTAGACGAAGGGCAGAGGTCAGCATCTGTGAACAGTTTGGTTTCATGTCAAGAAAGAGCACCACGGATCACGGATGTGGTGTTTGCTTTGAGGATGTTAATAGAGAAGTATAGAGGTCAGAGGGAACTGCATTGTGCCTTTGTGGATCTGAAGGGTATGCATGTATGTATCTGGAGATAGCATATGATAGGGTGCAGAGAGAGGAACTGTGGTATTTGCATGAGGAAGTCTGGAGTGGCAGAGAATATGCTAGAGTGGATGAGAACATGTATGAGAGATGTAAGACAGTGGTGAGGTGTGCTGTTGGTGTGACAGAAAAGTTCAAGGTGGAGATGGGACTGCATCAAGGGTCAGCTCTGAGCCCTTTCTTGTTTGCTATGGTGATGGACAGGCTCACAGACGAGGTTAGACAAGATTCCCCATGGACTATGATGTTTGCAGATGACATTGTGATCTGTAGTGAGTCCAGAGAACACGTACAGGAAAATCTAGAGAGGTGGAGGTATGCCCTGGAAAGGAGAGGAATGAAGGTTAGCCTCAGTAAGACAGAATACATGTGTGTGTGAACAACAAGGACACAAGAAGAACGGTGAGGTTACAAGGAGCAGAGATAAAGAAGGTGCAGGATTTTAAGTACTTAGGCTCAACAATTCAGATTAATGGAGAGTGTGGAAAAGAGGTGAAGAAGCGTGTGCAGGCAGGTTGGAATGGTTGGACAAAAGTGTCCGGTGTGATGTGTGATAGGAAAGTATCGGCAAAAATGAAAGGAAAAGTGTCCAAGACGGTGTGCAGGCCAACGATGTTGTATGGTTTAGAAACAGTGGCGCTGGGGAAAAGACAGGAGGCAGAGCTGGAGGTAGCAGAGATGAAAATGTTGAGATTCTCTCTGGGAATAACAAGGATGGATCAGATCAGGAATGAGTACATCAGAGCACATGTAAGAGGTTTTGGAGACAAAGTCAGAGAGTCTAGATTGAGATGGTTTGGACATGTACAGAGGAGGGATAGTGAGTATATTGGTAGTAGGATGCTGACTTTGGAACGCCCAGGCAGAAAGCCTAGCGGAAGACCGAAGAGAAGATTTATGGATGTGGTGAAGGAGGACATGAAGGTATTTGGTGTAAAAGAAGAAAATGCAGAGGATAGGGTGAGATGGAGGCAGACCCCTGAAGGGAACAGTCAAAATGAAAAGAAGAGGAAGAAGAAGTAGAAGAAGAATTAGTAGAAGAGGGTGGATAGTGAATATATTTTTAGTAGGATACTGAGGTTGGAACTACCAGGCAGAAGGCCTAGAGCAGGGGTCGGCAACCTTTGCCATTCAAAGAGCCATTTGAACCTGTTTTCCACAGAAAAGAAAACACTGGGAGCCACAAATATTTTTGACATTTAAAATCAAATAACACTGCATATAATGTTTTGTCCTCTTTTTCCTTCATGTTGATATAAAAACACAATGTGTTGTATTGGTTTGAACAACTGCAGAGACAATTACAATTCTGCTTGCAACAAAAACATTTAGATTAAAAAAAAAAGAGGTTGAAAAAAATTACTTTCAATGAAAATTCCCAATATCTATTTGTCATTTGTTGAATTTGTTGAATTTGTCATTCAGGTGAAAGCTGGTTTAACTCTCTACCCCTGGGAGCCCGGAGCGCTTCCGATGTGAGTAAATAAGCGGCATTTTCTTTTTGCAGTTGTTTTTGGTGATGCAGTGGTTTTTGTATATGAAGCACGTTTGCACCCGTCAGCCACCGTAAAGTATACATTCATTATTTAAAAAAGCCACAGAGCCGCATCAGAGAGGTGAAAGAGCTGCATGCAGCTCCTGAGCCGCGGGTTGCCAACACCTGGCCTAGAGGAAAACCAAAGAGAAGATTTATGGTTGTGGTGAAGGAGGACATGAAGATAATTGGTGTAAGAGAAGAAGATGCAGAGGATAGGGTGAGATGGAGGCAGATGATTCACTGTGGTGACCCCTGAAGGGAACAGCCGAAAGGAAACGAAGAAGACCATAAAAAAAGAAACATTTATGATCACCTGAATTTGCTTGTTAGTTTTGTCTGTGAACAAAATCCTGACCACACCCAGGCATGGATATTTACCAAATTCGGTGGGAACGCTACTCTATGTGAGTTCCGTGAAGACTTGATTCGTGTCTGGGTCAAAGGACAAAGTCAGAGCAAGGTCACAAATTTTTGAAGATTAATTTAAAAATGGTTATACATGTATTTCAAAACAAAGACCCATAGATTCAGTGAGAGGCAGGGAGGGAATCATATGCACATTTTTAAACAGTATCACTTTTGATCTTGAGTGACTTTCAAACATGCTAATAGACAAACAATTAATCGGAAAACTAAAAGGAAACCCTTTAGGTACTTTTAAATGAGATGGGTACCTTTGACCTTGAGTGACTTCCAAAGGTCAAACCTGAACCCTCTTGTAAATCCTTCAAACGAGAGTTATCTTCACTAATTTGGTCGAAAATTGGTCCATATATGGGCCATTATTATCCATGCTGCATGCTGGAAGTACCATATTTTTATACAGTACTTGTAATAGAATTGATAATGAGATTTCCTTTCGGCTTTTTCCAGTTATCGGGGGTCGCCACAGCGAATGATTCACACGTTTGATTTGGCATAGGTTTTTACGTCAGATGCCCTTCCTGACACATCCCTTTTAGCAAGGGACAGAAACACGCTGACGGCTATGCAGCTACTCTTGTCGAAAGTGAGCAATGGTTCTGTTACATGCCTCTCAACATAGACAGTGAGAGACATGGCCGGCCTTTGATCACCCAGTTAGCTGCACTGGGGGGGGCGGGGACAACCTTGTAGAGAGTGAGACTCAAGCCCCCAACCTTAGGATCAGCAATCCAGCGCCATATACCACTAGACCACCACTGCCCAACGTAATAGAATTGATAATATTTTATGATATTTCCCAAGTTCACAAGAAAGCCCATGATAAGATGTAAGTAGTGCATGTTGTCAATAGGTGTTATCCCAGGGTTAAATAAACTACTTGCTTTCGTTGCATCTCTGCTATATGCCTACATTTTAGCAAAGCCAAAGAACATATGAATCTGCTTTAATCTGGAAATTGTGCTGTAAAAAAAAAAAAAAAACCCTGTGAAATCAGCCATCTTGTGACTCACCCTGTAAAAAAACAAAAGGACAGAGGTTGGTTTCTCAGACTTGAAAGGTGTAATCATCTTATTTAAGTGACTGGATAATAATTATAATTCGAGAAGCAGGGAGAAGTGGGAAGTCTGTCTAATAGGCAAGGCAGAAAACACAAGTCATCCTCTTCCATATCAAGCTATTCGGTTTTACAGGCATTCAAGTCCAAGTATGAGTGTTAATCTTGGTTCTGCCTATTCACAGTAAGAATATTTGTTGTATAATTCTCTTTTTAAATGTTGAATATCTCTATATTATATAATTTATCCCTACATCCTTTATCAGTGCCACCTGTCCATCATGGTTGTTTGAGAAGCAGAGGCCAATCCCAGCCAACTTTATGCAAGAGGTGGAGTGCACCCAGAAGAAGTCGCCATTGTATTTCAAGTCTAACAAAGACAAACAGGTTCTGCAACAAACTACATAAGTGCTGCATAAATTGAATGTAATACTAGCCAGAGAGGTGTCGGGAACTGGGGCTTGACCATTCCAGGTGACTCAAGCTATGGTAATCGTGGCATTTTAAACTCTATATCTGGTTTCTAATTAGTATTCCACAATGACAGCATGTCTATCAGCCCTTGTTTTGAATTTATAATCAGCCAGATTCCCAACCTTGCTTTTGACCTTTCAAGGCCACTCAAGAGTAAAGGTAATTATGTCATTTGAAAGTATGTATATGGTTTATTGACTGTCCCTAATTGCACTTGAAGGTCTTGTGGGATATAAGCATTTTTCAGCTTAACATAAGAAATGTCGTTCACCAATACACTCTGACTTTGATCTGACCTTTATCTTTGACCCAAGCATTCCAAAATCAATTTATCTTTGGGACTCAAGTAGGGAAGTGTCCCCACCAAGTTTGGTGAAAATCTATGAATATCAGATTTTCTGTGTTATCAGGATTTTGGTCACTGTAAGTGACCAACTTCAGAGATTATTGTCAGGAAAAACACAACTGTTGTAATGGGGATAATACCACCACCACCACAACCACCACCACTACCACCACCAACAACAACAACAACAACAACAACAACAGCAATAGTAACATCTTTATTAGGCTACAATTTTAGTCGAACTGGGTTATCAAAGGCAAGTAAAAGAACCATCGCTGACTTTTGTAAAGAGCAGGCTACTGAGTTGCCATCAGCATGTTTCTGCCCTGCAATGGACAGGCAAGCTGTCTCGGATGTACCCAGCTCTTGCCCAGAGTCGGCTGAGCTGGGTGCCAACCTCTCCACAACTCTTATTAGGATCAAGCGGTTCAGGAAATGAATGAATGAATGAAAAATAATCATTGTGCCAGTGGCTATAATTTCAAGCAACCAGAGGAAATTGACGCAGGCACAGGGAGAACATTCAAATTCCACACAGAAACACCCTCACCAAGCCCAAGACTAAAAACCCAGCACTTTCTTGTTGTGAGGTTGATGTGCTAACCACTACACCACTCTGCTGCTCATTGTGGATTCATGAGACGCTTTATTAGTATTTCCATGATTCTTGTTGCCCCCTATACACAGCTTGTTTCCATATATCATATGTAAATAAGTACCAGTCCATTGCACTTCTTCACCATGAGCACCTGCATGCAGTAAAATTGAGCGACGAACTAAATGTGCTGATTAAACGAGCCAGGCTCTGTCTCCAGAGGTTGCGTTCTCACAATGGAGTTGATTATTTGTGCTGGTGTGAACGTGCCTTGTGCTGTACTGGGTCTAATGATAAACCTGTTTTACGTTTTCTGCTTGACTTTTCCTTTGGGCCAGATGATGAACATCAGGCAGCCACTGATAACACTGCTGGCACTGATGATCTTCTACACCAGTCTGTTCCAGGTCAGTTTGATCTTAAGCCTCAGCTTTGCTTTCTCCTTCGTGAGCCAGAATCTTCAATATGTACTGAACTCATTCATGTTCTATGCGGTTCGTGTTAGCATTCCTACGACTCTTTGGATGAACATCTTCTACTGTACTCAAATTGTCCCGGGTAGGGCCACCTGTTTCACGTGGCTCAAAAGGAACATCAGACTGGTTCTGTATTCGCTCATCATCTTCACTAAAATCTATTTCTTGGTTTATGACATATTAGAATTTATACTCAAGAATGAACTGGCTGCACAAGTCAACAACACGATTGAAACTGAACTCATCAGTCCAGCATTGATAAACCTCGATCAATTTCTCAACATTTTGGATGCTGTAACAATGGTATTTGTTTTTCTGGGTTTAGTAACCATGCTGGCATTAACCGGGACTATGGTGTGCTTCCTGTACAGGCACATGAAGAAGATGACGAAGAGTGGTACAAACATACACACTCAGCTTTTCCAAAGACAGGTTCGAGTCTCCGTCATCGGCCTTGTACAAGGAATCCTTTATCTGATTTGCTCTGTGGGAATGTTTCTTGATTTTTTTTGCACATCTCAAAGGTACACTAGTGAGAAATATATTCTCTGGACAATATTTACTGTCTATTTCCTGGCCACTACAATAAATCTGGGAGTGGGGCAATCTCTGTTTAGATATCGGATTGCTCAGCTTTGGAATAAAGTTGAGACCTTAAATTTCACCAAAAGATTTTAAAGTATCACTACATTTAAAACACTGTATGGTTGCATTCACAAGGCATTACATGCATTGTTTTTTATCTTATTTTGAATGAAAATGTATTGTATTATGTATAATACACTTATAAAAGGCATTATATCAAAGCTAACATGTATTATATTACTATTATACATCAGCTTCTCATAATGTGCAGTAAGGTTATAGCATATTTTTACCTTTGCTTGTAATGCATGATGTTATCAATCTATAAAGCATAATAAAGAAACCAACGTATGTAAAGTACAATGAAGTATTTTCATTCATTTTCATTGATACTAATATGTATGGTGGCTTATAAATGTATTATAACATGATATTAACATGTTCCTGCTTTATTATGGATATGAACTTGAAAGAAATTGTTCCTAACTTTTTAATGCCATTGTAAAGTTGAAGAGATTTTTAAAATGGGGTAGAAGTATAAATATATTCATATTTGTTGTTGTTGTTTTATCTGACTGTTGTTTTAATGTTGGATTTAGTCTTATGTTTTGCTTCCATTCTTAAATGTATATAAAATATACATTTCAGGGTTAATCTGGATATGTGTAAACAAAAACTTTACTTAAAAAAGATGCTATATTATAAAACAATAACATGCTTCAAGTTTGTGGATGGGATTAGCATGTATATTGTTTATTTCCTTATTGGTTGTATTTCCATAAGTTTGTTTGTTTGTTTGTTTGTTATTAAATAAAACTTAAATAAAGCTCAAACATAATTTAATGTAAAAATATAAAATAAATAAATAAATAAATAAAAATAAACAAATTTTAAAAAAAAGGAACTAGTGCGAAGTAAAACATGGAAGAAATATGATTTGAGCCCAGAGTGGTATTCATTGATTAATTGGCAAAGGTTTTTCAGTGTGGAGTTTTCATGTTGTCATGTTTGTATGGGTTTCCTCTGTGTACTCCAGTTTCCTCCCATGGTTCAAAAACAGGCATTTTAGGCTAATTGGCTTTTCCCAACTGCTTTCCCAACCCTTAGATGTGGGCACGAGTGTGAATGGTTTTGGGTGTTCCCTGCTTTTGTCCAGTGTCATGCTCCAGCCTTCATGTGACCCTATTTGGAATAAGAGGTTTGGCAAATGAGTGCACGAGAGATACATGGTGAATGTCTTGCCATTCCAGAGAAAACATACTCACAGCTACAAATGCTCACTTAAAGTAAAAAAAAAAAACATGTATAAGAATAAATTTCCTTCAATAAGTATATAAGTACAAACACCAGAAATACAGTATTGAAAAGAATCAGCGGAACCAATTGGAGATCAGACCAACACCAGCTTCAATCGTAATCGCGCAAATCAGAGCTAGCATGCTAATAACTCTCAAATCAGAGACTAGCTTAATGCTAGTAGCTACACCAAACAAAACAAAGTTGATGTAGCAGCAGATAGATGGCTGTTATATGTATGAAGTCTCATTCTCTTGCTCTCAGCGGTTAAAGTTTCAATGTGTTGGGAATATAATCAACCTTATTGATGCTAAAGGAAATATTCCTAGTGTTGCGGTGTTGAAAATGTGCAGGTATTGTTGAGGGATGTGACAAATTGTAAGATAAAAGACGAGTAACAATGGATAATTATTCAAATATAGGCTGTGCCTGTGGTATTTAGCAACCTTCACATTTCCTGTTTAAAAAAATCAAATTGAGTTGCTTTCAAAGGTTAGGAATAAAAATTGGGAAAATATTCAAACAGCATGCAAAAATAATGGTGAACATAATGCAACATGCTCCCGTGTGCATTCCTTAAATTATGTTTCGTACAGTTCAGCTCAAAGTATAGTTTATCCATCGTGTCCAATCGGTTACTGTTTGATTGAATTGTCCAAGAACAGGGTGTTGATGAAGAAGAAGAAAGAGTAGAAATGAACAGGCGTGAAACCCTTTCTGAGTATCAAAAGTCTTTATAACCATCTAATAGATTAAGACCTTAACGAAAAACAATTCAATTCAATTCAGTTTCACTTGCACTGTGCTTCTTATTATTGACATTGTAACAAAGCAGCTTTAGTCAGTAAATAAATTTAATATAAAATATAAACAATTATCTGTAAACCCTATAAATTCTCAATGAGCCATGTCGTGGCAAGTGTGGCAAGGATAAACTCCCTCAGATGACACAAGGTAGAAACCTTGAGAGGAAAAAAAAACAACACATCCCCATTTGATTGAAAAAGGATCAAAATACAATCCATGTATCTGAAACTTAATTAGAGTTTAATAAAGTCAAGTTGGTTATCTCACAACTGTAATGGGAATTGTAGTCATAAACCATATTAGAATTTGGAGAGATTAATCTTGTAAGGGAAATTATTTCCTCTGAATTTAACCCATCTAAAATGAGCACACACACACACACACACACACACACACACACAAAGTGGGGGTGGCTGGAGAGCAGATTGGGATTAGGTGCCTTGCTCAAGGGCACTTCAGCCATTAATGTTGAGGAATGGAAGGTGCCCCTCGCTCCCCCATTGCCACACATTCTTCCTGCTGGTTCTGGAATCAAACCAGGGATCACTCTGTCCTAAAGCTGCTTCCCTAACCATTAGGCCATGGCTGCCCCAAATGAACAGCAGTCAAAAGTCTTTAGGTCGATATGGATCAGTAGCGAGTCCCTTTCAAAATGAGAAATCCAACCAGAAGTGACACATCAAGCTGGATCACAGGGTTCAGAAAGAAGATAGATCAGGATCACCGGTGTCTCAGAAGTTGCATGTGTACCTCAACAAAAACACAGAGTATATTTGTTGGTATGCTCTTAATGATGAGCAATGACAGTTTATTGTTGCTGAGTGCACCCTGTTACATAAAGCAATTATCCCAAAGGATTTGGGTGAGCATAAAAACACACTGTGTTTATGCTATATTGGTATATCCATAGGTACAGTAAGCCTTTGCCCATTCATGGTTCACACCATTCCCGGCCGCACCTACTCATGGGTTTTGCTCTCAAAGGCTTTTTCCAGAATGTTTTAAATTTGCACCAGCCTGGGCAAAATATGTATTAATAATGCGTTTCACTTACATATTATTTTTCTATCGATTACAGTTCACTATATGTTCTAGGCATTATATATATATATATATATATATATATATATATATATATATATATATATATATATATATATATATATGAGAGATAGAGAGAGATTTCCTTTCAGCTTTTTCCCTTTATCACGGGTCACCACAGCAAATGATTTGCACATTTGATTCGGAATATCCAGCCACAACCCTTTAGCAAGGAATAGAAACACACTGACGGCTTTGCAGCTACTATTTACGAAAGTCAGCAATGGTTCTTTTACCCGCTTCACACCATAGACAGTGAGAGACATGATCGGCCTTTGATAACCCAGTTAGCTGCACTGAGGGGACAGAGTGACAACCCTGTGGAGAGTGGGACTCAAACCCCCAACCTTAGGATCAGCAATCCAGCACCCTTTACCACCAGGCCACCACATCCCCTAGCTATATATATATATATATATATATATATATATATATATATATATATATATATATATATATATATATATATATATATATATATATAATTATTATTATTGTGGATGCTTATATAGTGCAATTTCATACACACGTATGCTCAATGCGCATGAGACCACAGCACTCCTTGCGCTTTGGGCACCCGTCGACACTGTATGGCACCAGTTCTTGCATTGTTCTGTCCTTTTGATGCTGAGCGCCAAGCAGGAAGCAACTTTAACAGATTTAAACTCTGACCTTCCTATCAACTGAGCTAAATCCCTGGTTAAAAAAAAATTATATATATATATATATATATATATATATATATATATATATATATATATATATATATATATATATAAAGATAAAAGGACAGGACAAAGACTTTCTATTGAAACTCCATTTATCACTACAGATGCACATATATATATATATATATATATATATATATATATATATATATATATATACACTTACTGTGCATGTAAACAATTAATAAATATTATAATAGTACAAAATTAAAAGTTTTACTGCGTTATTACTGTATTAATGAGTAAGACTGTGTATAGAATGTGTTTAAGAAGCATATTTTAATGCATGCAATGTCATACATAGGGTTTTAAAATTGCATCAATAATTCGTGGATTTTCACGATTCGCGGGTAGGGGAGGAACGGAACCCCTGTGAATAATAAGAGCTTTTTGCATGACACAAGAATGGCACAGTCTGATTGGTCTGATACGAGAGAATAAAAAAACTATTCCAGGTGGATAATAATGAATTAAGATGAGAAATATTGTGTCACTTGGAAGGTCCTGAGTTTGAATCCCAGGCTCCGCAAGGTCTTTTCTGTATGATTACAGATAAGATTACATGTTGACCCTATGCTTGCTTGTGTTCCATCCGGGTACTCCGGTTTTCTTCCACAGTCTAAAGACATGTACTTTCGGCTAGCTGACTATTCTGTATTTCGCCGAGGTGTGGACGTTAGTGTGAATGGTTTACTACTGTGTTAGCCCTAATCAGGGTGTACACTGCCTTCACGTGGTGTAGGCTAAGATAGGCTCCAGCCTTGCACATACATTGATAGGATTAAGCAGGCAAATGAGTGAGTGATAGTGTGTTAAACCAAACAATGACATGACTATTTTATTTTTCATTATTCATTTTCTGAGACGCTTAATCCTAATTCAGGTCATGGGGAGGTCGGCACCCATCTCAGCCAACTCTGGGCGAGGGCGAGTACACCCTGGACTGCTCACTAGGCCATTGCAGGGCTACTTTATTTTAGTTTTTTAACTTCCAACTGTTTTATTTTTTTATTTATTTTTGCTATGTACTGTACTTTCAAAGTATTTTAAGGAAACAGAAAAAATGGAAGTGATCTAAAACTTTTGAATTACAGCATCATTGGAAAAAAAAAAAAAGAACAGATAGAGAAATTGCGAACCATGTTAAAATGTGTTACAATAATTGAATTTAAAAGTGAAAATAATTGCCTCTCAGCTACACGCAGGTTGGCTTTTATTGCTTCGGAGTTTTGACACGCAGCAGTTTCCTATATTCGCGTCTGATTCCTCCTTTCACAGCGTCATCAGAGTGTGAGTCACAGCTCACTGCTTTGACAGGACCCAGTATCTTATTAGCTCGTCATATGAATCACAAGACACCCTGCAGTCGATTTTCCGGCAGGTTGCTGTGACGTTTTTGGAGACATCCCTGACAGAAATATACTCCCTGCTGGACAGTCTGTACCAATAGCGTTTCATAACCTCAGGAAGACTCTTGTTGAGAAACCCCACGTTTCATTACCTCATTCTATCTGTGAACCCACTCATCTTCATCTTGCACTCTCCTTCTTCTCTGTCCTTCTTTAGAATTTGAAATGATGTTGCTAAGTAACAACGATTTAATTACTAGCATAAAGGTTTGGGGCATTTTTTCCCCCCCTAAATGGGTCACTGCTCATTTTTTCTTTCGTCGGATAATGCTCATGCACACTTTCTTTGACAAGGACACATAACCACACAAAACACACACACACACACACACACACACACACATCACCGCCATTATGTATGGAGGATGTTTACGCTATTTATTTATAGTCGGCTGCCAACTTTTAGCTTTTTGAAGTGTTGCTCATGCTACGCAGTTAGCGATTAGCGTTTAAAGAAGAGGGGCTAAAAAAATGCATTGATCGTAATCATACTTGAAGAATTCATCAATTTTATCATGCATTACTACTTTAACATGCTTTTAAACCCTTGTGCACTGTAGAAAATAAATAAATAAGTAAATAAAAAATTTGTCATGAAATATTTTTAGATGTAAAAACTTGAAAATCTACATTTTACTCAATAGATGCAATTCTTCAGGTCAGTCTGACGAACCAGGGTAGTTATATGCTTCAACATTCATTCAGTGATTTTCTAAAATAGTTCATCGTAATTAGGCTCGCGGGGACATTGCTGCCCATCTCAGCCAACACTGGGCAAGGGCAGAGTACAGCCTGGACAGCCCGCCAGGCCATTGCAGGGCAGAAACACGCTAACGGCTGTGCAGCTACTCTTGCGAAAGTCAGGAATTTTACATGAACCTTCCACCACAGAAAGTGAGAGACATGGTCGGCCTTTGATAAGCCAGTTAGCTGCACTGACAGAGAGACCTTGCTAATTCTCGGCTGACGAATTATCGAACAGTCACATCATTATAGATGCCAGACTATTATCATATCTCACCCACGTTTCATGCTTCACAGCTTAAACCTTCCCACACAGTTCAGAAGGCCTGCTGATGTGTTTTCTTTTCTTCTGGACCACGTACATCCAGAATGCTCATGGAACTGTATTGAAATAGCGACGTCACATTTGTTATCCACTATCTTTACGATTAGGGAGCCGTATGGACACAAGGAGAGTCTTTGGTGGTTTATTTGTGGTTTATTAATTATTGCATTTGTTGTCTTTAAGACACATCTACGCATAATACTCCAGAACCATTGGCAAAGAAATTTATTTCAATTTATTCTTTACTGAGGTTGTAGGGAGGGTGGAGTCGATGCTGTAGGAAGGCGGAGTACACCAAGAACAGTTCATGAGACCACTGCAGAGTAACACACACACACACACACACACACACACATTCTTACTCATATTCAAATGTACAGGGGGGCAGTGGTGGTCTAGTGGTATAGGGCACTGGATCACTGATACAAAGGTTGGGGGTTCGAGTCCCACTCTCCACAAGGGTTCACTGACACCCCAGTGCAGCTAACTGGGTTATCAAAGGCGGGCCATGTCTGTCACTGTCTATGGTGTGAAGCATGTAAAAGAACCATTGCTGACTTTCGTAAAGAGTAGCTGCAAAGTCGTCAGCGTGTTTCTGTCCCTTGCTAAAAAGGGTTGTGACAGGAAGGGCATCCGACGTAAAAACCTCTGCCAAATCAAACGTGCAAATCAGATGATTCGCTGTGGCGACTCCCAGGTAAAAGGGAAAAAGCCGAAAGGAAGACAGACAGAATTCAAATGTAGGGACAATCAAGAATATCCGATTAGCCAAAAGACTCGCGTCTTTGAACGGTGGAAAGAAACAGGAGCTCCCTGAGGAAATCCCACAAGCACAGGAAGAGCATGCAAACTACACCCAGAAACACACCAGACACGAGGATTGACCGATTGCTTTCAGGTGGATGCGCTGACCCCTACACCACTGTATCATGATATGTGTTATATCATTTGAAATATGTTTATACAAATCTGGTCATGCCAAAATTTCTACAGTATTGGATTGGTGACATGGGAGAGAGAGAGAAAGAGAGAGAGAGACCAAGCAAGGCAAAGGAATCCTACAGCCGCAGTCATTGTTATCTACGCCTACGACTGACCCATGGTCACCCATGGCTGGGTGAAAAGGGCTCACTGCTTGGTCGCTCCTAACAACCTGATGAGTGACTGCTAGACGACAACTTCCTGGCTGCTATCTATATTCATGTTACCTTTAGTTTATAACCTACAATTTGAATGCTCTATGTTGGTGGATGATGCCCCCTGCTGGTGTCTCCACTAATGATCATAACAACACATGGACATGGTTTAGAATTAACCTGAAAATTAGTTTAAATTTTAATATATATATATATATATATATAAATATAAATATATATATATATATATATATATATATATATATATATATATATATAATAAATAGGAATATTGGTATTGCCAATGTTCAGTATGGGTAGTTAGCAACAAAATAGAGCTTAGCATCTGTTAACAGTGCAACATGTTAAATACCTAAAAGTTTGTGTTGAATGTTAATATGAACAGAGGGAATTGTAAAAATAATTTATAATATAAAAATATGTAGTACAGGTACCTACAGTGTGTGTGTGTATATATATATATATATATATATATATATATATATATATATATATATATATATATATATATATATATATATATATATATATATACATATATATATTGCTCTGGTTTTCTAAGATTACTCGAGGTATAAATCTAAGATCGAATGGTTGTCGGTTTCTATATTAGCTTTGTGATTTTGTTCAGGCTGTGACCGAACTCTGATCTAAAGTCAAATGGGATGTGCTCCAGGTCACAAGCAACTATGAAAGTTAAGGAGAACTGATAATGAATGGATAGGATATTGATGGTGCAGCAGAGTGGCTTAGAGGTTAGCACATCTGTTTCAGAGCAAGCAGGTCCTGGTTCGAGTCCCTGGCTTGTTGAAAGCGTTTCTTTAAGGGCTTTGCATGTTCTCCACGGTCTTGCATAGATTTTATCCCGTAGCCTGAAAATTGCACATTAGGTTGATTGGCTGTTTCCCAATTACGCCTATACTAGTATACTGTATACTGTACCTTTTCATTTTGGTATACTGTATTAATGCTTGAAGGGAAATTATTTTCTCTGCATTTAACCCATCTAAACTGAATGAACACACACACACACACACACACACACACACACACACACACACACACACACACACACACACTCGAAGCAGTGGGCTGCCACACACATTTGGGGTACCCAGAGAGCAGGTGGGGGTCAGGTACTTTGCGCAAGGGCACTTCAGCCATTTATGTGGAGGAAGGGAAGGTGCTGCGTACTCCCACATGTTGATGCTGGTTGGGGAATCGAACTAGCAACCTTTCGGTCCCAAACACAATTGTTATTTCAGCTGTCTTTTCTTTCCTTTCCTTTTCACATTCTTCTTAATTTCACAAATATAAATGAGAGTCTGGGAGGATAAAATTTCTGTTGCTTTAGCCAATGTTTACAGCACTTAGCGGTATGCCACTGGTAAATACTACCTACTGCTCAAAAGACTTCAGGACCTTCCAAGGGACTGGGCTAAAATCTCAGTATATACTCAGTAGTGATGGAGCTGAACACTACGGCTTAGAAGCAGACCACCAGAAGGGTCAGGCACTATGGTATACTTTTATCAGAGGCACATGATGCCACCTGTTGGTTATGCTATACCCTGGGTTGTGTAGTAGACTCGGAGGAAAAGACCAGTCACCCACTTCTACATACCTAATCATATAAAAACAGTTAGGCTGTTTGATTGTTGGAGAATAGAGATTATGCCATGATTATCAGCCAAAAAGCTCCTTTAGGTATATCACCCTATCAAGATGATAACATGATCATCTAGTTGTTAGCATGTTCATCTTACAAGAAGGTCCTGAGTTCAAATTACAGACTGAGCGAGAGTGTTTCTCTGTGGAATTTGCATGTTCTCCCTGTGCGTTCATTGCAGTAATTGGTTGTTCTAAAATGCCCCTAAGTTTGGAAGGGAAACTATGTGGTCGCTAGGCTAAAAGCTAACCTTCAGCTGGTTAAGATTAGCTTTTAGTCTAGTGACCGCTTAGCTTGGCAGGGAGTTCACACAGTTCACCAGACGATGCTGATTGGTGTGATTACAATATATATATATATATATATATATATATATATATATATATATATATATATATATATATATATACATATATACATATATATATATATATATATATATATATATATATATATATATATAGTTCGAGTCCCACTCTCCACAAGGTTGTCACTGTGCGGCTAACTGGGTTATCAAAGGTGGGCCATGTCTCTCACTGTCTATGGTGAGAGGTTCATGTAAAAGAACCATTGCTGACTTTCGTAAACAGTAGCTGCAAAGCCGTCAGCGTGTTTCTGTCCCTTGCTAAAAAGGGTTGTGAGAGGAAGGGCATCCGACGTAAAAACCTCTGCCAAATCAAACGTGCGAATCACATGATTCGCTGTGGCGACTCCCGAGTAAAGGGGAAAAAGCTGAAAGGAAGACAGAATATATATATATATATACATATGTGTGTGTGTGCATATATATCAGTTCATCTTCTGTAATCACTTAATCCTAATTTGGGTCGCGGGGAGGCTGGCGCCCATCCCAGTCAACTTCGGGTGAGGGCAGAGTACACCCTGGACAGCTCGCCAGGCCATCGCAGGGCGGAAACACGCCAACGGCTTTGCAGCCTACTCTTTACGAAAGTCAGCAATGGTTCTTTTACATGCCTCACACCATAGACAGTGGGAGACATGGCCGGCCTTTAATAACCCAGTTAGCTGCACTGGGGGGGGGGGGGGGCAGTGACCACCTTGTGGAGAGTGGGACTCGAACCGCCAACCTTTGGATCAGCGATCCAACGCCCTATACCACTAGACCACCACTGCTCCATATATATATATGTGTGTGTGTGTGTGTGTTTTTTTATATATATATATATATATATATATATATATATATATATATATATATATATATATATAAAAAGTTTTTTTAAAGTGTGCTTTTTATGCTGCTATTTTCATTTAAACAGGGTAGCATGGAGACGTAGTGGTTTGCATGTCTGCCTCATAGCTAGGTCGAGGATTCGAGCTTGAATGCCCGTCGTACTTGCGTGGGTTTTCTCTCGGTGCTCCAGTTTCCTTCACAGACCAAAGATGTGTATGTTAGGCTTATAGCTGTTTTGCATTGAGAGTGTGAATTGTGTGTGTGTGTGTGTGTGTGTTTGTGTGTTGCCATTCAATTGTCAGGGTGTAACCCGTCTTTGCCCAATGTCGCAGAGATAGACTCCAGTCTCCCACAACACCATTAGAGGATTAAATAGTTCGTCAAATGAGTGAAAGTGAGTGAGGTATACACTTTATATAACATCAACTACAAACCAGATTCCAAAAAAGTTGGCACACTGTACAAATTGTGAATAAAAACTGAATGCAATAATGTGGAAGTGCCAAATGTCAATACAGTATTTTATATTGAATAGAACATAGATGACAGGGTCAAAAGTTTAAACCGAAAATGTATCATTTAAATGTAAAAATATGTTGATTGGAAATTTCATAGTGTCAACAAAAAACTTTGGACAAGGCCATTTTCACCACTGTGAGGCATCCCCTCTTCTTCTTACAACAGTCTGCAAAGGTCTGGGGACCGAGGAGACAAGTTTCTCAAGTTTAGAAATCGGAATGCTGTCCCATTCTTGTCTAATACAGGCCTCAAACTGTTCAACTGTCTTGGGCCTTCTTTGTTGCGCCTTCCTCTTTATGATGTGCCAAATGTTCTGTATAGGTGAAAGATCTGGACTACAGGCTGGTCATTTCAATACCCGGATCCTTTTCCAACTCAGCCATGATGTTGTAATTAATGCTACATGTGGTTTGGCATTATCATGTAGAAAAATGCAAAGTCTCAGAAAGACACGACGTCTGGATGAATATACCTTTCTGCATTGACGGTGCCTTTCCAGATGTGCAAGCTGTCCATGCCACACGCACTCATGCAACCCCATACCATCACAGATGCAGGCTTCTGAACTGAGCACTGATAACAACTTGGGTTGTCCTTGTCCTCATTAGTCCGGATGACATGTCCCAGTTCTCCATCAAGAACGTTGAATCGTGATTCGTCTGACCACAGAATAGTTTTCCATTTTGCCACACTCCAGTTTAAATGACCCCTGGCTCAGAGAAAACGCCTGCGCTTCTGGGTCTTGTTTATAAATGGCTTCTTCTTTGTACTGTAGTTTCAGCTGGCAACGACGGATAGCACAGTGGATTGTGTTCACCAACAATGGTTTCAAAAATTTTGCTCAGCCTACTCTGTGATTTCCCTTCCAGTCGCTTTCCTGTTTGTGGTGCAGTACCGTTTAATCGCCCAAAGATCACGGGCATCCAGTATGGTTTTTCAGCCTTGACCCTTATGCACGGAGCTTGTTCCAGATTCTCTGAATCTTTGGATGATATTATGCACTGTAGATGATGATAACTTCAAACTCTTTGCAATTTTTTGTGGGAAACATCATTCTGATATTGCTCCATTATCTTTCTGTGCAACTTTAGGGGAATTGGTGATCCTCTACCCATCTTCGCTTCTGAGAGACACTGCCACTATGAGAAGCTCTTTTTATACTCAGTCATGTTGCCAAAGTACTTCATTAGTGGTTATTGGTCTGTTCGTTATAAGTGCAATTGACTTGATCAGACTCATATTGGTACCTGTCCCAACTTTTTTGAGATTTGTTGACACAATAAAATTTAACATCAACATATTGTTTTCTTAAAATGATACATTTTCTCAGTTTAAACTTTTGACCAGTCATGTATGTTCTATCCAGAATAAAATATTGAAATGTGGCACTTCCATATCATTGCATTCAGTTTTTGTTCACAATTTCTTTTGTGTCCCAATTTTTTTGGAATCCGGTTTGTAGATCAGGCAAACAAAGAACTTTTCTGGATCCAGAACTTTGTGTTATGGCTGGTCGGTGTATGTAGTTTAAAATGTTTATTACTAGCCACCAACAATGATCGTCTCTAATGATTTCCAACTTAAATCTTTAATTCATGTTTATATAATTTCTTAAATTTTGTACAAAATATATTAGACATCAGCTCAGGAAAGCAGAGAGGCATAAATATCAACAGATCAAATTACTAGCAAAGAATGCTAATAGCGGTCATAGACATAATCTGTGAGCGCAAACAACGGAATAAAGTTGTTTTTTGAAATAAACAAATACAAAAGTATTTTTTTAAAACTTCAAGTTAACACAGCTGTAAAAAAATAAAAGAAAATATTGATTATTATTATTATTATTTTGATATTTAATAATAATAATAATAATAATAATAATAATAATAATAATAATTCCTTATGCTGCTTGGCCCTCTAGCAGTGGAAAGCTAGCACAGAGCTACAAGCATTGTAATCAACATATAATAATTGAAACCTGTTACATTTTGATGTGAGACAGCTCAATGTGACACAGATAGCCTGGCATGTAAAAAAAAATGCGAGTACACATTCAGACATGTCAACTCGAGTGCATATCGCTTTACATAAATGCTATCAGCAGCCTTCCTTCCATTTTTTTGGAGGGCGGGGGTTTTACTCTCACAGTTCTGATCTCTGTGCAAACACCTTTCACTTGAATCTAATAATTACTTATTTATTTATATATTTTTCTACATTCTAAGAGTGTTTGGTCACAATCGTCATCATCGTCATCATCATCATCATTCCTGTTGTCATGACAACCTCCTGGTCAGCCATCGATGGGGGTCACAAGGGCTCACTGTTTCCAGGCAACGCTCCAAGACCATCTATAGAGAGAAAGACAGTGAGAGAGATGAAGTGGGAGTATATAATGGGAACGAAGGAAAAAACTAAGTAGAGCAATAAGACAAATCTGTACTTCCAGAATATTTTAATCACAGCAAGTCTAATTAAGAATGTCAAGCGGCCACTACGGGAAGATAATCCTGTTAAGAATACAAGAGGGTTTTTTGATTTGCCCAAATATTTTTGGTCCCAAGAGAACTAATTTTAAAACGGATGTGTAAGTCAGAAATTCATATATTTTAAGTCAGTTGATAAAAGGTCTTCAGAAAGCAAATTACTCCTCATCAAGGAAGGAATTACCCTGCAATGGTCTGGCAAGCTTTTTGGGGTGTACCAGGCCTTCACCTGGGACCGGGCTAAAAAAGACACAGTGTACATGCAACCCTAGTAGAATTAATGGGTTTGGCAAATGAGTGAGATTGAGTGAAGACTGATGTCTGCACTGGACTCCAGTTCCCAGAATGCACCAAGACTGATAAAGACTGCCACTACGGACTACACAATGCCACACACTTTGTGACGTTCCATCTTACCTGATTTGCGTGTCTGCGCTTGAACTCAATTAAGTCAGTGCAAATCAATTCAACTTATTTTCAAAGTTCTTTTTTTTTTTAAAGAAAAGACACAAAGCAGCTTTAGAGGGAAAAAATTAGATTCCAGATGTAAAATATTAATTTATAAAATATATACCTAAAGAACAAGTTAGAGTTAATACTTCTGGTGTGTGAACATGAAATGGAACAAACTTTGGAGGAAAATAGAGAGGGACACAGAGAGAGAGAGAGACAGACAGACAGAGAAAGATAGAGCAAGAGAGACAGAGGAAGAGAGAGAGAGCAACACAGAGAGAAAGAAAGAAAGACAGAGACAGGGAGGGAGACAGGGAAAGGGACAGATGCAGAGAGCGAGAGAGAGAGAGAGAGAGAGAGAGAGAGAGAGAGAGAGAGAGCGAGAGGGAGATGGACAGGGAGAGAGACAGAGACAAAGACATGAAATAATACAATATCAAAAATAAATTAACTTGCCAGCTTGGGCGTTTTGTGGCGTTTGCAAGTCGTGATTATGCTTGCGTGGGTTTCTTCCGGGTTCTCCGGTTTCCTCCCACAGTTCAAAAACATGCACAGTAGGTTAATGGCTGTTCCAGATCACCCCTAGGTGTGAGAGTGAGTGTCAATGGTTGTGTGAGTGTTGACTCTGGGATGGCCTGGCGAGCTGTCCAGGGTGTACCCCGCCATTACCCACGGTTGGCTGAGATGGGTGGCAGCCTCTCCGTGACCGTAATTAGAATTAAGTGGTTCAGAAAATGAATGAAAGAATGAAAAAGATCAGAAGCAATCATTAAAAAAAGATAGATAAATAGACAGATAGCGAGATGATAGATAGATAGGAATTCATTTTTATTTATTAGATTAAGGGCGGTGTGATGGTGATGTAGTTAGAACGTCCACCTCACAGCAAGAACATCCAGAGTTCGAGTTCGCATGTTCTCCTCCCGGGTTTTCCTTGGGTACTTCAGTTTCCTCCCACAGCCCAAAGAAATGCACACGGACTGTTCCGAACCACCCCTCAGTGTGAGTGTGAATGGTTTTGTGCAGGTTTGCTGGCCCTGCAGTGATCTGGCGAGCTGTTCAGCGTGTACCACGTCTTCAACCAGAGTTGGCTGAGATAGGCTCCAGCCTTTCGAGATTGTGGTAGGATTAAGCAGTTCAGCAAATGGACAAATGAATGAATAAGATAAATAAAGGATTGTGGGATAAGCGCCCAACAGCTGTGGTACCGAGGACTGAACCACGACCTTCGGGTCAGTAACCAGTAGCAAGCAGGAGCCTACACCACTGAGCCACCACTACCAAGGACATGCACATTAGGTTGAACCGCCAGTCGGTGTGGATATGAGTGTAAATGGTTGCATGCATATTGCCCTGTGATGGTCTGGTGAGCTGTTCAGGGTGTACTCCGCCTTTGTTCAGTGTCAGCTGAGATAGGCTCCAGTCTCCATGTGGCCCTAATTGTATAATAAGTGCTCGGTGTAAGAAGTTTAGAGAGACAGTTGACGGCATTTGAATGAGGTGGTCCGAAATGCAATCACACGCATGTACACACACACACACACACACACACACACACACACACACACACACACACACACACACACACACACACAGTACCAGGGTGGTCCAGGGATTGGTTTCTGTTCTGGGGGGCTCTAGGTTTTTTCACAGGGGGGTTGCGAGGGATTGGGGGCTTCTCCAGGTTATTAGGGCTGTCCCTGTCTGTGCCTGTAGTAACAAACACCGCACAAGGACAAGGTCAGGACACGTTACACATATAGCCTTACACACTGACATGAGAAACATTTTGCTCTCACACACACACACACACACACACACACACACACACACACACACATACGCATACAGTGTACTTGTGTATTTATTTACACATATAAAGCCCAATGATTGACAATGATCAGGACAATAAAAATACAAGAATCACATAGAGTTGGTGGTGTGTGTGTGTGTGTGTGCGTGTGGGGATGGGGGGGGGGGGGTATGTGGAGGTACAGGTGTAAATATGTCCTATAGGTCAGAGGTCCCCAACCACTCAGCCTGGGACCGGTACCGGTCCTTGAGTCATTTTTTACCTGGCCCTCAGAAAGGTTTGCGAACCAGGAAGGTCTTTTATTTTGAAAAATCACTCGTCTCGGTCATTTGATATGGTACATCAAAAATAAACCCACAAACTAGCGAAAATAAGTAAGAAACAACTGTCTTTGGAGAACTTTCCACTAATTCACCAGGATGCCTTGTAGTATTTTTAAGCATTTTGTTTTTCTTGTTTCTTTACCGGTCTATGAAAATATTGTTTTATATGAAACCGGTCCATGGCGCAAGAAAAGTTGGGAACCACTGCTATAGGGGTATACACAGGTACATCACACAATTGTGGTGTGTGTGTGTGTGTGTGTGTGTGTGTGTGTGTGTGTGCGCACAACAAAACATACCTGTGTCACATGACAGAGCCTTTCTGTTCCTCTGCGGTTTGACTGGAGCCTGTGGCCGCACACACTCCTCACCTACACACAGAACTACTAATTACCCAGAATTCCTTTATTAGTAAACATTACAGTGTTATTGTGAGGCTGGTGGTGTAGTGGTTGAAGTGCTGGGCTCATGCATACAAGTGTGCCTCTGTCCACCCAGCAGCATAAAGGAGTGTCAGTAAAAACTCTGGGAAGATAATCTGCGATGGACCAGTGTCCCATCCAGGAGAAAGTCAACTGTTAGTCGCTTCATGCTGCGGAAGACCGAGGATAAGCGCTGGCCTGGTGCACCAGTAGGCTCGGATGTAAAAGCCCAACAGGTTTTTCCTTACATTACACTGTTATTACCGTGAGAGATTCTGTATTGCTACTCCTATCACTGGATGAGTCCCGGGCTCGGAGAAAGTGTTTCTGTTTGAAGTTTGCATGTTCTTCCATTGCTTGAGCTGGTTTCCTGAGGGTCCTCTGATTTATCCTCACAATGCAACTACATGCACATTTGGCTAATTGGCTGTTCCAAATGGCCCCTAGGCTGCGTGTCTGTGGGGTCCTGTGATGGACTGGCAAGTTGTTCAGGGTGTATCCTGCCTTCGCCTAGAGTGAGCTATGTACAGTCGGCCCCCTACCTACGAAATTAATCCGTTCCAGAGCCCTTTTCGTATTGCGAGGATTTCGTCAGTAGGGGTCGCATCTTACATGTTAAACGCATAATTCGTTCCAAGGCTCCAGTCTTTGGACTGGATAAACCCCATAAACCCTTTAAAAATGATAAAAGTACACCAATTTTGTATGAAGTTTGTGTGAAAAGTAAAAGAAAATTATTTATTAAACCATTTAAATGTTTTATTAACATATTAAACCATTCTATTAACATATTTATTAATTAAACCATTATTAAACATTTCTTATTCACACACACACACACACACACACACACACACACACACACACACACACACTCCCCTCTCTCTCTCTCTCTCTCTCTCTCTCTCTCTCGCGCGCTGCAGGCCACGCCCACAAGACGTGGAATTCAAAGCGAATTCAAAGGAATTCACTGCTTGACAAACTCAACTTTAATTTGATTCCTTGAGGGATCGGAATTTCAGATGAGCTTAAATGTGCGCAATTTTATTAAACATTTACTGAATTAAACAACTTAAAAAACTAAACTAAAAACTAAAGAGTTCAGCTTCCTTCTGTCTGTATCTGGGAGGCCAGCGGGCCGGGATGTTGAGAGAACCAATGAGAGAGCAACTCACGCGTCGTGTGAAATTTTGATTGGCGCGTTTGAATTTTGAATTTCTTTTCGTACGACGGAGTTGTCTTCATATCCCGGGGACGGAAAAGTAGGAAAATGATCTTCGTAACCCGGAGATTTCGTATACAGGGGTCTTCGTAAGTAGCGGGCCGACTGTATCTATATTTATTAGGTATACAATTATTAATAACTACGAACAGTATTCCTTCTATTGGACAGAACAAAAGAAAGCATCAAGCATTCTGCTTGGACGTAGCAATTTTTTTGTAAATTCATTCTGTATAATATTTTGATAAACATAATAGTGGCCAATAAAAATACAGACAGACCTTGAGTATGGGAGCGTTCACTCAACCCTAAGGTAGGTTTTGTGGATGTTGGCGGTGTAGTTGGTAGGATCTTCCTTTCACTGGATGAGTCAGTGGGTGACAGCACATATGAAGCAATCTTTGGCTATGAATTAATAGAGAAAATGACATCAAAGTCAGATAACATCTGCATTTTATACGCTTCCAACTAGCCCGTTCTATGCCAGATGTGAGTTGTTACTATGTAGGTTGCATATTTTAAAGAAGTTAAATCCTGGTTGCACGGTGTTCACTAAGAGTCAATAATACTTTCTTAAGTCTGTAGCAGTGGTCACCAACCCTGTTCCTGGAGATTTACCGTCCTGCTGGTTTTTATCGTTAGATAACATCTAACACACCTTTCAAGAACCTGATGAACTTCTTAAGGCAATATTTAAATAGTTAAGTGAGTCTTGGAGCTTCAAGAAGATCTTCAGGAAGGTCGATCTCCAGGGTCCGTGACTATTACATTATGTGCAAAAGTAAGAACTAAGCATCACTTCTAATTGGCTCTTGGGATGCTTAAACCACCAACCTGCCTAAAAAAATGTTTCAAGATGATTGAGGTCCACACTTTTTTGTCCTTAACTTCTTATGGTCAATGTGTAAAACCACACCCAATCAAGTTTGTTAGTGCGTATGAAACAACATGAATCTTCCAGACTAACTCTTATTCTCTGTAAAATCTCTTCCAAATTGCCCTTTAGGTGCATTCACACAATACCGATCATGATCCCGGTTTGAGCTGGTCACGTTCCGATGTTATTCTGATGGTAGTCCCAGATTTCAGCCGATTTTGTACCTATGTTCTCTAGTTGTTACCCGATGCGATTCCGATGTTTCTACGATCAATAGGGATGTCACTCCAATCTTTACCGATGTTGTTCCATTATGTCTCTGATATTGTATAAAAACAAAACGTTTATAAATTTTCATACTGACGTTCTTAGATTTTTTCGTATGTTCCCCCAAACACAAAAAAACACTACATTTTTCAACACTCCCAAAATATTTCACTCTTGCCCAAAGTTTTCCCTCTAAACTTGTCCTCCATTGTACACTGATGTTTCACAAATTCCACCGACGTACCATTAGAATATGATCAGGGCAAATTGGGACCATGATCGGTATCACGTGAGTGCAACTTTAGGTGTGAGAGTGAGTGTAAAATGTCCTGTGTGTGATGGACTGGCAGGCTATTCAGGATGTACCCTGCCTTCACCCAGTGCCAGTTGAGAAAGGCTCTCGTCTCCCCAAGACCAATGTAGGATTAAGTGGGATTAAATAAATTTATATCTGGAACACTCATCAACAAACTGTTACCGGTGAAATGTGCATCCACAGACACCTGTCTACCTTTACTGGGATAGGAGGATGGTGTGCTTCATTTTCTCTTCCGTCTTTCCTTTCAACTCGGAAACTACTGCTCTCTCCAAATTCATCCTCTGTCCCTTAAACAGTCCAAAAAAGAAAAAACCTCAAATAAATTACAATTTCATAAAATTGTGCATGACATGACATTTATTAATTAGTTCAGGAGCTCAAACAGAGCAGAATGATAAAAAAAATAAAAACTAATGAAGTCAAATTTGAGAGAAATGTCGAGAAGAAATTCAAGTTAATGAGCTATTGCAGTACCTGAGCTCTCCTGCAGAGGTCTCTGTTTGAATTTTCCTAGATTAGGCTTGCTGCTCTGCGGAGGTGGCTCTGGTTTAGATGGGCACAGTATGAGACGCCCCACTGATGTCCCTCTGGTGCTGACCCCCCAAATACGTTCGTCTGAGTGTTCCATTTGAAGATCTGAGGGTGGGCTTCTTTCCATCGGTTGCTCCCAGGAGCCGGAATCCGAGTACGTGTCTGTGATTATAGATGCGTCACAGTGCATCTGCTTATCTGCATCTGTGCAGATGTCTTTCTCAGCAATGGGGGACGGAATCCTGTGCTGCCCGTGTGTATGTCTGTCTGTCTGTCGGTCCATCCATTGCCTCTCAGACTGCCTGTCCACCTGCCTTAAATCTGTCCAAAGTGTGTCTGTCTGCTGTCTTGCCTCCGCCCACTTCTTATCTACCCCTTTTCGCGTTTCTAACCACTGCTTCTGTTGAGCCTCGGCTTGCCTGTCGATCTGCCTCAACGTGTGTCTGTCCAACTCCCTTTCTGAATGCCTGTCTGCCCGCCATAGACTTTGTCTGTCCAACTCTCGGTCTATTTGTCTCAGAGCTTGTCTGTCTAACTCTCTCTCTGCCTTCCATAGGGTCTGCCTGTCTAGCTCCCTGTCGATTTGTCTAAAAGTGTGTCGGTCTAACTCTCTCTCAGAGTGTTTATCTATCTGCCTTGATGTTGGTCTGTCTAGTTCCTTTTCAGTCTTCCTCAGGGCCTGGCGGTCCACGTCTCTCTGCATCTCTCTCTCTGCGTGTCTCAGAGTTTGCCCATCTGTCTCACTCTCAGATTTTCGGAGATTTTGCCACTCAAGCTCTCTGTCCATTTGTCTTTGCCGGTCTGATTCCCAGTTCGTCTGTTTGTCTCCTATCCGTAATGTCTGCTTGTCGATCTCTCGGTCAGTTGTTCCTGAGGCTGGGTCACTGTCAGTCTCCATATCAGATTTCTGTAATTACAAAAACAGAATGCTTGTAACGGATACCTGCTCGGATTTGTGCGATTAGGAGTAGCGCGTGATTCCACCAGCTGATGGGAAGAAAATGGCACAGCACTCACTATGTTAATTATTATCAAAAATCCCTTTTTTCCTTTTTCTTATTTAAAACCTGTAGTCATTTTAAAAGCTTCATTTAACAACTCTCATTACTTTATAAAATCCATTTTCTTCATGGATCATACCATTTTGCCAGTGTAAAAGGGGTGCTTGCCCGTCCTGAAAGTAGACAGTGTCATTCCCTGGATAGAGCGTATCTCCATCATCCCTACTCGGGGCTCATCTATCTTCTGTTCCTCTACATTCCCATCAGCTTCACCCAGACAGCCAAGTCTACCAGCTATCTTGGGCGGCTGTAGAAGCGTGTAGATATTCTCAAGGGCATTCCTGAAGAAGGTCAGAAACAAGAAATGGAAGGGAGAGGATAAAATGCATTTTCATGATGATTATTATGTTAGTGCCAGTTTTATTGGGTTATCTTTCCTGCATCATGCACGACTAAAAACTCAAATCCACTTTCTTGCTGCCTATCACCTTCCATTAAGTGCTACCCCCTTTCTGACCTTTTGCTAAGTACACTGATAAGCTAAAACAACAGCACTCACTATTAATATTTTATTGGATCACATGTAGCATTGATTTGCCTTGCCTTGGCCCAGTTACTTCCATTGGTCATGTAAAGGCTCAGCAACATTATGTATAAATAAAAGAGTCACTTGATGACATGAATGTATTAAGTGCCCAGTCCATCCAATCCAATTGACCCTCGGTATGAGTGTGAATGTGAACTGTTGTGTGTGTGTGTGTTGCCTTCATCTAGTGTTGGTTCCAGTCTCCATGCGACCCATGTTAACAGATGATTGAGTAAGTCAGAGTTTTTGGAGCAAAACTGACCCAGAGGAAGCTGTGGCAACGGTTCGACAATCCTCAATACAGGTTACGCCCACTGAATCAGAATCCTGATTAGACAGTGTGGAATTCCGGTTCTTCCGAAAACTGAAGATAGCCAGCATGTTGCGTCTCTTCTTTCGCCGGAGGGAGTGAGCCTTGTGAAGGGAGGATAACTGACTGAGAACAAAAGACAGGGGGGGAAAAAAGAGAAGATAAAGAGAAAGCACTGTGCTGGATAAAAATGGTTTGGATGAATCCGACATCGGCCCTGATCAGCTTCTGACTCTCAAACAGTATTTTAAAAGATGTTCATTGATCTTCGGTCAAAAGCAGGGAGTATAACACGGAACAGAGAAAATATGGGCCTTGAACTCACTCAGTCGCTCACTCAATTTGTATTGCTCACTCACTAGGGGATAGGAGAAGACACTTGTTGATAGATATTGGGCAATGGGGTGACACGATGCTAATGCATTACATATTTAACAAATACGGATGTCTCTGCGAAATTCAACAAGCCTGAGATGTCTTCTTCTCCTTTTCCTTTCGGCTGTTCCCTTCAGGGGTCGCCACAGCGAATCATCCGCCTCCACCTCACCCTGTCCTCTGCATCTTCTTCTCTTACGCCAACGACCTTCATGTCCTCCTTCACCACATCCATAAATCTCTTCTTTGGTCTTCCTCTAGGCCTTCTGCCTGGTAGTTCCTACCTCAGCATCCTACAGCCAATATACTCACCATCTCTCCTCTGTACATGTCCAAACCATCTCAATCTAGCCTCTCTGACTTTGTCTCCAAAACATCTTGCATGTGCTGTCCCTCTGTTGTACTCATTTCTGATCCTATCCATCCTCGTTAGTCCCAAAGAGAACCTCAACATTTTCTATCATTATTATAGTACAGTAAAACCTCCGCTGACGAACGCTTAAGCTCACGAACTTTTCGCCTCAAGAACATTAAATTTGCGAGCATATTGTCTCTGCTGACGAACTAGTTTTCGGCGGACGAATCAAACCACGCGGGTGGCGGCCACGAGAAGCTGACGCACGCTCACGGCGTCCCAGTTCGTCACCCCCTTTCTTTGAATGCGGAAGTGGTTTGTGTTTGCTAGACATTTTGGACCATATTGAGTGTACTTTTGCTATTATGGGACCGAAAAAGACCCCACCACAGGCGGAGATCATTGAAAAACACGAACGAGGTGTGCGTTTGTGTGACTCAGCGTCCCAGTACCAGTACGCTAAGTCTACCATTGCTCCCATCCTTAAGAACAAGGAAGCTATTAAGGGTGCGTGTGTGGCTAAGGGTGTTTCCAAACAGTAGGCGTTTCCAAACGCGCCTTCCAAACAATAAGTCCCTCCCTCCCTCCTCCTCCCACTCCATTCCATCAAGCCATCAACTACCATCACAAAGGTAAATAAAACGACTTTATTATACAGTACAGTTTATTTCTTTAATTACAATACAATAGCACATTTATTATACATAAAATAAGGTATATTTTTGTGTAGTTTTAAGGCTTATTTAGTAGAAAATTATGTTTTATGGGGACCTGGGAACGGATTATTCTCATTTTAATGGTTTCTTATGGGAAATAAATGTTCGGAAGACGAACTTTTCGCCTTACACACACTTTCTGGTAACCAATTATGTTCGTGAGCAGAGGTATCACTGTATATACTACATGCTGCAATGGCATTGCAAGCTGTCCAGGGTGTATTCTTCCCTGGCCCAAAGATGGCAGAGATGGGCACCAGCCTCTCCGTGACCCTTATTAGGATGAAACGATTCAGAAAATTAAATAACTAAATAAATATACCACACAGAAACCTAAGCAAAAATGCATGAAAAAATGAGATTCCCATATTTTATTTGTAAATTCTTTAAACATGATAGTTGCAGACAAGCTCCTAGCACAGACAGATGCAGAATCTAAGTGCTGTTTATTAACTATACTTTAAACTCTTTTCAAAGTTTAACCCTTCCAGTTTGGTAGTGCTAACCGACTCTGTTATGATGCATTTGCACGCGAAGTATTCTACATACTGTATATAGATAGATAGATAGATAGATAGATAGATAGATAGATAGATAGATAGATAGATACAGCTTTATTGATCTCACAATGGAGAAATTTACTGTCACAGGCTCTCGAAGTAAACCATCAGTAGGGGGTGCAAAATAGCTCAGAAAGGTGTAGCATCATATAAACATATAAATATATATATATACTATAAAGTCTTTGTATATATTTCAAATAAATGCAAGAAAATCAAACTAAAACATAATGTTTAGCATAATATTTACATATTTTAACCATGACAGAGACTGTTCAGGTGACCTCAGCACTTTGAGCTGCGTGATTAGCACTACACTACATGGACACATTAGAAAACCAGCTCCTCAAAATGTTAGCACATGCTACTCGTAAATATAAAAAATAAATTGATTTTGTGAAATGAACTTTGAATTTTTTTTTTCTATGTATACTTCTAAAATGTAAAAAAAAAAAACCCACCAGCATGAAGTCTACAAACACATCATCGTCATCATCATCATCATCATCATCATCATCATCATCATCATCATCATCTTTACTTTCTTTTCCATAAATAATTGCTTCTTCTGTCATTGTTCTTACACGAACAAGTCCACATAATACACCAATACTGCACTATTTGGCATTTACCTTGAAAACAAATTGGTGCATTTACATCCGAGTCTTCTTTTTTATAACTAATGTATCCTACAATGTACTTTTTAATATTTAAAAATTTAACATCATTATTTATTACCTGAATATTTAGACCCGCTGCATTATTTATCTGAAATGGCAGCTGTTGCCAGGCAACAAAATGAATGCTCAAAGTGCTAGGCAGGTTGCTAGGCGACAGCGTATGGCAACACAGGAGGGCATATTTTGAGCAGGTTCATTAGAAACATGTTTAACTGGTGGGGGGCTGTAATTACAGTAAAAGCACCGACGGTATTCCTCTAGAGACTCACCCGTCTAGCTTGATGAGTGCCAGAGAGCAAGTGCAAGTGTGTGTGTGTGTGTGTGTGTGTGTGTGTGTGTGTGTGTGTGTGTGTGTGTGTGTGTGTGAAGGGGGTACCTATCGGGTAGAACACGCTTGCTGTAAAAATCAGGCAGGCCATCATCCAGCGGAGTGACAGATCCATTTTCAGTACAGTGCTAAAAAAAAGTGTAAAGAGATACAAGATTATATTGTATGTGTTTTGTTTTCTTTATGCCCGTTGTATCAAATGTAAACATTACAAAATAATGTGCTCAGTTCATTTTTTTAAAGAAATATATTCCTGACAATACAATTAGGTCATTTTTACCCCAAGAATAACCAGGTGAAATCGACTGCTTCATGTAAAAATAAGAACAAAAAGATGTTGTCTCACCCCCGTCGTGTCACTTTATGTCTCTCCTACTTCTATCCTCTGGACATGTGCTATTTAAAAAAAGCAGGAGCCAAGCTTGGGAAAAAATATTTATCTGTCTATTTACAGCCTTTGGCAGACGCTCTCATTCAGAACAACTTAGAATTTTCATTTTTTTATATATAGTTGAGTAACTAAGGGTTAAGTGCCTTGCTCAAGGGCCCAACAGTGGTGATGGTGGGGATTGAACTGCTGACCTTCAGATCAGTAAGCCATTGCCTTATCCACTAAGCCACCACTGCCTTTAGCACTGTACTGAAATGTAATATTATAATATCATATATATATATATATATATATATATATATATACATACACACACACACATGTATATATATATAGATGTATATATATATAGATACATACATATCTGTATATATATATATATATATATATATATATATATATATATATATATATATATATATATATATATATATATATTTATATTCTTTGCCTCTTTGTTTTTCAGGGGTCGCCACAGCAAATCATCTGGCATCATTTGGTATAGGTTTTTACATCGGATGCCCTTCCTGACACAACCCTTTAGCAAGGAGCAGAAACACGCTGACGGCTTTGCAGCTACTCTTGTCGAAAGTCAGCAATGGTTCTTTTACATGGACCTCTCACCGAGACAGATGATGGAAAGAGGAAGCGTACAGGACTTTGTGAGGACAGAATGGGCAAAACCACATGTATATATATATATATATATATATATATATATATATATATATATATATATATATATATATATATATATATATATATATATATATATATATATATATATATATATATATACAGGGATCCCTCACATTCCGCGGTTAATTGGGACCGAGATCCCCACACGACCATCGAAATCCGCGAAGTAGGATCACCCCCCCAACTGATGTATAGTACATGTATATGTGTATATAATATCAATAAATTCATATCCAATGCTATCAATGCTTATAATAACAATTAAACAAAAAAATAACAAGATTTAAATAAAATATGAATACACACACATACAGATGGTATTGCATGAGAAGAAGACGACACACATACATACGCATGCACGCAGATGCGTGTGCACACACAGATACAACAATGTAACTAATTTTGATGGGAGATTTTGGGTTGTTTTTTGCTTTGTATTTGTTTAGGGTTTTTTTGTTGTTGTTGTTGTTGTTGCATAATTGGCCTTGTTTTTGTGGCATTTTCCTTAACCGTTTCCCCTATTCTTACTTAATTTTCTTATTATTTAATTCAATGAATATTTATTTATTTTTAAACCGCAATGCACTGAAGCCGTATGAATTAAAGAGTGAAGTAGCAAGGGATCCCTATATATATATATATATATATATATATATATATATATATATATAACAAAAATAAAAGGACAGGACAAAGACTTTCTATTGAAACTCCATTTATCACTACAGATCTGTTTCGAGGGGTGGTGAAACCATCCTCTCTCTTCAGGTGATTATAGAAAAAATTTGGTATTTCCACACATTCTTCTATAATCACCTGAAGAGAGAGGATGGTTTCACCACCCCTCGAAACAGATCTGTAGTGATAAATGGAGTTTCAATAGAAAGTCTTTGTCCTGTCCTTTTATTTTTGTTATTTGCTCTACCAAAAAGTATTGAGCACTCTCCTACGGAAGGATCTACTCAGAAAATCCTATATATATATGTGTGTGTGTGTGTGTGTGTGTGTGTGTGTGTGTGTGTGTGTAGATAGATAGATAGATAGATAGATAGATAGATAGATAGATGGATAGAAACAAATAAACAAACAAACAAACCGGATTCTAAAATAGTTGGGACACTATACAACTTGTGAATGAAAACTGAATGCAATGATGTGGAAGTACCAAATTTCAATATTTTATTCTGAATAGAACATAGATGACAGGGTCAAAAGTATAAACTGAGAAAATCATGACCGAACCTGTATCACATTGCCTAATGTGCACTGTGAAAGGAAACCAGAAGACCCGGAGGAAACCCACATCAACTCGGAGAACGCATGCAAACCGTTCACAGAAATGTCCAAGCCTGGGGATTGAACCCAGACTTTCTTGCTGTAGGGCAGACAGATTAATCACTTTGCCACCGTGCAGCTAGTTTTTCATTTTAAAGCCTGATAATGATGATGCTGTCCAGGATAATCTGTAATCAACATTTCCCACCCCGGAAAAAACTCAGGAAAATACTAAAATCAATTAACAATGTAAAACTAATCAATAGATCTATTTAATTTTAGTTTGCTTTTCTTATGTTCTCATGTAGTACATACTACACCAAAAATAATTATTCAAGACTTTTTAATGCTTGGTGGATGTGTATTAATTAATAGTCCCCTGATGCCCCATCTCCGGGGCGTCTCAGTGATGTCTCCCTCCCCTTTAGTGAATAATTGTGATCTATATTTCTAATAATAAAGATAAAGTTAGACTGGTTATTTTACATCTTTATGAAAACGATCTCTATCAGCGGTCTATGTGACATTCAGAGCCCTGCAGCAAACAGACCATCAGCAGGCTAACAGTAATTTTTTAACTGCAGTTCCTTCTGGAGTAATGCAACATAATGAAGGCTAATGGAAGCTGAGCCAAGCAAAAAAAAAAAAAAAAAAAAAAAAAAAAAAAAGAAGAGCTTGAGGTCAAAAACACTTCCTTCTTTCTCCCACGTCCTATATGATCAAGGTGATGCTGAGATAGGAGGAGACTGAATGTGTTTTGTACTCAAGATATTCATATTCATATTCGTAATTAAACTTGAAGTGGGTGTGGACAGTGTTTGGCTGCGTTGATTTCTCTTAACCATCATCATCATCATCATCTTCTTCCGCTTAGTCCAGGGTCGGGTCGCAGGGGCAGCAACCTTAGCAAAGAGGTCCAGACATCCCTCTCCCGAGCTACTTCCTCCAACTCTCCCGGGGGGACACCGAGGCGGTCCCAGACAAGCCGAGAGACATAGTCCCTCCAGCGTGTTCTAGGTCGACCCCGGGGTCTCTTCCCGGTTGGACATGCCCGAAACACCACACCAGGGAGGCGTCCGGGGGGCATTCTGACCAGATGCCCGAGCCACCTCAACTGGCCCCTCTCAATGCGGAGGAGCAGCGGATCTACTCCGAAGCTCTCCCGGATGGCGGAGCTTCTCACCCTATCTCTAAGGAGAACCCGCCACCCGGCGAAGGAAGCTCATTTCAGCCGCTTGTATCCGTGATCTTGTTCTTTCGGTCATTACCCAAAGCTCGTGACCATAGGTGAGGGTTGGAACGTAGATCGACTGGTAAATTGAGAGCTTCGCCTTGCGGCTCAGCTCCTTTTTCACCACAACGGACCGGTACAGGCACCGCAACAGCGGAGGCTGCAGCGATCCGTCTGTCGATCTCTCGCTCCATCCTTCCCTCACTCGTAAACAAGACCCCAAGATACTTAAACTCCTCCACTTGGGGCAGGACCTCATTCCCGACCCGGAGGGTGCATTCCACCATTGTCCGACTGAGAACCATGGCCTCGGACTTGGAGGTACTGATCTTCATCCCGGCTGCTTCGCACTCAGCCGCGAATCGCTCCAATGAGAGCTGGAGGGCCCGACTTGATGAAGCCAAAAGGACAACATCATCCGCAAAAAGCAGAGACGATATCCGATGGCCACCAAACCAGAACCCCTCATCGCCTCGACTGCGCCTAGAAATTCTGTCCATAAAAATTATGAACAGAATCGGTGACAAAGGACAGCCTTGGCGGACTCCAACTCCCACTGGAAACGAATCCGACCTGCTGTTACCAATACGGACCAAACTCTGGCTCCGGTGATACGGCGACCGAATAGCTCGTAGCAACGTATCCGGAACGCCGTATTCTCGGAGCACGCCCCACAAGATCTTTCGAGGGACACGGTCGAAAGCCTTCTCCAAATCCACAAAGCACATGTGGACAGATTGGGCAAACTCCCATGCCCCCTCCAGAATCCTGTGGAGCGTATAGAGTTGGTCAAGAGTGCTGCGGCCAGGACGAAAACCACATTGTTCCTCCTGAATCCGAGGTTCGACTATCGGTCGGATCCTCCTCTCTAGTACCCCTGCATAGACTTTCCCAGGTAGGCTGAGGAGTGTAATTCCCCGATAATTGGAACACACCCTCCGGTCCCCCTTCTTAAAAATTGGGACCACCACCCCAGTTTGCCAATCCAGAGGTACAGCCCCGATGACCACGCGATGTTGCAGAGGCGTGTCAACCAAGACAGTCCTACAACATCCAGAGCCCTGAGATATTCCGGGCGGATCTCGTCCAACCCGGAGCTCGACCACCGAGGAGCTTTTGACAACCTCAGTGACCTCCACTCCAGTGATGGGCGGACCCTCACCCGAACCCCAGGGTCTTCCTCTTCCACGGAGGGCGTGTTGGTGGGATTGAGAAGGTCCTCAAAGTATTCCCTCCACCTCTCAACAACATCCCCAGTCAAGGTAAGCAGCTCCCCACCTCCACCGTAAACAGTGTTTGTGAAGAACTGCTTCCCCCTCCTGAGGCGTCGGATGGTGGCCCAGAACCTTTTTGAGGCCAACCGATAATCACTCTCCAGGCCCTCACCGAACTCCTCCCACGCCTGAGATTTTGCATCTGCGACAGCCTCGGCTGCAGCACGTTTGGCCTGCCGGTACCCGTTTGCTGCCTCAGGAGTCCCACAGGCTAATAAAACCCGATAGGCCTCCTTCTTCAGCTGGACGGCCCCATTCACTGCAGGTGTCCACCACCGAGTTCGGGGATTGCCGCCACGACAAGCACCGACAACCTTACGGCCACAGCTATGGGCTGCCGCCTCAGCAATGGAGGCACGAAACATGGCCCATTCGGATTCCATGTCCCCCGCCTCCTCCGGAACGTGGTTGTAGCTCTGCCGGAGGTGGGAGTTAAAGGCCTCTCGGACAGGGGGCTCCGCCAAACGTTCCCAGCAGACCCTGATTACACGCTTGGGCCTGCCAGGTCTGGAAGACAACCTCCCACACCACCGAAGCCAACTCACCACCAGGTAGTGATCGGTAGACAGCTCAGCTCCTCTCTTCACCCGAGTGTCCAGAACATATGGTCGCAAGTCCGATGACACGACTACAAAGTCAATCATCGAGCTGCGACCTAGGGTGTCCTGGTGCCAAGTGCACTTATGGACACCCTTATGTTCGAACATGGTGTTCGTGATAGACAAACTGTGACGAGCACAGAAGTCCAACAACGACACACCATTTTCTCTTAACCTTTCCGCCTATATCATAACAGAACCATGTCCTGAGCCTGGACATTATTGGACATTATAGTTTTGTTGACAGCAGCAACAACAACAACAACAACAACAATTAATCTATTCAGGACATTATTATTGGACATTATAGTTTTGTTGACAGCAGCAACAACAATAACAACAACAACAACAACAATTAATCTATTCAGGACATTATTATTGGACATTATAGTTTTGTTGACAGCAGCAACAACAACAACAACAATTAATCTATTCAGGACATTATTATTGGACATTATAGTTTTGTTGACAGCAGCAGCAACAACAACAACAACAATTAATCTATTCAGGACATTATTATTGGACATTATAGTTTTGTTGACAGCAGCAACAACAACAACAACAACAACAACAATTAATCTATTCAGGACATTATTATTGGACATTATAGTTTTGTTGACAGCAGCAACAACAACAACAACAACAACTAATCTATTTAGGACATTATTATTGGACATTATAGTTTTGTTGACAGCAGCAACAACAACAACAATTAATCTATTCAGGACATTATTATTGGACATTATAGTTTTGTTGACAGCAGCAACAACAACAAAAACAACAACAATTAATCTATTCAGGACATTATTATTGGACATTATAGTTTTGTTGACAGCAGCAACAACAACAACAACAATTAATCTATTCAGGACATTATTATTGGACATTATAGTTTTGTTGACAGCAGCAACAACAACAACAACAACAACAATTAATCTATTCAGGACATTATTATTGGACATTATAGTTTTGTTGACAGCAGCAACAACAACAACAACAATTAATCTATTCAGGACATTATTATTGGACATTATAGTTTTGTTGACAGCAGCAACAACAACAACAACAATTAATCTATTCAGGACATTATTATTGGACATTATAGTTTTGTTGACAGCAGCAACAACAACAACAACAACAACAATTAATCTATTCAGGACATTATTATTGGACATTATAGTTTTGTTGACAGCAGCAACAACAACAACAATTAATCTATTCAGGACATTATTATTGGACATTATAGTTTTGTTGACAGCAGCAACAACAACAACAACAACAACAACAACAACAACAACAACAATTAATCTATTCAGGACATTATTATTGGACATTATAGTTTTGTTGACAGCAGCAACAACAACAACAACAATTAATCTATTCAGGACATTATTATTGGACATTATAGTTTTGTTGACAGTAGCAACAACAACAACAACAACAATTAATCTATTCAGGACATTATTATTGGACATTATAGTTTTGTTGACAGCAGCAACAACAACAATTAATCTATTCAGGACATTATTATTGGACATAATAGTTTTGTTGACAGCAGCAACAACAACAACAACAATTAATCTATTCAGGACATTATTATTGGACATTATAGTTTTGTTGACAGCAGCAACAACAACAACAACAATTAATCTATTCAGGACATTATTATTGGACATTATAGTTTTGTTGACAGCAGCAACAACAACAACAACAACAATTAATCTATTCAGGACATTATTATTGGACATTATAGTTTTGTTGACAGCAGCAACAACAACAACAACAATTAATCTATTCAGGACATTATTATTGGACATTATAGTTTTGTTGACAGCAGCAACAACAATAACAACAACAACAACAACAATTAATCTATTCAGGACATTATTATTGGACATTATAGTTTTGTTGACAGCAGCAACAACAACAACAACAACAACTAATCTATTCAGGATATTATTATTGGACATTATAGTTTTGTTGACAGCAGCAACAACAACAACAATTAATCTATTCAGGACATTATTATTGGACATTATAGTTTTGTTGACAGCAGCAACAACAACAAAAACAACAACAATTAATCTATTCAGGACATTATTATTGGACATTATAGTTTTGTTGACAGCAGCAACAACAACAACAACAACAACAATTAATCTATTCAGGACATTATTATTGGACATTATAGTTTTGTTGACAGCAGCAACAACAACAACAACAATTAATCTATTCAGGACATTATTATTGGACATTATAGTTTTGTTGACAGCAGCAACAACAACAACAACAACAATTAATCTATTCAGGACATTATTATTGGACATTATAGTTTTGTTGACAGCAGCAACAACAACAACAACAATTAATCTATTCAGGACATTATTATTGGACATTATAGTTTTGTTGACAGCAGCAACAACAACAACAACAACAACAACAACAATTAATCTATTCAGGACATTATTATTGGACATTATAGTTTTGTTGACAGCAGCAACAACAACAACAACAACAATTAATCTATTCAGGACATTATTATTGGACATTATAGTTTTGTTGACAGTAGCAACAACAACAACAACAACAACAATGAATCTATTCAGGACATTATTATTGGACATTATAGTTTTGTTGACAGCAGCAACAACAACAATTAATCTATTCAGGACATTATTATTGGACATTATAGTTTTGTTGACAGCAGCAACAACAACAACAACAACAACAACAATTAATCTATTCAGGACATTATTATTGGACATTATAGTTTTGTTGACAGCAGCAACAACAACAACAACAATTAATCTATTCAGGACATTATTATTGGACATTATAGTTTTGTTGACAGCAGCAACAACAACAACAACAACAATTAATCTATTCAGGACATTATTATTGGACATTATAGTTTTGTTGACAGCAGCAACAACAACAACAACAATTAATCTATTCAGGACATTATTATTGGACATTATAGTTTTGTTGACAGCAGCAACAACAACAACAACAACAACAATTAATCTATTCAGGACATTATTATTGGACATTATAGTTTTGTTGACAGCAGCAATAACAACAACAACAACAATTAATTCATTTTCATTCATTTTATTAGGGTCACAGAGGGACAGAAACTATATCAGTCAACTGTGGGTGAAGGCGATGTAGATCCTAAACAGCTTACCAGTCCAAACAAACACACACACACACACACACACACACACACACACACACACACACACACACACACACACACACACACACACACAAAAACACATACAAAACCATTCACACTCACACCTTCATAAGGGCAATTTGGAACAAACAAAAAATCCACATGAAAAGTCGGATTCTTAAATTAATTATTTATTTATTCAAAAATACTCAGAATAGTCAGTCACGTACGAGGAGGACGCACTTGTCAATAATCAAATAACACTGATTTTACTTCTTCGATGGTAATGACGCAATAGTTCATTTTATCGAGAATTATTTAATTGTGTCCCACAAATCAGAAAACAATCTTTAAAGAGTCATAATAGTTTCTATTTGCAGCTGTATGTTGGATAAACAGGCTGAACATCCTGCTGGTGTGTGACACTTGTGGTTAGAGTGGACCGTTTGATTTGACGTATTATCCGTATTTGAGCTCTGTTTGTTTTGTTGAGTCAGCACAGTAGAGTAGTCATACCTAGTATCGCCACTTTTTTGGAGTCCCAGGCTTGGCGAGGGCGTTCCCGTGTAAAGTTTGCATGTTCTCCATATGCATACACGTGGATTTCCTCTGGGTTTTATGGTTTCCTCACACAGTCCACAGGCATTAGGTTAACCTTATGTTCTAAATTACACCTAGCTGTGTGTATGAATGGTGGTGTGTTTTGGCTCTGTGATGGTCTGGTGTGCCCCACCTTCACACAGTGTATGTAGGAAGCCCTGATAGGAGTAAGCTGTTTGGTAAATATGTGAATGAGTGAGTGAGTGAAATTGCCCCAGGTGTAAGCGTTAGTGTGAATGGCTGTGTGTGTGTGTGTGTGTGTGTGTGTGTGTGTGTGTGTGTGTGTGTGTGTGTGTGTTGGCCTTGCAATGGCATGGCAAGTTGTTCAGTGTGTACCCTGCATTGGTCTAAGTCGGCTTAGATAGACTCCAGTCTCCATACGAGCCTAGTAGCATTAAGCAGTTCAGCAAATGAATGTGGGGCTTTGTTTTGTTTTTCCTCGGGCGGATCCTGAACAGATCAGAACCCCAGAATGGGATTTACAAAACCTACTGTTGTTTGAATGCAATTGCACTCTTACCAATCATGAACGCATGAAGTGGACCACATTGTCATTATGAGCCAAGGGTGCATAAAATTTGCTTCCAAATAGGTGCTCAGTCCTAACATAATGTATAGCAGATATCTTTTGCTTACACACATACACACACACACACACACACACACACACACACACACACACACACACAGTAATTGTAACTGGAGGCTCTTTTAATATCTAATGCGTCTGGTGTACAAAATGCTTTCTATTATCAATTGGAAGCCAGGATAAATTTAATGAATAAAACATTTTGATGCATTAGTAGAAGTTGAATGTTTGACTTATGAACGTTTATTAATGTGTTCCTTGTGCGCCGTGGTTACTTTCTGCGCCGGTTCATTATTCATTGAGTAATACAGTACATCCATCCCTGCACAACCCTGCACTTGATTTTTTTTTTTTTTTTTCGCTGTGAATAAAATATTTAAATAAAAATGCACAATTTCACACCGATATCATGAATATTCATTAAGGTTGAGTACTTGTTGAAAAGCCACCAGGATTTTAAGGCACTTAAACAACATTTTTTTTCCATTTAAAGCAGAATTCAACAGACATTCAAACCATGTAGAGTTGAACTGAATGAATTTCACGCATGTAAGAACGACATCAGACTAATGCAGAGCCAGAAAGTGGCTAAAAAAAAAAGACGTACATGACCAAATCGTGAGGAAAAACGCCCTCTCTTTTAAAGGTTTACAAAATAGCTGGGATTTGACCTTCTATCTTCAAAGCTTCGTTACCTTTCTCTGACCTTCACCTTTGACATTTTGAAATCAAATCATCTCTGTGACACAGATAGAGTAGTGTTCCCACCATGTCTAGGGGAAATCCATGTATGGGTGTGGTCAGGATATTGTTCACAGACGAACACCAGTGATTACAACACGCCAAGCAAAACTTTTTTATAACAATACATTCACACTCACTCATTCGCTGAGCCAATTATTTCTATTTGAGTCAAGGAAAGGGCGGAGTTTCAGCTGACACTGGGTGTAGGCAGGGTACGCCCTGAACAGCTTTCCAGACCAACCACCATTTAAACTCCCACTTGCACCTTGGAGCAATTTGGAACGGCCCACGTGACCCCAAGCTAACCTCAGATATCAAAAGTTGTGTTTTTATAACAACATACCTCAACACAAAAAAGTATTTATTGATTTAGTGAAATCAGCATTATTAGCTTTTTTTTTATTATTATTATTTTATGTAAAGGAGTCTCCAGTTTCAGCAGGTCAAAAATGCCTTTGTAACTTCCCTGCACTGGAACTGAGAGATAATTGCAATATTGTGGAATATTTGGTTCCGTTTCTCACCGATTCAGATGAAAGGACGCCTCCTCTGTGCCTTCGTGGTGGCTTCGGTCTGACTCGTGTCACGTGATGCAGAGGTGCACCCTGGGTTGGCAGGGCAGACAAGCCTTCCCATGATGCCGAGCGAGAGATGGGTGAGGAGAGTTGGGCACCTGAGGTGGGAGGAGACGAACTGGAGTCATCACACAAACCTGTGAGTAAGAGAGAGAGAAAGACCAACAGAAAGAGAGAGCAACAGAGAGAGAAACAAGAGGAAGAGAGAAAGAGTGACAGGCAGGAAGACAGAAGGAGAGAGAGAGAGAGAGAGAGAGAGAGAGAGAGAGAGAGAGAGAGAGAGAAAGGCAGAAATAAAGAATGAGAGAGAAAGACAGAGAGAATGAGAGTGAAAGAGAGAAAAGAAGAGAGAATGAGAACATGAGCGAGACAGAGTGAGAGAAAAGAGAGGAGAGAGATAAAGAGAGCAAAAAGATACAAAAAAATACTTATAAAATATAAGGAGAAATAAAAAGGGAGCAGAAGAGAGAGCTAGAATGAAAGGGTGGAGAGAGAGAGAAAGAGGGAGCGAGAGAGAGAAAGAGAGAGAGAGAGAGAACACACTTACTCAGTCTGGTGGATACAGGTCGGATTCTTCTGGTCCTGGCGCTGCGCTTCTTAATAGCAATTGTGTCCTACAGTCACACGGAAAACACAATATTTACAACTCATAAACAAATATGCACACTCACACACACACACACACACACACACACACACACACACACACACACACTTTGCATGAGAGCATTGATACAGAGCTCACCAGTGTGTATAATACAAACTGGGCGGGGTTTAAATTAATACATCTTTAAGAGGTGTGTTTAAGTGAGTGGCAGTGATAGCCAATCAAATGAGTTTCTGTCCTTTTTAAAAAAACTAAGCATGAGTGGTATGGTACACTGCAGGAACAGTTTCACATGGACACAAACAGAGTTGGCTGACAGTACAGTGATATTTTGCATGAAATATTTTGGATCAAAAATTCTACCCGGAATATTGTGTGGCTTCACCCACAAAACTTTTGTTTCATCGATTTCAAACAATATGTTTAGCTTGTATTAGCATGTAAAGCTGACATAGTGTAACATACAAACCTCTCTCTCTCTTTCTCTCGCTCTCTCTCTCTCTCTCTCTCTCTCTCTCTCTCTCTCTCACACACACACACACACACACACACTCACAATACTCGTGCCCAGCTCTTCATCGGTGATCTCGAGTGAGTCTCTGTGTCTGTGTGACCGCCGACCTGTGCCACCATCACACAGACCATCCCACTGTTTCATCTGAGACACCTGCTGAGTCTGACAGACACACACACACACACACACACACACACACACACACACACACACAAAAATTTAAGATGTTATTATTTTGTGCGCAATAATTTTCAGGCTCTTCATAGATATTTCAAGTTTGCACACTGTAACACAGAGTAAATTACCTAAATACTGTAATATTAAAATGATAATAAAAGAGCTTTGACGCAATCTACAGTGTGTTCTTCAGCTTGGCAGTACATTTTTACCCAGGATCCTCATTCACTCATTTACTGAACCACTTGGTCCCATTAGGGCCCCAAGGAAGCTGATGCCTATCTCAGCCAACACTGGGAAAAGGTGTGTTACACCCTGAACAGCTCATGGAGCCATTGCAAGGCAATACACACACAGCCATTCATACTTACAGTCCCACCTGGGGATAATTTGAAATTCGCCTAATGTCTGGAGAAAACCTGGACTTGAACCCAGGACCTTCATTGTTGGGAGGCAAACCACTACACCACTGTACTACCCTTCCCGGGATCCTAAGAACCCAAATTTTAAAAAAAAAGCTTTACATGTTTGAAATACAGACGCCCCCCACCCCCACTTACGAACATTCGTTTTACAAACATCTGCAGATACGAACAGGGCTGTGTGCCTATTACATGTATTATGCGCGCAAATTCTATGTACAGTAGTGCATCACTCTGATGTGCCCACACTCCATCATTTGTGAGCAAAGTGTTCAAAGTTGATCTGTAGCGGTGTTACGACCTTTCTTGTGTTTTATCTAAATTTTTTGCGGTTGAGTGATATCGCAAAGGAATATGGCCAAACCCGTCGACCATCGGTACGATATTAAAGCAGAAGGAGGTCTTAAAAGGTATGCTTTTATAATTTTTAAAGGGTTTAGGAGGTTGTATTGGGGGACTTGGAACGAATCACGCGTTTTACATTAAATGCGGTTCAATTTACGAAAAATCCAGGTTAAGAAAAAGGCTCTGGAATGAATTAATTCCGTAAGGTGAGGTACCACTGTATATAATATTATTGTAGAATATTATTACATTATATCATATTATTATAATATGTGACGCACTCCACTGTGCGTTGAATACGTGTTTAGTATTGAAAGCGCACTTGCTTACGTGAAAGATCAGAAATCCAGATAAGCCGCGATTCGTCTCCAAGCCCCTTGTGTCCATGACAAGCACCTGCTTTCAGTGGAGCGCATCACATATAATATTATGATTGTATAATATTATTACATTATACCATATTATTATAATATAATATTATTATTGTAGTATATTATTACATTATATCATATTATTATAATATAATATTATTATTATTATGTACTAAAAACCTTTTTAGTGTATTAATAAAATTGTTGACTAAAAGTTAATTCTTATTTGTAGTGTTTTATGCTGTTTTTTTTTTTTTTTTATTGTTACTACCGTAGTGATGAGGAAATTGAAGAAAAAGTACCGTAGAAATAGAAATTGAATAAAATCTATACAGTATCTATACGTAACATATCTAAAGAACGCCCTGTAACAACTTGTGAACAAATTCAGCTAACGAACCACTCTCCGGAACCTAACTCGTTCATATGTTGGGGAGCTTCTCTACTTCAAATAGAAATGGAGATAATTAAATGAAATGTCCACTTTAGGTGATAGAACGTCTATGATATGTTTGTTGTTGTTGATGATGTTAAATGTCAAATTTAGAGGAAAAAGGTTTAAAGGCAGGATTGATCATTTTAGAGAAACCAGTAAAAGTTGAGGTCAATATCGAAGGTAAGCCACCACTGGTTTTACCATAAAGGTTCTCTTCCAAAACACACAAACTCACACTGCCCGAGTACTGCTGGAGGCAAAAACTCTTTCTAATAAATGAGCCGCTCTGCCTTTAAACCTGAGAGGTGAGACTGAATACAGAGACAGGAATATCACTAATGAGGAATATGGAGATACAGGAGTGCCAGGAGGGGGAAAAATTATATAAGAAATAATTCTGAAATAAAAATAAGGGAATAGATTAAAATAAGAAAATACATGAAGCAACAAACTGAAAAGGAATATAAATGAAAACAAGACAGAAAAATTAAAGAAATGAAAATAAAAGGATTGGAGGGGGAAGAACAAATTGAATTATCAAAGCAACAAACATAAAAAGGTTAAAAAAAAGATTTAAAAAAATGAAATTAACAAAAATAAACAAATACAATCAGATACAATACAGAGGGATAAAGTTGATGAGCCATACATTGAAGTTATGGGAAAGAATACTGCAAGCTAAACTAAGGGCAGAGGTCACATTTGTGAACAACAGTTTGGTTTCAAGCCAAGAAAGAGCACCGCAGATGCAGTGTTTGCTTTTAGGATGCTAATAGAGAAGTACAGAAAAGGTCAGAGGGAGCTGCAATGTGAGTTTGTGGATCTGGAGAAAGCATATGACAAGGTGCCAAGAGAAGAACTGTGGTATTGTATGAGGAAGTCTGGAGTGGCAGAGAAGGATGTTAGAGTGGTGCAGGACATGTATGAGAGATGTAAGACAGTGGTGAGGTGTGCTGTCGGTGTGACAGAAGAGTTCAAGGTGGAGGTGGGACTGCATCAAGGGTCAGCTCTCAGCCCCTTCTTGTTTGCTATGGTGATGGACAGACTGATAGATGAGGTGACACAAGATTCCCCATAGACTATGATGTTTGCAGATGACATTGTAATCTGTAGTGAGTGCAGAGAACACGTACAGGAAAATCTAGAGAGGTGGAGGTATGCCCTGGAAAGGAGGGTAATGAGGGTTAGCCTCAGTAAGTCAGAATACATGTGTGTGAAGAACAAGGACCCAGGAGGAACGGTGAGGTTACAGGGGGCAGAGATAAAGAAGGTGGAGGATTTTAAGTACTTAAACTCAACAATCCAGAGCAATGGAGAGTGTGGAAAAGAGGTGAAGAAGCTTGTGCAGGCAGGTTGGAATGGTTGGAGAAAAGTGTCCGGTGTGATGTGTGATAGGAGAGTATCGGCAAGAATGAAAGGAAAAGTGTACAAGACGGTGTTGAGGCCAGCGATGTTGTCTGGTTTAGAAACAGTGGCCCTGGGGAAAAGACAGGAGGAGGCAGAGCTGGAGGTAGCAGAGATGAGAATGTTGAGGTTCTCTTTGGGAGTAACGAGGATGGATAGGAGGATCAGGAATGAGGACATCAGAGGGACAGCACATGTAAGACGTTTTGGAGACACAGTCAGAGAGGCTAGATTGAGATGGTTTGGACAGGGATAGTGAATATATTGGTAGTAGGATACTGAGGTTGGAACTACCAGGCAGAAGGTCTAGAGGAAGACCAAAGAGAAGATTTATGGATGTGGTGAAGAAGGACATGAAGGTAGTTGGTGTAAGAGAAGAAGATACAGGGGACCGGGTGAGATGGAGGAAGATGATTTGCTGTGGTGACCCCTGAAGGGAACAGCCGAAAGGAAAAAAGAAGAATACAATCAGATACAACATTAAAGGTCATGATTTTTTTTAAATAAAAAGAAGAAAATAAATTATGTAAAAATAAATGCAGCAACATATTTAAAAGTAAAAAAACAATGAAGACAATAATTCATTTATTCATTCATCATTTTCTGAGCTGCTTAATCCTAATTTGGGTCAAGGAGAGGCTGGCGCCCATCTCAGCTGACTCTGGATGAGGACAGAGTAAACCCTGGACAATTCACGGGGCGAACACTCACACACACACACACACACACACACACACACACACACACACACACACACACACACACACACACTCACACTCACACACACTCACACACACACACACACACACACACCTAGGGATGAGTTTGAACAGTCAGTTATCCTACAGTGCATGCACTTGGACTGTAGGAGGAACCGCCCGGCCACTGCAGGGCAGAAACATCCTGACAGCAATGCAGTCTATACTTTATGAAAGTGAGCAATGGTTAAGACCATCATAATAAAATAAACAAATAAATAAATACAATGACAACATTACAGGTAAATATAAATTAAGAAAATTTTACAATAAAAAAATTAATGCAACAGACAAAATAAAGTTAATAAACAAATAACAGAATAAGGATACAAACAAAAATAATGAATGAAAAGATAAATAATCAAATGCAGCAACAACAATAAAAATAAGAAAATAAATTTAAAAATACAAAAATACTGAAAAGTAAATAAACAATAGTACATGTATATATATGTATATATATATATATATATATACACATGTACTATTATATTATAATATATATATATACATGTACTATGTATATAGATAGTACATGTATATATATATATATATATATACATATATATACATGTACTATTGTTTATTTACTTTTCAGTATTTTTGTTATATACTATACTATACTATATATATATATATATATATATATATATATATATATATATATATATACAGATATGTATGTATCTATATATATATATATATATATATATATATATATAAAACTTATATAAAATTTAATGAATTCAGAAATAACAATAAAACTAAATACAAAAATGAGAGAATAATAAACAATAAATAAATGTATAAATAAATAAATGAAGAAATAAAGTCTATTTACTTACTTTAGATGTTAAGTAAAGTAAAAATAAGAATAAGAAAGTAAATAAGAAAGTACTTTTTAAAAATAAGAAGTAAAAATAAATAGAAATGAAGGTATATATTAATTATATATTCTTACCCCGCAGTGACTCTGCTGAACAGAAGAAAACAAGCGAGTAAAAAACTTTATCAAAAACAATATGTTGATGGATAGAACTGAGGAATGAAATAAAAATAGATTCACATTTAATTACAACTTGGGTTGCTAATATTTTAGGGGGCAGCATGGTGGGGTTTGCCTCGCATCCAGAAAGCCTGGGTTCGATTCCCAGGCTTGGGGTATTTCTGGGTTGAGTTTGCATGTTGACCGTGGGAGGAAACTGGGGGTGACCATGCAACAGGCTGTTCCAAATCAACCCTAGTTGTGAGTGTGAATGGCTGTGTGTTTGAGTGTTGGCCCTCTGATGGCTCAATGAGCTGTCCATGGTGTGCTTTACCTTCACCCTGAGTTGGGTAAGATGGGCGCCAGCCTTCCCGTAACCCTAAATACAAACCGGATTCCAAAAAACTTCTTTTCCTTTCGGCTGTTCCCTTTCAAGGGTCACCACAGTGAATCATTCGACTCCATCTTCATGGAAGTCATTAATGATTCCCATGTTCAATTTGGCATAAGTTTTTATGTCGGATGCTTTTCCTGACACAACCCTTAGCAATTAGCAGAAACACGCTGATGGCTTTGCAGCTACTCTTGTCGAAAGTCAGCAATGGTTCTTTCACATGAACCTCACACCATAGATAGTGAGAGACATGGCCGGCCTTTGATAACCCACTTAGCTGCACTGGGGGGGTGCTCTCACTGTTATGGTGTAGGGGAAAAGCACCGAGCAAACGATATGAAGTGCAGTAAGCACTATTTATAGTCGCGCGCGGGGCACTGGGGAGGCCGTGAAATGTTTTTTCTTCTTCCTAGAGGGGGCGTCACAGAAAATAATTGAGAAGCACTGCACAAGGTGTTCTCGGAGCGCGGAAGAAAACAAGGCTAATCGGCACGGAAAAGCCATTTCCCCAGCAGGGCTTGTAAATCAAAATTTTGCTTGTTGGATGGGGCAGATTTTTGGTGGGATCAAAGCTCGTATTATGGAAAATTTGTTATAAAAGACAGTCGTAAGTCAAGATACCACTGTATTCTCGAAATTGAAAAAATATGTGTGTGTGTGTGTGTGTGTGTGTGTGTGTGTGTGTGTGTGTGTGAGAGAGAGAGAGAGAGAGAGAGCGAGAGAGAGAGAGAGAGGGAGGGAGAGTGAAAAGAAAGGATGTAAGGAAGCCCTACCAGTGCTTTGTGTGTAGAGTAGAGCTCCTGTAAGATCTGATCCACGATAGAGTTGGTAAGATACGACACCACGGACAGTTTAACCTCCCTATGGGACAGTGATAGAGAGATCGAGAGATCGAGAGAGAGAGAGAGAGAGAGAGAGAGAGAGAGAGAGAGAGACAGAGGACCAGGAAGTGAACAGAGAACGTTTTTTTGGATGTAATAATTCCAGTTTTCCACTCTTACCTTATTCTATTGTTTCACTCATCTTTCCTCCAATCTCTCTCTCTCTCTCTCTCTCTCTCGCTCTCTCTCTCTCTCGCTCTCTCTCTCTCTCTCTCTTTCTTTTCTTCACAGCTGTTCTAATCAATATTCATCCCGCCTCCACCCGTCTTATTCCCAATCCTCTTTTCATCTCTCTCACTCACTCGCTTCCTCTAACTCTTGAAATTCAATTCAGCTCGATTTAATTCAATAACTAATGTACGACTCGAATTACTGGCGAACCTCCAGCTCTCCTCATCTCTCGTCCTTTCGCTTTCATACCCCCCACCACCTGCACCACCACTATCAAGTCCCCCTCCCCCATCCCAAAGCGACTCTTAATTCCTCATCCCCCCCTTACTCCAGCGCCCGATGAATGTCTTGTGCTGCTCTCTCCATCAGCGCAGTGCGGATAGCCGAACGAGGGATCGACACTCGTTCCGAAACCGAAGATAGAGGAGGAGTCAGCCGCTCAGCCGCTGCAGAGGACAGCGGACACAGCTCACGGCACAGAGACACCATTGAGTCCACGATCACCTGCCAACCAAACAAACAAACAAAAAAAACATTTCACTTATTAATCAATAAATAAACACGTGTTTGCAGTGGTTGGTCTGGGCGTGACATAAACACCAATTTCACATATTTTGATTCACAGGGCATGAAAAATAAGGGAAAAGCAGCAGCAGTAGCAACAACAACAACAACAACATCAATGTGGCATTATGTTACAGGAAAATAAACAAAGCAATGGTGTGATGTTACTAAAAGTTTGTAATTAGAGTCGCAGGGAGGCTGGTGCCCATCTTAGCCGAAGGTGTGGTGCATGTGCATTGCCAACACACACACACACAAAACCATTTACACTCACACTCAGAGAGGATTTGGAACCACCAGTAGCCTACTGTGCATGTTTTTGGACTATGGAAGGAAACTGGAGTACCCAGAATAAATCCACACAGGGGATTAACTGCTCACCAGACCATCACAAGGCCAACACACAAGGCCAACACACAACACACAAAAATGCCCCTGCCAGCCACAGGGCTCCAACCCAGGAGCTTCTGGATGTGTGGCAGATGTGCTCACCACAACACCACACCGCCTGCCAGTTTTTATGCTTTTTCTGAGATGTGGTTATTTTGATGATTTTGCAAAAGCCTGGCAACCCTGGCTGGCATGAACAATTTATCCATATTAAATTGTCCAGTAGGTGGAGGTAAAGAGTCACTGAGCTTTTGCTTTTTTGTATGTGTAAAGTGGTGTTTGTATATGTGTATTCAAGTAAGTGTGTCTGTGTGTGTGTGTGTGTGTGTGTGTGTGTGTGTGTGTGTGTGTGTGTGTGTGTGTGTGTGTGTGTTTGTGTGTGTACCTGCAGCTCTTTATCGGCAGCCTTGGCTAGTTCCCCAGCCAGTGAGTCTAATTTCTGTCTGACTGGTCCATCAACTGAGAGAACATGAGCCAGCTCACACAAAGATGGGTAGAGCTTAGAGAGAGAGAAAGAGAGAAAGTTTAATTATCTACAGCTCCACTGTGAAGAGTTAATCCACCTCTCTCTCTCTCTCTCTCTCTCTCTCTCTCTCTCTCTCTCACACACACACACACACACACACACACACACACTCACCGCACGAGAGTTGCGAGCCTCCTTCAGGACCTGTTTAGCCGCTTGAAGTTCCTCTGCATCTGCTACACCTTTAAGAACACACACCTGCTGCTGCACCCGTACACACAACCGCTCCATTACCTGTTTGACACGTGCACATAAACACACACACACACACACACAAACAAACACATATCAGATAAATACACACATACACTTTGTTTACTGTGCTGGCACACACAAATACTTTAACTATAACTTTACTAATATATAGAAAACAAACACACACACACACACACACACACACACACACACACACACACACACACACACACACACACATACATACCTGCTCCGCAGTGCTGGTCACTATGCCCTGGTGTAAGCGTAGTGCTTGCCTCTGGGAGAAGCGTTGTGTTTGATTATTTCTCAGTAACGCTCTCTGAATCTAAACAAAAGAAGAAAGTCCTTGAGACCAAAACGCTCGGCTCTCAGAACACAAATTTATTTAAGAATCCCACCTTAGTAAGAGCCTGTTCTGTCCTCTCCGGGGCACTTCGATATGCCTGAGAGACATCACTTAGGGGAATAGGCATGTACTGCAAAGTGAAATTACTGAGCGCCGAGAGGAGTGAAGAGGAGAAGAGAGGAGTCAGTAAAATGAAAAATAAAAAGAACAACAGGAAAGAAAAGAGAAGTGAACAGAGAAAAAGATTAGGAAAGATGAGAAATGAAGACAAAAGATATAAAAAAATAAAAAGAAAGAGAAGCGAGAAGAAACGAAAATAGGAAGAAGTGAGAACAGGAGCAAGGAAGAGAAGAGAAGAGAAGAGTGGAGAAGAGATGAGAGGAGAGAACTTCAGTAAAATATCTTTTGCATTATTCAAAAATCATAAAAGATTTTGTCACGAAACAGCTAATGTACATATTGTGTGTGTGTGTGCGCGTCTGTGTGTGTGTGTGTGTGTGTATGTGTGTGCGTCTGTGTTTTTGTGTGTGTCTGTGTCAGTGTGTGTGTGTGTGTGTGTGTGTGTGCATCTGTGTGGTTTTTGTGTGTGTGTGTGTGTGTGTCAGTGTGTGTGCGTCTGTGTTTGTGTATGTGTGTGTATTTGTTTGCGTGTCAGTGTCTGTGTGTGTGTGTGTGTGTGTGTGTGTGTGTGTGTGCGTGGGTGTATGTGGGGCTGTGTGTGTGTGTTAGTGTGTGTGTGTGTGCGTATGTGTCAGTGTGTGTGTGTCTGTGTGTGTATGTGCGTGTGTGTTTGTGTGCGCATCTGTGTGTTGGTGTGTGTGTGTATGTGTGTGTGTGTGTGTGTGTGTGTGTGTCTTACTGTTCTAAAGCTCGTGCTACATCCAGGAATCCTGCAGCAGTGGTGTTGTTCCGGTCCCAGGTTACACTCCTTTTAAAGATTGACAGAGAAAAGCTTTTAAGGTCACATACTCAGTTCATTCCTCTCTTTCTCCAAATTCCTTCTCTTTATGTTTTCCTCAAACACTTGCATTTTTTCTCTTCCTGTCTCTCCCCCCATCTCTATTTCTCATGCTCTCTTGCTTTCTCACGGTCTCTCTCTGTCTCCCTCCCTCTCTCTTACCGTATCGTGGTGTTGATCTGCAGGGCTTTACTGAGCATTTTGGCACCAATGTCCTCCAGCCCGTTCCCACTTAGGTCCACTTTCCTGAGGCAGGTGTTGCTGCCCAGAGCATTCACTAGCACTGTGCCGCGTGAACGCAAACGAGAGTCCACCAGAGACAGAGACTGCAGAGCCTAGAGAGTAAAACAGAGATGGAGATGAAGGGAGAAATAAAAAAATATACAAGATTCCTCAAAGAGAGAAGAGACACAAGCGGCACGGTGGCTTAGAAGTTAGAATGTCTTCCTCACAGCAAGAAGGTCCTAGGTTCGAATCCCGGGCTGAAGTTTGCATGTTCTCCGCATCATCGTGTGGGTTTCCTTTGGGTATTCCAATTTGCTCCAAATTGCCCCTAGTGGATGGTTGTGTGTGTGTGTGTGTGTGTGTGTGTGTGTTCCCTGTGATGATCTAGTGAGCTGTTCAGGGTGTGATGTCTTTGAAGAAAAAAAAACAAAAGCCAGTGGGTCACAGATCTAATAATGACTTCCAGCAGCAGCTCGTAATCGCAGCAGAACAGTACAGGTGGTCATAGTGGTCATCTTTCTTCTGCAGCCTTAGCATCAAATCTAACCCACGAACAGCTTGACGAGAGCTTTGTGTCATTTAGCTTGCCATTCTGCAAATCCAGTAAATCCTCACCAATTACTGACCAGAAGGATCTTTGGTCTACCAGATGTTCGGTGCAGATGTTCATCATTAACCAGGATTACATGTATCAGAGCGTGTGTAGTCTAGGTTCTAATTCTCTGCATGAGAACTTCAAGTATGCGTGAATAAATTGCCACTTATCATAACTGCTAGACTCATTTACGCACAGACACGCCCCCAAATTAACATATGTCGAACCCTTCTTTCAAAAACTGATGTAATAGTCTGCATAGTGCATGTCTGTTGAGGAAATAAGAGCACTCATAACAGAGGTAACTCCCAAAAATGCATTACAAACACCCACAACGTTAAAGAAGCCTTAAAAAAATTCCTGAATCCTGAATCTGATCCAGATCAAGCCTTGCTTCATGTACAAATGTTAAAATTCACAGAGAACTTTTTGGAAATAACAGAAAGTACAGAGCACCCCCTGCTGGGCCTGCTTTAATATAACACTTCCAAAAAAATTATTGTATTTCACAATGTTAAAAAATCCTTTTAAACACACACACACACACACACACACACACACACACACACACACAGAGCCATTTTCACTCTCACACTCACACCTAGGGGTAATTTGGAACAGACAATTAGCCTAATGTGCGGGAAGGAAACTGTCGTACCCAGAAAAAACCCAAGCAAGTATGGGGAGTCCATGCAAACTCCACCCAGGAACACCTCACCCTCAACACCACAATAATGTAATATAGTATTTATTGTTTACATACCAGACTAAGGTTCAAATTCTCATTTAAACAAGCCTGTGGTTCAAAACCCTGGAAGTTTAACTACAACTGCAGTGCATCAACAACAAAAAAATGAAATAAATCGAATGATACGCACTATTCTTCAGAGGTGCATGTTCCATATCTTCCATCGTAATCATATGCTTTTCATATAATGATACTTTACATTTTGTCTACATCAGCTGTCTGAATCTTGGCGTGAAGCAGTAATTACTTCTCCAATTATGCTGATGTGATTAACGATAAGTGTGCTGGGAGCGTCACATAATCAGTTTACCAACATTTACTTTGTTATTCCACGAAGGATTTGTGCAGGCATGTGCTAAATATTCGCACAACCTCGCGCACAAGAACAACTTAATAAATCAAATTCTATACGTAAAAACAAGCATGGTTTACATATATACCAGTGCATATGCATGGTTGATAAATGAGACTGTGGTGTTTTCCCAGTGCCGTGCATGCTTTCAGCAGTTTGCTTGAAGAAAAATGGCTCACGGAACCTTATGAAATCTTTATCACAGTAATTAAAGTTCTTAAACACAACAGTATTACTATATCTGCATAGGAAAAGCATGAATATACATTTTCTGACTGCAGACAAAGAAATAATTCAGTCACTCACTCACTAAATAATTTTCCAAACCGCTTAAGCCTATTTGGGAATCTGGAGTCTATCTCAGCCGACACCGGGTGAAGGCGGGGTGCACCCTGAACAGCTGACCAAACCATCGCAGGGCTAACACACATAAACACACAATTCACACTTACACTCGCACCTACAGATGGTGAGGAACAGCCAGTCAGCCTGCCTTTGGACTGTGGGAAGAAACCAGAGTACCTATAGGAAACCCACACAAGTATGGAGAGAACATACAAACTCCACACAGAAATACCTGCGTCAAGCTGGGACTCAAACCCAAGACCTTCTTGCTGACGTGCTGAAGGGTTGATCACAGTAGAAGTTCGACTTTTGTGATTCTTTTACAAATTTTGAAATTTCTGTGAAGATGTTTTCGCAACTCCACATGCAAGCAAAGATGTTGCGGCGTAAATACGTATATCGTGTAAAATCTGCGACCAATTTGCAAATAGTATTGGTTTTGGAGATTAGTTTGCAGATGTCATAAATCAGTCAAATTTTGTTTGCTTTATTGTTCGCTTTTGATTTGAACGTTATTAGCATGAACAAGATGCAAATAAAGTACGAATGGTGATAAAATATACAGAATATGGCGAATGCCTGTCTCAAACCTTCCTGAAAAATCTTGCGGGAAGGTCTTCAACTTATGGCTTGTCCTTCCAAGCTAAAAACAAATAATTTGCAAGCAAGGCGACAACGCTCCAACATTCTTAAGACATATGCAGACTGTTTACAGCCTCGTTTTTGACTATTTCTGAAATTTTCAAAAATGTTTGAAATTTTTTTGCAATGAGACTACAAAACGCAATGCCGTGAATTTAATGTCGCAAATTTGAGAACATATTGATAATTTGCATTCGCATTTGTCACTATTGTCACACTTCTAGCGTGATAACTTTTAACCAACAGGAACGGTGAGATTACAGGGAGCAGAGATAAGAAAGGTGGAGGATTTTAAGTACTAAGGCTCAACAATCCAGAGCAATGGAGAGTGTGGAAAAGAGGTGAAGAAGCGTGTGCAGGCAGGTTGGAACGGTTGGAGAAAAGTGTCCGGTGTGATGTGTGATAGGAGGGTATCGGCAAGAATGAAAGGAAAAGTGTACAAGACGGTGTTGAGGCCAGCGATGTTGTATGGTTTAGAAACAGTGTCCCTGGGGAAAAGACAGGAGGCAGAGCTGGAGGTAGCAGAGATGAAAATGTTGAGGTTCTCTTTGGGAGTAACGAGGATGGATAGGATCAGGAATGTGCACATCAGAGGGACAACACATGGAAGAGGTTTTGGAGACAAAGTCAGAGAGGCTAGATTGAGATGGTTTGGACATGTACAGAGGAGGGATAGTGAGTATATTTGTAGTAGGATGCTGAGGTTGGAACTACCAGGCAGAAGGCCGAGAGAAAGACCAAAGAGATGATTCATGGATGTGGTGAAGGACGACATGAAGGCAGTTGGTGCAAGTGAAAAAGATGCAGAGGACAGGGTGAGATGGAGGCAGATGATTCGCTGTGGCGACCCCTGAAGGGAAAAGCCAAAAGGACAAGAAGAAGAAGAAGAAGCACCGTGTCATCACCGAAAAAAGAATTTCTACACATAAACAATTCAATAAGAACATGCTTCATTTCTATCAGCTTCTACTGTAGCCTACTGTAGCCGTATACACACTGTCAAAAAACAAAAAACCCCCACACTGTTCAACAATGGTATTGATTACTATATCTTTCTATGATTTAAGACACTAGCTTCCAGAAAAGTGCCACGCCACGCCCTACTCAAACAACTTCTGAGACTGAATCAAAAAAGCTTTTGTGCTCTCGGTTTCACAACAAATCAATAGACGTCTTTGTGTCCTTATGGGCTTCTCAGATTATGTCAATATGTTTTTATCAGCTTGAAGAGCTTTGCTCTCTTACTCATGTCACTTCTTCCGTTATTATTTAAGACGGCTATTTTTAACACACCCATACACCAATTACAGAGAGAGAGGGAGAGAAAGCGAGATACAGAGACGGACATGGAGAAAAAGAGTGAAAGAAATTCAGTAATAACACACACACACACACACACACACACACACAGCGAAGCTGAATCAAACCTTTATGATACGGTAAGAAATATATTAAGTATTGCATGGGCACCATTCAAAGAAAGTTGGGACCTGGTGTAAAAGACACAAAATGGACAATGATTTCTGGAAGTGCTCCTGAGCCCATGCAGTGATGATCATGACAGAATCATGCCTGTTGTTGATGCATTGCAACCTGAGGGTTTGTAGATCACAGACATCCAGTATTAATTTAAAGCCTTTTTCAATCCTAACACAGATTTCTCCATCCATCCATTTCCCAAACTACTTAATCCTTCTAGGCTTATGGAGAGCCTATCTCAGCCAACTCTATGGGAAGCCAGGGTACACTCAGAACAGCTTGCATATCCATTGCAAGGCTAACAGGAACACCATTTCACTCTCCCATCTCGAAGGAGCAGCCAGTTAGCTTAAAGTGCATGTCTTTGGTCTGTGGGAGGAAAACTAGAGTACACCGGAGCAACCCACACAAGCAAAGGGTGGAGATTCCTCAAGATTCAACAAATATTTTTATAATATAATATCCTGTAGGTAATGAGATATTCAAAGTCTTCAAAATTCTCTGAAAATTTTCCACAAGGGTCACGGGGAGCCTGGAGGAGCCAATCTCAGCCAACACTGGGCGAAGGCTGGTACATCTTGAGGAGCTTGCCAGACAATCACATGCTGAATCATATGCACAACCATTCACACTTACTTACACCGAGGCGCAATTTGGAACAGCCTAACGTGCATATCCCTGATCAGGAGTCAATGGGAGCAAACTGGCCGAGCTGTCAGTAGAGGAAGGGATGGCATATGTTCCCTGTCATTCACAGCAATCACCAGCCAACCATGGGACCGTTTGTGAGCTCATTCATATCACTGGCCGGATAGCACGTTCCCTGTGTTGGGCTCATGCGCAGCGGTTTGAAAAGGAGCTAGCAGCAGCAGCATCATGTCATGTAGGGGGCATGTGCATGTTTACGTCCCTTCCCGAATGGAGGTAGTTGTGTGAGTGGAAAGGTATTACTTGATGGGTGGGAATTGGATACGACTAAACTTTAGGGGAGAAAATGGGAAAAATTAATTTCAAAAACCTAATGTAGATGTGTTTGTAATGTGGGAGGAAATCTGTGATATTTGGAGAAAACCAATGCACGCATGGGGTGAATACGTAAACACGCAACCAAGCCTGGGATTCGAACCCATTACTTTCTGGCTGACAGATATGCTAACCATGATACCACCATAGCACCCTTTGGAGCAGGTTTTTTTTTTAATTGTTGAATTTCTGGTCAATTTTACATTTTTACCAACAACAGCCTGGGCGGAGGTAACTATTTTGAGCTGTTTGGTCACTAGCTTCTCGTTTCACTCTGTTGAAGTTGAAAATATGTCCTTATTTGGCAGCGTCAAAACCCAAGTTACAGCCTAACACAGAAGACTATATCACATGTAGAACTGACCTGAACTCAGGAATCAAATTAATCAACATCTATTGCCTGATCAGAAGCGAGAATTTGACAGAACTGCGGTATGACTACTCAACGACAGAAAATCTGTAAATGAATCATATCCAGAAACTGATCTGATATCAGACGCGATACAATCAGCAAACACCACACACTAAACTTCTCAGGCCTAAAATATCTTCTGTTTCTAAATCTGTCTGTCTTCCTTCTGGTTCTCTCTCTTTCTTAGTTATGCTGCCATAGCCAGTCCTGCCGGAGTCCCTGCTTGCACTCAGCAATAATAAAATCTTCAATTTCCATTCCACTATTCTGAGTATACCTAGCAACCCCCCCCCCTCTCTCTCTCTCTCTCTCTCTCTCTCTCTCTCTCTCTGTCTCTCTCGTCCGTCGTGGTACACATTCTCCAACCATTGCTGAATTTCAGAAAGAGTAGGCTGCATAGCCGTCAGCGTGTTTCTGCCCTACGATGACCTGGCAAGTTGTCCAGGGTGTACTCTGCCCCCGCACAGAGTCAGCTAAGATAGGTGTCAGCCTCCACGTGACCCTAATTATGATTAAGTGGTTCAGAAAATGAATGAATGAATGAATGAATGAATATACATTCTCCTTCTGGGATGCCGATGATTTTGGTCCTTCTGCTTTCTGAGTCCGATGATCTATCCTGGTGTTCTGATGCTGGCTGTAGTTATCATCTTGGAAGCCCTTCTTTCTTGCTGATGAAGACCTAGATGGACCCAGATGTGCACTAACAGACTGTGAACATGACTTTACACTGCCGGTGATATTAACTTTCTTCCCCACAAGTATTCAGGACTTAGAGTTGTATAACCAACCAGACGACTTTTTGCACTGTAATGAATTTCTCATATATATGTTTTGTATTTTTATGGTTTCACCCAAATGAGGATAGGTTTCCGTTCTGAGCCTGGTTTCTTTCAAGGTTTTTTCCTCGCAACTACTGAGGGAGTTGTTCCTTGCCACCGTCACAATGGATAATGCTCATTTGGAATATGTAACTGTAATAGGAAATGTTTAAATTTTTTTCTACTTTGTAAGCCTCTAGTTTTACTGTGTAAAGCTGCTTTGCGACAATGTTAATTGTAAAAAGCGCTATACAAATAAAACTGAATTGAATTTAATTAAATCTTTTGGTGTATATATTTGTGTCTGCCTCTGTGTGTGTGTGTGTGTGTGTGTGTGTGTGTGTGTGTGTGCGTGATGAATACTCACACACTCTTCCTCTTGTATTAGTTGGACCAGCTTGTGCAGAATTTCATCCAACACCCTGTGGGGAGAGAAACCGAAAGATTGATAAGAGATGAGTAACAGAGATGAAGAGATGTTCTCTGTGGGCTTCATTAGCCGCTGCACTCTGACAAATCAATTCAAAGATGCTCCGTACCGCAGATAAAGCTGCTGTTAGCAATCAGTCAGACTGTTTTACGTGATTAGGAAACTTCTTTGTACTCCGATGATCCTACTTGCCTGTCAATTATGACCATTTGCACTTAAATTAGTCAGTTAGCAATTTCTATTTGCTAGTTTGAACTTTTTCTTTAACATAATTAGCTGCTTGTATGAAAAAAGGACTTATACTTGCAAAATGTATGTACAATATATAAAAATACTGATTTTTCATTAACACAGTAATGCCCGTTGACCTTATATTAGCCTAATATTAGCTAGGTTACTAGCAAAAAAAAAAATTTTTATCCAAACTTACATTAATTTAACCCAGTGGTTTTCAAATAGTGGGGTGTGCCCCCCTGGGGGAGTGTGATGTGATGCCAGGGGGGGCGTGTGTGACCCCCAGGGAACATGCTTTTTTTTTTCCGAATAAGGTGTAATTGTACATCCACTACAGCAGGTGGCAGTGGCTTCCTCACTGTTAGAGTGTGCCCAGGGGTAAAATAAGAAGTGAAGTTAATAAACCTACCATGAAAATTTTTAACAGGGACGGAAAGAGAGGCAGAGAGATAGACGGAGACGGTGAGAGAAACGAAAGTCTCCCGAAAGCTAAGTCAAGGAAGTATGATGAAGCGGATGTAGCACTCTGCTTCACTGTGCTACGGTGAGAAAAGAGGAAAGGTTTACTGTGTATGAAAACATTGGCAGTGGAGAGCACGAACCCAAATAAATTCAGGCGTCACTTAAAGACATCACACCCCGATCACGTGATGAGCCGCGTGAGTTTTTTCTGCAAAAATGTGCCGAGTATTTCCAACGACTATCCCGCTTTGTGACTGCGACTCCAGCAAACTAGCGAGCTCTGTTAGCACCAGATAAGGTGGAGTACCAAAGTGCTCGGTGCAGAAAACCCCACAGCAGAGGAACTGATTCTACCTGCAGCACACACGGTCTCTGTCATGCTGAATGACATCAGCGCTGTGAGAATAAGTCCAGGTCCCAGTTCAGCATTGAGCAGGAGCTGAGAGTTCAGTATCGTGCTTCAAACCCGGCTTCGAAAAGCTGTGCACTGCGCAACATGCTTATTGTACCATTAATCTGGACTTAATCATTTTGACATAAAAATAAAAAAAAAATACAAATTGTTTTATTCATTTTTGTTTTGTAGGTTAAAGTGTTTTATATATTGTGCTCCTGAATTAATATTTCTGATCAATTTGAATTTGTTATTATTTATTGATTTTATTTAATTTTATTTTTCAATATCAAATGGTTAAAATTGTTGGTCAAAAATGTTTACAGTTTAAATAAGGATACTGTTTTTTAATTTCAGGCAAATTGATGCACTTTAAAAAATTGTTAATAAAGTTATTCTTTGTTGGAAGTTGATCTATATTTCTTCCTTTTTTTGTATTCCATTATGTTAATAAGGATACACTGTTATGCAGAGGATTGCTTATAATAATTCTTAGACAAATATCACTATTTATATTGGGGGAGTCATGAAATATTTTCCTCTTCCAAGGGTGGGGTGGGGGGGGCGTGTCAGAAAATAATTGAGAAGCACTGATTTAACCACACTTTGTACTATCGAACAGTTGAGGGTTAAGGGTCTTGCACAAGGGCCCAACAGAGGGAGATTGGCCATGGCCCAAACCCATGGCCTTTTAATCTGGAAACCAGAACCTTAAGCACTTAGCAGTAGTAAATCTGATAGATATATACCTCTAACTTATTTACTTTATACTAATTTATATGTATCTAACAACATCCCTCACTATCAAGGCATCATGAAGGGAGCTTTTTTAAGTCCTTGTACAGTATATACTAAAACTATAAATTATTTGTGTCAGGCTTGGCGGACATCACAAAATAGTTTCTATTCGACAATATCCACAGAGCTTGGGTCAAATAACTGCTACCTATCCTACTAAAACCCTACTATCATCATACAGGAACATTATATTTCCTCCCAATTATGTTGTGTATATGTCCTTGTGAGGTCCTCAGATGAGGGCTGGTAGGTATTAGTCTTTTGGCAGAAGTTCTTCTAGTTTGAAGACAGGGATCCAAACTGGTAGTTATTTGGTCGTAAGAAACAGAAGCTGTGTGGAGAATTTATAGGACACATAACACGGATTTGGGTCTTAGCCTCACCATTGGGTCTGCTCTGGCCGTCTCAAACCTACACAGCTTTCTAGTGAAAACCATGGAATGCTAACATTGCTTACCGTGGCTTTAATGTATTCTCTTCTGTTCCTTCTTTTCATTCATTCATTTTCTGAACCATTTAATTCTAATTAGGGTCGCGGGGAGGCTGGCATCCATCTCAGGAAACTCCAGGGAGAGGGCAGAGTACACCCTGGATAGCTCACCAGGCCATCACAGGGCAAAATCACGCTGACAGCTATGAAGCTACTCATGACAACAGTCAGCAATGGTTCTTTTACATGAACCTCTCACCACAGACCGTCAGAGACATGGCCGGCATTATACTGGGAGCATAGCAATAACAACCCATTGATAGTGGGGCTTGAACCCCCACTATTGTGATCAGTAATCCTGAAACCTACCACCAGCTGCCCCGCTGTGTGATTAATTAACTTTTATTTGTTTATTTTGTAGACTTATACCTTGTATTTGTGTCAGCAATGCACTTTGTCAGGGACAGCCAATCTTATCCACAAATGTTTAGTGTAGGTGCAGGTTTTCACTTCAACCAAGCAATAGCCACACCCTTCAAATGTTTTAATCATTTATTTAAAACAAAAAAAAAGACTAGATTGTACAGTAATGTTTCAATTTTGAAGCCAGGTGGTAGCCATCTTGGTGGGACCACCTTGAATTAAGATCTCAAAACGGAGCTGCTGGACATCAGCACAGCTTGAAAACCCTGTAAAATTTCATGCTGATGGTCAGAATACCTTAAAGTCATATGTCACCAATAATTTAAAAATAAATAAAAAATATAAACTCTGCATGGCAGAGTAAATTTGGAGAAAGGGGGCGGGATTAAAATGAAACGTTCATCTGGGATGTAATTATTTCTATTTTACCATCTGTACATGCTATTTCATGCGCATGGGTGGATGAGAGTCATCAGCCCAGTAAGGCAACTCATCTAGGAGAAGGAAAACTCCAACCTCAAACCTCCAGTTATGGGTAGGAAGGGCTCATTAGCCTTGGTCGGCAGCCTTCCTCGGTGAGGGAAACACTGAATTCAAACCAGAGCAGGTCACGCTCTTTATCCTTGGTTGGAAGTGACCTAGGAGGCGATTGCTCCGATATAAAGCAATCTCACTTGGAGAGGAGATGGGCTCTACCAAGTTGAATAGCCCTATAGTCAATGTGGTTCAGCACAGAAATTATAAACCCATACCGGATCAGACGTGGCCAGGGTTATCAACGTCCGCACCTATCGCTAGTCAGGGCGCAGGTGATAAGTATGCCACTGACAAAATCCAGCTCAGACGAAACCAATTTGTTATTGGCACCTGGAGCATACGTACCCTCTGTACTATGGGCAAACCAGAACAACTCCTCCATGAACTGCGCAAGTACACGTGGAATGTCATTGGGCTGTCAGAAACCAGAATTCTTAACGCTGGCAAAATTGCAACAGACAAAGGGCACAGGATCTTCTACAGTGGCAGAGCAGCTGACAGACTCCATGGTATAAGATTCATTGTACACAAAGATACTGCATCGACGATACACCAGTTGAACCCAGTATTTAAATGTATCATCACACTACAGATCAGTGCCAAGCCATTCAACTTGTGTATTGTGCAGGTTTATGCACCAACATCAAGAACTTTTACTCATAGGTTCGGAATGCTCTTGCCACCTTCTCAAAACAGGCCATAATGGTCGTTACAGGTCACTTAAATGCTAAGGTTGGTACAGATGCATATCAGGACTGGAAGGACATCATCGGCAAACACGGATTAGGTGAGACAAATGATAGAGGTCTTACACTGCTTGAATTTGTGCGCCTCCACAACCTAGCATTGGTCAACACCTTCAGTCAGCAGATGATCAGCCGGAAAGCAACATGGCACTCCCCAAATGGCAATTCTCACAATCTGACTACATCATGGTTAACCGACGTTTCCTAAGCAACGTCAACTTGGCGAAGGCCAGAACATACCGAGGCACAGATGTGGGGAGCGACCATGATCTTGTTCTCGCCACAATGTCGCTGAAGTTGAAAAAGCTACCCAAGCATAGCATGGGTCGGTCAAAATTTGACTTAGAAAAACTACATGACTCAGTTACCAGAAATGCTTTCCAGGCTACTGTTGGTGGAAGATTTGCTCCATTGCTAGATCTCAATGACACTGCAGAGAACCTTAGTGAGAAGGCCAAAACTGCCCTCATCGAGTCGGTGTTAGAAGTAATTGGCAAGAAGAGGAAAGCCAAACACCCGTGGGTCATGCAACAACTGTTAACCAAATGTGACAAATACAGATCGCTTAAACCACTAAGATTCAACTCCACTGAGGACCCGAATGCATATAGGTTCATCAACAAGGAGATAAAAAGAGAAGTGAGGGAGGCCAAAGAAAAATGGCTAGAGGATAGATGTACCTCAAGCAAGTTGATTTCAGAAGAAACTCTACCCAAACTGCCTAGCAGACCATCAAGGAGGTCTCAAAACTGGCACGCAGTAACAACTGTTGCATCGAAGATAAAGATGGCAAGCTGAAATGTCACTTGCTGAAATGTCAGAGAAGTTAAGCCACTTAACTAGAGGGAATATTGCATCGAGCTATATAACTACTAAATCACGGCAGAAATCGAAGCTCTAGAGGATCTCAAACGCCAGACATTGGTTGACGATGAACAGGAACCTGATATTCTGGAGTCCGAGGTGCAAGACACAATAAAAAGCTTGAAGCCAGGGAACTCTCCAGGCTTGGATAATGGCCCAGCAGAGCTCATGTACCATGGTTGCCCCAAGGTAGCAAAACTGTACACAGTTATCTGCAACAAGGTCTTGAGGACTGGAGAATGGCCCGATGATTTGGCAAAGTCCATCTTCATACCCATTCTGAAAAAGGAAGTGCTAGAAAGTGTGAAAACTACAGGACTATCAGCCTTATCAACCATCCCAGCAAAATCCTCCTGAAGGTACTGCTGAAATGTCTCCCACCCCAGGCTGAGGCCATCATCGCAGAAGAACAGGCAGGATTCAGAAAAGGATGATCCACCACAGAAAAAATCTTTAACCTCAGAGTCATATGTGAGAAGTACAGAGAACTAGGTAGACCTTTATTCCACTGCTTCATTGACTACAAGAAGTGTTTTGACCGTGTGTGGCACGAAGAACTGTGGGCAGTGATGAGAAAGTTTAACATCAGAAGAGGCATCATCAATGGAATAGAAGTCTTCTACAAAGCATCAAGGAGCATAGTGCAACTGGGCAGTGAACTGAGTGACTGTTTCCCTACATCAGTTGGTGTCAGACAAGGATGTCTGATGTCCCCAACGCTGTGCAACATCTTCCTAGAAAACATAATGCAGGAAGCCTTGACGGATCATGAGTTGCCCATAACAGTAGGAGGCCGAGTCGTGGACAATCTCTGCTTTGCCGATGACATAGACCTGATTAATGGTAGCAAACATGATCAAAACCATCAAACCACTGCACTCGACAACACAAGTCGCCGTTATGGCATGGAGATTAGTATCCCCAAGACCAAAGTGTTGGTCAACGGATCCAACACTCCAGTATACAAATACATAAGGGGCACCAGGTTGGAAGAGGTGCAGGAGTTTACTTATCTGGGTGCGATTCACACTGAAGATGGAATTTCTGCCAAGGAAGTCAAGTCCAGAATCGCAAAAGCTACTGCTGTTCTTGGTAAACTGAGGTCAATCTGGCATGACCGCAACTTCTTCCTTTCCTTTTGGCTGTTCCCTTTCAGTGGTCGCCACAGCGAATCATCTGCTTCCATCTGCATGAAAGTCATATTAATTATTCGCATATTCGATTTGGCATAGGTTTTTACGTCAGACACAACCCTTAGCAAGGGGCAGAAACACGCTGACGGCTATGCAGCCTACAACATATCGCCAAAAACAAAAGTGCATCTGTTGTTCGCTCTAGTAATATCAGTCCTACTCTATGCATCAGAGTCATGGACACTGAATGTAGAGCTTGCCAAACGCATATCAGACTTTGAAATGAACTTCTACCATCGAGTTCTAAACATTCACTGATCTTCACACACAACAAACATTCGGTGCGGGAACTTGTGCAACAGCTCATTGGTCCACATGACACCTTCATCACCTTAGCAAAACGCAGAAAAACACAGAAAATTGGCTTGGTTTGGCCATGTCATGAGAGCCAATGGTACACTGGCCAACACAATCATCCAAGGAACAGTGTTTGGTCATTGAAAGAGGGGAAGACCTAAGCGATGGTGGCTTGACACTATCAAGGAATGGTCTGGTCTCAGCCTCCCCCAACTGTTACATCTAACCAGGGACAGATTGACGTGGTCTACATGTATCCGAACCATGTTGCGCCAAAGGCCGCAATGCTAAGACAATGATGATGATAACATGCTATTTGAGTATGAATTTCAACAGGAAAGTGGTCTCACCAAGATGGCTTCCACCCAGCTTCAAAATTGAAACAATATTGTGCAATCTAGGTAAGATTTTTATTTATTTATTTATTTATTTATTTATATCAGTGATTGAAACAGGTGGAGGGTGTGACTACTGCTTTGTTGAAGCGAAATCCCGCACCCACACCCACCCATTGCGGATAAGATTAGCCATCTCTGCACTATGTATAAACACATTGTCATTATCAAGGCTGAAAAAAACGGTAAAAAATGACATACCTGCCCTTGATGTTAAAATTTTTGCCCAGGTGGAGATGTTTGAGTGAAGGATGTTTGGATAGACCAGTAAGCACAGTCAGCATGTCCGCATCAAACCCTAATATAAAATGCGTTGTTAGGTTTTCATCCCACTTGGTTTTAAGTTATTTAACATCCTGAGGGAGTAACAGCAGATTGTCGTGCAGTACAACGGTGTACAAATGACATCTCCCAAGCTCACCATTGTCTGAGATGTCCAGCGTAGCAATGGACGTGACTCGTGGGAACAAATCCTGTAAAACGGCTGCTCCAGCCGATCGTAGCTGTATGAGGACAATGAACATTTCTTTAGCACTTCGGTTCTGTTTACATCGAAATTTCCCCTATTTAAATGTTTACTAAGCAATGGTTGAAAATTGCTGTTTTTATGTTACAATCCCTCATTTTTCACTAACTCGTCACTTATTTGCCAAACCGTTTAATCCTACTCGGGTCGCAAGGAAGTTGGAGCCTATCTCAGCCAACACTGGACGAAGGAGAGATACACCCTGAACAGCTCACCAGAATATTACAGTGCCAGTGCGCGCACACACACACACACACACACACACACACACACACAACAATTCACACTCACACCTTGGGTTAATTTGGAACAGCCAGTTGGTCTAATGTGAATGTCTTTGGACGGTAGGAGGAAACCAAAATCCCAGAGGAAACTCCACACAGAAACGCCCTGGCCAAGCCCAGGACCATCCTCGAATGCTGTGAGACAGACATGCTAACCGCTATACCACTGTGCAACAGCATTAGTACCATACTGTATTTCTATAACACACACACACACACACACACACACACACACACACACACACACACACACACACACTTTCTATTCCTAAAATTTGCTTATGCCCAAAAAAGGAGAAAACTTTTTCATTTAAAAGCATTTAAACATTTTATTTCCTTCCAAGTCCAAGACAGACATCCGGCCAATCTCTAAATTTATAAACCATAACTACTAATGGAAAAATCAACATTACTCACAAGTTTTATAGAATTATAAGCTTACAACAGGAGACGAGTTCTCACTTTGACCATCCGTATCACTCACGTCAGTGTCTGTCTGGTCGTCTGAGGGAAATCTCACTCACTTCATCCCTTTTCGTACTCAAACAATAGCTCCTTAATGCACCCTCTGCCACTGACCTCATCCTTGTTTTCCGTTTCAGCCAATGAACACTACATTACTGGGACAGAACTCGGAAACCGATGGAGATCTCTTCATCAAACTCGGCAGTTATTTTTAATAGGCAGTGTAATCGAGTCCCGTGTGTTTCTCCGTGGAGTTTGCATGTTATCCCTTTGTTCCTCCGGGTAGTCTGGTTTCCTCTTACAATCCAAAGACAAGCGTATCAGGTTAACTGGCTGTTCCAAATTGCTCTAGCGAGCTGTTCAGTGTTCCTCGCCTCCACCCAGAGTCAGCTGAGATAGGCTCCAGCCTCCTTGCAACCCGAGCAGTCGGATCAAGCGGTTTGGCAAATGTGTGACTGAGTGGATCCTGAAATCAAGGCTATGTACGTATAGTGTAAGCATTCACTGTTGCTCTTTGAAGGCACAGAATAATGATGCCAAAAGAATGCACAGATTAGGAGATACCTCGCAACTGCTGACATCAAGATGCATGTCATTGATATGAGGGTTGTTGGTCAGACCTAAAAACAAATTTCTGACAGAGAGGGAGGGAGAGAGAGAGAGAAAGAGAGAGAGAGCGCGAGAGAGAGAGAGAGAGACTTTAATATTAGCATTATACTCCCGCTGCTCTATCTGTCTCTCAGCTAATGTTTACTGAACATGACAGATTGAAATCCATCCTTGTTACCATGGAAATAAAGCATATGTACGCGGGTAAGTGGAGTAACTCAAGCTGAGTTAACTGGCCGTGATTAAGCCGAGTGTTTGCTGGAATTGAGATGATAAGTGCATACAGAGACTTTGTTAAACTTCCCAGAAAAAAAAGAATTAGCTGTGGACTTAACCTTTGACCCTTTGAGAACAAGTGCAGGCGTCTCACCTGAGGGCTTCCGGAGGCAACTTTATGGAGGCCAGACTGACGTGTGTGAGACTGAATGCCGAGCTGAAGAACTGACGAAACAATGGCAAAGTCTCCTTTACCTTCCTATTTTGGGGAGAATACAGGATATGAGCGTCATCGGAGGGGCGGGGTTATATGCATTAGACACAGTTAACAAAATGCACATGCATATTATCACTCACTCACTCATACTATCAGGGTGGCAGGGAGGCTAGGGCCTATCTCAAGCAACGCAGGGTACACCCTAAATAGGTTACACGTTCACATGGGAAAGGCTGGTACCCATCTCAGTCAACTCTGGGTGACGGCAGGGTACACCCTGGACAACTCGCCAGGCCATCACTGGGCTAACAATCATAGAATCATTCACATTCAGGAATGATTTGGAACAGCCAATTAGCCTACTGTGCGTGTTACTGAATTGTGGGAGGAAACCAGAATACCCAGGTGAAACCCACGCAAGCACTGGGAGAACATGCAAACTCCACTCAGAAAAGCCCTGAGCCTGGGAATTGAACCCAAGACCTTCTTGCTGTGAGGCAGACCTATTAACAACTATGCCACCATGCCAAATATTATAAACACAATCTATTATTTAAAGGATAGAAAGGAAAAGAGAGACAGAACAAATCTAACCTGTGAGCAAAGGAGTTTTTGGAGAGGTTGAGGTAAGAAAGGTCAGCACAGCAGCCTCTGAGCAGAGCTCCAAACAGCTGGAGGATTAAATCAGAGAAAAATGTCATGGAGAAAAGAGACACACACAGAGAGAGAGAGAGAGAGAGAGAGAGAGAGAGATGAAAAAGAGAAGATAAACAGTGGAACTTCTTGCATAATACAAGATGGGAGGGACAAAATTTTATCCCGCCCATCAATCTATTCGTTTCCAGCATGCAGTCTATCAAACCTCAATACTTGTACAAAGAACATGTCGAAAGGTCAGATTCTGTAGTTTGGAAGCAGTGTTCGGATGAAATTAGGGTAGAATCTGCCTGAACATCCATCTCGGGGAGAACTGCACCAAAAATGGCCTCTCGTTTATAGCTTTCCTCTCTTTTTTGGATTTTTTTTTCCCCATTTAATTTAGTCGTATCCAATTCCCATCCATCAGGTATTGCTTTCCCCACCACTACCAACCAGGGAAGGACGAAAGCATGCAAACACCCCCTCCATGCCATGCCATGCTAGCCATCTTTTTGAACTGCAGGGCTATGCGTATTTGGGGGGGGGGGGGTCTAACACACTCTGAGGGAAAGCACTATCCACCCCCCCCATACAAATGACCTCACAGATCCCCATGATTGGCGGGCGATCGCTGTGTGTGACAGGGAAGTAAGCGTATGCAGTCCCTCCCTCCAGTGAGAGCTCAGACTCCCATGGGCTCCAGGCTACGGACGCATGTGGCATTAAACCAAATTTGAACTTGCAATCTCAAGGGTCCAACAGAACCAACTTCATGGTACAGGGGCTTCAACCACCAGCCTTTTGAAAGACCCACCACTGTCCACGGGCTGGTGGTGTGGTGGGGCCGGTGGTGTTGTTTAGGGTTAGGGTGCTGTGCTCATGATCAGGAGGTTGTGAGTTCAAATCCCACTGAGACCCTCACAGTGCTAAGACTCCTGGGCAAGGTCTTAACCACAAGAACCCAGCAGTATAAATGGGTACCAGTAAAAGTTATACTGGGAAGGTAACCTGCAATGGACTTGCGTCCCATCCAGGAGGAGTTGAACTCCTAGTTGCTTCATGCTACAGAAACTGGGGATAAGCACCGGCCTGATGAGCCGCTATGGCTTGGGTGTAAAAAGCCCACGGACTTTTTTTTACCACTGTCCAAAAGCGATGTTAGGAGCATCCCTAAATAATGCCTGATCTTATTGTACATTTAAATTAGATGAAATGTAAAGTGAAATCTCATGATATATACATGATCACCATATACAGTCCGAGAGTGGGGGGAAACCTGGCTTCTCACGCTATGCTGTTAAGCAATAAATACATACAGTATTTCAAAACTTTGGGTTCGTGGGAAGTAGGGACTACATATGCTCACTTCCCTATCAGGTTCAGAGGTCATCCGCCAGTAATGGGTGTCTGTGAGCTCATGCATACCAAGCGTGGAAAGTGTATGTGTATTTGTTGGTGGTGGCATGCTTAACACACTCATGGGAATGTAGTATCCAACACCGTGTACGCATGACTTTACAAACATCAAACTTCTTCTTCTTTTCCTTTCAGCTTTTCCCTTCAGGGGTCGCCACAGTGAATCATCTGCCTCCATCTCACCCTATCCTTTGCATCTTCTTCTCTTACACCAACTACCTTCATGTCCTCCTTACTCATGCCTTTCCTCTTCTCTCTCTGCCTACGGACACGCCTCCCGCCTCTCCTTCTTCGACATCTTCGACCAACAGTAGTCCAATTTCCTCCAGCACCCTGTTGGTTAACAACACTGATGGCGATCGTTGTTAACCTGGGCCTCGACCAATCCGGCATGAAATTCTTTGTTGTGACTCGCATATTTTATTTGGCAATTGCTTTGTGCCGGATGCCCATCCTGACGCAACCCTCTGCATTTATCCGGCTTGGGACCGGCGTGAGGGAGAGACACAGGCTTGATACCCCTCACGGCTGCATTTTACGAACACCAAACTACTCACATAAAAATGCAGGTGACACAGAATGTTACATGAAGGGACACATGCTTGTGTATGCCTCTTCCTGGATGGTGGTGTTATGGGTTAGGGAGACTCGAGTTGACAGGTGTGAATTGACCATGACTAACTAAATTGGGGTGAATTTTAAATCATCAATCTGGCAACCCATTGTAAAACACACACACACACACACACACACGTGCATATATATATATATATATATATATATATATATATATATATATATATATATATATACGTACTAGTATATATCAGAAGAGATATATGAGTACTATATATGAGTAGAGATATCAGGCCAGGGTACTTTTTTTTTTTTAAATAAAACATTTTTTTTATTTTAAAAAAGAAAATAGAAGAAATAAAAAGACAGGAAGTACTCACCGAGTCCACACAGCAGTCTGTGCCTGATAGGTCCAAGTGAACTAAACAGTTGGGCTGTGACAGGAACATATGCAGATGCTACACAAACAGAGATAAGCAGTGGCGTCACTTCATCCACTATGTTGAATGTGTGAATGCTGGATTATAAACATGGTGAAGTCAGCGCTATGACATGAGTTCTGGCACTGCATGTACGGCGCTGTTCTTATAGATAAAAGCAAATGTATATGCATTATGTATGTGATGCTCAGAAACAACAGCAGACTGTGTGTACATCACATATTAATCATTGTTTATATATATATATATATATATATATATATATATATATATATATATATATATATATATATATATATATATATATATATATATGTGTGTGTGTGTGTGTGTGTGTGTGTGTGTGTGTGTGTGTGTGTGTGTGTGTGTTTGTGTGTGTGTGTGTGCACTCTAACCGTTGCATCCTCTCCAGACAGTATGCCAGGGTTCTTGCTTAGGTCCAGATGCAAGAGTGAGTTTGAATAATCATCATTAGAGCAAAGAGCCTGAGAGAGAGACACTGTACCTGAGAGAGAGAGAAAGAGGGGGTCCTACAATTATATATACCCATTAAAGCTCAGTCACTTATTTGATGAACTGGTTAATCCTACTAGGGTCGCGTGGAGATTGGTCCTTGTTTCAGCCAACAAAGGCAAGGTACACCCTGAACTCTCACACCTACGGTGAATATGGAACAGCCAATTAACCTAATATGCTTGTCTTTGGGCTATTGGAGGATATTAGAGTACCCGTACAAAACCGATACAATCACGTGGAGAACAGGCAGTAGACAAGTTGCATTATGATCATGTGGAGATCATAAGTTCGAATCCAGGGTGATACAACAGCCATCCGCACCTGGGAGATCATGGGAAATAACTAGCCGAGCTCTCGCGGGTGGGAATGGACACCAATCATACGCTTGTCTGTCACTCACAGTGATCGCATTGTGCTTTTGTGTGTTAGGCCGCCTCCTAAACAGCAGATTAAAGAGGTGGGTGGCAGTATTGCACCCCAAAGTGGGCATATGCATGCTAACACCTCTCCCTGGTCGATGGAGGTTGTACGTGATAGGGATGGCTGGGAATTAGATACAGCTGGAAAAAATTCATCATCATTTTCTGTACCCGCTTAATCCTAATTTGGGTCGCGGGGAGGCTGGTGCCCATCCCAGCCAACTACGGGCAAGGGCAGAGGACACCCTGGACAGCTCGACAGGCCATCGCAGGGCGGAAACACGCTGACGGCTTTGCAGCCTACTCTTGTCGAAAGTCAGCAATGGTTCTTTTACATGCCTCACACCATAGACAGTGAGAGACATGGCCGGCCTTTGATAACCCAGTTAGCTCCACTGGGGGGACAGTGACAACCTTGTGTAGAGTGGGACTCGAACCCCCAATCTTTGGATCAGCGATCCAACGCCCTATACCACTAGACCACCACTGCCCCGAGCTGGAAAAAATTGGAGAAGAAAAACAAACACCCCAGAATCGAACCCAGCACCTCCTTGCTGTGCGCCAGAAACAAACAGTTCTACATCACATCCAAGCAACTGTATTACATTATGACACATTAGCTCCGGGTCTCTGATGAATTAACTACAACATGAAATAGCACCTCTTTTGTCATTTATTCCTTTTACTAGCTTCCCGGAGGAATTCATTGCTCAGACTAACACTACATCATCCGGATTCTATCTTCAATATTCCTCAAAGACAGCACAAAAATTTCAAACAGTGCTGCGAGGAACTTCCTGTCATTCCGTATAGCAGCAGCATTCAGTCATCAGTCATCATCGAAGTATTAGCGCACAAAAGCACACGGTACTGTATCACCATTTATTCAGAACATCCTTTCAAATAAATGTTAGCCAGTTAAAAAAAAAGGAAACAACACTGAGGCTGAATGTGCTCCGCAGGATGCAAGTAATTACAGCGAATCGCCTCACGTGGCTCATACGGGACGCCGCACAAAAGAAGCATATCGAGGTTCGGCTTGTTGATCAAAGAGTGCTCTAATTCTCTTACTTTGCTTGGTTTGTGGACAAAGACGACACTCTAGGCAGAGCTGACCACCTGACATGTACACACACACACACACACACACACACACACACACAAATCCAGTTCATTTTTGAAGGTAAATTAAACTGTGTGGATGAAGAAATTCTAAATCCATGTTCAGATTGTACACAAGCGGCAGAGTGTATACTGTAAGTACAAGCACACAGATACAGTAACATCATCGTCATCTTTATCCTCTTCCGCTTAATCAGGGTCACAGGGGTCAGCAGCCTAAGCCTAAGCACTAAGGTCCAGACGTCCCTCTCCCCAGCCACGTTCTCCAGCTATTTTGTGGGGACACTGAAGCATTCCCAGAGCAGCCAAGACATAGTCCCGCCAGTGTGTTCCAGGTCGACCCCGGGGTCTCTTCCCGGTTGGACATGCCCAAAACATTATGCCACGAAGGGATTCGGGATACAGTAACATATTTTATTATAAAGCAATGACAGTACGTGCAAGCTGATTGGTCGACATGCTGGAAATGAATCGCATACATAGTGCTGTGTATCTGTTAGCTAGCTGCACTGTACGCTACGACCTTTAGCAGGACAGTGGGCAGAGAAACAAGCTGAAATCCACTCGTCATGCGTGTATGTGGAGACCAGATGTATACCCGATGATAGCAACACAAGAGATACAGGAAACGACACCCAAACAGAAATAAGTAGCATGTAGCCAGCTGGCAGTGGTTTGCGTGCCTGTTGTCCTTCGAGCTTCCTGTTTGTTTTGTAGAGAGTCACTGTGCAAACCCTTAGTAAGTGGGCACAACTCCATTCTGGGTTCGGAGGGCATGTTCTCCCTGTGCTTGCGTTGGTGTTCACTGGAACTCCATTTTCCTCTGACTGTCTAAAGACATGCTCATTAGGCTAAATGGCTTTTCCAAAGGTGTGGATGTAAATGTGAATAGTTGTGTGTGTTGCTTGCTATGATCTTGTGAGGTGTTCAGGCTGTACCTCTCCTCAGCTGAAGGCAGACTGAGATAGGTTCCAGGCTCTCTAACGGCAGGATTAAGTGGCTTAGCAACTGAGTGTGTGAGTGAGTTATGAACCTGTTTGTTGGTCTGTAAAGAGAAATCTGAGCACTTGGTCTTTGTATAGTCCTCTTTATGAAAGCCTTCATGCATTATTCTGTATAGACCTCACACTTGGTTACTTAGTACAGGTAGCCACCGACTTATAACCTGCACGACTTACGACTATTAAGACCGCCCATGACAACAACAACAAAATAATAATAAATAGCTTATATATATGGGTATCATGTATGTGAATATCATCAGCCTAGTCTAGCTGATTCTAGCCTATTTGTGAGGATTAAATGGACGAAACCATATATCCATATATACATATATATATATATATATATATATATATATATATATATATATATATATATATATATATATACAGTGGTATGAAAAAGTATCTGAACCTTTTGGAATTTCTCACATTTCTACATGAAATCACCATCAAATGGGATCTGATCTTTGTCAAAATCACACAGATGAAAAAACAGTGTCTGCTTTAACTAAAACCACCCAAACATTTATAGATTTTCATATTTTAATGAGGATAGCACGCAAAAAATGACAGAAGGGGGAGGAATAAGTAACTGAACCCTCTGCCATTCTTGATCGCAGGTCTTCAGACAGCTCCTTTGAGCGAGCCATGGTCCACATCAGACAATGCTTCTCATCAAGACAATTCTTACCAGATGTGTGTTTTATAGTGGGCAGGGCAGCTTTAAACCACTCATCAGTGATTGGGCACACACCTGATTTAAATTGTTTGGTAAAAATTGGTTTCAATTGCTCTTTAAGTCTCCTTGGGCAGAGGGTTCAGTTACTTATTCCTCCCCCTTCTGTCATTGTTTGCATGCTATCCTCATTAAAATATGAAAACCTATAAATGTTTTGGTGGTTTTAGTTAAAGCAGACCCTGTTTTTTCATCTGTGTGATTTTGACAAAGATCAGATCACATTTGATGGTGATTTTATGCAGAAATGTGAGAAATTCCAAAAGGTTCAGATACTTTTTCATACCACTGTATATGTACACACATACACACACACATCCGTCCTGTACTCGTTCCCTTTCCATCGTCTGAGCCAAACAATGACTCCGATGCTCTGGGGTCGATTCTTGATTCTTTGAACCATGAATTGATTCAAAAGAAGTGAATCTTCCCCCACGTCCTTTATATAGAGACATACTGTATTAGGTTAAAGATACATGTACACTAGTCCTCCTCAATGCAGCCATGAGGCGGGGGGGGGCACTAACCAGTGTCTCTCCCCTTTATGCCAGTCCCAAGCCCAGATAAATGCCGAGGGTTGCGACAGGAAGGGCATCCGGCGTAAAACTTCTGCCACATTTAAAAATGCAAATGATCAATACAGAATTCATACCGCATCGGTCGAGGCCCGGGTTAACAACGACCGCCATCAGTGCTGTCAACCAACAGGGTGCTGATGGAAATTGGACTACTGTTGGTCGAAGACGTCGAAGAAGGAGAGGCGGGAGGCGTGTCCGTAGGCAGAGAGAGAAGAGGAAATGCGTGAGCCTAGGACTGAGAGTAGGGACTTTGAATGTTGGAACTATGCAAGGAAAAGATAGGGAGCTGGCTGACATGATGCAGAGGAGGAAGGTGGACATACTGTGTGTTCAGGAGACAAGGTGGAAAGGTAGCAAGGCTAGAAGCTTAGGAGCAGGGTTTAAACTGTTTTATAATGGTGTGGATGGGAAGAGAAATGGAGTAGGAGTCATCTTGAAGGAGGGGTTTGTCAGGAATGTTCGAGAAGTGAAAAGAGTGTCAGACAGAGTGATGAGTCTCAAGTTAGAAATTGAAGGCGTGATGGTCAATGTTGTTAGTGCTTATGCCCCACAGGCAGGATGTAAGCTAGAAGGAGAGATTCTGGAGTGAGTTAGATGAAGTGATGCAGAGTACCCCCAGAGGTGAAAGAGTGGTCATTGGAGCAGACTTCAATGGACATGTTGGTGCAGGCAACAAAGGGGACGAGGAAGTGATGGGCAGGTTTGGTATCCAGGACAGGAACACAGAAGGACAGATGTTGATCGATTTTGCAAAAAGTATGGAAATGGCTGTGGTGAATACTTTCTTCAAGAAGAAACAGAAGCATAGGGTGACTTATGAAAGCGGAGGTAAGAGCACACAGGTAGACTACATCTTGTGTAGGCGATGTAATTTGAAGGAAGTCAGTGACTGCAAAGTAGTAGTGGGTGAGAGTGTTGCCAAACAGCATAGGATGGTGGTGTGCAGGATGACGCTGATGGTGAGAAAGGTGAAAAAGGCAAAGGCAGAGCAGAAGACAAAGTGGTGGAAGCTGAAAAAGGAAGAGTTTCGTGTTGTCTTCAAGGATTGTTTGAGAGTTTGAGAGATTGAGAGTTGAAACAGGCTTTAGGTAGTCAGGAAGTGCTTCCAGAGGACTGGACAACCACAGTCAATGTGATCAGGGAGACCGGTAGGAGAGTACTTGGTGTGTCCTCTGGAAGGAAAGTAGATAAGGAAACTTGGTGGTGGAATGAGGAAGTGCAGGAGTGTGTACAAAAGAAGAGGTTAGCCAAGAAGAAGTGGGACATTGAGAGGACCGAAGAGAGTAAACAGGAGTACAGGGAGACACAGCGTAAGGCGAAGGTAGCAGTGTCAAAGGCCAAACAGAGGGCGTATGATGACTTGTATGATAGGTTGAACAGTAAGGAGGGAGAAAATGATCTATACAGGTTAGCACAGCAGTGAAATAGAGATGGGAAAGACGTGCAGCAAGTTAGAGTGATAAAGGACAGAGAGGGAAATGTATTGACTGATGACAGAAGTGTGCTGGGAAGATGGAAAGAGTACTTTGAAGAGCTGATGAATGAGGAAAATGAGAGAGAAAAAAGAGTAGAAGGGGTGACCGTTGAGGAGCAGGAAGTAGCAAAGATTAGTAAAGGAGAAGTGAGGAGGGCATTGAAGAGGATGAAGAGTGGAATGGCAGTTGGCCCTGATGACATACCAGTTGAGGTATGGAAGTGTCTAGGGGAGGTAGCCGTAGATTTTCTGACAAGAATATTCAACAAGGTCTTAGAAAGTGAGCAGATGCCAGAGGAATGGAGAAGTGTGCTTGTGCCCATTTTTAAGAACAAGGGAGATGTACAGAGTTGTGGCAACTACAGAGGGATAAAGTTGATGAGCCATACAATGAAGCTATGGGAAAGAATAGTGGAAGCAAGACTAAGGGCAGAGGTCAGCATTTGTGAACAACAGTTTGGTTTCATGCCAAGAAAGAGCACCACAGATGCAGTGTTTGCTTTGAGGATGTTAATAGAGAAGTACAGAGAAGGTCAGAAGGAGCTGCATTGTGCCTTTGTGGATCTGGAGAAAGCATATGACAGGGTGCCGAGAGAAGAACTGTGGTATTGTATGAGGAAGTCTGGAGTGACAGAGAAGTATGTTAGAGTGGTGCAGGGCATGTATGAGAGATGTCAGACAGTGGTGAGGTGTGCTGTCGGTGTGACAGAAGAGTTCAAGGTGGAGGTGGGACTGCATCAAGGGTCAGCTCTCAGTCCCTTCTTGTTTGCTATGGTGATGGACAGGCTAACAGACAAGGTTAGACAAGAATCTCCATGGACTATGATGTTTGCAGATGACATCGTGATCTGTAGTGAGAGCAGAGACCAAGTGGAGGAAAATCTAGAGAGGTGGAGGTATGCCCTGGAAAGGAGGGGATTGAAGGTTAGTCTTAGTAAGACAGAATACATGTGTGTGAACGACAAGGACCCAAGAGGAACTTTGAGGTTACAGTGGGGCAGAGATAAAGAAGGTGGAGGATTTTAAGTACTTAGGCTCAACAATCCAGAGCAATGGAGAGTGTGGAAAAGAGATGAAGAAGCGCATGCAGGCAGGTTGGAATGGATGGAGAAAAGTGTCCGGTGTGATGTGTGATAGGAGAGTATCGGCAAGAATGAAGGGAAAAGTGTACAAGACGGTGATGAGGCCAGCGATGTTGTATGGTTTAGAGACAGTGGCCCTGGGGAAAAGACAGGAGTCAGTGTTGGAGGTAGCAGAGATGAAAATGTTGAGGTTCTCTTTGGGAGTAACGAGGATGGATAGGATCAGAAATGAGTACATCAGAGGGACAGCACATGTTAGATGTTTTGGAGACAAAGTCAGAGAGGCTAGATTGAGATGGTTTGGACATGTACAGAGGAGGGATAGTGAGTATATTGGTCGTAGGATGCTGAGGTTGGAACTACCAGGCAAAAGGCCCAGAGGAAGACCAAAGAGAAGATTTATGGATGCGGTGAAGGCGGACATGAAGGTCGTTGGAGTAAGAGTAGAAGATGCAGAGGATAGGGAGAGATGGAGGCAGATCATTTGCTGTGGCGACCCCTGAAGGGAACAGCCGAAAGGAAAAGAAGAAGAGTACACTAGTCCTCCTCCTCCTCCTCCTCATCCATATATTAATGTCTAAATAAAGGGGGGAAAAATCGCAAACAAAATTTTGGCACAAACTTGTAGAAAGGTACAGTATACATACTAGTAGTCAGACATGTACAGACCCAACTTACATCCAAACCGGCTTACGACCTATTGGTATACCTGTAGTTTATATACAGCTGAAACACTTCAATGTATAGAATCCATCCTCAAATTGAGACTTGCTACTATTTAAATCTGAATACAGGGATCCCTCTCTTTCCACGGTTAATTGGAAAACCCCACCCTGCGACCGTCGAATTTCGAGAAGTAGGATCAACCCCCCTGACTGGCATATACTATACCTCCATGCCACGCCACAGTGAAGCTGTCATTTCTGAAAAAGGATTCCCGAGCAAGTATTGAGTGCATAACTGAACATAATTATTTGAAGGTTGACTTTTTTTGTATTAAAAACACTTTTTTTAATTGGTCGGATGAAATATGCTAATTTTTTGAGATTGGTATTTTGGGTTTTCATGAGCTGTATGCCAAAATCATCAGTATTAAAACAATAAAAGAATTGAAATATTTCAGTTGGTGTGCGATGAATCTAAAATATATGAACGTTTAATTTTTATCAGTACATTACAGAAAATAATGAACTTTATCTCAATATGCTAATTTTTTGAGAAGGACTCGTATGTACATGTATATGTGTATATAATATCAATAAATACATATTCAATGCTATAAATACTTATAATAACAATTAAACATTCAAAAATAATGCATAAGATGTAAATAAAATATAATTACACACACATACAGACACACGCATGCACACACACAGACAGATGTGCACCTCACATAAAAATATAAGTAGTTTTGATGGGGGTTTGGGGTTGTTTTTTTTGTTTGTTTGTTTGGGTTTTTGTTTTTGCAGAATTGGCCTTGTTGCGGCATTTTCCGTTACTTTTTCCCTATTCTTCCTTAATTTCCTTATTTTTTAATTTTTCAATGAATATTTGAAGAAAAAAAAACGCCATGCACTGACACTGAATGAATTTAAGCACAAAGTAGCGGGGGATCTTTGTACAAAAGTAAATCTTGCTCTCTCTATTTTTATTTTTGTAAAATTAAGCAAAATGTAAAACAAACAAATAATAAATGTTGTAAGATACTATTTGTTTTCCACCTTAATCTGACACGAAGCTTTGATACCTACTACATCAGTGTTGCATGAGTACTGTACAGTGTATACTGAGTGTGTGTGTGTGTGTGTGTGTGTGTGTGTGTGTGTGTGTGTGTGTGTGTGTGTGTGTGTGTGTGTGTGTGCAGTAATGGCAGCCAGCATCAAAGCAAGCACTATTCAAGTCCTCTTAAGCATGAAAGATTACGTCATGCCAAAACATTCAGAAAGCGAGAGGCCACACTATGCGTACATTATAAAACATCGAATAATCGATTGTAAGCGTCTAAAAAATTCATAAAGGTTTCTGAAACATTAAAAGCTAAACGCTGTGGCGTCGCATCTGAAAAAGTTTCTGCACAGAAGCGGAAATGCAGTCAACTCGCTGGATAACATAACATTCTTTGGCCCATTTATTAGGAACAGTATAAAGTGCTGCATTTGCATGCTGTGAGCTAGTTAGGCAATCAGGTGACTCAATAATGTTCATCAAATTGCTAGTTTTGTGAACATGTCCGCCTCACAACAAGAAGGTCCTGGATTCAGGTCCTAGGATTGGCGAGGACGTTTCTCCCTTTGCTTGCGTGGATTTCTTCTGAGTATTCCGATTTCCTCCGACAGACCAAAGCTGTGCACATTAGGCGAACTGCCTGTTCCAGATTGCCCCTAGATGTGAGTGTGGACGGTTGAGTGAGTAGTAAACGAAACGTAGCTCACCTTTTGATGAGAGAGATGTTTTGGACAGATTAAGGAGACGGAGTCCTTTGCTAAGACAGCACACCTGCTGGATCAAGTTGCACACACCTGAAAAGGTACAGCACGAGAAGGCGAATCAGTCAGTATATTTTACAGGCACAGTTATATTCTACTATAATTAGAAATATAGTGAGACAGGGATCCCTCACTTTCCCCGGTTAATTGGGACTGAGAGCCCCCCCCCGCGACCACTGAAAATTACGAAATATACATACATGTATATGTATATATAATATCAATAAATACATATTCAATGCTATAAAATAAATGCTTATAGTAATAAAAATTAAACATTAAAAAATAATGCAAAATATATAAATAAAATATAAATACACACATACAGTACGGACGCGTGCACGCACACAGATGCAGAGCTCACAATAATGTAACTAGTTTTGATGGGAGGTTTTGGGTTGTTTTTTGTTAGTTTAGGGTTTTCTTTATTTTATTTTTTTTGCATAATTGGCCTTGTTTTGTGGCATTTTCCTTTACTTGTCCCCTATTCTTCCCTAATTTCCTTATTTTTTTAATTTGATTAATGTTTAAAAAAAAAAATAACGTGATGCTCTGAAGCCGCATGAATTGAAGCGCGAAGTAGCGAGGGATCCCTGTATTCCTTTAGATTTAAATTATATTTTTTACCAGTTAAGCAAACTGTAACGAAAACTAGTGGCATATGTTGAGGTTGTATAGATTCAAGAAACATTCTTTGGAAATGTACAGTCTGTGGGGCGCTCCGAATACAAGCCTCAATTGAGGTTTGTGAGACAAAGTGTCTTGTCTGTTTACTTTCAGCCCTGCGTTGTACACAAATCAACAAAACAATAATTTTTCGAGGTGTTGTGTCCACACCTGAATCCGTAATGTCTACATCTAAAACTTGCCTGTAATTGCTTCCCGGCTACAAACGTGTGCTGCATCCGGATACTACATACAAAGATCATCTGAGTTGAGAATAAATCTCAGAATAAATTGGTTCCAGAAATTATTTATAAATAACCCAAAATTTAATGTCCTGTAATATTCTAACAGGAAATGATAAGAGCACTGAGACTGTATTTTAAGGTAGTATAACTCGCAATGATGTCCCCCCAGTGCAGCTAACTGGGTTATCAAAGGTGGGCCATGTCTGTCACTGTCTATGGTGAGAGACATGTAAAAAAAAGAACCATTGCTGACTTTTGTAAGAAGTAGCTGCAAAGCCATCAGCGTGTTTCTGTCTCTTGCTAAAGGGTTGTGTCAGGAAGGGCATCCGATGTAAAAACCTATGCCAACAGTCAAATGTGCGAATCAGATGATTCGCTGTGGCGACCCCTGGAAAAAGGGGAAAAGCCGAAAGGAAAAGAAGCAGAAGAAGATAACTCGCAATGATGTCAGTAAAGCTTAGCAGGTGAAACAAGATAGGTAACGCTAGGTACTGTTAGCTAAAGTTGTTAGCATAGCTGACCTAGCATAGTACTTTTTCCTGTGCGATACGGGACAGATTCCCTGATATCACTAACACTCATTTCAACAATTATTATTTGTTTATTTCCCTAATGAATTTTGTGTGTGTGTGTGTGTGTGTGTGTGTGTGTGTGTGTGTGTGTGTGTGTGTGTGTGTGAGTGTGTGTGAATGATACCTTGGTTGTCCAGAGTGTTATGTGCCAAATTGAGAGAGTGAATCACTGAAGACGGATTCTCGGAAAGCGCAACAGACATTTTTTGAGGAAAGTCACTATGAGTAACACACACACACACACACACACACACACACACACACACACACACACACATATACACCAATAAATACACACATACAACATTGGTTTTCTTTTAAATGAGTTGAGTGTTGGCACTATCAAAACTCAACAATCACCAATTCTTCATCTGAATTGATGAATTCGGGATTGTGAGACGTTTAGTACCGTACTTAATTTGTTCCATCAATCATTCTGATTGATCTGGAGTGTTCTGATTGAATTGGAAACAACTTGCAAACTTTGATGCAACACAGTTTTTTACCATATTAACACTCCAATTTTTCTTCCCTAATTTAATTGTATCTAATTCCCACCCATTGGCTCCATATGACATACGACCAACAATCTGTGATGCATAATACTGCCACCTGCATCTTTACAACCTGCTGTGAATGCGCATGCGGGAGAAGCCGAACATACTCAGAAGGAAACCGCTATCGGCCACTTTTCTATAGCTGGTGATTGCTTCAAATACCAGGAAGACATGAGAACACAGAGGACTGTGAGGGCTCAGCCAATTCTCACGGCTGGACATGACTGCGTCATCAAACTATAGAAGAACCTGCCTTATACAAACTGAATAAAAAGAGAATGAAACTAACGATTTGAGTCCTGCGTTCTCCAGTGTCAGCTCTTCCAGACTGGAGGACTTACTGAGCGTGTGTAAGACCTGTTCTGTAACCTCTGAACCCTGAGAAAAAAAAACAACAACAATTAGATGGGAATTTTCCGGTTCAGCGTAGTATAATGCATTTAATTCAATAATAATAATCAGAGGAATATCATGTGAATATGAGTGACAGGGAAGTGAGCGTATGTCATCCCTCCTTCCGTTGCTCCTGTATGGCATTAACCTGGTTTCGAACTTGTGATCTGCGAGTTAAGAGTCAATGCACCACTCAGGAGCCCTCAAATCGAGTACAGTATTTAAATGAGCCGAGTAATAGTCAAGAGTTGTTCAAGTGACTTATTGACTAAGTGCATGCTGGGTAAATATAAGGTAGAGAACAGAATAGTTACAATGCGCATGTCTTTGCAGTAGAGTTTGGTGAACCACGTGTTGTAGGCCATGGATGCGACAATTACTGCAAGATCTCTGTAAGAGACAGGTGAACACACACACACACACACACACACACACACACACACACAGAATTAGACCTGTTAACATTACTATGCCAAAGATTTTCATGAAATTTCTATCCACCGTGATGGTTTGGACTAGAAGAATTCTGTTACATTCTGGAAATGATCCAGATCAAATTCTAAAATCAAGAATTGTTTAACAAAATTTTTTAACAATGTGAGATTTTTTTTTACAGTTTCATTTATATAAGATTGCTGAGCTTGGCAAGGTCTTTCTAGTGCTCTTGTTCATCAGTCATTTGCCGAACCGCTTAATCTACCTAAGATGATAAGGAAGTTAGTGCCTATCTCAGCTGACAATAGGCAAAGGACGGGTACACTCTAAACAGTTCGCCAGACCATCACAACACCTACAGCCATTTCCCGACAGTTAGCCTAATGCATTTCCCGGTATATTTTTGGACCTAGGGAGGAAACTGGAGTTTCTGGAGAATAGCCCAAGCAATCACAAGAAGAACATGTAAACCTCATACAGAAACACCTTTGCTGAGCCCAGGAACCCAACCCAGGATCATTGTGCTAAACAATACGCCACCATGCCATCTGGTTATTTTCTTATTATAAAAGCCAGTTGTAATAAACAAAACATACCATAATGCATTACATTTTTATTTCTATACCAGGCACCGCTTAATAAAAATGCGGCTCAACAATCCAGAGCAATGGAGAGTGTGGAAAAGAGGTCAAGAAGCGTGTGCAGGCAGGTTGGAATGGTTGGAGAAAAGTGTCCGGGGTGATGTGTGATAGGAAGGTATCGGCAAGAATGAAAGGAAAAGTGTACAAGACGGTGTTGAGGCCAACGATGTTGTATGGTTTAGATACAGTGGCCCTGGGGAAAAGACAGGAGGCAGAGCTGGAGGTAGCAGAGATGAAAATGTTGAGGTTCTCTTTGGGAGTAACGAGGATGGATAGGATTAGGAATGAGCACATCAGAGGGACAGCACATGTAGGACGTTTTGGAGACAAAGTCAGAGAGGCTAGATTGAGATGGTTTGGACATGTACAGAGGAGGGATAGTGAGTATATTGGTAATAGGATGCTGAGGCTGGAACTGCCAGGCAAAAGGCCTAGAGGAAGACCAAAGAGACGATTCATGGATGTGGTGAAGGAGGACATGAAGGTCGTTGGTGTAAGAGAAGACGATGCAAAGGATATGGTGAGATGGAGGCAGATGATTCGCTGTGGCGACCCCTGAAGGGAAAAGCCGAAAGGAAAAGAAGAAGAGAGGCACCGCTTAATAAAACATACAGCCAGCCAAGAAAGAGCTTCACGATGGAGACAAAAGTATGTGTACACCTGATCATCACACCTGTCCAGGTACGTGCTTGTTCAGCAAATCCTTTCACATTTAGTTCTTCATTACTGTTATAATAAACTCCGCTATTCTGCAGAGGATTTCCACTAGCTTTAAGGTTATGGATTTGTGCTTATTCCAACACATGAGAATTAGCAGAATCAGGCAGTGATGTCATGCAAGGAGGTGCTCCAGGTCATTGAACATAAAGGGGTTCAATCTGGGTTAAAATCAGGGTGCTGAGAAGCTCAAAGCATGTATTCAATAAGCTCAACTTGTGTGTTGTTATTCTGCACCAGGGCCGGGTTTCTTCAAGAGAAATTGTAACGCTACAGCTGAGAAAACTATTTTCAGTGTCCTTTTGATTGACAAATGTGCATGATCGTTAGGTGAGCTCACACTTTGTTTTTGGTTAAAAGATAATGTAACTCCAACATGATGGTAAAATTAGAATTCAGTGCAAATTTTTTGCATAAATTTCAAAAGAAGCAGCGCCATGCCTTAGGCTAAACACACCCACGTCAGAAGTTGTACCCTGAAGCATAACGCCTGAAAGACTCGCAAATTTTAAATCAACCAGTCACTCTAAACACAAAGTATTTGACTTCTTTTTTGATTAAAATATACTGTGTAGTGGTATTTTAACGAACCCAGCTATGGATGTAAACATCACCAAGTACAATATCTATTTAATGATCTAACTTGCTAGCACGAATGCAAATAATCTAATCAAACACAGTGTTATCATTTTAGACCTCACTGCTCTTTTCGGAAATGAGATAAGAATGAATGTAAGGACAGACTAGAAAAGCTCTGAGAGAGCGCAGACCTCTACCAAGATAGTACAATCTCATCCTTATATAGGTGAGAGTGGCAGATGATGTAACATTATATCAGGTATTCACTGTCCTGATCCAAATTTAAAGTTTAATCGGGTCTTTGTTGACCCAAGAAATCTGTCCACTGGTTTTTGCGTTATCAAGGTCACACACAACCTCATGTCAATCTGCAATTACTTCCGCTTGGTGGAGGTCACTGCAGTAGCTGGTTAGCTAGCATACAAGAAATTCTTTTTCATCAGGGTACGACTGCTTTATACATACTGTAAACCTGATAAACATGTTCCCTAGATGATTATTTGCCTAAATGTACATGAACTATCATGGGATTTGTTTTATAAAAAGTTACCAAGGTGTAAGAAATGGAGCAGTACCACCGTAAACCATAGGAGGCAGTATTGCTGTTCGCTTACATGAGAATTTTTTAAAATGTCATCAATTGGTGAGATCAGGTTACATGATTTAGATATAAATATCTTTACACATTATTATCTTTTAAACATGTCCACATTTTATTTAATTTTTACATTTTCTACATTAGTGCCTCTGCTTTTCTCTTTACAGTTTTCGGTATTATCCGACCTCCTGCATCGTTAAGATGTTTGTCGTTGGCAGAAACGTTCGACTCTGGACCGCCCTCTAGTGAACGTACATCTAACACAGATGACAACAAAAAGTGACACATGGAGGTATGTAGAGACAGTCACATCATTCAAAATGGACGTTTCTATATTTTTAAACACACACCTACTCTCCAGGTGACTGAAGTCCAGCAGATTGAATTCACGGTTGTCTTGAGAATGATAGATGGTATCCACATCCTGAAAACGCACACACACACATCTTTATACACATTACATGCATATAAATTCATACCTTTGAAACTATAGTTTTACAAACACACACACACACACACACACACACACACACACACACACACACTTTTTGCTTACCCACTGCACCTCTTCTTTACAGCTAATACTATTGTAATCACATAGAGCAGCATATGTTTCTGAGAAGCCACCTGAAAATAACAGATATTCTGTTTGTCCGTGTGTGTGTGTGTGTGTGTGTGTGTGTGTGTGTGTGTGTGTGTGTACTGCTGCTTTTTTGACACTTACCACAAGCTCTCTGCGTCTCGACTGATGTGTCTGAACTCGGAGAGTACTTCCTACTTCCATCTGACAAATCACTGTCGGAGTGACAGAGTGAAGGACTGATGGAGAAAAAACAAGCTGCTTTTTTCTTTTTAATCAGATAAGCAAACAAACAAACAGAAATGAACATGCTCTCAAAAATTATTAGTATTATTCATATTAACAACAACAATAATAATAATAATAATAATAATAATAATAATAATCCTTTGTCACAGCATATGTTCTTTCTGAACTCACGCAAATACTGAGTTGTTGAATATTCGTGACAATGCAAAGTTGATGTGGTTGGTCACATGATCTCGGTGGTCACGTGACTGCAGCCTGAGGGAATAGGCAGACTTGTCAGTTTCTATGACAATCTGTCAAGGAGGAGGGGAAAAAAAATGAAAGGCGATCGTCACTCAACAAAATAAACTCAATGTGAACATTCATTAATTTTTTCATTTTCCAAGATTCTTCATCCTAATTAGGGTCGCAGGGAGGCTAGAGTCCATCTTAGCCATCCCTAAGCAAGGATGGGGTACACCCTGAACAGCTCGCCAAGCTATCACAGAGCCAACACACAAAGAGACACTCACAGCTAGGGGCAATTTGGAACAGCTAATCAGCCTACGCTGCATGTTTTTGGATTGTGGGAAGAAACCAGAGTACTTGGTGGAAACCCACACATGTAAAACTCCACACATGAACACCGATCCGGGAATCGAATCCTGGTGTTCTTTTTGTGAGGCGGATGTGCTAACAAATGTGCCATAAATATTTAGAAGCTAAACAATTCTTCGGTAACCCGAAGGCCATTTTTTAAGACATCTATTTGGGTCAGCTGTATCAAACAAATTTGTTCTCTCTTAAAGTATTAAACAATGCTTGGCATATCAACACGATATGTAACTATTAACTCGGAAATCACATGTTTGAATCTGGTTTAATGCCACAGCTGTTCGTGGCTGGGAGTCAATGGGAGATAATTGGCCAAGTTCTCACTAGAGAGAAGGGCGGCATACTTTCGCTTCCTGGTCACTCACAGCAATCGCCAGCCAATCATTGGCGTCTGTTAGCTCTTTCGATTGAGGGGGCAGACAGTGCTTTCCCTCCGAGCGTGTTAGACCACCCGTAAAATATGCATTTGCCGGAGTTCGAACAGAGGCAGATAGCTAGTATTGTATGTCACAGAGGAAGCATGTGCATGCTTTCACCCCTCTCTGGTCAGTGGTAGTCATGTAATATGGAAGGCAATTTCTGATGTGCGTGTATGCTACAACTAAATTACAAAGGAAATATGGGAAAATCCAAAAAAAAGAAGGAATCCTTAAAAAAAAATTCCTGGATCCGGAATTTGATCTGGATCACCTCTGAAATGTTATGAGTCACACTCCACCCCTCCAAGAAAATCCATCAGAATCTGTTCATAACTTCTTGTGTAAAGTTTCCATCAAACAGACAGAGAGACAGACAATCAAAGCAAAGATAACAAAATCTTAACTTTCTTAGTGGAGGTGAAAGTACAGATGCTCCCCGACTTACGTTCATTCGTTTTACGATTTTTTTTTTTTTTTCGATTTTACGTTTTGTTTTTTTGCACAAAAAAAAAAATATGTCAAAATTTCAGTTTAGAGTGCTCTCTGTAGTACGAGACGTACCTACATAGTACGCTGACGTAATACCATAATGACGCAATGACGTAATGATGCTGCATCTATTGTTTACAAACGACAGACTGAACGTGGCCCTGTTTCTTCCCAGTTCACTGCGTGTTACCCTTGTGTTAAGACGTTGTCTCTGTGATCTTTGTTTACACTGTTTTGCGGACTTTTGTAACCCTAAGAAAATATGGTTGGTCAGAAGCGTAAGCCTACTAGCATGAGCGCAAGTCTCATACACAGAGATGAATTAACTATCTGCTCGGATCGGAGCAATCTACCATGCATACTCAGTTAAGCAAAGAGAGATGTAAAATTAATGAAAACCTGAATCCAGGAAAGAGAACTCTCCGCTCTGCTGGTGATTCACATCAGTGCAGGCTGAGTACTAAATGAGCATTCAACGGCGCCCTTGCTCATTTGAAAGACTGGAAGTCTTTATAACCCACGCTTTGTCTCAAGCACAAGCAAGTGAACTACTTTCGGTGGTGCGCCTCACATATTGTAAGCGTTGATTGGCTGTTTTAAGCTACATGTAAAGTGACTCGGCTCAGCTTCATGTAATGTGACTCGGCTCAGCTTCATGTTATGTGACCATCTGTCGACCTTCAGAAACATTTACAAGCAGAAAGATTGCATCATAGAGAATGTTAAAGGTTATATTTGATATTGTATTTGATATTTGATTAGTGAATTTGATTAAAATGTATCTATTTGAAATTATTTTGCTTGAATTTAATTTATTTGAAATTAATGTTGATATTATTTGATAGATTTGATATTATTTTACAATGTTATGTTTATAATAATTGATTTAGGGTGTTTTATGAAATACGGTAATGGTATTTATGGATGTATAGTACAGTATGGACGTCATACGTCTCTGAAACATACAGTAACTTCTTCTTCTTTTCCTTTTGGCTTTTTTCCCTTTCTTGGGAGTCGCCACAGCGAATCATCTGATTCGCATACTTGATTTAGCATAGGTTTTTTACGTCGAATGCCCTTCCTGTCACAACCCTTTAACAAGGGACAGAAACGCATTGACGGCTTTGCAGCCTACTCTTTACGAAAGTCAGCAATGGTTCTTTTACATGCCTCTCACCATCGACAGTGAGAGACATGGCCCGCCTTTGATAACCCAGTTAGCTGCACTGGGGGGGACAGTGACAACCCTGTGGGGACTCGAACCCCCAACCTTAGGATCAGTGATCCTGCGCCCTATCCACTAGACCACCACTGCCCCTACTGGAACATACAGTAACAACTTACGGTTTTTTGTTTTTTTTTCCACTTTACGTTCGGCCATCGGGAATGGAACTAAAACGTAAGTTGGGGAGCGTCTGTATAAACATAGAATGATAGAGTGCCGTGCACCACCTGTAGGATTATGGAGGAACAGCACTATTTCACTCCATTCATTTCAAACTTAGAGTGTATAAGTTAAAAATCAATTTTAAGAATTGCACTGATGAATGCATTGCTGGAAGAGATAGAATGATCTATCAGATCAGCGATCATGATTTATAACTGAATTGATTTTTTTTCCCCATCTATAGTATTCAAAACAACAGGAAGAACAATAAAACCAGCAGCAGGTGGTAAAGAGACATGCTTGCTAAGGCTTTGTTTCATTCGATGATGTGTGCATGGCTAGATTTTAGAATAGTACAGTTCATATACCACTCGTGGAGATCAAATAATCATAAGCAGTAAAGACTCTGAGCAGAGACTACAGGAATAAGGGAGTATGACTCACCTGCGTCTCTGGGTGTGTGTTCATGGCTCGGATTTCCAGGAAATTGAATGTCATCTCCACCTATAATGTAGGGTTTTATTATTTTCCATCACTTTCATTATTATTATTATTATTATTATTATTGTAAATAAGTTTACTTATTTTTGATAGTTGAAAAACAAAACTAACCTTAGTTGGAACTTTTGACGCCATAAGATACAGTCTCCATGTCGTGAGGATCTGAAATACGACAGGAAAGGAGGAGAAAAAGAAAGAAATCAGCAAAGTTAGGCCATATATTAAAAATCAAAGGCAAATTTTCCAAGTCATTTTCTGTCATATCAGACGTGGGACCCTAGGACAGCCCACTGCTTCCAGTTAACTTGAAGAACTGTTTATGAGAGAGTGGTGCAAAATACCAGGAAGTAAGTTTTCTGAATGTCCCAGAACATTTACTGTAACTCACTCACTCTTACTCATTTGCTGAATCCAACTAAAATGCTACTATCTCAGACCACACTGGGTGATGGGTGGAGTACACACTTAACATCTCACCAGATCATAGCAGGACCAATATACACAACCAGTCACACTCACAGATGAGATTTCCTTTCGGCTTTTCCCGTTTTCAGGGGTCGCCACAGCGAATGATTCGCACGTTTGATTTGGCATAGGTTTTTACGTCAGATGCTCTTCCTGACACAACCCGTTTAGCAAGGGACAGAAACACGCTGACGGCATTGCAGCCTAGATTGAGGGACAATTTGGAACCGCCAGTTAGCGTTACATGCTAATCATTATGCCACTGTGCCGCCCTTTATTGTGAGTATAAGTGGATAAAAATGTCCATGTGTTATTTAATAAAGAATGAAACATTTGTAATTGTTGGCAAGGTGCTGTGATATCAGAGAAATAAAATTATTTGTCATGTGACATTCCGTTATTAGAAAATAATCAATATCTAATCAACAGAGGTTGTAACGGTAAGGAAAAACGTAGATATTCATTTATAGATAACAGTGCATACAGCTATATACTGTATACTGGACACACACACAAAGACATAGACAATGTTTTTACAAGTTGCCCTAGAAACCATTAGTGGTGTTTTTTCTGTCTATTGATTTTGGATCCCTTTTTCATCTCTGCTGCCACTGTGCCACACTTATACAGGCCTATCTGAGCTCGAATCATCCAAGCGCCTTGGCTGTATCCATTCAAATCTGGTCATCTTTGTGAATAAAACTGGCACTGTGCAAATATACTAAATGGCTTGTCAGTGTTTCCGTAATATTTATGTTGGCATTAAGCATGATTCGCACTGCGCATCCATTTTGATTTGGCAAGAAAAAAGAAGAAGAAGAAGAAGCACTAATGCTGCGACGAGCTGTTTTCTGTCAGCATCATTTGCACAGATCATCACATAAGGAATATTCTCAGACCTTCAAGATTAAAGACATGGTGCTGGTTACAAGATGGCGGAGCGCTTTGCTTTGGCCGCCTTGTGTGCTCTTGCTCTCTCGCGCGCTGTCCAATACTTCTGTCACCATAACAGGATACCAGGCAACCAACTGCTCAACGACCTGCTAATTGGAATTCAGTGAACGCTCGTGAATAAATCATGTGCTGAGCTTCACATGTACGGAATGATGTTCTGTATGATGCAGTGATAATCTGATGTGCACTTGGGAAAGAAAAAAAAAATAAAAAACAGATGAGGCTATTCATTTTTTATGAAAGGGGGGGTCAGATTTATTAAAAATAAAAGCTGCCATGCTAAAAATAAGGAGGATTACATGCAAACAAACAAAATCTTGCAACAAAAATAAAGACATGTACAGTATATACAGTATTATATTTTATAGTACATATTATTAGATATGCTGGACTGTCAAAAATTCAGCAGCAAGAAGATCCTGGGTTTAAATCCCTAGCTTGGCGAGGACATTTCTAGCCTTCCAGGGGTCAACTAGCATTATACTATATTATATTACAAGTGTTCGAGACTCTGCCTCACATTATATATCTCCAAGTATTCAATCCCGAGCTCAGCCAAGGGTGTTTCTTTGTGGGCTTTGCATGTCCTCCCTGTCCTTGAATGGGTTTCCTCAGGGTATTCCAGTTTCCTCCACCAGTCCAAAGACATGCATATTAGGCTAACTGACTGTTTCAAATTGTCCCTAAATGTAAGTGTAGATGGTTGTGTGTGTTATGGTCGGCGATGGTCCAGCGAGCTGTCCAGGGTTTACCCCTACCTTCATATGCCAGTGACTGCTGAGATAGGCATCAGCCTCTCTGCGACCTCAGTAGGATTAGCTGGACCTTCTTACTGTGAGGCAACCGTGCTAACCAGTACACCAGCATGCCGTGTTCATTAATATAAAACTTTTATTTTAAAAAATTACCCATCAAGTTTGAGAATTCAACAGCGCCGTGGTAAAATAAAAGGCTTGTAAATATGCTCTACAGTAAAGCATGCTATCTTCTGATATACAGGACATTTAAGATATTTCTGCTCCATGTACTTGCATTGAAATCTAACATAATAGCTGAAACATGTACTGCAATCCTAAATGTGACTAATAGACGACTAGGGGAAGGAAAATTGTTCCATAATCCATTTAGAAAACTCTTTTTATTGGATTGTAGTTTGCAGAAGCAAGTTTGCTTGATACAATGCATAAAATTATCCAACCCATTTATTCAAGGAAGCCACATGTACTAGTTGCAACGTTTTACCCACTTGAGAGGAGTGTATAATTACAGCTCCCTGTCTCTTTCAGGATAGATCAAAATCTGCACTGAATCTAGTCCTAAGCTAAACAAAATAAGCTTTGAGGGGTAATGGGGGTCATCAGCTCCTAGACTTAGGACAATATTTGACTCTTTGCGACAAATACTTCCAAGCCTGTTAGAATTATAAGTCTGTTTGTTTGGAATGAGAGGGCTATGATTAGGTGGGTATGCGGAGTCAACACCCAGGCACATGTGGATACAGCCACACTGTACAGCAAGCTAGACCTAGTCCACTTTGAGGACATCCTTAGAAGGAACCAGGCTTCGCTGGTTTGGGCACATATACCGCAGCCATTCCTGGATAAGGAAGTGCCAAACACTAGAGGTAGAAGATGCCAGAAGTAGAGGGAGATCATGGAAAACATGGATGGACAATGTTCTGGAGGACCTTCATTCCTGCAACCTTACAGTTGACATGGCCAAGGACAGGGATGATTGGCGACAGCAAGTTCGAGCTCCTACCTGACTGTCCAACCCCCTTGCTAGGGGAAGAAAGGACTCTAAAATGCATGATGATGATGGTGTTTTCTTCCCTAATTCACTAGCATCCAGGTCCTACCTGTCAAGTATTGCCTTTCTATCATATAAAAGCACCATAATAAGGTCACTGTGACACATCATGCTGCCCCCGCATCTTTATGAACTGCTGCACATTTTAAGGGTGGCCTAACACATTTGGAAGGAAAGCATTACCCCTAAAGGATTGTCCATCGACAAGGTGCGTGACTATTAACTCGGAGATCGCAAGTTCGAATCCGGTTTAATGCCACAGCCATCCATGGCCAGGAGTCCATGGAAGCTAACTGGCTAAGCTCTCACTGGAGGGAGGGACGGACGGTGTACGTTTGCTTCCCTCTCACTCACAGCGATCACCAGCCAATCATGGGCGTCTGTGAGTTCATTCGTTACAAGGGACAGATGGCGTAGCACTTTCCCTCCGAGTGTGTTAGACCGCCCCCCAAATACCCATTTTCCGCAGTTCAAAAAGAGGCGGCTAGCTAGCATCGCATGTCATGAAGGGGGCGTATGCATGCTTTCGCCTCTCCCTGGTTGTGGTGGTAGTCGTGTGATAATGAAGGCAATACCTGATCAGCGGTATTTGGATACAACTAAATTATGGAGAAAATTGTTGGAAAAAAAAACACAGATGGTCATCATTGACCGGGGATCACTATGAGTGACAGATGTGGATGGCTGCAGCATCAACCTGAAATTGAATCTGCGATCAATAAGTTTATAGTCACGCACCATGTCACACGCCACTTAAAAGCACCACATGTGTACTCTCAAGAATTACCAGTAGCCGTAAATAGGATTAATTCATTATTTGTATCACTTATCCTGTTTATGGTAATGAGGCAGCTGAAGCCAATCTAGCACACCAAGGGGACATCCTGACCAACTGGCAAGTCTAAATAGAGTAACATGGAGTCATATCATATTCATACATTCAGTCAACACTGACCAGAGCGAACTACCTACACAAACCTCCCCAGGTTCTGCAGAAACCATGCATTGCCATGCATGGTGCCACATGTAAAGAAATGTTTCGACATCCTTCCATCTACGGAAAGCGACTTTCAATTCTCTCAATTTGGTCTCATGTTGTCAACGTGGAAGTTTGAGAAATACCTGAGGTATCCTTCTCAATCAATTCATTAACTCAGTAATTCATTATTATTTTTTTTAATCTTACAGTTTGCAACCAGAACCAGTGTAGGGGCAGTGGTGGTCTAGTGGTATAAGGCACTGGATCGCTGATCCAAAGGTTGGAGGTTCGAGTCCCACTCTCTACAAGGTTGTCACTGCCCCCCCCAGTGCAGCTAACTGGGTTATCAAAGGCCGGCCATGTCTCTCACTGTCTATGGTGAGAGGTTCATGTAAAAGAACCATTGCTGACTTTCAACAAGAGTAGGTTGAAAAGCCGTCAGCGTGTTTCCGTCCTGCGATGGCCTGGTGAGCTGTCCAGGGTGTACTCTGCCCTCGCCCTGAGTTGGCTGGGATGAGCACCAGCCTCCGCGCGACCCTAATTAGGATGAAGCGGTTACAGAAAATTAACTGAACTTACAGGTTGTGAGAAGGCTGGAGCTGATTCTTATATTTGCCAACTCTGGGAAAAGGAGGAGTACACCCTGATTAGCTTAGTCGTCTGTCACAGGGTCAACACACAGACACACACATATACAACTCACTCTTACTCCTCGAGTCAAACTGGAATAGCCATTTTTGCCTAAAAGTGCAACTGGATTAAAAGAGGGAACTGGATTACGCAGATGAAACTCATGAAAATAAAGGGAGAAGATGCAAACTCCACAAAAAAAACACCCAAACCAAGCTGGGGACTCGAACCCTTCATGAACTTACCAGAAGTATTCGAATTTCCTTTAAGATAATAACATCAAAGCCTAAAGACTTGCCTTGTCATGTACATTCATTCATTCTAGGCTGCTTAATCCTAATTAGGGTCGCAGGGCGGCTGGCGCCCATCTCAGCCAACATTGGGCAAGAGCAAGGTACACCGTGGGCAGCTCACCAGGCCATCACAGAGCCAACACTCATACCAAGGGGTAATTCTAAACTGGCAATTCATCTAATATACATGTTTTTGGACTGTATGAGGTAAAGCAAGCCCAGTGACAACTTGCAAACTTCATACAGAAATGCCTGAGCCTGGGAACCAAACCTGGAACCTTCTTCTTGTTTGTTGCAAGGCGGACACTCTAACCACTATGCCACCGCGCCACCGCGCCACCGCCTTGCAATCTAAACTAAATTTACTGATCCACCCAGTGACTCACATCAGCTTTAAAAACTGGCAGTAATTGGTTATATCTTACTCCAAGCTACATCAATCCGCCAGGTTTCATGGAAGTCAGGCTGGTAGGTTTCGCATATTCATGTATAAAGTCAGGACAGGAAAAAAAGGCACCAAAACATAATGGAAGTAAGAACAGCTTGACTCATTACCTTAAGTAACGTCTAAAGTATTTAGGTATAATTAAATACAATAATGCATTCTATACAGCACTTATATTAACCATCACCCCAGTAGTCCATACCCTGAGAAATAACACATCTGCCATTAAAAAATGATATCCATGTTTTTTGTCATGTGCATTGAGAAAACTTCCTTCCCAACAGAAAGAACACACATTACAGGAATGAGCAAAAAGGTAAAATAAAAAAGTAGGCTCTGGAGAATATATCTGCTCTTTCAAAAGCCCTTTCACTGCTCAACTGAACATAAATATCAGCCGTGTTTCATCTCAAAACAACCTTTCGGATAGGGTTAGAATGATTCCCTGCTGATTAAAAAGGAATTACAATGTATTTGGCTGGTACAACCATCTACTAGAGTTTATAAGACCTCTCCAATTGGTCTTTTGAAGCTGAGGGACATCTTTAAATCATAGCAAAGACGGCATCGGTGACAGTGATCCACTTGATATGTTGCGCAGTTATGCAAACAGAGAGCCATGTCGCTCCAGAGCAATGTGTAAACTCATCCAGATACAGGTCACGACTTCCTGTAATTTCTGTTTAATGTTCACATCAGACATCCGAATGGAGATGCATCAGTGGACCAGAAACAGGATGTGGTCTTCTGCTGTTCTAGACCGTCCATCTCTGACATGTTCTGGTCATGATGAGATGTTGTTCTGCTCACCATGGTTGTGAAGTGTGGTTTTTTTTTTGTTTTCTCTCTTTTTTTTTAGTTACTGTAGACATCCTATCACCTCAAATCAATTTTATGGCCATTTCCTTTTGAGTACTCTCATCAACACCTGCCACTGTGGCATAGTGGTTTTAGAAGTTCCTGGGTTTGGAGCTCATCTCTCATGTTCACATCTCATTTCAGGTACAGGGCTCAAACCCAGGACCTTCTTGCTGTGAGGCAGAAGTGCACACCGCTATGCCAGCATGCCGCCCTCATAGAAAGAATATCCTGGGTTCGAGCTTTGTGCCCGGTGAGGACAGGTTCTGTGCATGCTTGGGTTTCCTCCGGGTACTCCAGTTTCCTTTTAGAGCCAAAAGGCATGCACATTAGGCTAACTGGATATTTTTGATTGGTTGCGTGTTGAACTTGCGATGGTCTCGCAAGCTGTTCGGGGTGTATCCCACCTTCTCCCCTTGGTAGAGAAAATTCAAACTATAATACCAGAAAGTACTTGATTCCGGATGGAACCCAAGCTTCCAGCCACACCCATTCTCCAATCTCCACCAATCTCTTCATCTCGTTCGCCAATACTCACACACTCTCTTATTTGCGGAACAGCTTACTCCAACTACTAGGGTCGCAAGGAGGATGGAGCCTATCTCAGCTGACACTGAGTGAAAGAATACACCCTGGGTACACCTTTAGCAGTTCTCCAGATGATCTCAGGGCCAATATGCACCCAACCATTCACCTTGGGTTAATTTGGAACTGCCAGTTAGTCTTATTGGGATGACTTTGGACTGTAGGAGGAAACAGAAGTACCTGGAAAAAAACCCATCCAAGCAAGAAGAGAACATACAAATTCCACACAGAAACACCCACGTTGGGTCTGGGAATTGAACCTAGGACCTTGTTGTTGTGTGTATAAATCTTATTTGCTCCTTTGAATCAGTTTCTTTGACGAGTCCTGCCTGTACTTCACACCTCTATTTCCAAGTTTTTGTCATCTGCTTGTTGACTGTTTTGGCTTTTTTTTCCCCAAGTATCTTATCTTTGCTTTTATTTATTCTGCTTGATTCCGCTGATGCTATTGGCCTCTTTATTTATCGTACGACTTTGACCTTTTTTTTTTTTTTTTTTTTTTTTTTTTTTGTCACTGCTCCATTTACGATTACTCTTTCGGCTGTCATTTCAGACTGCCTCATCTTCTTCCAATAACCTGTTTATTAAGCTTTAAACTGCAGTCATGTCCGCTAGGTTTGTCGCAGTCTGACAATCAGAGTGTGAAGCCTGCTGTCTTTATGCTCGATTGCTCTACAGCATCATCTGTCATATTGCCCAACCCAATGACTCTAAAACAGAAAGACTTTCTTCCAGTTATTCTACATTCTGTAGCTCACAACCTCCATATTCTGTTCTTAAAACCCAAAGCCGTTGCACATCACTGCTGACAGTCTTATTTATTAAGGCTCCAAACTAAAAGGATGAATCTGCAAGTGTAAGCTCATCACTCACTCATGTGTCAAACTGTTTAATCTTCTTTCGGTTATTGGGGGGGCTGGAGCCTATCTCAGTACACAATGGGCAAAGACTGGACACAACCTAGACAGCTCACCAGAGCATCACGGGGCAACACACACACACACACACACACACACAAACATAACCATTTACGCTCACATCCACACCTTCGGAAATTTTGGGAATTTGAAACAGCCAATTAATTTTAAGTGCATATCCTTGAACTGTGGAAGGAAACTGCAGTAACTGGAGGAAATCCAAGCAAGTACAGGGCAAACATGCAAACTACATACAGAAACGTCCACGCTGAGTCTGGGACTTGAACCGAGGACCTTCTTGCTGTGAGGTGTATGCGCTCGCAACTATACCATGTTATGTGCTACCTTATAAAAGGAGAAATACTCTAACCAGCCACGTGATTGGCTGACTGGAGAATGAGCATGCAAGTACACAATGATACGTATATGGATAGCGCGAATGTAGGACCTTCTTGCTACGAGGCGGACGTGCAAATCAGTACAACGCCATACCTGCCAACTAGTCCGGTTTTACCGTAATGATTACGGTTTTCACTGTCCCACTCCGAGTTACGGTTGTATTAATAAAAGTTACGTTTTTTAACATAAAAATCAATCTAAAATTCAAAATAGTAACAAAAAATTGCAAAACAAATTAAGGAGATCACAGAGAACCGTATCTAAATTTAGAAGAAAAGCGGCAATGCATGCTGCTAATGTAACTTCCTGTAGGTGTATTGTGCATGTGCGAGAGGTCATCCTTTGTTTCACATTGGAACTGCGAAATAATAAGATGGATCAGCTTTGTGTTGGTACGTTTGATCAGCCAATAATATTAATGTTGGATATAAGAATTCAAGTTATGACTTCCATAAATTATTTTCAGCAGTAGAAGTAGTTAATGTTTCTTTATCAATTGAGTGTACAGTACATGAAATTTAGAAATTGTTGAATAGAATGTGAAATGTCTTCACAATATTGAACAATGTGATCTGGATGCCTTTCATATTTGCCTGTCAAACCAAAGAATGTCGGTAAAATATGCATATGACTATTAGATTTAAATTTATTTACAATGTTTTCAGGGCAAGGGCGTAGGCTGGGGGACCCCTATCACCCACCCCCTGCCCCCCACAGCAGGAGTTGAGTTCCCCTGACAAGAAATTATGTGTATTCACAATCTTATAAATAAACTTAATGACTGTTATTGAAGAGAAAGTCGAAGATAACTTCCGCATGACTAGAGTCAGGAATTAAACCGAAGGTTAACGTGTAACGGGCACTGCGCATGTGCACGCCCGAGCTAACCAATCAACAAGCATAATATTATCAGCAATAATAGCTGAACACTGTCAATCAAACAAAGTGCGAGTGTGAGAATAAAGCAGAAGTTTGTTAGTCCCGCCTCCGGCTCCAGCACATGTGTTAGAATACAAACATTGACGCACAGAGAATGAAAGGATAAAATAATCATAATCCATCCAGTCTGGATCTGCAGCCAAATGCTCAGTACGTTTATAAAATTAATACAGTGATACCTCTGCTCACGAACATAATTGGTTCCCAGAAAGTGTGTGTGAGGCGAAAAGTTCGTCTTCCGAACATTTATTTCCCATAAGAAACCATTAAAATGAGAATAATCCGTTCCCAGGTTCCCATAAAACATAATTTTCTACTAAATAAGCCTTAAAACTACACAAAAATATACCTTATTTTATGTATAATAAATGTGCTATTGTATTGTAATTAAAGAAATAAACTGTACTGTATAATAAAGTGGTTTTATTTACCTTTGTGATGGTAGTTGATGGCTTGATGGAATGGAGTGGGAGGAGGAGGGAGGGAGGGACTTACTGTTTGGAAGGCGTGTTTGGAAACGCCTACTGTTTGGAAACACCCTTAGCCACACACGCACCCTTAATAGCTTCCTTGTTCTTAAGGATGATCGCAATGATAGACTTAGCGTACTGGTACTGGGACGCTAAGTCACACAAACGCACACCTCGTTCGTGTTTTTCAATGATCTCCGCCTGTGGTGGGGTCTTTTTCGGTCCCATAATAGCAAAAGTACACTCAATATGGTCCAAAATGTCTATCAAACACAAACCACTTCCGCATTCAAAGAAAGGGGGTGACGAACTGTGATGCCAGCTTCTCGTGGCCGCCACCGTGGCGCTGTTCGACCGCGTGGTTTGATTCGTCCGCCGAAAACTAGTTCGTCAGCAGAGACTATATGCTTGCAAATTTAATGTTCTTGAGGCGAAAAGTTCGTGAGCTTAAGCGTTCGTCAGCGGAGGTTTTACTGTAGTATGTTTTTGTGCTGTAAATATGTATTAATATTTGTTTGTGTCTTTGAATAGATAAATAACTTTAGATCAATTTGTAAATGTATTTAGCACATGTACTTGCAGATGTAGTTTGAAATATATTTGAGAATGTTTTGGTTGAACTATAATATTTGATTCGTCTTCTGAGAGTAATAGATGAATCGTCTTCTGCTGAAAAACTGTGCGTGTTGTTGGCGTGAGATTCCGTGTTGTTTATATCATATAAAATGCTGTGACATGCATGCACTATATTTTACGTGGTACTTTGTATCAACTCAGTGACGTCACGGTAACTTTGTGTAGGCGGGCACTTAGCAATGGCGGCTTTCGGGTCGATAACTTATACGACAAGCGCATAAAACAAAACCGCTGTGCGTGCCATGGTTTATTTATGATATAAAATTTAAGCCACAATCGCGTCAATAAACTATATTTAAGCTACCGCCAACTTATTTAGTCAGCGTTTCATTTCCCTTTTAAGGCTTAGGCTCCGGTCAACCGAGATGTGCACCCCTCCCCACCACGGTCAGACCAGCCTACGCCCTTGCAAATTTCTATATTTGCTTCAATTGCGTATTTTCAACCAATAGATTTAAAATTAAAAGTTGACTGTGGAATGTTTCCCCCTTTGTGGTTTTTGAAAATTATGATGCAAGTCATATTTGCTGAGGGAAAAGGCCAAGAGAAATGTGGACAATTTTGCACAGGTTTAGCCCAAAAGTTTATCAGCATTTGTGAAATGCATGATTATGCCCCAAAAAAATTCTGAAAGGATACGGACCAGAGAGTTTGTCCTTGGTTTTTTCCATCAGCATTTCTGCTTTGACAGTTTGAGGAAAATGGAAACATGATTGTTAAAGAAATATGAGGTTCTTTGCCTCATTCGAACTTGATTTAATGCAAATAATCATTTAGCGTCAGGCCCCAGTGCGGCTAACTGGGTTATCAAAGGCGGGCCATGTCTCTCACTGTCTATGGTGAGAGGCATGTAAAAGAACCTTTGCTGACTTTCGTAAAGAGTAGCTGCAAAGTCGTCAGCGTGTTTCTGTCCCTTTGCTAAAAGGGTTGTGACAGGAAGGGCATCCGACGTAAAAACCTCTGCCAAATCAAACATGCGAATCACATGATTTGCTGTGGCGACTCCCGAGTAAAAAAGGGAAAAAGCCGAAAGGAAGACAGACAATCATTTAGCGTCAGGGGGCTTCACCCCCCCCCTGAACCCCCACCAGGACTTTGTCCTGGACCTACTTGGGCCTGCGGCCCCTGGACCCCGGCTAGGTACTAGGCTTTTCAGGTTTCAAAAGTTGGCAGGTATGCAATGCTGTGGTGCGTCAGTGCAGTCTGATAAATTGTATGTTTTACGTGGACGACCCACAAGGAAGATCATTGCCTCTGCATTTACCCCATACGAAGTGAGCACACATATACTCGTAACAGTGGGATACGATACACAATGGGGCGCCAAGGGAAGGTGCAGCTCACTCGTCCACGCCAACCATTTTTCCAGCTGGTTCAGGAATCAAACCAGGGACTTTTCGTGTCTCTAACCAGTAGACCACTGCTCCCCTATTCGTCCATATTATATTGTGCGGCACGAAATCAAAATGAACGCGAATCTTTTTTGCTTGTTTGTTTTTGCCAATTGCTTCAGCAAACTCTCAGTGATAACCCTGACAAATCTGTTTTCTGGCACCTGAAGGAAAATAGAATCATTTACAAATTTAAAATGATAAGAAACTTCCTTGACTTTCTATTTTCATACTAAATTGTTTTAAAACACAATGCGAGTGGGCTTTTAACGCAACTGCCACAGGAAGTGCAATAATGTGGTGAATATCTAATCGGAAATCCATTTTCTCACAGTAACACACTGCCTTAATTGCGAAAATATTTAATTACCTGGAGATACTGAGCTACTCAAAAAACTTTTTCAGACTTCAAACAAATTTAATACTTGCTCTTTTGTCATATCATTTGTTCTTGAAGTGACTTTCACCACCAGTAAATCACATCTTGCTAGTTTTCGCTAAATTATTCCATTAGCATATCCTCCATTGTGCAGCCCAGGGAAGAAAATTTCTAAATTATAAATATTCATCGACATGCAACACAGACACACAGACACACACACACACACACACACACACACACACACACACAAACTAGACACAGCTTTCTGTTTTACTTGTTTCATATGTATTACTTGTTAGGATGTCACTTTGTGGGTGTCCTTCCGTGAAGAACCTTCATCAAAGCCTTCATTCAACATCTAAAAATGAAGGCAGCGAGTGCCGCTAACTGACATTAGCAGCAGTTTCATGGGTGCCGCACTACAGGAAACCTGTCTGAACTCGTTTAGCAAGACAGACCCCACAATACATAACTTTATTTAATGATCCTGGACTCTTTGTAGAAAAAGGAAAAAGCAGTGGCGTCTCTCTGATCCTCCTCCACTATGTGCTTCTTAAAGCCATCTAGAAAAAAAACGGAATAATCCTGGAGATCTTTAGAATTCAAAACAAACCAGTGACATCTAATATGACAAACCCAAAGTCTGGTGAACAGGGCTGTTTATTTCTACTAATGAATCAGAAATGAATCATATTGGATGAGTCAATTTTTAGTTAATCTGCTAATGGTGGCACTTTTAAACTAAACACACACACACACACACACACACACACACACACATATACACACACTTTTTTTTGGTCAAACTAATCATTATGAACATATAGGGATAAATCAATGAAACGTGTAAGAAAGACTGTAAAGTCCATCACGATTTTTATACTGCAGATATTGTAAAGGATATGCAATGAGATATGACGCAGTAAAATAAAGTGGGATGAGTAGGGTAGGGTAGGGTTTGTTAGGATAAAGTAGGATAAGATAGAATAGGGTGAGGTAGGATAAGATAAGATGTAGTGGTGTAGGGTGGGGTGGCCTCACAGCAAGAAGACCTGGGTTCGATTCCCGGCCTGGGCGTTTCTGTGCGGAGTTTGCATGTTCTCCCCGTGTTCACATGGGTTTTCTCTGGGTACTCCAGTTTCCTCCCACGGTCCAAAAACATGCCTAGTAGGCTAATTGGCTGTTTTAAATTGCCTGAAGGTTCACATCGTGCAGAAGGCAATGGCAAACCACTGCACTATCCTTGCCAAGAAAACCTCCATGAAGATGATAATCAAAGCATTATCCTTCATGGCAGGTCGCCAAGAGTTGTCCTATGACTCGGAAGGTACCAGACCAGACCAACAGTGTAGGGTAGAAGAAGATAATATAGGATAGAATTGGATGAGGTAGGATAAGGTAGGATAGGAGGGGGTAAGTGGGGGTAGCGTGATTAGAATAGAATAGAATACAATAGGATAGGATATGGGAGGAGAGGGCGGGACGGGGTATGACAGGAAAGTGGAGGAAAGAATAAAGTAGGATAAGGTGCGGTAGGATCAGACAGGGCAAGATAGGATGGTAAAGATAGCCAATGGTATGATAGGGGAGGATAGAATTTGATAGGATAGGGCAACCAGTGGGTGACCAGGTCACCCACAAGGACATGAGTCTCCCGTGGACCTGTTCACTGCTATTTTTAGAACAGGCCTGTGGCTCCATTTGTGCCACTCTTCATTGAGCTGCATCTAATTTTTTTAATCAAATCAAGATGAATACGTATCATTAATTATTCACAATAACATATCCGTGAGCTTTTTACACCCAAGCCGTAGCAGCTCATCAGGCCGGTGCTTATCCCCAGTTTCTGTAGCGTGAAGCAACTAGGAGTTCAACTCCTCCTGGATGGGACGCTAGTCTATCGCAGGTTACCTTCCCAGTATATTTTTACTGGTACCCATTTATACTGCTGGGTGAACAGAGGCACACTTGCCAGGGGTCTTAGCACAGTGAGGGTCTCAGTGGGATTTGAACTCACGACCTCCCGATCATGAGTGCAGCACCCTAACCATTACACCACCATCCCTCAATAACATATAACTAAAGGTAAATTGATAATTGTGTTATTTCAGAAGTGTGTATCGACCTGGTAGCCCTTCGCATTAATTGGTACCCAAGTAGTAACTCTCAGTTTCAAAAAGGTCGGTGACCACCTTGGACAGGGGATCCCTCTAATTGTAAAAACGTTCTGTACAAATTAAAATCTGAATTGGAGCATGACATGCTTTATTCTTTTCTTGCCAATAAAAACATAATCACATAACACACTGATAAAATTATCAAATATCTACAGCATGCTTTTTTCAGGACCGTCTGTTTTATCCTTTTTTTCTTGGTTGAATATCAAATATCTCAGACTTACAGAAAAAGGGAGGCCAAAATATTCTGACAATGCAACAACAACAATTCCTCAGAGTAGTATGATTCACCTGGCCTTTTACAAATTACCATATGCCTGATTACTGATTTTTTTGAATGTTTATACAGGAAAATACCAAAAACTACACTAGGAACCAGACCAGCGGTCGAACTCGAGCATGGCTATGAATCACAACACTAGTCCTGATATCCTGAAAGTGTGACGTAAATTCCTCCGATGTGTTTAACATGCATTGTCATTATAGTTTTTGGCTTCTGTGACACAATGCAAACCAATGCAAACTACCTTGCAGTGCTATCAACCCTCTTCTGAATACATCCATTCATGATTGGTGCTGTGATTGACAGGTAAGGGAAAGAACATTATCCCTCTCAATCAGCAACCATGTCCAAGTCTGTTCCCTCATCTCCCAGTCCATAATCTGGACCAAAACTTCGAAATGATAGCCAAAGCCATTATACAAGGCCAAAATGTTGTGTCTTCTGTATTTTTGTGGGTGGCACAGTGGTGTAATAGTCAGCACATCAGTCTCACAGCAAGAAGGTCCTGGATTCGAGTCCTGGGCTCAGTGAGGACATTTCTGTTTGGAGTTTGAAATGTTCTCATTGTGCCTATAGATTGTGGGTGTCCTCCAGCCACTCAGGGTTTCTTGCACAGTCCAAAGATAGACACATTAGGTTGGCTAACTGTTTATACCAAATTGCTACCCATTGTGAGTGAGAATCAGTATGTGTGTATGTTTGCACTGCAATGGATTGGCACGCTCATGTTATACCCTGGCTTGGCACAGAATGGGTTGAGATAAGCTCCAGCGTACTCTGTGTGGAATTTGCATGTTTTTCTTATTCGTGGGTGGGTTTCCTGCAGGTGCTCCGGGTTCCTGCCACATTTCAGAGAGAAGATAGGCTGCAGACCACTTGTGACCATAATTAGATTAAGTGTAGTGGTTAGCACGTCCTCCTCACAGCAAGAAGGTCACTGGGTTCTGGCTCGGAGAGGATTTTCAATGTTCTTCCCATGCTTGTGTGGGGTTCCTCCATGTACTCTGGTTTCCTCTTAAAGTCCAAAGACAGGGTATGGCTATATGAAGGCTATCTGGCTGTTTCAAAGCTGCGCCTAGGTGTGAGTATGAATGTGAATGGTTGTGAGTGTGTTGACTGTGATGGACTGATGATGGACTTATGATGGACTAATTCATGGTGTCACTAAGAAGGAAATTAAACAAACTTCCAAGGATCATGGAAGGAGTAAAAATGTGTTACAGTATGTTATAATGAGTAAGAATCTGAATGTCACAGAGGATTTTTCTCCTCCCTGACATTCGTTATGAATTTTGGGGCAGCTTTGATTTTGAAGTTCTTTTAAATAAATCACTCCTTCTAGCTTCTGAACTGTGGAAAATAACACACAGAACTGAGAAAGAGTCAGGAAGTTTTCATCTTTTTCTGAGATCAGAACCTGGAATGCACTTTTTGAGAAAGTTCTAAGCATCAATCATTACTTTACATGTATAGAATATGTCAGATTTCTGCCCTTATTCCAAAAAACAAGGGACATGAATCCCATGAAGTTGTTTACATGTATAATTAAATTAGTACTCCACTAATAATCCCCTTTATATGCTGCCATGTATACTTCAAGCTTTGCTGACTCTTGTTAAGATGCTTTGAGTAAAACACAGAGAGCTGATCATACACAGTCAAGAGGCTGAGAGTTTTACAGACTGTCATAAAAATCCCAACTGAGATGTGTAATCTAAATGCTCTGTATTCTGAACATGTCCAAAGGATGCTCCTAAAGCACGAATAACATCAGCATATCCCACAAATCCTAATCTAAAATTGCTAAATTCAGAAGAAGGACATGTTTTGGGGGCAGGAGTAGCCTAATGTTCAGAGAAGCCACTTTGGGATCGAAAGGTTGCTGGTTCGATTCCTGAATCAGCAGGAAAAATGTGTGGCAGCACCTTCCCTTCCTCCACCTTCATTCCTAAAGTGCCCTTGAGCAAGGCACCTAACCTGCAACTGCTCTCTGGTTGCCCCGATGTGTGTGTTGAAGCATATATATATATATATATACATACATATATATATACAGTATACATTGACTGCGAGTTACATCTGATCGACTTTACAACCGTAAAAGTGGTGAGGCATGATTCATGGCAGTGCAGTGCGAATGTTGCGTACAACATCTTAAAAGGCCAAGCAGGAGATGATGCAGCTTCATGTTCTAACTGCTCAGAGCAAATCTATTCATCTACTTTCAATGCCACGTCACTGTGGCGCGAGCGGAGAGCCAATCCTTTCTGTGTGGGCGGGTCCGATACCTTGAAACTCTAATTTTATTGGACTCACACGCTGCAGTGTTTATGTGACAGGAAGCGCGTCCAAAGTTTTGGCAATCAGCTGCTCTGCGGGTTGAAGTTGTTCCATGTCTGTCCATTTGTGTTTGCTTGCCAGCTGTGCTTGGCTTCGTGGAAATGAGACGATCAAAACGAGGGAAATTTATCTCTTTACTCAAACAACATGCGCAGTCTGTGGCTGTTGTTATAATTCAATAAAATTGGAGTTTGAAGCTATCGGACCCGCCCACACAGTGGAGTACAGAAAGGATTGGTTCTCCGCTGCGTGTCACAGTGACGTGGAATTGAAAATAGATGTATACATTTAAATGCGCGAGATTTATTCATCTGTTTTTGTTTGGCGTGAGTGTATTTGGATGGAAAGTTGACATACGACCAGGTCGATTTACGACCGGTCTGCCGGAACCAAAAGCGGTCGGAAGTATCTATATATATATATATATACATACATACAGCGGTACCTCACCTTACAATAGTCTCAGCAAACGAAAAATCCAGGTTACGAAAAACATTTTCCAAAATCTTTTGTCTCTCTATATGAAACAAGTTCTCCTTACGAAATGCGCCAAATGTGCCATTCAAACATTAAAATGAGTCATTCAAACGATTCACAAGCTGCTCTCCCATCAATGACGTTCAAACATCCCGCCTCGCTGGCCTCCCATTGGCTAGGAGGGATGACACAGCTACCTCCAATTGCCTATCTTCCAACATCCCGCCCCATTGGCTTCCCATTGGCTAGGAGACATGATGCAGCTCCCTCCCATTGGCTATTATGGAGCTGCACATCCCATAATGCTTTTCGTGTAAAGGACAGAGTTACTGTTGTTTCATGCTTTATTTTTGACTCAGGCTTTTAACCTTACATAAACATTTGTAAGATTATAACTCGGCTAAGAATACATGGTCAACACACGCGCACACACACCCGCGCGTGTGATTTCTGGTGCGAGTGAGAAGAAGAAGTGACATCGCAAAGGAATATGGCCAAACTCGTCTACCATCGGTACAATATTAAAGCAGAAGGAGGTCTTAAAAGGTATGCTTTTATAATTTTTAAAGGGTTTAGGGGGTAGTATTGGGGGCCTTGGAACGAATCACGCGTTTTACATGTAAAATGCAGTTCAATTTACAAAAAATCCAGGTTAAGAAAAAGGCTCTGGAACGGATTCATTTTGTAAAGTGAGCTACCACTGTATACATTTTTTTATAGTTCTCCTGAAATGGTTCGTTTTCCTCAGGACCCTACACTGTTTTTGCAATGTTGTGATTGCAATGTTTGATTTGTGACATGGTAACATATTTTCCTTTCAGCTGTTACCTTTCAGGGGTCGCCACAGCGAATCATCTGCCTCCATCTTCATGGAAGTCATATTCATGATTCGCACGTTTGATTTGGCAGAGGTTTTTATGTCGGATGCCCATCCTGACACAACCCTTTAGCAAGGGGCAGAAACACGCTGACGACCATGCAGCTACTCTTTGCGAAAGTCAGCAATGGTTCTTTTGCATGCCGCTCACTATAGACAGTCAGAGACATGGCCAGCCTTTGATAACCCAGTTAGCTGCACTGGGGTGACAGTGACAACCTTGTGGACAGTGGGACTTGAACCCCCAACCTTAGGATCAGCGATAGAGCACCTTTTACCACTAGGCCACCACTGTCCTTGTGACATGGTAACATCATTACGATATAACATTCAGTCACTCACTCATTCGCTGAACCACTTAATCCTGCTGTCTTATCACAGCCAACACTGAACAAGGACCGCCCCGAACAGTTCTCCAGACTATTGCTGGGTCAACACTTACAATCATTCTGACTCACATCCACACTGAGGGGCAATTTGGAACAGCAATTAGCCATAATGTGCACGTCTTTGGTCTACGGAATGAAACCAGAACACCCAGAGGAAACCCATGCAAGCACAGGGAGAGCATGCATAGGAACACCTGAGCCAAGCCCAAACCTCGAACCCGGGACCTTCTTGTTGTGAGGCAAACATGTTAACCACTACGCCACTGTGCCACCCAGGGTATTTCAGAAACAAATGTTTACAGTTTATACCTTCTGTTTAATGTCATCTCCACATCTGTTTCAATCACTTTTTGAATATGTGGGTGGCAGATGATTGAGTAAAAGTGTTTAGTTTTTCCTGAGAAGCACAGATGTATCATTTTTGACCCGATTTTACATTAAAGTCAGTATTTTTTTTTTTTTGCATTAAAAGCTTTTATGCTAATAACAGTATCTGAATTGTACTTGAAATTTTTTTTGCATGTTTTACAATACACTTCATATTGTCAGCACGTGCCCCAGCTGTATGTGTGTCACCAAATCTGCAATGACTTCTGGGATTGAGGTGAGGAGTAAAGAGGGGGGAGGAATGTCAGGCAAAGAGAGAAGGGGGTAAAAGAGGAGAAATTGATGTCACTGCCAAAACATAGGCAACATAGCACTGCAGAAGGTAGCAAGGGATTTGAGTCCAAAGGCATACACATCATACATGTATGTGCACACACACACACACACACACACACACACACACACACACACATACACACACACACACACATGGGGCTGAATTTCACATATTTGTCTGAGCCAAGAGTGGCTGAAAGACTCATGAAAGGCCCTGCATATCAAAGAACAAATGGCAGATGGACACACACACACACACACACACACACACACACACACACACACACAAACTATGTACGGCTAGAGCAGGAAATGGAGCAAGAGTGGGTATGTGTTGAGAGAGGTTGAGAGAGAGAGAGAGAGAGAGAGAGAGAGAGAGAGAGAGGGAGAGAGAGAGAGTTTGTGCGTGTGAACGAGCAAGAGAGCAAGAGATAGAGCAAGGGAGCAAGACAGAGAGAGCGAGAGAGAGAGAGAGAGAGAGAGAGAGAGAGAGAGAGAGAGAGAGAGACCGAGAGAAGGGAAGACCAAAAGATGAGAAAGAGAGAGCAAGAGAGAGCGAGAGCAAGAGAGAGAGTTTGTATGTGAAAGAGCAACAGAGCAAGAGATAGAGAGAGAGAGAGCAATAGACAGAGAGAGAGAGAGCAAGACAGAGAGAAAGAAAGACCAAAAGAGGGAGAGAGAGAGAAATAGACAGTGGGGGGGTAGAGAAAACAACATGCTGGTTCTAATGAAGGCAAAATTGTTGTTCAGAACTTTCACTTTGTCCAAAACCTGGAGGGGAAAATATCTCAAACACACAGGAGAATGAAACAAGACGTTCTTCTCTTCACTCCTGTGATGTTTCGTTTCATTTCTTTCTTTCGGCTTTTTCCCTTTCTCGGGAGTCGCCACAGCAAATCATCTGATTCGCACATTTGATTTGGCAGAGGTTTTTACATCGGATGCCCTTCCTGTCACAACCGGTTAGCAAGGGACAGAAACACATGGACGGCTTTGCAGCTACTCTTTACGAAAGTCAGCAATGGTTCTTTTACATGAAGCTCTCAGCATAGACAGTGAAAGACATGGCCCGCCTTTGATAACCCAGTTAGCTGCACTGGGGGGACAGTGACAACCCTGTGGGGACTCGAACCCCCAATCTTAGAATCAGCGATCCTGCGCCCTATCCACTAGACCACCACTGCCCCACAATATTTATCATAAATCCAGCTCAGCCAAGGATGGACCATCACACGGTACCACTACACAACATTTTTACAACACTTACAGCAGATGCCTGGCTACAGCAATCCACGAGATGACAAACGTGATGGCATTAATGACAGTATAGATAGGCAGCTGAGGAGTTGAGAAAGCTGGACAGACTAAACCATCGATCTGATCCAGCCAGAATGACTTCACGCCATACAAGCGATTTTCAGCCTTCCAGGAGTCAATCGTACGCGTTCCAAACACAGGAGACACACGGGTGTAGTAGTCAGCATGTGTCTGCCTCACATCAAGGATCCCAGCAAAGGGTGTTTCTGTATGTGGTTTGCATACTCTCCCTATGCTTGCGTGGGTTCCCCCCGGGAACTCCGGTTTCCTTCCACAGTCCAAATACATGTACATTAGGCTAACTGGCTGGTTCTTAAGTGTTCATGTGAATGGTTGGGTGTGTGTTGGCCCTGTGATGGAACCATCTATGAAGCATGGTAGAAGCAGTATCATCACAGACTCATCTCACTCATTTATTGAACCTCAGAACCCTATTAGGTGAAGGCAGAATACACCCTGAACAGCTTGCCAGACCGACCATCCCAGGGCAACAAACATGCAAGCAGTCACACTCATACTCATATTCACACCTAGGGGCAATTTGAAACAGCCAATTAGCCTAGTGGGCATGTCTTTGGACTGTCCTATTGGAAAGGCTCATACAAAACTGGGAGTATGGAAGGATACATCCTGAACCGCTCATCAGACCATCGCAGGAACAAGCATTTACACTCACATCCACATCTGGGGCAAAACTGCCAGGTAACATGAAGTGCATGTCTTTGGACTGTTGAAGAAATCCAGAGTCCCCAAAGGAAACCCAATAAGCACAGGGTGAACTTCTAAACACAACACAGAAAGGTCCTTGCAAAGCCTGGGACTCAAACCCAGGAAGTTTTGTGCAGTGGACATGCATGCTAAGCGCTATGCCACCGTGCCGAAGGCAGCATCATGCTATACAGACACTCCCCGCTTTACGTTCATTCGTTTTATGCATTTTTCGATTTTACGTTTAAAAAAATAATAATGTCAAATTTTGAGTTTCGCGTGCTCTCTGTAGTACGAGACATACCTACGTAGTACGCTGACGTAATACGCTACTTCCATATGATGCTACGTCCATTGTTTACAAACGACAGACTGAACGTGCCCTCCTTCTTCCCAGTTCACTGCGTGTTACCCTTGTGTTAAGACATCGTCTCTGTGATCTTTGTGTTTACACCGTTTTGTGGACTTTTGTAACCCTAACCAAATATGGTTGGTCAGAAGCGTAAGCCTACTAGTGATAGTGGGAATCAGAAAAAGCAGCAAGCCATCTCATTAGAAACGAAGATGGCTATTATCAAGAAAATTGATGCTGGTAAAAAACATGTGAATGTTGCACGTTTCATCCAAATGGCTCCGTCGACCATCGGAACCATTTACAAGCAGAAAGATCTCATCACAGAGAATGTTAAAGATTATATTTGATACTGTATTTGATATTTGATGAGTGAATTTTATTAAAATTTATCTATTTGAAATTGTTTTGCTTGAATTTAATTTATTTGAAATTAATGTTGATGTTATTTGATATTATTTTGGTGGGCAGTGGTGTTCTAGTGGTATAGGGCGCTGGATCGCTGATCCAAAGGTTGGGGGTTCAAGTCCAACTCTCCACAAGGGTGTCACTGTTCCCCCCCCCCCAGTGCAACTAACTGGGTTATCAAAGGCGGGCCATGTCTCTCACTGTCTATGGTGAGAAGCATGTAAAAGAACCATTGCTGACTTTCGTAAAGAGTAGCTGCAAAGCCGTCAGCGTGTTTCTGTCCCTTGCTACAAAGGGTTGTGACAGGAAGGGCATCCGACGTAAAAACCTCGGCCAAATCAAACGTCCGAATCAGATGATTCGCTGTGGGGACTCCCGAGTAAAAGGGAAAAAGCCGAAAGGAAGACAGACATTATTTGATATTATTTTACAATGTTATGTTTATAATAATTGATTTAGGGGTGTTTTATGAGAAACAGTAATGGTGTTTATGGATGTATAGTACAGTATGAACCTCATACGTCACTGGAACTTACAATAACAACTTACGTTTTTTTTCACCTTACGTTCGGCCGTCCAGACCCGAACTAAAACGTAAGTCGGGGAGCGTCTGTATATGCATATTCAGGGGCCTTCTAACAAGCTCAGTGGTAAAGCTCTATCAGCCCCGTGTATCCATAAGCTCAAAGAAGCCCATGATTGGCTGGTGATCACAAGAATTTGCCCAGTCAGTTCCCAAGGGCCCCAGCTGCAGATGTATGCATCAACATCAATGCAAACTCACAATTTCCAGAATGATAGAGCCAAACTTTGTTAACGCTCCCTTAATACAACCATTACTTCACCTCTTTAAAGGAACTTTGGTTTGTAATACACAAGCAACTTTAAAGGGGCGGAGTCATTGTGATTAGAATACAATAGCTTAAATAAGACTTATTGTTGGATCAGTGGTTAAGGTTCTGGATTATTGATCTAAACACCAAGGGTTCAAGCCGCAGTACCTCCACGGTGCCACTGTTAAACCTTACAGCAAGGTCCTTAACCTTCAGTTGCTCAATTGTGTCAAAAATAATAATAAATGTGGGTGTACATTGACATAAATGTGCATCGTCAAGGTGCGCGACTATTAAAGCAGAGATCACAAGTTCGAATCTGGGTTCATGCCACAGCCGTCCATGGCCAGGATTTCATGCTAGCTAATTGGCCAAGGTCCCAGGATGGTATACGCTCACTTCCCTGTCACTCACAGCAATCGTCAGCCAATCATAGGTGTCTGTGAGCTTAATTGTACAGGCTTTCCCTCAGAGTGTGTTGGACCACCTCCAAATACACATGCACTGTGCAGTTCAAATGGAGGCGGGTGGCTAGCATTGCATGTCACATAGGGTGCGTGTGCATTCTTTCACCACTCCCTGTTTGGTGGTGTTCATGTAATAGGGAAGGTACCATTGGATGGGTGAGAATTGGATACAAATAAAATTTGTGAGAAAATAGGGGGAAATTAAAATAAATAAATAAATAAATGTAAGTCACTCTGGATAAGGGTGTCTGCCGTCAGTTCAATTCATTTTCTATAACCGCTTAATCCTAATTAGGGTCGCGGGGAGGCTGGCGCCCATCCCAGCCAACTTCGGGCAAGGGCAGAGTACACCCTGGACAGCTCGCCAGGCCATCGCAGGGCGGAAACACGCCGACGGCTTTGCAGCCTACTCTTGTCGAAAGTCAGCAATGGTTTTTTTACATGCCTCACACCATAGACAGTGAGAGACATGGCCGGCCTTTGATAACCCAGTTAGCTCCACTGGGGAGGACAGTGACAACCTTGTGGAGAGTGGGACTCGAACCCCCAACCTTTGGATCAGCGATCCAGTGCCCAATACCACTAGACCACCACTGCCCTCGTCTGCCGTCAGTGTAACTACAAATATAATCCTCCCTGAATCACCAAATTATTGCAGTGGAAGGGTTTAAGTGTACCAATGATCCTGAGTGTTATGTTCTTGAGGGGTCATCATGCCCCTAGTACGATCATCCAAAACAAACAGGTCCTGGGTGAAAGGCCGGACTAATCGAAACTAAGTTCCGATTGCAAATGTAAATATAATGAATGATGTTATCCAACAAGCCATGATCTTTCATATAGATGTAAATTTGGAACTGGTGCCTGTGCTAGTGGTGTAGTGGTTAACATACGCCTCATGGCAAGATGGTTCCGGGTTCGAGTCCTGGGCACAGCATGGGTGTCTCTTGTGGGGAGTTTCTATGTTCTCCCTGTGCTTGTGTGAGTTTCCTCTGGGTACTCCAGTTTCCTCCCACAGTCCAAGGACATGCTAACTGGCTGTATTAAGCTGACTCAAGGTGTGAATGAGAGCGTGAATGGTTGTGTGTGTTGCACTGCAATAGTCTGGCAAACTGTCCAGGGTATACCCTGCCTACACCCAGTGTCAGCTGAGGGACGCTCCAGCTTCCCTGGAACCCTGAAAGGATTACGTGGTTTGGTTTGTTTGTGCTGGCTGTTACAAGATAGTAAAGGGAAGGCTGCAAAGATATATCACAGTTTTTTTTTCACAAGATGTACCCTTGAAATATTAACACAGCTGGTGGATTTGCTGTGCACGGGGAGCCTCAGGACAGTTGTTTTACGCTGATATTGAGTCCAATTGGTATATTTACTATTTACACCCAGCCAAACTTTACACATCGATCTTCGGTTTAGACCGACCAAATACTGCATGTTTGTGTGTGTGTGTGTGTGTGTGTGTGTGTGTGTGTGTGAGTGTGTGTGTGTGTGTGTGTGTGTGTGTGTGAGAGAGAGAGAGAGGGAGAGAGCGAGCGCGTGAGAGAAAGAGCGCAATGAATGCTCTTCGGAAGGAGAATTTCTTTCAGGTATTGCACTCACCAGAATCCTGTCTTCTGATTTGCCATTTTTGGTTTCAAGCTTGACACCACGGGCGAACTTGATGTTAGACTTGTCGACAAACTTCGTGATGCTGTCTGTTGGGAAAAAAAGAGAAGCAAAACATTACTGCGTGCTCCCTCCATCTGGCAATCAGCCTGACATACATACACAGAGTCAACCAAGCACATCGAGTAGATATGCATCAGCAATCCACAGACGCACAACTTTTCACGCCTGGGCCTGATGTCAGCATTGCAAATCCTACAAGAAATATCAATACTGAGGGAAAGCAAAGCAAATACATGGTGACTTAAGTATCTTATCAACACTACTAGAGATCGAGTTGTAACCTTTTTGATGACATAAAAAACCCTCAGTTTTCATATACATTGATCCCCCGCTACTGCAAGCTTCAGTTTCTGCGGCTTCAGTGCATCGCGGGTTTTTCAAAAATATTCATCGAAAAGTAAAAAATAAGAAAATTAAGGAAAAATAGGGGGAACATTAAGGAAAATGCCACAAAACAAGTCCAATTATGCAAAAAAAAAAAAAAAAACCCCAAACAAACAAAAACAAACAAAAAAAACCTAAACCAAAACCTCCAACAAAACTACTTACATTTTTATGTGAGATGTGTGTGTGTGTGTGTGTGTGTGTGTGTGTGTGTGTGTGTGTGTGTGTGTGTGTGTGGGCACGCATGTCTGAATGTGTGTATATTTATATTTTATTTACATCTTATGCATTATTTTTGAATGTTTAATTTTTATTATAAGCATTTATAGCATTGAATATGTATTTATTGATATTATATACACATATACATGTACGTGTACGTCAGGTAGGGGAGTCGATCGTACTTTGCGGAAATCTGTGTCACGGGGGGTTCTCGGTACCCATTAACCACGGAAAGTGAGGGATTCCTGTATATCAAAATAGTCCATCATTCATTCATTCATTTATTCAATTGCCAAAGTATATCCAACCATGACCATGGGGAGGCTGGAGCGTATCTCAGTCATCTCAAGACTCAGAACAGCGTTCCAGTCCAATGCAGGACCAACATACGTAATGTTTTACACTCTCCTACTGGGAAAGCTGGAGCCTTCCTCAGCCAACACTAGGCGAAAGGTCTGGTTCAACATGAACAGCTGAACAGACTATTACAGGACCAACCATTCACATTGGATGCTTTAGATGGTGCAGGATGTTCACAAACACTATAAGATCACAAAATCACAAAAATTCCCACGGGAACGTGCGAGGCTAGAGCGTCACGCGTCTAAGCCAATCAGCTTGTGAGATTGAGTTGAGTGGGCAGTCCCTGCCTGAACTGGGACTGAAGGACGGGCACTTCAGTCTGTCGTTTGTAAATAATAGACGCAGCCTGCCTTGGGTCCCTGCCTTCCGCTTGGGTACATGCGAGTTTCAGCGCGAATTTTGAATTTTTTTATGAATATTTTTTTGATTTCGGACACTTATGGAAAATACCGCGATGCACCGAGACCGCAAACTTCAAGTCGCGAAGTGGCAAGGGATGACTGTATACACACACACACACACACACACACACACACACACACACACACACACACACACACACACACTCCTAGAGTGCGTTTTGGAAAAACTAATTAGCCTAATTTGCATGTCTTTGAACAGTGGGAGGAAACTGGAATATTCAGATGAAACTAATGCAAGCATAGCCCCTCACTAAGCCTTCGAATCAGACCCAATACCTTCTCGTTGGAAGGCAAACTATGTCACCATGCCGCCACTATGTCACATGTTCCTCTCTATAGCTTAACATTGAAAATTTCTCTGTGTTATCTGGGTGGGAGGGATGAATAATGTGTCAATCACAGAAAGCTAGCCAATCATGAGCATTTGTGAGCTAAGGAATACTAAAAAGAGGAGGAAAGCACTTTCATTTTCAAGAAAAGAAAAAAGTGATATTAGCTGTCTTATGTTTAGTGTTGGGTATTGTTTCAATTTCTGCTTACTGAGTCCAATTTTTATTGATTCTGAGTTTCAACTCCAAAATCAAATGTTGATTGTATTCATTTGGCAAACTGCTTTATTATACTATGGTCACAGGCAGGCTGGAGTCTATGTCAACCAACTCTGGATGAGTCATTGTACCCCCTGGACAGCCACTACATCACAGGGCGAGCACACACCCAGCCATTCAAAGTCACCCCTCAGGACAATCTGAAACAATCAATTAGCTTAGTGTGCATGTTTCTGGACTGTGGGAGGAAACCAGAGCATCCAGAAGAAACCCATGCAAGCAGAGGGAGAACATGCAAACCCCACACAAAAACATTCTCACCGAGATCAGGACTTGAACCCAGGACCTACTTGCTGTGAGGTGAATGTGCAAACAACTACACCATCGTGCATTCCGTGGCAGATTTTTATTATTTAAAGTGTTCACTGAACGTTCACAAAAGGAGTAGTAGTAGCCCATCGGATGCACTGTTCACACGTTCAGTAGTTGTACTTGAAGGGACCAACTTTTGTTCAGATGCAGCTCTTTGGCAGGCTTCCATTTTTCCAATTTGATGTAGCCAAGCATGCTCACACTTGAACAAATGGAGATCCTGGTGGCTCATTGTGGACGTCCTGGCATACATGCAGCCAATATTTGATTTCTTCATAATTGGTTATCGTGGTTAGTAACTCATAAGCAGGGACAGTACCCAGTATTGCTCTTTTGGTTCCCAATCCTACTTATTATAGGGAAGAACTCAGTAAGGGCTGAGATTTAGCCATAGCTCAGTTAGAGAGAAAAATATTTTATACATGCCCTTATGTATAGCAGAGCTCCCAAGCAGAGCATTGACGGTCAAGGAATATGGCTTGTATGGTTGGCCCCTGTGTATCCAGGGTCTGCACTTGACCACCACAGGAAACCCTATAAGGGTGCTTGGCTGATTGACTGTTATGTATAACTAACTTGCATGCTGACGATGATAGGCAGCAATAATAATAACAATAATTAAAAAATAATAAAATAATAATAATAATAATAATAATAATAATAATAATAATAATAATAACAATTCATACATACATTCATTCATTCATTTTCGGTCATGGGGAGGCTGGCACCCATCTCAGTCAACTCTGGCTTCTCTGCAACTACTTTGATGAAAGTCAGCAATGGTTCTTTTGCATGAACCTCTCACCACAGACAGTAAGAGACATGGCTGGCCTTTGATAACACAGTGTGTTGGACTGGGGAATTAATAATAATAATAATAATAATAATAATAATAATAATAAAGATTTATTATGGGGCAGTGGTGGTCTAGTGGTAAGGGCGCTGGATCGCTGATCCAAAGGTTGGGGGTTCAAGTCCCACTCTCCACAAGGTTGCCACTGTCCTCCCCAGTGCAGCTAACTGGGTTATCAAAGGCCGGCCATGTCTCCCACTGTCTATGGTGTGAGGAATGTAAAAGAACCATTGCTGACTTTCGTAAAGAGTAGACTGCAAAGCCGTTGGCGTGTTTCCGCCCTGTGATGGCCTGGCGAGCTGTCCAGGGTGTACTCTGCCCTCGCCCAAAGTTGGCTGGGATGGGTGCCAGCCTCCCCGCAACCCAAATTAGGATTAAGCAGTTACAGAAAATGAACTGATGATGAACTGAAGATTTATTATTAATAATGAAACTGAAACCCAAAAAATAGAAGCTCATACACCACCACTCAGACTCGCACAGAAAAAAACCCACCATTTATCTCAAAAACCACCCTTGCAGGGAAATAAGTGTTCATGGAGAAAATGTCGAAATCAGAAGCTTGGCAGAACATGAACTCATGAAACAGACACTTACACTAACAAGACAGGTGGTACAAATGAAAGCGGGAGGTGATACTAATGAAAGGAAAGGCAGTGAAAGGCAAACCCAGTCTTGAACAATCGTTAGTAGAGAGAGACACATCTATCGGGAGGGTAGCATGGTGATACAATGGTTAGCGCATCTGCCTCACCGCAAGGAGACCTAGCTGGGCTTGATTCCTGGGCTCAGGTGTTTCTGTGTGGAGCTGGCAATTCTAGTAGAACATATGTATCCCCGAGTTAGCTGAGATGGGCATCGGCCTCCCCACGACCCTAGTTAGGACCCTAGTTAAGGCACTTGGAAAATGAGTGAATGAATGACATATATTGAAGACTCTGCTTTTTGACAGTACATAAAATTTATATAGTAACCTCGGTGACAATATCTCACATCATCTGGCAGGCGTGTTCCTCATAGGCTGCATGAGTGTACAGGCTGGGCTGGAAAGAAATCAGCCCCAGCCGACCTTCTTGTTTATGCTATTTCTTGAGCATGACACTCATATAACACGCTTTATAACAAACTGTTCCAGTTATAATAAAGAAACTACATATCAATAGTGGGGCAGGTGACGCAGTAGTTAGAGTGATGTGCTCATGATTGGAAGGTTGTGAGTTCAAATCCCACCGAGACCCTCACTGTGCTAAGACCCCTGGGCAAGGTCTCAACCACAAGTGTGCCTCTGTTCACCCAGCAGTATAAATGGGTACCAGTAAAAAATATACTGGGAAGGTAACCTGCGATGGAGGTTGAACTCCTGGTTGCTTCACGCTATGGAAACCGGGGATAAGCACCGGCCTGATGACCCACTATGGCTCAGCTGTAAAAACCCAACAGACTTTACCTTTTACATATCAATAATGTCTCTCAAATGTTTTTAAAATAACCCCGAACTTGGGCAGTGGTGGTCTAGTGGTATAGGGCGCTGGATCGCTGATCCAAAGGTTGGGGGTTCGAGTCCCACTCTCCACAAGGTTGTCACTGCCCCCCAGTGCAGCTAACTGGGTTATCAAAGGCCAGCCATGTCTCCCACTGTCTATGGTGTGAGGCATGTAAAAGAACCATTGCTGACTTTCGTAAAAAGAGTAGGCTGCAAAGCCGTTGGCGTGTTTCCGCCCTGCGATGGCCTGGCGAGCTGTCCAGGGTGTACTCTGCCCTCGCCCGAAGTTGGCTGGGATGGGCACCAGCCTCCCCACGACCCAAATTAAAATTAAGCGGTTACAGAAAATGAACTGATTATGATGATGATGAACCCCGAACTTTGAAATCACTCATCCCCGAGATACGACAATGCCCTAGTGTGATCCTACAATGGGGCAATTATATGCAAAGAAGGGAAAGTGAAAAGAATGGGGGAGGGGAGGGGAGGGGAGGGGAGGGGGGCAATTATTACAGCCTATTAGCGCAGGGTTATTAGGTGTAATTCACAACGAAAGAGAGTGAAGAAAAAACGCACGTGCGAATTTGCCACAACGTGCATAACACGCACAATCGCGCGCGCGCGCTCACACACACACACACACACACGCGCGCGCGCGCGCACACACACACACACACACACGCAGACATACACATAGGGAAGCCCGGCCGCGCCTTGTTACCAGAGACCCTTCCTTTTGCTCTTCGGGTTAAATAAACGAAGTAGTGGTCCTGCATCAACACACACACACACACACACACACAGAAAGAAAGAGAGGATCTCTCCTATTAAATCATCTCTGCACATCCATAAACCTTGCTCTTTTGAATTAAATCCCAAATCTGTTTGCGCGTGCGTTCCCTCCCGCTTCTCCCGTGAATATGTGTTTGCGCTCCCGGTTCCCGTTCACGCCACTGCGTCTGATCTCACCGTCCAGATCCCGATGAGCAGCATCAGCCCGTAACGCTACAGATCCGCTCGAGCGGATGAAGTGAAAGCCAACAAGGATGTCGGACACGTTGATCTATTGTTTGCTTTGATTTTTTTTTTTTTGCTTGTTTTGTGTTCTGATTTGTTTTTGCATCCCTCACCTGTAAGGTCTCTGGAGATGCTGGGGAAACACGGAGCGGTGATGTCTTTCGAAGCCATTTCCACCTTCTCTTCCACCTTCTCTTCCACCTTCTCACCCCGTTCAGTGATTAAACGGCGCAGGATTCAGCTCTCAGTCAATGCATTCCGCCAATACGGCCCTGATGAGCACTCTCTCTCTCTCCGTGAGCCACTGAGAGAGAGAGCGAGAGAGAGAGAGAGAGAGAGAGAGAGGATGCAACGTGAGACACACTGGACAAACCAAACACCAAGGATGAACCTAAAGGCGGAGCACTGTCCTGGGGTGGCCGTGGCCACTCTCAGATATCATTGGCCAGCCCTGATGAGCTCCAGAACACATTTTGAAGAATTTGATTACAGTTGTCTTTAATATGTAACATGCATTTGTATAATCACATTACTGTATATACATCATTTTATATACATTACTGTACTGTCCATATGTCTTCGACCCATGCAAAGGAATACCGTAAAGATTCCTTCATAAATAATCAAATTATAAATTTAAATGCTTTAAATGCTGCGATAAAATGCATAAGTAGTAATAAATGCTACAAAATCAGTACTGGGCAGAACAGTAGCATAGCAGTTAGCACGTCCGCTGGCTGTCCTGGGATCGAGTGTGCACATGTTTCCTGTGCTTGTATGGGTTTCTAGTGGTTAGGGCGCAAGATCACTGATTCTAAGGTTGGGGGTTCAAGTCTCCATAAGGTTGTCACTGCCCCCACCCCCCACCCCCACACACATCCCACCCCCCACCCCCACACACATCCCACCCACCCCAGTGCAGCTAACTGGGTTATCAAAGGCCGGCCATGTCTCTCACTGTCTATGGTATGGTGAGAGGTTCATGTAAAAGAACCATTGCTGACTTTCGTAAAGAGTAGAAATGTGCAAATCAGATGATTCGCTGTGGCGACCCCTGAGAAAGGGAAAAAGCCAAAAGGATAGAAGAAGACTCTAGTTTGTAGTGCACATTATGATGACTGGCAAGTTCCAAATTGCCCCTCGGTGTGTGTGTGTGTGTGTCTGTGTGTGTGTGTGTGTGTGTGTGTGTGTGTGTGTGGCTTTATAACCTGCAATGATATGCTGAGCTCGTCAGTGTGCAGCTTTCCTTCAGACAGATTTGGCTGAGATAGGCTCCAGCCTCCCCTCAACCCTATTAGAATTTAATGGTTTGGTAGTTGACTAATGAATGACAAAGCCAACATTTCGTGTAACAGCCTCCGCTTAGAAAAAATAATTTCAGGTTTAATCCTACTCCTCTTTCATTTGCCGAACTGATTAATCGTACTAAGCATGCAGGGGGGCTGGAGCCTATCTCAGCCAACACTGTGAGAAGGAGGGGTACACCTTGAGCCAGAGCGTTGATGCGAAACCGTTCACACCCACAACCACAGCATGGGGCAATTTGAAAAAGACAACTATTCTAATGTGCATGTCTCGGGACTGGAGGAGGAAATGCAAGTAAGCATGGAAAGAAAGTGCAAACTCTGCACAGGGATGTCCTCGCTGAGCCTGGGACTCGAACATGCGAATCACTTTTCCACGCCTGAGATATGAGAGAATATTCATTCATTCATTTTATGAACTGTTTAATCCTATTTAGGGTTGCAGGGAGGCTAGGGCCCATCTCAGCCAATTCTGGGCGAGGCGGGGTACACCCTAGACAGTGTGCCAGGCCATCAAAGCGCCAACATTCACACAACCATTCATATTCACACTCACTCCTAGGGGCGATTGCTGTGAGGTGGATGTGCTAACCGCTACGCCATGCATGGTATAATATGGGCAGGAAATGAGCATATACGTTTGATTGAACACTGGAAAACCAGATGCAGCTCATCTGGAGCTTTTGATTGTTGCACTTGCTACTTTCTTTTGCAGCATACTATGCTCTAACATCCAATCATTTATTTATTCATTTTATAAACAACTTGATGTTAATTAGCGTAGCACTGATTCTGGTCCCATCTCAGCAGACTCAGAGCAAGGGTAGAGTACACCCTGGACAGCAGAAACCCCGATGATGACTATGCAGCTGTTCTTGATAAAAGTCAGCAATGGTTCCACAGACAGTGAGAGACATGGCTGGTCTTCGTAGTTAGTTGCACTGTGTGTGTGTGTGTGTGTGTGTGTGTGTGTGTGTGTGTGTGTGTGGCGGGAGTCCCAAACATTTTTGTTAAAATTAAATTAACTGCAGGATGTGCTTATCTTGATGGAATGTTTACACTGTAAATATGAGGACTTCCTTTTGTTCTCTCTATTAATCCATCCTAAAAATGTGCACCGGGGACATTGGCGTAGGGGATAACACTCTTTCTTCATAGCAGGAGGATCCTGGGTTCCAGCGAGGGCGTTTCTGTGTGAGGCTGAATGTTCTACCAGTGCTCACAATGGGCTTCATCATGGTGCTCTAGTTTCCTCTCACTGTCCAAAGACATGAACATGAGGCTCATTGTCTGTTCCAACTTGCCTCTAGGTGTGAGTCTGAATGGATGTGAATGGGAACTCAGGTGCATACCCAGGCAAATTGAGAGGATTAGGAAAATATCTGGCAACCAGTCTTGTAAAAAAAAAAAAATCCTTGCCAAGAGAACTTGATGGCAATAGAGTCACCTAGAGTGACTCTGACTGACTGAAGGGACAAAATGTTGAAAAGCATGCAGGTAGGTAAATGAGCTGTCCTAAATCTCCCTCCAAGATGCAAATGGAAACCTGGATGGTAATAGACTGGAATAGTTGTGGCATATTCCTACACTATGGGGTGTAGGTGTAGAACATAATTTCTTTATTGTACATTAATTACAACAACAAGCTACATCTACAATAAATAATACTTCAGAACTTGTTGTATCACTGAAATGGTGTGGAAATATTTGCACATATGAAAACCGAATGAGTGAAATTTCGAAATCTTTGATGTTCTTCATACCCATGAGCTCAGGTTGATTTATGCCAATCACCCGTAAATTATCAGGTGCGTACATGGCAAAGCTGATTTGCATTTGGTGACTTCAAGACTCCATGAAAGTCAAAGCTCACAAGCTGAAATGAAAGTCAAATAAAATTGATATGGAGAGGGTTTGGAGTAAAAGTTATTTTGAAGGTTTTACCAAAAAGGGTGGCAGAAACGATGATATATTTGGGTATCAAAACCAAATTCATTCATCCATTTTCTGAGCTGCTTAATCCTAATGAGGGTTGCATGGCAATGACGCCCATCTCAGCTAACTCTGGGCGAGGGCAGCGAACAACATGGAGCTCGCCAGGTTATCGCAGGTCAGATATACGTTGATGCCTCGGCAGCTACTCTTGATGAAAGTCAGCAATTGTTCTTTTACATGAACCTCTCGCCACAGACAGTGAGACATGGCCGGCCTTTGATAACCCAGTTAGCTCCCCTCCACCAGTCCACCACTGCCCCAAAACCAAACTATCTACAGGTAACTTTTTACAGTACAATAGCCAGCCAGGTGGAGTAGTGTGAGGCCGGTGGCATAGTGGTTAGGGTGCTGCGCTCATGTTCAGGAGGTTGTGTGTTCAAATCCCAGTTAGACCCCCCCGGGCAAGGTCTTAACTACAAGTGTGCCTCTGTTCATCTAGCAGTATAAATGGCTACCAATAAAAAATATACTGGGAAGGTAACCTGTGATGGACCAGGAGGAGTTGAACTCCTGGTGGCTTCAAGCTACGGAAACCGGGGGTAAGCACTGGTCCGATGAGCCACTATGGCTCAGGTGTAAAATGCCAAACGGACTTCACCTTACAGTGGAGTAGTGGTTAACATGTCCACCTCACAACAAGAAGGTCCTGGGTTCAATTCCCAGCTCAGGCGGTTCTGTGTGGAGTTTGCATATTCTGCCCGTGCTTGTGTGGGCTTCCTCCAGTTACTCCAATTTCCTACAGTCCAAACATGTGCACAGTAGGCTGAATAGCTGTTCTAAATCACTGCTAAGTGAGTGTGATTGCTGACCCTGCGATGGCCTGGCGAGCTGTCTGTCCAGGAGCTCCTCCACCCTCGCTCAGAGTCAGCTGAGATGGGGCCAACATACCAACAACCCGAATAAGGATTAAATGGTTTATAAGAGGAATTAATGAATTTCTTCAATAGCCTGATGGGAAAATGGTCAGCATGCCTGCTTCACAGCAAAAAGGTCCTAGGTTCGAGTCCTGCCCTTGGCGAGTTTGCATTTTACATATTCCCCCCGTATGTGCCCCGCCACAGCAAATCATCCGCCTCCATCTCATCCTGTCCTCTGCATCTTCTTTTCTGACTCCAACGACCTTCATGTCTTCCTTCACCACATCCATAAATCTCTTCTTTGGTCTTCCTCGAGGCCTTCTGCCTGGTAGTTCCAACCTCTGCATCCTACTGCCAATATACTCACTATCCCTCCTCTGTACATGTCCAAACCATCTCAATCTAGCCTCTCTGACTTTGTCTCCAAAACATCTTACATGGGCTGTCCCTCTGATATACTCATTTCTGATCCTATCCATCTTCGTTACTCCCAGAGAGAACCTCAATATTTTCATCTCCGCTACCTCCAGCTCTGCCTCCTGTCTTTTCCTCAGCGCCACTGTTTCTGAGCCATACAAAATCGCTGGCCTCACCACCGTCTTGTACACTTTTCCCTTCATTTTTGCTGGCACTCTCCTATCGCACATCACACCGGACACTTTTCTCCAACCATTCCAGCCTGCCTGCACACGCTTCTTCACCTCTTTTCCACACTTTCCATTTCTCTGGATTGTTGAGCCAAAGTACTTAAAATCCTCCACCTTCTTTATCTCTGCTCCCTGTAACATCACCGTTCCTCCTGGGTCCTTCTCATTCACACACATGTATTCTGATTTTCTGAGGCTAACCTTCATTCCTCTCCTTTCCAGGGCATACCTCCACCTCTCGAGATTTTCCTGCACTTGTTCTCTGCTCTCACTACAGATCACAATGTCATCTGCAAACATCATAGTCCATGGAGATTCTTGTCTCACCTCATCTGTCAGCCTGTCCATAACCATAGCAAACAAGAAGGGGCTCAGAGCTGACCCTTGATGCAGTCCCACCTCCACCTTGAATTCGTCGGTCACACCGACAGCACACCTCACCACTGTCTTACATCTCTCATACTTGTCCTGCACCACTCTAACATACTTCTCTGCCACTCCAGACTTCCTCATGCAATACCACAGTTCTTCTCTTGGCACCCTGTCATATGCTTTTTCCAGATCCACAAAGGCACAATGCAGCTACCTCTGACCTTCTCGGTACTTCTCTATTAACATTCTCAAAGCAAACATTGCATCTGTGGTGCTCTTTCTTGGCATGAAACCAAACTGTTGTTCACAAATGCTGACCTCTGCCCTTAGTCTAGCTTCCACTATTCTTTCCCATAACTTCATCGTATGGCTCATTAACTTTATCCCTCTGTAGTTTCCGCAACTCTGCACGTCTCCCTTGTTCTTAAAAATGGGCACCAGCACACTTCTCCTCCACTCCTCCGGCATCTGCTCACTCTCTAGAACCTTGTTGAATGTTCTTGTCAGAAAATCTACTGCTACCTCTCCTAGACACTTCCATACCTCCACAGGTATATCATCAGGACCAACTGCCTTTCCATTCTTCATCCTCTTCAATGCCCTTCTCACTTCACCCTTACTGATCTTTGCTACATCCTGCTCCTCAATGGTCACCTCTTCGACTCTTTTTTTTCTCCCATTTTCCTCATTCATCAGCTCTTCAAAGTACTCTTTCCATCTTCCCAGCACACTTCTGTCATTAGTCAATATTCCCAGCACACACGAAACATCAATGATGGCTATGTTACCAAAATAAGATGCAAGATTTGCACCAAGTATATCGTACAAATTAGGGAGGAAGCTGTTCTACATTTATTAATTAATACCTTGTGAATTATCAAAATAATGTTATAGGGACAAAATAGAGATTCAGGTATTAATGTTAGCGGTTAGTGAGCGTTACAGTGAAAGCAATTAAAGGTTCCAGTTGGTGCTACTGTTGTTTGACATTTATGCTAATTGATAAAACTCTGCATGTTCATTTATTAAAGGTGTTCCAGTAGTTTTAAGATAACGATGATGATTATTTGTATTAAAATCTAATGTTTCAAAATAATCAGTTGTGTTGTCAATAATTTAATCCTTTAATATTAGAAATTTCAGCAATACATAAGAAATCATACACACATCTGCTGAACTTAAAATCACAAATCCAATTGATTCAATAACACGTGTTTGTTTAATAATTTACTTTTACTTCAGGTAACTATTTTGTATAACCTGTGGGTTACGCAACTCATTTTCAGCTGAACGAACTTTGGGTTACAAGAGTCATTTACCTGTGACCCATAAGCTGGTCCCCCCAAATTTTTGAAATGTCGAGGCCTGCACATTAGGCTAATTGGCTTTTTCCCTTAACTATGACTGTTAGTATGAATGGTTGTGTGTGTTCGCCCTGCGATGGATTGATGAGCTTTTAAGGGTGTATCCTGCCTTCATCCAGACTTGGCTGAAGTCGGCTCCAGACTCCCCACAACCCTACTAGGAATGCGAGGGCCCCAGTAAGTGATTCGGCAAACGAATGAATGAATATAACAGCCTGTTTCCACATGTTTACACTGCTTTTAGCTAATCGTGTGTTAAAGCACTACCCCCCCCCCCACACCCCCCCCCCACAAAACGGGTGATATTCTTCTTCTATATCCACATTTGGATTAATGTTTCGATTCGTTATGTTGGAAGGTGAAACCGCCCTTCATCTTCAGCTGTCTCACAGAGGCCTGTGGATTTTATGCCCAAATAAAGCGATCCGTGGTTATCTCTCTTTACTAAATCCCCGGTTGCTGAAAGAGTTGCATCGTGTGATGCTGCTGCTCCCGTGCTTCAATAAGGATATTACTATTCTTCAGATGAAAAACTGCCTTGTTTTTTTTTTTTTTTGATGGATTCGGAAAAAAGTTCTATATTGATCTCTTGCGATCAAAATTTATCCAAACTTTTTGTCGGTAAAAAGGCCCGTCGCCCTTCGCCCAGACATGTGGAGAATATAACAGATCTCAGTTTAAGACAGTGAGCAGTACTTCCTTGATATTCCTACAGCTCATGTTGTTGTTGAGTCTCTGATAAGATTTCATGCTGTTGGTGACAGTCTTTACAGAGTCCCATAGTATATCTATTCATACGTTCGCCGAACCACTTCATTCTGTTACTGTCAGGTGTCTAGGGCCAACTCTTGGACAGCCTTTTGGTCCATTACAGGGCCAACACACACACAATCGCAAACACTCACGTCGAAGGGTAATTCGAACCAACAAATTAGCTCAACACGATACCGATCATAATGCCGATTTGAGCCAATTATATTCCAATGTTATTCGAGTGGCCATGTGATGGCCTGGCAAGTACCCCACCCTCGCGCAGAGTCGACTGAGATGGACACCAGCCTCCTTGTGACCCGAATTAGGATTAAATGGTTCAGAAAATGAATGAATGAATGTTATTCCAATGTCCAGTTACAATGTGGACTCATACAATGTATGTTCTCTGATTGTTAGCCAATGGGATTCTGATGTTTATTGATTGTTAGCCAATGGCATTCTGATGTTTCTTGCAATGTTATTATTCATACTGATTGACCATACCAATGTTGTGAAAATGTGTCCCTGATATTATATAAAAACAACACCCAAATTTACCAGAAAACTGAATGGAATATCTTCCGATGTTGCTCCTATTTTTTCCCCACAGTTTATATCAGTGTTACACCGATTACGACCGATATCTGGTAATGTAACTCGGATTTTTTCCTCCTGTTTCCCTGTACTTCGAACACAAACATGTCACATACTCCACAATATGTTTCTCTCTTGTCCAGAGTTGTTATTGGAATTCTACAATGTCCCGCAATGCTTTCCAACATGTGCCAATGTTCTCCGATTTCCTCCAGTGTAAGATCAGAAAATAGTTAGGACAAAAAGGGGTCATGATCAGTATCCTGTAAGTGCACCCTAACGTGCTCAGAGGGTGCTCAGAGGAATCCCATTCAAGCATTGTGGGGACATGCCAATTCCACACAGCGATTCAGTACCCAGGATTTTTTAGCTGTGAGGCAGACATGCTAACCTGTATACAATCTTGTCACCCCATAGTGCGAAAATAATGTTAAAAATTTTTAATCAACGTCACTCTGATTGTTTTATTTTTAAATTAAATAACACTAAATCCAGTCACATGACCCCTTATAGTGCACACAGTGGTGTATCCAAGTTATCGAAAGTTTTACCCCTTAAACATTTCTAATTGATTATCACCATAATTTTATTTCTTCATATTGGTTGAATCACTTGTATATTACCAGGTGTGTGCACAGCAGAGCGGATTTGCATTTGGTGACTTCAAAATCCCTTGAAAGTCAAAGCTCACAGAGCTGAAATGAAAGTCAAATACGAAAAGACATGGAGGAAATAGTGAAAGGGTTTTTCAAGGTTTTCCCAAAAACCCGAACCAAAATTTACTCAAACACACACACACACACACACACACACACACACACACACACACACACACACACACACACACAAAAAGAATTCTGGGATCGTTCCAATCAAAATGGATCACTGGCAACTCTAGAACCAACTCCAAATGAATTTGGGTAAGAGGCGGGTACTCCCTGAACAGTCAATAGGCAAACACAGTGCTAGACAAGGGCAGATCAATGTAGTGAGTTGACCTAATCTGCATGTGTTTGGACTTCAGGAGAGAACTGAAAGTCCCCTGAGGAAGCTAACATGACCAATGTCTCTCTATGCAATCTCTCGCTAATATGCAAACTTTACATCAAAATGTCCTTGTCACCCATGAAACTCAAATCCAAAATGTTCTCACTGTGAGGAGAGAGTGATTACAAATGTGCCACTGAGGTGGCATGTCAAACCAAACAATAACCTGGTGGCACTGGTGTACACACCTTATGTGTGCATTTCTCCTTGTTAAAGCACCTTTTACTTGTAAAACAGCACTTGGTCATTCGGCATAAGAGTCTACCATCTCATTCTGCAGGTGTTTGGTAGGATTTACATCTGGGCAACAATTTAGATGTGGCCCGTAGCCAAGGTGACGTTCTCTTCTTCCAAACCCAGATGTAGATTCGTGTTTTAAGTAGTTGTTGTGCTGAACTTTAGTTGTCTCACAGAAGTCAAAGTAGTCATCCCTGATTCCCTCTTTCTTTCTTAAAGATCCAGCTCAATCTGAGGAGAAGTAGTTGTAGTATGATGCCGCCACCCCCATGCTTCATCATGGGTAAGATTTGTTTAGAGTCTTGTTTTCGTTTCTCCTTCTTGGTCTTTTTTTTTGTTTGTTTTGTTCATAACCTAACTGCCACTCACTCACTCACTCACTCACTCACTCACTCACTCATTTGAACTGCTCAGCCCTGTGAAGCTGGTACCTCTCTCAGCTGACAGTGAACATAGGCAAGGTACACCTTGAACAGCTGGCCAGACCATAAAACACACACATACAACCTCACATTCGCACCAGGAGTCAATTTAGAACAGCCAATGAGACTGATGTGCATGTGTTTAGATTATGGGAGGAAACTGGAGTACCCCAAAGAAACCCACATAAGCATGGAGACAACATGCATACTCCACAAAGAAATGACTTCACCATGCTGGGACTGGAACCCAGGACCGTTTTACTGTTAGGAGGACATATGTTGGAGAACTATGTCATCGTGGCTCTCTAATCCTTGCTTGGGATAAATTAAATCATTAGTGCCACTAATGCTAGGTGTGTGATAATTAATTGAACCATCAACTTTAATATTGTTGATTAGTTCTGAGCACAGTTACATGACCCCGTATAAACTGGTGTACATAGTGGTGCAGTGAGGTTATTCGTTCATTCATTTTCTGAACTGCTTAATCCTAATTAGGGTCATGGGGAGGCTAGCGCCCATCTCAGCCAACTCTGACTGAGGGTGGCGTCCATCATGGACAGCTCGTCAGATCATCGCATCGCCAGTGAGGTTATTCGAAGTTCTTTCCTTAGAAACTATTCAATTTGTTTTTCACTTTTATTGTATTAGTTCTGTCATCCTTTCGGCATTTTCCCTTTTTACTCAGGAGTCGCCATAGCGAATCATTTGATTCACACATTTGATTTTGGCAGAGGTTTTTACGTCGGATGCCCTTCCTGTCACAACCCTTTTAGCAAGGGACAGAAACACGCTGACGACTTTGCAGCCTACTCTTTACGAATGTCAGCAATGGTTCTTTTACATGCCTCTCACCATAGACAGTGAGAGACATGGCCCGCCTTTGATAACCCAGTTAGCTGCACTGGGGGGACAGTGACAACCTTGTGGCGGGTGTTCATGCGTAACAAAAAGATCTGGCGTGATTTATCTTGAATTAATGTTTTATTTGCTATGTGGGGTAACAGGGGGATGTGTAGGCTTCATTTATTAATTTTCTGTAACCTCAGTTCATTTCAGTTCATTTTCTGTAACCTCTTAATCCTAATTAGGGTCATAGGGAGTCTGGCGCTCATCCTAGCTGACTCCGGGTGAGAGCAGAGTACACCCTGGACAGCTCGCCAGGCCACCTGGCTGTCAGCTATGCTGCTACTCTTGTCAAAAGTCCGCAATGGTTCTTTTATCCTCACACAATAGACAGTGAGAGACATGACCGGCCTTTGATAACCCAGTTAGCTGCACTGTGGCGATAGTGACAACCTGTTGACAGTGGGTCTTGAATCCCCAAGCTTAGGAACAGTGATCCAGCACCTTTACCACCAGGCCACTACTGCCATTGTGTAGACTTTCTTTTTTTAATTCTTGTACAATGTCTAGGAAGTGCTTCCAAATGACTGGACAACCACAGCAAATGTGATCAGGGACACAGGTAGGAGAGTACTTGGTGTGTCCTCTGGAAGGAAAGTAGATAAGGAGACTTGGTGGTGGAATGAGGAAGTGCAGGAGTGTGTACAAAGGAAGAGGTTAGCTAAGAAGAAGTGGGACATTGAGAGGACCGAAGAGAGTAAACAGGAGTACAGGGAGACACAGCGTAAGGCGAAAGTAGCAGTGGCTAAGGCCAAACAGAGGGCGTATGATGACTTGTATGATAGGTTGGATAGTAAAGAGGGAGAAAATGATCTATACAGGTTGGCACAGCAGAGAAATAGAGATGGGAAGGACGTGCAGCAAGTTACATTGATAAAGGACAGAGAGGGAAATGTATTAACTGATGACAGAAGTGTGCTGGGAAGATGGAAAGAGTACTTTGAAGAGCTGATGAATGAGGAAAATGAGAGAGAAAAAAAGAGTAGAAGAGGTGACCATTGAGGAGCAGGATGTAGCAAAGATTAGTAAGGGTGAAGTGAGAAGGGCATTGAAGAGGATGAAGAATGGAAAGGCAGTTGGTCCTGATGACATACCGGTGGAGGTATGGAAGTGTCTAGGAGAGGTAGCAGTAGATTTTCTGACAAGAACATTCAACAAGGTACTAGAGAGTGAGCAGATGCCGGAGGAGTGGAGGAGAAGTGTGCTGGTGCCCATTTTTAAGAACAAGGGAGACGTGCAGAGTTGCAGCAACTACAGAGGGATAAAGTTGATGAGCCATACGGTGAAGTTATGGGAAAGAATAGTGGAAGCTAGACTAAGGGCAGAGGTCAGCATTTGTGAACAACAGTTTGTTTCATGCCAAGAAAGAGCACCACAGATGCATTGTTTGCTTTGAGGATGTTAATAGAGAAGTACAGAGAAGGTCAGAGGGAGCTACATTGTGCCTTTGTGGATCTGGAAAAAGCATATGACAGGGTGCCAAGAGAAGAACTGTGGTATTGCATGAGGAAGTCTGGAGTGGCAGAGAAATACGTTAGAGTGGTGCAGGACATGTATGAGAGATGTAAGACAGTGGTGAAGTGTGCTGTCGGTGTGACCGACGAATTCAAGGTGGAGGTGGGACTGCATCAAGGGTCAGCTCTGAGCCCCTTCTTGTTTGCTATGGTGATGGACAGGCTGACAGACGAGGTGAGACAAGAATCTCCATGGACTATGATGTTTGCAGATGACATTGTGATCTGTAGTGAGAGCAGAGAACAAGTGCAGGAAAATCTAGAGCGGTGGAGGTATGCCCTGGAAAGGAGAGGAATGAAGGTTAGCCTCAGAAAATCAGAATACATGTGTGTAAATGAGAAGGACCCAGGAGGAACGGTGATGTTACAGGGAGCAGAGATAACGAAGGTGGAGGATTTTAAGTACTTAGGCTCAACAATCCAGAGCAATGGAGAGTGTGGAAAAGAGGTGAAGAAGCGTGTGCAGGCAGGCTGGAATAGTTGGAGAAAAGTGTCCGGTGTGATGTGCGATAGGAGAGTGTCAGCAAGAATGAAGGGAAAAGTGTACAAGACGGTGGTGATGCCAGCGATGTTGTATGGCTTAGAAACAGTGGCGCTGAGGAAAAGGCAGGAGGCAGAGCTGGAGGTAGCGGAGATGAAAATGTTGAGGTTCTCTCTGGGAGTAACAAGGATGGATAGGATCAGAAATTAGTATATCAGAGGGACAGCCCACGTAAGATGTTTTGGAGACAAAGTCAGAGAGGCTAGATTGAGATGGTTTGGACATGTACAGAGGAGGGATAGTGAGTATATTGGCAGTAGGATGCTGAGGTTTGAACTACCAGGCAGAAGGCCTCGAGGAAGACCAAAGAAGAGATTTATGGATGTGGTGAAGGAAGACATGAAGGTCGTTGGAGTCAGAAAAGAAGATGCGGAGGACAGGGTGAGGTGGAGGCGGATGATTTGCTGTGGCGACCCCTGAAGGGAGCAGCCGAAAGTAAAAGAAGAAGAAGAAGTACAATGTCTTGTGGTTTTTCTTTTTCCCAATAGCGCTTCAAGCACTTCTATTAGGGTCGGGAATGGGCTGGAGCCTATCTCAGCCAACACTGGGCAAAGATAGGGTACATCTTGAACAGCTCACCAGTTCACTGGATATTAAAAATAAAAATGGCTTAAAGGGATTTTAACATCAGTCCATGGAGTGCAAACACACACTTCTAAATGAGCTCACATGTAGTCTATTACAGATCCGTGTTTCAGATTCAATGTGGTATTAAAACCATGTTTTAAAAGACTATCTATGAACCCACTTCCCAGAGTGTAAAGATTCATGTTTAAAATGAATTTACCTGTAGCCTATTACTTGTGCGCCCTCTACTGATATGTTTCATTAAATTACATCTATTTCCTTTCAATGCTGCTCTGTATACAGTACAGTATGGTGGTGATGATGGTGGGGAAGAACATTGAGGACTTTTAATTAGATTTTTTATGACACTGTTGTTAAGGAAACACCAAACTTACAGAGATACAGCTTTGAGGTGTTGTTTGGGGTGCACTTTTAATCCATTTAAAATTACTTCCTTCTTTATTTTCCTTTCGGCTTTTCCCTTCAGGGGTCACCACAGCGAATCATCTGCCTCCATCTCACCCTATCCTTTGCATCTTCTTCTCTGACACCAACGACCTTCATGTCCTCCTTCACCACTTCCATGAATCGTCTCTTTGGTCTTCCTCTAGGCCTTCTGCCTGGTAGTTCCAGCCTCAGCATCCTATTACCAATATACTCACTATCCCTCCTCTGTACATGTCCAAACCATCTCAATCTAGCCTCTCTGACTTTGTCTCCAAAACGTCCTACATGTGCTGTCCCTCTGATGTGCTCATTCCTGATCCTATCCGTCCTCGTTACTCCCAAAGAGAACCTCAACATTTTCATCTCTGCTACCTCCAGCTCTGCCTCCAGTCTTTTCTCCAGCGCCACTGTTTCTAACCCATACAACATCGCTGGCCTCAACACCGTCTTGTACACTTTTCCTTTAATTCTTGCCGATACCCTCCTATCACACATCACACCGGACACTTTTCTCCAACCATTCCAACCTGCCTGCACATGCTTCTTCACCTCTTTTCCACACTCTCCATTTCTCTGGATTGTTGAGCCTAAGTACTTAAAATCTTCCACCTTTCTTATCTCTGCTCCCTGTAATCTCACCGTTCCTCTTGGGTCCTTGTCATTCATGCACATGTATTCTGTCTTACTGAGGCTAATCTTCATTCCCCTCCTTTCCAGGTCATACCTCCACCTCTCTAGATTTTCCTACACTTGTTCTCTGCTCTCACTACAGATCACAATGTCATCTGCAAACATCATAGTCCATTAAAATTACTTCCTATTAGTAAAAATTGTAGGGGCAGTGGTGGTCTAGTGGTATCGAGCGCTGGATCGCTGATCCTAAGGTTGTGGGTTCGAGTCCCACTCTCCACAAGGTTGCCACTGTCCCCCCCAGTGCAGCTAACTGGGTTATCAAAGGCCGGCCATGTCTCTCACTGTCTATGGTGTGAGGTTCAGGTAAAAGAACCATTGCTGACTTTCGTAAAGAGGAGCTGCAAAGCTGTCCGTGTGTTTATGTCCCTTGCTATAGGGTTGTGTCAGGAAGGGCATCCGATGTAAAAACCTATGCCAAATCAAACGTGTGATTCATTCTTTGTGACGACCGCTGATAAAGGGAAAAAAGCCAAAAGGAAATATCATTAATCAAAATTGTGGGAGGTACAGCGGTGTAGGGGTTAGCACATCTTCCTTTCAGCAAGAAGATCCTGTGCTTGAGTGCTGCTCTCGGCTTTGACATTTCTGTGTGGAGCGTCCATGTTCTTCTTATGCCTATGAGAGTTTTTTCCGGGTACTGCAGTTTCCTCCTACAGTACACAGACATCCACATTAGGCCAATTGGCTGCTCCAAATTGATCTGTGGTGTGAGTGTGAAAGGTTTTGTGTGTGTGTGTGTGTGTGTGTGTGTGTGTTGACCTACGACTAACGAGATAGGCTGAGAGAGTCACTAGCCTCCCCGCAACCCAAATAATATTAATCACTTTGCAAATGAGGAAGTGAGTGATTTGAACAGCTGGCGGCACATCCACTTCACAGCAAAAAGGTACTGGGTTCAAGTCCCAGATTTGACAAGGGTATTTCTTTGTAAAGTTTCTACAATCTGAGCTTTTCTATCAAAGTATTCTTCGTCCTGTTTTATTCCGGAATAGTGTCTATTTCAAACAGTTCTTGGCAATCAAATGTTATTGTAAACAGCATGTATATTTAGCAGGAGCCCCTTATCCAGAATGACTGAGTAATGCAGGTAATTTCATAACAGAAAAGGAAAAAACCTATCATGGGCTTATAGGAAGTAATGAAATTTGATATGAGAGTTCATGGCTAAGTTAATTAACACAGTTAAGCTGCAGCTCACCTCCATATTCTCTTTCCTTACTAGTGCCATGACTTGCAATGTGGTTTGTTTTTAGGGTAAAAAGCATGTGACCTCTGGAGATAAAAAGTTCAAATACCGATGACGCCACAACCACCACATTTGGGAACCATGAGAATATAATTGGCCATGCTTTCTGAATAGGAGGGATGGCAAATACAGACTGAATATTTATGAAGCTTGCACAACCCCTGTGGCTGGAAAACTAACCCCAATGAGCAATAGAAACGCTGAAAAGCCAATGGATCTGACATACAAGTTTTTGGTCTGTGGGAGGGGAAAGGGGGCACCCAAAGGAAACCCACACACGATGTAGGAGGCCAGTTCTACACAAAAGACCCCCATCAGATTTAGACCAAGATTTTTTGTCGATAAGTCATTCGTTCAAACCACTGAGTCACTGTGCGCTCTTAAGTTTTATTTAAATAATATACGTTATTTCTCATTATTAAATCATTAATTAATTTTAGGTGATAGGATCAGAAATGAGTATATCAGAGGGACAGCCCACGTAAGATGTTTTGAAGACAAAGTCAGAGAGGCTAGATTGAGATGGTTTGGACATGTACAGAGGAGGGATAGTGAGTATATTGGCAGTAGGATGCTGAGGTTGGAACTACCAGGCAGAAGGCCTCGAGGAAGACCAAAGAAGAGATTTATGGATGTGGTGAAGGAAGACATGAAGGTCGTTGGAGTCAGAAAAGAAGATGCAGAGGACAGGATGAGATGGAGGCGGATGATTTGCTGTGGCGGCCCCTGAAGGGAGCAGCCGAAAGTAAAAGAAGAAGAAGCCATCATTGATGTTTCGTATTTCGAAGTCGTGTTTAAACGGATATTTTCTGAATGTTTCGGCTTGTATCAATATTGTGTCTGCAGCCATGTTTGTTTTTGTTTACAACACATGAACCCATTTTTGGCAGTGCGGGGTATCATTAAGGAAGTGAAATATGAACAAGACTGTTTCATTATTCACGGGTTTCGAAAGACCGCCGACTGGTCGCAGGACTGACCGTCGGTTCGCGTCCATTGTCGAGGCTTGTAAATGTGCATGTCTTTGGACTGTCAGAGAAAATCGGGGTACTTGGAGAAAACCCAGCACATACGGGGGGAATCTGTAAAATGCAAACTCGCCGAGGGCAGGACTCGAACCTAGGACCTTTTTGCTGTGAAGCAGGCATGCTGACCATTTTTCCATCAGGCTATTGAAGAAATTCATTAATTCCTCTTATAAACCATTTAATCCTTATTAGGGTTGGTGGTATGTTGGCAGTAGGATGCAGAGGTTGGAACTACCAGGCAGAAGGCCTCGAGGAAGACCAAAGAAGAGATTTATGGATGTGGTGAAGGAAGACATGAAGGTCGTTGGAGTCAGAAAAGAAGATGCAGAGGACAGGGTGAGATGGAGGCGGATGATTTGCTGTGGCGACCCCTGAAGGGAGCAGCCGAAAGTAAAAGAAGAAGAAGGTGGTGTAGCAGTTAGCATGTCTGCCTCACAGCAAGTAGGCCTGGGGTTTGAGTTCCGAGCTCGGGTGTTTCTGTGTGAACTTGACATGTTCTTCTCTGTGTTTGTGTGTGCTTCCTCAGGGTAGTTGGGTTTCCTCCCATAGTTCAAAGACATGCACCTTAGGCACAATGGCTGAAGTTGTCAATTGCAAGTAGGTGTGAATATGAATGGTTGTGTGTGTTTTGGCTCTGACAAAATAGTTTAGTTCATTTTCTGTAACCGCTTAATCCTAATTAGGGTTGCGGTGAGGCTGGCACCCATCCCAGCCGACTGCGGGTGAGGGCAGAGTACACCCTGGATAGCTTGCCAGGCCATCACAGGGCGGAAACACGCTGACAGCTTTGTAGCCTGAAATGGTTCTATTACATGCTTCACAACATAGACAGTGAGAGACATGGCTGGCCTTTGATAACCCAGTTAGCTGCAATGGAGGGGGGGTGACAACCTTGTGGAGAGTGGGACTTGAACCCCCAACCTTAGGATCAGTGATCCAGCACCCTATACCACTAGGCCACCACTGCCCACAAGAGAGTGAGTGAATAATTATCACTCAATGAACCAGAAAAAAACAGATGAGTTTCTGAAGTATTTATTTATTATTGGGATATAATAAAAACATAATACAGTACTGTATTAATAAAACTAATAAAAAGAATACTTTTAACATGAACCTTCATGATGAACCCATGATTTTTATATTTTAATCTTGAATTTGATGTGACTGGAATAATGGGGAATTAGACATGATTGTGTGGACAGTATTAAGTTCTTGGGCATGAACATTTCATCTGACCTGTCCTGGTGTGTTAACACCTTACATATATTGAAGAAGGCCCAACAATGGCTTTTCTTCCCCAGGAAGCTGAAATGTACTGGACTCTCCTCTCAGCTGCTCAAGTACTTCTACAGCACTACAGTAGAAAGTTGTCTGTCTCAGTGCAACGCTGTGGTACGACAGCTGCACTACTAAGGACAAAAACGACTTGTCCCCGGGTGGTGAGAACTGCACAGGGGATCATGGGCTGCCATCTATCAGATCTGGACACAATACTGTATATGCTGTCCGGGTCTAGAAGAAGGCCGGCTGCATCGTGGCGGATCCCACACACCCAGGAGATGGACTGTTTGTACCACTTCCTTTGGGAAAGCAGTACAGAAACATCAACACCAGCACAACCAGACTCAGAAACAGCTTTTACACCAAAGCAGTGAAAACATCAACTTTTTTACCACACCCTCACAATCACAATCACACACATAAGACATTAGTTCAGCTCTTTTTCAGTAACCACTTAATCCTAATTAGGGTCACGGGAAGGCTGGCACCCATCCCAGCCAACTCCGGGCAAGGGCAGAGTACACCCTGGACAGCTCGCCAGGCTATCGCAGGGCGGAAACACACTGATGGCTAGCCTACTCTTGTCGAAAGTCAGCAATGTTTTATTTTACATGCCTCTCACCACAGACAGTGAGAGACATGGCTGGCCTGAAGGGGGGTTGCTCGTTGGAACTCGAACCCCCAACCTTTGGATCATTGATCCTGCACCCTATACCACTAGACCACCACTGTCCTCTCATAAAACATCAGTTTATTGTAAAATGACATTGAATACACAAACTCGATGACTGTATTGCACTTGCATTCTAGTTTATTCACCTTGCTACTATTTATTTATTTACTTATTTATTCATTCATTCATTCCATTTCACAACATCTCAATGTACACAATGCATATCTGAATGTTCAGTCCTCATTCATAGGTACAGGGTTTACATTTCGATTTTATATTTTCACTGAAAGTTTAGTGTACAGAATTATTTGTGTTTATATTCTGCTCTAGATAGCGTTAATTACAGTTTATTGTCTCGCGTGCACCTTTCAATACTGAGAATGTTCACGAAGCTCCGCCTCTATAATCCGTGATGGCCTATGCCTATCGTTAATAAAATGACTGACAGAAAGTACATCCAACCACAAAGAAGCATTTTAAACCGGAAGCGAGTTTTTCAGATGGGGGTTTCTCAGAACCATTTCTTAGTTTTTATTTCTCATGCTTTTTATTTTTTTATTCTGCACTACTTTTCAGTTTATTTTACTAAAAAAGTCTTTGTCACAATGAACTTTCATTATTAAAATGCGTGTGAATAAATATGTTAATAAGCATACGTATACTGTATCGATAAACTAATAAATTTAAGTATATATAATTTAATTTATTTCCCTGGCATCTTATTATCAGTGACGGTTGCTAGGTGACACTTCGTACCATACACCCAAACTGGCTTTTTCGACCAGACAGATAGCTTGATGAACCAATCAGACTCCAGCATTAATTGTTTTCACCAATCAAATGTTAGTATTTCGTGACGTCTCGTGCGAGGTCGGTGTAGGTGTGAAGGGTTTGATGCAAGGGGAGTTTGTCCACGCCAGAGGAGGTAATGAAACCTTAAAATTATATATTAACATTTTAATACTTTACTTTACAGGGGAACATATGTGTGAGATGTATGATGACTAGCCTGAAAACTTTTTTTGAACCGTAAGACTCTTATTATTGCAGCTGACTCGGTCGGTAGATTATCTGAGTGGCAGCATGCTAATGATGTAGCTTTGGTTAAAACCTCAGAAGGTGTGTTCACTAGAAACCTTCAGTGTCCTGAACAGCACCCAGGTACTGAGTATGTATCATTCAGGATATCTGGAGGTTATCTCAGCTGGATTCAATCATTAACGGCGGAACGAAAGGAAGCTACTTGAATGTAATGTATATAAGTCAAAAATTTTAAATCTCCTTCAAAAACACTACACATTGATGCATCATCATATAAACTACAGGCCTGACTTAGACACTTCTCCAAATATCTTTATAATATTCAGGAATCGTTTAGAATCTACGGTTGGGTTTGAGCATCACCATTATATGTACTAATATTTGACAGTTTCGTGTTTGTGTGTGTGTGTGTGTAATATATATTTATTTATTAACTTAATTTTTTTTTTGTGTGTGTGTGTGTGTGTGTGTGTGTGTGTGTGTATATATATATATATATATATATATATATATATATATATATGTGTGTATATATATATATATATATATATATATATATATATATATATATACACACACACACACACACAAATACTTTATATTTTTATGTGTGTGTACAGAATACATGTGTATGGTGAGGTGACAGGGAGCAGAGATAAGGAAGGTGGAGGATTTTAATTACTTAGGCTCAACAATCCAGAGCAATGGAGAGTGTGGCAAAGAGGTGAAGAAGCTTGTGGGGTTGGAATGGTTGGAGAAAAGTGTCCTGTGTGATGGGAGGGTATTGGTGTTGAGGCCAGTGATGTTGTATGGTTCAGAAACAGTGGCACTGAGGAAAAGACAGGAGGCAGAGCTGGAGGTCGCAGAGATGAAAATGTTGAGGTTCTCTTTGGGAGGATGGATAATATCTGGAATGAGCACATCAGAGGGACAGCACATGTAAGACATTTTGGAGACCAAGTCAGAGAGGCTAGATTAAGATGTTTTGGACATGTACAGAGGAGTGATAGTGAGTATTCATTAAGTTTTAGAGTAAAAGGAGGATATTGATAAGTAGGGGGTGGAAATTGTTTGAGGCAAGGATGGGGTGTCCCCTCCTGTAGGGGGGGGGGGTCTGGAGGGCCACCCCCAGAAAAAAAAATTTAATTCATGTGCTCTGTGGTGCATTCTGGGCCCATATTTATGAGAAAATCAGACAAGCTAGGAGCAAATAAAACTAAAAGTTTATATTATAAAAAATAGTATTTGTTACAACAATAGTAGACTTACTACTTAAGGGAAAGTACATAAAACTTCTTATTTGAAAAAAATCGAACAGTTACCGAACCAATATCAAACATTTGTGAATCAAACTGCTACCCTAATCTGTCAAAACTGTTTATGTAGTATAATTTTAGGATGAATAAGATTAGGCTAGTTTAGTTGGGGGCTAGTTTTCGCTATTATCACTCAGTGCAATCAAGAAATAATTTGTTTTCGGACATGACATAAAACTTTTTTACATATTTCATGAGATACGGATCTTGAGTCGTTTCCACAACATATTTAATGTTGGTTGTTTAGATCTGCTTGAATCGCCATGCTTGTCAGTATGACTCACATCAGTTTGGACTATATTCTACCCAGGTTTGTACGATCCGTCACGATCTAGATCCGTCACGATCTAAATCTACACCGGAGTATAGGTAAATGGCGGCATGGATATAAAAAGCGCCGCGCTTTTGAATGAGGTAGCATAGTGCATCATGGGATATCGGAAGTGATCCGATTGAGAAATGATCAAAACAAGTGATCATGTTGTCAAGTACATAGCTTAACAAAGCCGTGAAAATGTTTTTATTAAAGATTATTATATTATTAAATATTATTATTTACTATTATAAAATATAACAGGTGCTAGGCTAATAGTAGCTAGCGCTGCCGCCGGCACTTAATCAAAAGTTTGTGTGTGTGTATATGTATGTGTGTGTGTTTGTATGTGTGTGTGTGTGTGTGTGTGTGTATATATATATATATATATATATATATATATATACATACACACACACACACACACACATACATACATATGCAGTGGAGCCTCAGTACTCGAACTTAATCTCTTCCAGACGGCTGTTCGGATTCCGATTTGTCCGACTCTGCTTTTCCCCATTACAAATAATGTAAATGGTCTTAATCCGTTCCGTCGTTTTTTGAACAGAAGTTAACAGTACCGTGACTCGTACTATAGGTCTGCAAATTAAGTGAAAAAATTATTGAATACAGTACACTATGTTTTGGTCTGTGTAGTGAGAGACTGTGTTTGATCCCCCCTCTCTCTCTTTGTGCGTGTTGAAGTCACACGTGGGTGGAGCGCTCAACACAAACCTGATTTCTCTTAATCACGAGCTATAAAGACTAGCAGCGTGTTCTTCCCGGTGCTAGAAGATTGTTCCTCTTCCCCGTGATCTCTCTGGCTCTCAGCTCCGTGCTCCATCAGTTCCTGCTTTAGTTTGATTTCTGTGTATCTCTGCATCTCTAACCGTGACTACGATTTCCCCGTGATCTAGTGCCTTCTCTGTGAACAATAAAGCGCACCCGATGCAGAGAAAAATCCTATCCAAACCAACATGAACCGCTGTGAAAAAGTACGCCCCCAAAATTCTATTCTCTTAATTTAATTCTATTATTGGGGAAAACTGATTTCAATTTCATGGCCACACCCAGGCCTGATTGCTGCCAGACATTTCTAATCAGAAGATCCCTAACATAAAACCTGTCTGACAAGGTGAGGTAGGCCATACTGAACACGCATCATGCCGCGATCCAGTGAGCTTCAAGAGCAAACAAGAAAGATTATAGCGATGTCTCAGTCTGGGAAAAGAATATAAAGTCATTGGTAAATCTTTGGGACTCCTGCAGACCACTGTCAGAGCCATTATCCATAAATGAAGAATGCATGGCAGATTGCTGACCCTTCCCGGGAGTGGCCAACCTAGCAAAATTACCCCAAGAGCATGGCGCAGATAAACCGGAGAAATCACAAAGGATCCAAAAACCACTTCTAAATAACTACATACCTCAGTTAATGTCCTTACACTTGCCTCAGTTAATGTTCATGTTCATGACTCCACTATCAGAAAGACACTACGCAAAAATGGCATCTATGGAAGAGTTCCGAGGTGAAGGCCACTGTTGACAAAGAGAATCAAGGCACAACTCGCTTTTGGGAAAATGTCCTCTGGACTGATGAAACTAAAATTGAACTTTTTTGGGAGAAATGCATCCCATTACATCTGGCACAAAAGGAACACTGCATTTGATAAAAAGAACATTGTGCCAACAGTGAAACAAGTGTGATGATCTGGGCTTGCTTTGCTGCATCAAGACTTGGGCGACTTGTCATGATTGATGGAAGCACGAATTGAATTCTGCAACCAAGAAATCCTGGTGAAGAATGTTCATCCAGGAGTTCGAGACCTCAAGCTAAAGCTCACCTGGGTTCTGCAGCAAGACGTTGATCCGAAGCACACCAGCAATTTCACTTCTGATTGGCTAAAAAATGAACAAAATGAGGCTCTTGGAGCGGCCTAATCAAAGTTCCAACCCGAACCCAATTGAGATGTTGTGACATTTCCTTAAAAAGGCTATTCATGCCCAAAACCATCCAATCTGGTTGATTTTAAACAATTCTGCAGAGAAGAGTGGGCCAAAATCCCATCACAGCGACTCATCGCCTCTTATCTCAAACACTTGACTGCAGTCATTGCTGCAAAAGATGGTTCAACCAGCTATTAGGTTTAGGGGGGCAATCACTTATTCATACGGGCCCTTGTAGGTTCAGATGTTTTTTTTGTTTTTTATATCCCCCTTAATAAATGCAGTTGGCACTGAAAAACTGCATTTTGTGTTTCCTTGTTTTATCTTTGTATAATATTTAGGCTTGCTTGATCTGAAATGGATTACAGTGACAAACGTGCAAAAAAATGTCAAATTGGGCAGGGACAAAAACATTTGCACAGCACTGTGTGTGTGTGTATATAATATATATATATATATACACACACACAGGGTTCCCTCGCTACTTCCTGCTTCAATTCATGCAGCTTCAGTGCATTGCTTTTTTTTTTTTTTAAATAAATAAATATTAATTGAATTAAGGAAGAATAGGGGGGAAACTGCGAGGAAAGTGCGGCAAAACAAGGCCATTATGCAAAAAAAAAAAAAACTCTAAACAAAAACAACCCAAAATCTCCAATCAAAACTACAGTTGGCCCTCTACTTACGAAAGTCTCTGAATACAAAAAGTCCAGGTTACAAAAAACATTTTCCTAAATTTTCATCCTCTTTTTACAAAAACAACCTCTTTATACGAAAAGCGCCAAACGCGCCATTCAAAGAATGCGCGAGTTGCTCTCTCATTGGCTGTCTCACAACATCCCACTACGCTGGCCTCCCACTGGCCAGAAAGCAGCTGAACAGTACCCATACTTCCTGTTGGTCACACATGTGAGAGAGGAGAGTTGAACAGGAATGTTGGCTCGAGAGTTTATTTTGAGATTGACCATTGCAGTGTTCTATTTCGTTTTTTCGTTATTTCCATCATGGACCCCGGAAATACAGTGACGGAGGTGATTATTTTGGAATGATATTGAAGCAGAAGGAGCATGAAAGCAGTGCTCCGTGGGACAAGACATCCGATCTTGCAAAGAAGCACGTTAATATTGAATCAGGATCTCTGATCTTTCAAACAGGTACTGTAATTCCACTTTAAATACAACATCCTGTCCATTTAAACATTTAAATACAATTTCTCCGTCGGCTCCGGGCTGCGTGTGGGCGGAGCCTGCAAAACACGACAGCGAGAGAGTTTTGCGTGTGAGAGAGATGGAGAGAGACAGTGGTGTGTGTATGTGCGTTAATAAAAAATGTTTAATAATGGTTTAATTAATAAATATGTTAATAAAATGTTTAAATGGTTTAATAAATAATCTTTTCCTTTTAACACATTTCATGCAAAATTAGTGTACTTTTATCATTTTTAAAGGGTTATGGGGTAGTCTTGGGAGCCTTGGAATGAATCATGTGTTTCACACTTAAAATGCGCCTCTACTTATGAAAACTCCAGGCTAAGAAAAAGGCCCTGGAACGGATTAATTTTGTAAGAAGAGGGCCGACTGTACTTGCATTGTTACATCTGTGTGCGTGCATGCATGCATGTATGTGTATTTACATGTTGTTGTTTTTTTCATGTTTGTTATAAGCATTTATAGCATTCACTATGAATTTATTGATATATAAAATGTACATATACGTCGGTTGGGGGGGGTGATCCAACTTTGTGGCTTTCAATGGTCTCGTGGGATCTCGGTCCCTATTAACCACAGAAAGTGAGGAGGGAGGGTGTGTGTGTGTGTGTGTATGTATGTATGTATATATGTGTATATATATATATATAATATAAAAAATATTACCAGTCAGAGCGCAGCCATAGTCCTTCGGGACTGACGAGGCCTAATAAAAGAATATATATATAAATATATTTTGATTGCCCCTTCAAAACAGAATAAATGTAGGATTCTGTAGTCACTTACCCTGCTGATGGGCTGGCTTCCACATCAATATAATTCCTGCATGTTTTCTTTTAAGATGCTCCTGCATCACTGTACTGCTGTTGGTTCAAGCCATTTCATTTTTACAAAGCCTGCATTCAACACATTTCCGGGGATTATGTAGATACAGTCTGCCCCCAACTTACGAAGAACCCTGTGTATGAAATCCCTGGGTTACGAAAAACATTTTCCTAAGCTTCTGTCCCCGAGATACAAAACAACCCCCTCTTACGAAAAGAAATTCAAACGCGCCAATCAAAATTTCACACGACGCATGAATTGCTCTCTCATTGGTTGTCTCTCAACATCCCGCCCCGCTGGCCTCCTGGATAGAGATAGAAGAAAGCTTCACTCTTTAGTTTTTAGTTTAGTTTTGTAAGTTGTTTAATTCAGTAAATGTTTAATAAATGTGGGCGCATTTGAGCTTATCTGGAATTCCGATCCTTCAAGGAATCAAATTAAAGTTGAGTTTGTCAAGCAGGGAATGCGCTTTGAATTCCATGTCTTGTGGGCGTGGCACGCAGCAAGAGCGAGAGAGGTGTGTGTGTTCATAATGTTTAATAATGGTTTAATTAATAAATGTTTAAATGGTTTAATAAATTTTCTTTTACTTTTAATATGTATTTCATACAAAATGGGTGTACATTTTATCATTTTAAAGGATTTGTGGGGGTTTATCCAGTCCAAAGACTGGAGCCTTGGAATGAATTAGGCGTTTAACATGTAAGATGCGACCCCTACTTACGAAATTCCCGATATACGAAAAGGGCTCCGGAACGGATAATTTCATAAGTTGGGCACCGACTGTACTGGCATTCTACTGAGCCATGTTTTGTAATTTTTATGAAGATGAAATAATGTCCTTTGATCTAGGTCTACAATTCACCCACTTTTTACAATTACAGCAAAGTGCACATATGACCCATCCATTCAACTCCGTACTGATTGACACTCGTCTGTAGTGGCTGATTTGCACAATAATCGTGTGGCTATTTGACAATGAAATTGCCAACACTTTTAATATTTGATTTTTATTGATTTTATCGCTTTGTTGTTGCAGCACTAAATATATCAGGTTAAGTGTGCATACTTCTGACATTTGTTTTCTGGGTGGCTGCAGCATGACTGTTCAAATCAGACATGGAGAAATATGAGAAGGTGAAGAAGATCGGTGAGGGCTCTTTCGGGAAAGCCATTCTGGTAAAGTCCAAGGAGGATGGTCACCAGTACGTAATCAAGGAGATCGGCATCTCCAGGGTGAGCTGCTCATGGTTCTTGTTGGCTAGATATCTATTTGCACATACATGGTCACACGCGCCCTGACACCTTTCGTTTATCTTTACAGATGTCGAATAAAGAGAGACAGGAGTCGCGCAAGGAAGTGGCTGTGTTAGCGAACATGAGTCATCCTAATATTGTGCAGTACAAGGAGTCATTTGAAGGTAAAAGTGTTTACGATATTTATAACGCTAATCTTGGCTGAAAGGGTTAACTCTTAAACTAAATATAGTGGCAAGTAACTGGACCACACAGCTCTGAATTAAAGAGGCTTGTAATTCAGTCGGCGATGCTTTGTTTCATATTTTTGTGCAGTGAACTGTCCAGGGTGTACCTTGTCCTAGCCCGGAGTTGGCCGAGTTGGGCACCAGCTTCCCTGCGACCCTAATTAGGATAATAGGCTTAATCAATGGATTATTTCATACTGTGAGATAACAGAAGTGTCATTACAGCAGGCCCAGCTTCATCGTTTTTTCCCGTCTTTGGCAGTGGTGTCCAATCTTATCCACAAAGGGCAGTAGTCACACCTTCCACCTGTTTCAATTACGGGTCATTTAAAAAATAAATGAATAAAAAACTAGATTGCCATTTGTGTTTCAGTTTTGAAGTGGGGCCGTCTTGGTGAGATCACCTTGCTTTAAGATCTCAAAATGGAGCCGGTGAACGCTCAAAAACGTCACAGCTCGAAAGCCTGGGACATTTTATTGCTGATGGTTAGAATGCCTTCAGTTCATTCAACTTTACCAAATGAATTAAAAAAAGAACTCTGCCTAGCTGGGTTTTTGACAACAAATGTTTTTAAATTAAATGTACATTGTGGACGTAATTTCCTTTATCACATTTTTGTTATTTGAGTTTGACTTTCAACAGTAAAGTGGTATCACGAAGATATCTGGCTTCAAAATTGAAACACTTCAGTTGAGTGGCTTTCCCCCTTATCTACCCCCCCCCCCCCCCCCCGAAAGAACAGTGATTAAAACAGATGAAGGTGTGGCTACTGCTTGGTTGACGTGAAAGCCTGCACCCACATAGGCCCTTTGCGGATAAGATTGGATACCCCGAGTTTTTGGTGAAAGTTTGCATTCTGAGTGCTTGGAGTTAGGCTTCATTTTTCACTGAAGGAGGAGGATGCGCCTTTCATTTTCACGAATGCTCAGGTTTGTACTTCTCGAATCCATATACAGTAGGCTTTTGTTTTTCGCGATGGTTCGGTTCCGGCCCTTGCTGAGGATCAAGAAAATCAGAGTTATTGGCGCAGTTTTAAAACCCTATGTATATTACATGAGCTAAAATATGTTTCTTAAACACTTTCTATAGACAGTCTTACTCATTAATACAGCAATAATGCAGTAAAATGTAGTAATGAAGTAAACTTTTTAATTTTGTACTGTGATATTTATGAATTAACTAATGAGACTCCTTACCTAGAGAAGATGCAGGGTGTTTGAGTGGCATCATGAGGCTTAAATAATTAAAAACACACTAAAAAATTTTACTTTGCAATTCAAGCAATCACGTTGATAACTTGTGCGTGAAGGAGGGGGTGGAAGAGGTGTATGCAGGAGGGAGAAACAAAAGCTCTCGGCCATTGGATAAATTTGAATCACGTGCCAGTTACTTCCAGGTTTGTCGCCAATCCATGAATGTGTGGATGCAAGCGCTGAACTGTGACTTGTCAAGGACCTACCTGTATCTGTCATAAAATTGTGGCAGGAAATCTTGTCAGTGATGCTTAATGGAGTTGTTTCAGCACACCATGTGACAGGCCTGGGTGAAGGAAGATGTGAGTCTTGGAATTGATCATGCAAATGATCAAAAAGAAATTCATACCGGATCGGTAGAGGCCCGGGTTAACAACGACCGCCATCACTGCTGTTAACCAACAGGGTGCTGGTGGAAATTGGACTACTGTTGGTTGAAGAAGGAGCGGCGGGAGGCGTGTCCGTAGGCAGAGAGAGGAGGAAAGGCATGAGTCTAGGACTGAGAGTAGGAACTTTGAATGTTGGAACTATGAAAGAAAAAGCTAGTGAGCTGGCTGACATGATGCAAAGGAGGAAGGTGGACATACTGTGTGTTCAGGAGACCAGGTGGAAAGGTAGCAAGGCGAGAAGCTTAGGAGCAGGGTTTAAGCTGTTTTATCATGTTGTGGATGGGAAGAGAAATGGAGTAGGAGTCATCTTGAAGGAGGGGTTGGTAAGGAATGTTCTAGAAGTGAAAAGAGTGTCAGACAGAGTGATGAGTCTCAAGTTAGAAATTGAAGGTGTGATGTTCAATGTTGTTAGTGCTTATGCCCCACAGGCAGGATGTAAACTAGAAGAGGAGGAGAGATTCTGGAGTGAGTTAGATGAAGTGATGCAGACTTCAATGGACATGTTGGTGCAGGCAACAGAGGGGATGAGGAAGTGATAGGCAGGTTTGGTATCCAGGACAGGAACACAGAAGGACAGATGTTGATGGATTTTGCAAAAAGGATGGAAATGGCTGAGGTGAATACTTTCTTCCAGTAGAAACAGGAGCATAGGATGACTTATGAAAGCGGAGGTAGGAGCACACAGGTAGACTACATCTTGTCTAGGCGATGTAATTTGAAGGAAGTCAGTGACTGCAAAGTAGTAGTGGGTGAGAGTGTTGCCAAACAGCATAGGATGGTGGTGTGCAGGATGACACTGATGGTGAGGAAGGTGAAAAAGGCAAAGGCAGAGCAGAAGACAAAGTGGTGGAAGCTGAAAAAGGAAGAGTGTCGTGTTGTCTTCAAGGAGGAGTTGAATCAGACTTTGGGTGGTCAGGAAGTGCTTCCAGATGACTGGACAACCACAGCTAATGTGATCAGGGAGACAGGTAGTGGAATGAGGAAGTGCAGGAGTGTGTACAATAGAAGAGGTTAGCTAAGAAGTGGGACATTGAGAGGACTGAAGAGACTAAACAGGAGTACAGGGTGACACAGCGTAAGGCGAAGGTCGCGGTGTCAAAGGCCAAACAGAGGGCGTATGATAGGTTGGACAGTAAGGAGGGAGAAAATGATTTATACAGGTTGGCACAGGAGAGAAATAGAGATGGGAAAGACATGCAGCAAGTTAGAGTGATTAAGGACAGAGAGGGAAATGTATTGACTGATGACAGAAGTGTGCTGGGAAGATGGAAAGAGTACTTTGAAGAGCTGATGAATGAGGAAAATGAGAGAGAGAAAAAAAGAGTAGAAGAGGTGACTGTTGAGGACCAGGAAATAGCAAAGATTAGTAAGGGGAAGTGAGGAGGGCATTGAAGAGGATGAAGAGTGGAAAGGCAGTTGGTCCTGATGACATACCGGTGGAAGTATGGAAGTGTCTAGGGGAGGTAGCAGTAGATTTTTTGACAAGAATATTCAACAAGGTCTTAGAAAGTGAGCAGATGCCGGCGGAATGGAGGAGAAGTGTGCTGGTGCTAATTTTTAAGAACAAGGGAGACGTGCAGAGTTGTGGCAACTACAGAGGGATAAAGTTGATGAGCCATACGATGAAGTTATGGGAAAGAATAGTGGAAGCGAGACTAAGGGCAGAGGTCAGCATTTGTGAACAACAGTTTGGTTTCATGCCAAGAAAGCGCACCACAGATGTAGTGTTTGCTTTGAGGATGTTAATAGAGAAGTACAGAGAAGGTCAGAGGATGCATTGTGCCTTTGTGGATCTGGAGAAAGCATATGACAGGGTGCTGAGAGAAGAACTGTGGTATTGTATGAGGAAGTCTGGAGTGGCAGAGAAGTATGTTAGAGTGGTGCAGGACATGTATGAGAGACGTAAGACAGTGGTGAGGTGTGCTGTCGGTGTGACAGAAGAGTTCAAGGTGGAGGTGGGACTGCATCAAGGGTCAGCTCTCAGCCCCTTCTTGTTTGCTATGGTGATGGACAGGCTAACAGACGAGGTTAGACAAGAATCTCCATGGACTATGATGTTTGCAGATGACATCGTGATCTGTAGTGAGAGCAGAGAACAAGTGCAGGAAAATCTAGAGAGGTGGAGGTATGCCCTGGAAAGGAGGGGAATGAAGGTAAGCCTCAGTAAATCAGAATACATGTGTATGAATGCCAAGGACCCAACAGGAACGGTGAGATTACAGGGAGCAGAGATAAGGAAGGTGGAGGATTTTAAGTACTTAGGCTCAACAATCCAGAGCAATGGAGAGTGTGGAAAAGAGGTGAAATGTGTGCAGGCAGGTTGAAATGGATGGAGTCCGGTGTGATGTGTGATAGGAGGGTATCGGCAAGAATGAAAGGAAAAGTGTTGAGGCCAACGATGTTGTATGGTTTAGAAACAGTGGCCCTGGGGAAAAGACAGGAGGCAGAGCTGGAGGTCGCAGAGATAAAAATGTTGAGATTCTCTTTGTGAATAACGAGGATGGATAGGATCAGAAATGAGTACATCAGAGGGACAGCACATGTTAGAGGTTTTGGAGACAAAGTCAGAAAGGCTAGATTGAGATGGTTTGGACATGTACAGAGGAGGGATAGTGAATATATTGGTAGTAGGATGTTGACTTTGGAGCTACCAGGTAGAAGGCCCAGAGGAAGACCAAAGAGAAGTTTTATGGATGTGGTGAAGGACATGAAGCCAGTTGGAGTAAGAGTAGAAGATGCAGAGGATAGGGTGAGATGGAGGCAGATCGTTTGCTGTGGCGACCCCTGACGGGAACTGCCCATAGGAAAAGAAGAAGAAGCTCTGCATGAGCTAATGACCTGACAGAGAGCAACAAGCTCCTGATGGTGGTTGTGATGTACCTTGTACTAGGAAAGAAGGCACTAATATTTTTGTTTGTTCTTTTGTAGAGAACGGATGCTTGTATATTGTGATGGACTACTGTGAGGGCGGTGACCTGTTCAAGAAGATTAATAACCAGAAAGGTGTTCTTTTCCCTGAAGAGCAGGTTAATATAGACCTACAGTGTACACACTTTGAGTATAGAAAAACACAACCACCTTCAGAAGGTTCAGGAAAAAAAGGCTACAAAAATATAAACGAACAACTTAAAAGGCTTCCACTGTTAAAGTTGTATACAGTCGGCCCCCTACTTACGAAGACCCCTGGGTATGAAATCCCCGGGTTACGAAGATCATTTTCCTAATTTCTGTCCCCGCGATACGAAAACAACCCCCTCTTATGAAAAGAAATTCAAATACGCCAATAAAATTTTCACACAACGTGCGAGTTGCTCTCTCATTGGCTGTCTCTCAACATCTGCCCCACTGACCTCCCAGATAGACAGAAGGAAGTTTAACTCTTTAGTTTTTATTTAAATTTTTTAAGTTCTTTAATTCAGTAAATGTTTAATAAATGTGGGCACATTTGAGCTTATCTGGAATTCCGATCTCTCAAGGAATCAAATTAAAGTTGAGTTTGTCAAGCAGGGAATGCGCTTTGAATTCCACGTCTTGTGGGTGTGGCCCACAGCAAGAAAGAGAGAGAGAGAGAGAGAGAGAGAGACGCGCGCGCGCGCGTGTGTGTGTGTGTGTGCGCATGTGTGTTAATAAAAAATGTTTAATAATGGTTTAATTAAAGAATATGTTAAAATGGTTTAATATGTTAATAAAATGTTTAAATTGTTTAACAAAAAAAAAAATTCTTTTAACATGTATTTCATGCAAAATTGGTGTACTTTTATCATTTTAAAGGGTTTATGGGGTTTATCCAGTCCACAGACTGGAGCCTTGGAACGAATTAGGCGTTTAACATGTAAGATGCGACCCGTACTGACGAAATACCCGCAATACGAAAAAGGCTCTTTCATAGATAGGGGGCCGACTGTACTATGTATTTTTCATTTTCATGAATTTGTTTTTTAACTTTAAACTGTGCTACTGTGTAATGTTTTGGGGAGGTTAAGCCAATGAGGTGCTCAGCTTTTGCAAAGCAGAAATGATGCAAGTATATTTTTCAATTTTGTCAATTTTTTTTTTTTTTTTTTTTTTTTTTTTTAATGGCAGAACTTAAATTTTTAAGTCAGGAAGAGTCCAAATTTGAATCCACTTGAAGAGTTACAGGATTTAATAGATTTTATGAATCAATCATGCAAAAGTTTTTGTGAAGGGCACAAACTACACCACACAGCTTTCAGTTTTCTTCAACTGTGAACTGACTAACACAAAATTAGAATCGTAATAGGGAAAAATGTAAAATTAAACCACCAAAAATGTCAGTTTGATTTTATTCAATTTTTTTTGTTCATGAGGTCAAGTCAATTTATCATTGTATTTCTATGTCCTTCAACTCACTTTGTCAAGCCAAATAATTCAATTCAATATTTAAAATGGAAGCAATATATCACATGACCGTTTCATGATTTTTGGGGGATTTTTTTGTTTTTTTGTGAAAAAAATTTGAGTTGACTATTTTAGTACTTATCGACGGTAGTATTTTCAGATTCTGTCCCTGTGCTCACACTTTAGGGTGTTTTTATACGTGTAACGGTTTTATTCTCTGAGCTTCACTCATTCCTAATTTTTGTCCTCCAGATCTTGGACTGGTTTGTGCAAATCTGTTTGGCTCTCAAACACGTCCATGATCGTAAGATCCTTCACAGGGATATTAAGTCACAGGTACATAACCTGAACTCATATTAATCACGTCCAATCTTTTTGTGTACAAATGAATCAAAGGTTTATAACGGGTTTTTATCTATTGAAAGAATATTTTCCTGACGAAGGATGGTACAGTACAGCTTGGGGACTTTGGGATCGCCAGGGTTTTAAACAGGTATGATGGTGTCTGTTTGTTTAAAAAGGGCGTGTTGAATGAGTTTTAATGTCATTATTGTGATTTGATGTGTTTTTGTGTGCAGTACTGTGGAACTGGCCAGGACCTGCATCGGCACACCATACTATCTTTCTCCGGAAATTTGTGAAAATAAGCCATACAATAATAAAAGGTAGTGTGAAGATTCTGCTTGATGTATAATATACGGTTACTGTGTCAGGTAGTTGGGCCGGTAGCGTAGTGGTTCGGGTGCTGCCCTCAAGATCAGGAGGCTGGGTGTTCAAATCCCACTGAGACCCTCACTGTGCTGAGACCCCTGGGCAAGGTCTCAACCAAGTGTGCCTCTGTTCACCCAGCAGTATAAATGGGTACCAGCAAAAATATACTGGGAAGGTAACTTGCGATGGACTAGCGTCCCATCAGGGGGAGTTGAAGTCCTTAGTTGCGTCACGCTACAGAAACCAGGGATAAGCACCGGCCTCATGAGCCGCTATGGCTCGGGTGTAAAAAGCCCAAAGGACTTTACCTTTACTGTGCCAGGTAACATTTTGGATGCACCCTATCGTTCCAAATTGAATTAGATGTCGTATATTTCATAATCATTATTATGTATAAGTATACTTCTCTCTCTCTCTCTCTCTATTTCTCTTATTGCATGTCGACTCCTCATAACCCAAGTTGCCCTTGTATAACAGTGTCTTCAAGCATAGTCCTCTAACCACCCTGACCCATGGCTCACGTCACTGGTCCTGCTGTATCTCGGTGCCACTCGTGTTATACTTTCATATCACCGATTCTCATAAACCATTCAAAAATTACACAAGCAAATGGTGAAAATGAACAAAGTTTTATGATGAAATTTTCCCATGATTAAGAAATATATCAAGAAGAAGAAATATATATATTTTTCAACACGTTTGGAATCTTGTACAATGCAGATGCAATAGCTGGATCTTGTAATGGTCAGCATATCGTCATCTGTTTCTGTAATCAGGTTTAAATCTGAAGTGGGTGTGGTCTAGAAAGAAAGATTGGTGTACAAACAGATCACAAACTTTAGGGTTTTTTTTTTCTCTCCCTCATGTTCTCCCTAATTTGGTCGCACCCAATTCTCACCCATCGAATATTGAAGTATTACCTTTCCTATCATACACTATCACCACACGACATGCCCTTCATGACATGTAATGACATTTGTTTACTACTTTTACAAAAAGATGCGCATGCATCGATGGGGCGGTCTAACACGCTCTCGGGGAAAGCTCTATCCACCCCTCGTGCGAATGAGCTCACAGACACCCATGATTGGCTGGCAATTGCTATGAGTGGTGGGAAAGTGAGCATATGCAACCCCCCTCAAGTGGGTGGAGAGCACTTTCCCTCGGAGTGTGTTTGGCCGCCTACAAATTCTCTCTACAGTTTTTAAAGAGGCAGGTGGAGGCATTGGACACAACAAACCCAGCCACCTTTTAAAACGACATGGAAAGTAAAACCAGACAGTTTGTCCAAGTGCCCTAATAGTTGGTACTCTTTCAGGCCAAAAGAGGATAGTCAGCCCACCGTTGCGGTCTGTATTTACCACGTGTCACCTGTCAAATTAGAATACAGTAGACCCTCGTTATTCGCGGCGGTTTTGGTTCCAAGGGTTTCTGTACCCGGAAGTAAAACCCCATGTATCATATTACGTGCGCGAATGATCGGAAGTAAAATACTATGTATCTTTTACAATATGCTTCTCAAACACATTCTATAGACAGTCTTACTCATTAATACAGTATTAATGTAGTAAAATATTGTAACGATTAAGAAAGTTTTCAATTTTTACTGTTATATTTATTGATAAAATATAAACATTATAGGGCACATATATAATGTGTGTATGTGTATTTTATATATAAAAGGACACGAGCGGAGTATATTTTTTTTCCATAAACTCTACAGCACTGTAGATTTCAAAAATACCCACTCGGGGGAGGTATTGCATTATATTTACGTACTTGCCTTGCATTATATCAGGGGTTGGAAACCCGGGTCTCCGGAGGCGCATGCGGCTCTTTCACCTCTCTGGCTTTCAGGGGTTAGAGAGTTAAACCAGCTTTCACCTGGATGGGAGAATCTGTCTAAGGCACAGTCCTGCAACAGTCAGGTACCCACAGGTACCCAGTGGGTACCCTTCCACAAATGCCCTTTTAGGGTTGAAAATTACATAAATGAAAATTAAGTCACGGATGTGGGCGGATATTTATTTGATGTGGGCGGGGTGATTTTGTGTGCATGTTTTTGTGGACATGCCTATCAGCTACATTGAGTCTCAGTGTTTTTGATCTGCTGTGCTGGTGGATTTCCAAATTATTGTGATCATGGCAAGGAGTGCTGTCACCATCAGCAGCGCAGCCAGCGAGAGATTTTTTTCCACGACCGGGATTTGTAATCCAGGAACGGAAATCACAGCTGAAGTAAGAGACGGTGAGATTTGTTTATACACAGCAATCTCCGAATTAATTAACTCTCCTCCCAGTGACAAAATAAGACTGGGTGTGGTTCAGTCTCCACTCTGAGAATGGGTCGTTTAGTGCAGCATTAAACATTAATATTTATTTAAAAGAATGTTGAGCAGGTTCCTTCTTAAAAATAAGTCTTCGTATACTTTTCTGTGTTGCTGTCATTTTTGTAAATTAAAACTATGATAAAACAACATTAATATAATGAATAAAGAAAAGAAAATCCCATGAAGGGCGTGATGGTGAATTAGGCAACCCAACCCGTTAACACATCAGGCGCAACCCGTCCCTTGCTTCGTGGGATAGATATTCTTTTTATTGATGAAAATAGAAGGAGGACTCCAACACATTCATTTATTTTCTGAACCATTTAATCCTAATTATGGTCGTAGGGAGGCTGGCGTTTTTGTTTTGTTTTTTTTTTAAATCTAAATGTTTTTTGTTGCAAGCAGAATTGTAATTTTATTGTCTCTGTAGTCATTTAAATCAATGCAACACATTGTTGTTTTATATTAACATTTATATGCAGTGCTATTTGATTTTAAATGGCAAAAATGGATTTGTTGCTCCCAGTGTTTTCTTTAATGTGGAAAACGGGTCCCAATGGCTCTTTGATTGGCAAAGGTTGCCAATCCCTGAACTAGAAGTATCCAGAATACTAAGGCAGGTTCCATTCTGATGATGACCTTGTGTATACAACATTCACCTTCTTAGCACTTCTGCAGCAAAATGTTTTCCTTCCTGAATCATTTCAAGCAGTTCTACTTTTTCATGCAGCGTCATTACCTTTTTCTGGCACTTCTGCGCCTTACCAGAAGTCTGAGAAGGTGCACAGCGTTTCGGTGGCATGACTGAGCTTAACTGTAATTAAAAACATGCACACTTAAAAAGCACAGGCACAAAGTGTGCGCGAATTAGGGAAAAGGGGCGTTACATCATTTCAACCAATCAGCAGGAGGGAGAACAGCTATTGGCTTAATTTGAATCACGTGACAGTTTCTCGGCAATTCGCGAATATGCAAAGCTGCGAGTGCAAAACTGCAAATGGTCAAGGGCCTACTGTAATTCATTCAGGTCCATCCATGTAGAGATGATGATCCAGTGGGAGGGGGAATTCGTATAACCTAAACCTCTTAATTCTCATGAAGATTTTTTGCGGATAACTTGTTTAAAATGTCTACAGATTGTTGCAAAAAGGCCTGAAAGAATGCAAGTGCAAAGAATGATGCTGTTGATTTGCCACCAAATGGATAGTTGCCGTGTGTGCATGTGTGTGTGTGTGTGTGTGTATATATATATATATATATATATAGTGTGTGTGTGTGTGTATATATATATATATATATATATATATATATATATATATAGTGTGTGTGTGTGTGTGTGTGTATATATATATATATATAGTGTGTATATATATATATATATATATATATATATATATATATATATATATATAGTGTGTGTGTGTATATATATGTGTGTGTGTGTATATATATATCTATATATATATATTACAGTAAAACCTCCGCTGACGAACGCTTAAGCTCACGAACTTTTCGCCTCAAGAACATTAAATTTGCGAGCATATTGTCTCTGCTGACGAACTAGTTTTCGGCGGATGAATCAAACCACGCGGTCGAACAGCGCCACGGTGGCGACCACGAGAAGCTGACGCACGCTCACGGCGTCCCAGTTAAATCACCCCTTTCTTTGAGTGCGGAAGTGGTTTGTGTTTGCTAGACATTTTGGACCATATTGAGTGTACTTTTGCTATTATGGGACCGAAAAGACCCCACCACAGGCGGAGATCATTGAAAAACACGAACGAGGTGTGCGTTTGTGTGACTTAGCGTCCCAGTACCAGTACGCCAAGTCTACCACCATCCTTAAGAACAAGGAAGCTATTAAGGGTGCGTGTGTGGCTAAGGGTGTTTCCAAACAGTAGGCGTTTCCAAACACTCCTTCCAAACAGTAAGTCCCTCCCTCCCTCCTCCTCCCACTCCATTCCATCAAGCCATCAACTACCATCACAAAGGTAAATAAAACGACTTTATTATACAGTACAGTTTATTTCTTTAATTACAATACAAGAGCACATTTATTATACATAAAATAAAGTATATTTTTGTGTAGTTTTAAGGCTTATTTAGTAGAAAATTATGTTTTATGGGGACCTGGGAACGGATTATTCTCATTTTAATGGTTTCTTATGGGAAATAAATGTTCGGAAGAAGAACTTTTCGCCTTACACACACTTTCTGGTAACCAATTATGTTCGTGAGCAGAGGTATCACTGTATATGTGTGTGTGTGTGTATATATATATATATGTGTGTGTGTATCCAGTATTCAACGTAATAAGCCCCCCCCCCCAATGTTTTTGATCGTACGTTTAATAACCGCCCATGTGTACTGCGAGCGAAATCGTGGAACAAACTTCCCAATTTTATTCGATCAGTCTCTGTAACGGTAAAATGAGGCGTTCACTGCCTGCAAAAGTTAGTTTACATGGCATATCAAGACCCCCTGCCACTGGGGAATGTCTACAATGTTCATCAGTAAAAGCACATTTGATTGTTCCGTCATGCTTTAAAAACAGGAAAATATTTTGCTGTGTTCTCTTGGTAAATGTCCAACAACCGATGAACCATTAGAAACTGCTACAGCAAAACTATGGGATGCTCTGAATGAATGGAGCTACGAGCCAGATATGGACCTCTCAGAAAGTGATGACTATTTTTTCACCCGATTCTCCTGCTCATTAACTTCATAAATTTAAACACGTTCTTGGACATGTGCTTTTGTTTATGTTCGTGTTGACTGGTTCAATGTGTGCCATACGCTAAAGTTGACATTAGTGTTGGCTGGCTCAATTTTACTTCTTGAAAAATATTAAATGAACAGTATTGTGAAGGAAAATTAATTGGTCTTTAAAAAAGTGCTTTTTTGTTTGTTTGTTTCAGCTTTCATGTAAGCCGTTTGGTTGATAAAACAAATACCTCTTTTATTGTTCTATTATTCATGTTTTCCACCTCGATGGTAATAAGCACGTACCCTTCCACTCCACTGGTAATATTTTAATAAACGCCCACCCACTCCAATTTTTTTTAAAGCACCCTGGGCGCTTATCACGTCAAATAGTGAGTGTGTGTGTGTGTGTGTGTGTGTGTATATAATATATATATATATATGAGGGAGAGATCTTTGGCTGGAAACCAGATTAAAATCATATTTCCTTTCTCTCAAAAAATGTAATTGTATTAAAAACGTTATGATATCGTGGTTCATGCGAGTCTGTGTTTATTTACTCGACCCACCCCAACTCCTTTTGTCTTTGTGTGCTAGTGACATTTGGGCGCTGGGATGTGTCCTGTACGAAATGTGCACTCTTAAGCATGCTGTAAGTATTAAAGAGTCTGTTGTATGTTACTCCTCATCTGTGTGTGTGATTGCAACCCGTTAGTTGTTGGCTCTTATTACCTGGATGAATATTAAAGTCAAGTCTTTCACTGGCTTCCACTGTATAATGAAATGGACTTGCTTCAAACGGCCTGTGTGTGTGGAATTTAGTTTCCTCAGCTCCATTAATTAAAGATGGAGTGATAAGAGTGCAGCGCTCCAGGGAAGAGCTTTGAATTCACTGAATTTTAGCTGAAAAAGATTTTCTTTGATACTGTAGTGAAGTCATCTGACAGCATACCGAGCCTGTTTGATCCATCAGTGTGTATGAAGTTCAAAGTGAATATCCATGGTAATTTATTCCGTGTATGTGTGTGTGTGTGTGTATATATATATATATATATATTTTATTTATTTATTTTTTTTCTTGTGTGTGTTTCTTGCACCCCCCCATTCCCTTCCAGTTCGAGGCCGGGAACATGAAGAATTTGGTGCTGAATATCATCCGAGGTTCGTACCCCCCAGTGTCGATGCATTACTCTCAGGACCTGCGTGCTCTTCTGGTCCTGCTGTTCAAGCGCAATCCACGGGAGAGGCCCTCTGTTGGTGCAATACTGGGCAAGCACTTTCTCGCCTGCAGAATTCAGAAGTTTCTCTCGCCACAGGTTAGACACACCCCTTTATGGACTAAGCATCTAAATTGGGATGTCTGAGAGGCAAATTTAAGATGTTCCTGGAGAATGATTTCTGTCCGGGTTTTTTTTTTTTTTTTTTTTTTTTTTTGTGAATTGATTTATAAATTGGTCTAAACTGTAACTTGTAAGCGTAAAATTAAAATATTAATTTAAGCAGCCATTGTGCTAAAGGATTTTTAAGTGAACTTTTACATTTTTTTTTTTTACTTGTGTTTTTAATAGTCATTTTCATAAAAAGTGTAAAGGGATATGGATCGGAGTTCTATTTTAGCTAAACTATGCTTGGATATGATTGGGTTTTTTTTTTAATTCTACTGTCAAGATGAAGTAATCAAGATGAAGTAAGTTCGGGCAGTGGTGGCCTGGTGGTATAGGGCACTGGATCGCCAATCCTTAAGTTGGGGGTTTGAGTCTCACTCTCCACAAGGTTGTCACCCCCCCACCCCCCCCACCCCCAGGATAGCAAACTGGGTTATCAAAGGCCGGTCAGGTCTCTCACTGTCTATGGTGAGGGGCATACAAAAGAGCCATTGCTGACTTTCGTAAAGAGTAGGCTGCAAAGCCATCCATGTGTTTCTGTCCCTTGCTAAAGGGTTGTCCGGAAGGGCATCCAACGTAAAAACCTATACCAGATCAAACGTGCAAATCATTGGCTGTGGCGACCCCTGATAAAGGGAAAAATCCGAAAAGAAAGCTCACTGTCAAGATGAAGTAAATAAACTTTGAACTGTAATGTTCATTGTTCATTTTCTGTAATCGCTTAATCTTAATTAGGGTCGTGGGGAGGCTGGCGGCCATCCCAGCTGACTCCAGGTGAGAGCAGAGTATGTCTCATCATAGACATTGAGAGACATGCATTTGGTAGCCCATTTAGCTGCACTGGGTGGGGACAGTGACAACCCGTTGAGAATGGGGCTTGAACCCCCAATCTTAGGATTAATGATCCAGCACCTTTACCACCAGGCCACCACTGCAACTGAACGGTGATGCTCAGGCTTCAATAAAGTACATATGGGTTTAAAAAAAAAATTTGAGTCTCCACAAACACTTATTTAGTAATTGAAGTGCAAGTTGCCACACTTGAATGATAAATTAGAAAATTTAACTGTCAAGCTTAAGATTCACAAAATACAAACAAAAAAATTTAAGCTTTTAAGCTTAAAATAATTTTTTTTTAATGGTCATGCTTGAGCTTAATCAAATAAATAAATTAGGCTATTTAGAGAAATGTGGAAACTAGTTTGCAATGTTTAAGCTTAAAAAAATTCAAGCTCTCTGACGGCTTACATAATTTTATTTATTATTCATACTTTAAATGTGTGTTTTGATGAATCACTGAAGATTTGACAGCCCTATATGTAACAGTGCACTAAGATTTGTGTGTAATCTAAGTTTTCCATTTTAACTAATTTCCACAAGGAAAGAATTAAAGGACAGGCAGTAGTTGTGAAATACAGACGCTCCCCGACTTGTGTTTTTAATTGGTTCCGGACGGCTGAACGCAAGTTGAAAGTGAACGTAAGTTGTTACAATGACATGTGATGTATGATGCTCATACTGTACTATACATCCATAAATACCCTTACAGTATCTCATAAAACAACCCTAAATCAATTATTATAAACATAACATTGTAAAATAATATCAACATTAATTACAAATAAGTCACTTATTTCTACCGAGTTACTTTACAGTACATGAAGCTTAGCCAATCAACGCTTACAATATGTGAAGTTCTCAATACCGAAAGTAGTCGTCTTCTTTTTCTTTCGGCTGTTCCCTTCAGGGGTCGCCACAGCAAATGATCTGCCTCCATCTCTCCCTATCCTCTGCATCTTCTACTCTTACTCCAACGACCTTCATGTCCGCCTCATGGCTGCATTCTCAATACCGAAAGTAGTGTACTTGCAAAAGTAGTGTACTTGCTGTGGGTTATACAGACTTCCTGTCTTTCAAGTGCACAAGGGTTCCGTTGAACTCGTTTAGAACACAGCCTGCACTGATGTAAATCCCAGCAAAGCGGAGCGTTCTTTCTTTTGTGTAAGTAAGTAAACTTTATTCAAGAGATGCATACAGAGAACAAGTACAAATCCTAATTAATATAAAAATAAGTATATACTCTTAGGATTCTGCTAAAAGATAGTAAATATCTGTAATTGTTCTGTAATTTGTTGTATTTGGGTTTTCATTTTACAACTTTTTGCTTAACTGATTATGCAGGGTCGATTGTGCCGATCTAAGCAGATAGTTAATTCATATGTGTGTATGAGACTTGCACCCATGCTCGTAGGCTTACACTTCTGACCAACCATATTTGCTTAGGGTTACAAAAGTCTGCAAAACAGTGTAAACACAAAGATCACAGAGACGACGTCTTAACACAAGGGTAACACGCTATATAACTGATATATACACACACACACACACACTCAGTCTGTAGTTTGTAAACAATGAATGCAGCGTCATTGTGTCATTACATCAGCGTACTATGTAGGTACGTCAACTCAAAATGACTTTTTTTTTGGGAAAAAAAAAGCGTAAAACGGATGAACGTAAGTCGGGGAGTGTCTGTATATGGAAAGCAATATGATGCATGTTTTACAACAGGAATGTTGTGTGTTAACCTGTTTTTGGTGTGTACTGTAGGCTTTAAATGTCCTGAACTTGAGGAATAGCCTTAAGGGACATATTGTTTGTTTGTGGCTTTACTGTGTTCCAGCTCATCGTTCAGGAATTCAATGAGTCTCATGTTGTCAAACAACCCAAAATAAGCATTGCCCAGGGAAGACCAGGTAAACACATGCCGCCTTTCTTTCATGTGTCATGCATCCAGTCGTTCAAGAATTAAACCCAAAAGTAATAAAAGCTTGCATGAACAGTTTGTCCATACCCTTTAAAATCTACTATGCTTTTATGTGTGTGTGTGTGTGTGTGTGTGTGTGTATGTATATAATATATATATATATCTCAATCACAGTGATTCCTTGCTGCTTCAGTCCATCGTGGGCTTTTCAAAAATATTCATCAAAAAAATAAGGAAATTCAAGAAAAATAAGGGAAAAGTTAAGGAAAATGCCGCAAAACAAGGCCAGTGATGCAAAAAACAACCCAAAATCCCCAAACAAACTACTTAGCTTTTCATGTGAAGTGCGCGTCTGTGCTCGCGCATCTGTATGTGTATTTATATTTTGGTTTGGCCACTCGTGTATTTAAAAAAAAAAAAATTCTCGTTGATGGGTCTGCCAAAGCACTGGCAAAAGTGCTACAAAAAAAATTATTTTTAACTTTTTCAATTTATTTTTTTCCCCACCGATCTCTGTATTATATGCTGATGTGGGGGAAAAAAAATCAAGTCTTAATCAGACACACAATCGTATGTTTAAATATTATCTATAATTTTGTGTGTTTGCTGTGCTTACATCTTCATATTCAAATGAATTCTCGCATCAGGTATCATGAGTTGAGACTCCCAACATGCTTTACGAGCGACTCTAATGAAGTTCCTTAGTGACCTTCCAATATGGCGCTCCCTAGAGGGAGACGTCGCGGAGTTCTCAATCAAGTTGTTTCTTTGTTTGTTTGTTTGTTTTTTGCACTATCCTTGTCTATGACCGGGTGACCCAACTACGGCTATGAGAATGCAGTCCTTTTGGACATTTTGAACTGAGCACGCTCAACTCCTATCCTGAGCTAATATGCTGCGGCAGCTTTATGCTAGCCGCACATGGATAACAATAATCCCAAGTGAAGATGCGGCAGGAGGGGAGGGGCCGTACGACGACTCCAGCGCTAGGTTAGCAATGGAAGGTTAGCCCTCATGGTCCTACGGGTCTCTGCAAAACCAGATGGACGAGCTTCTTGCTCGGATTGCAACGCAGAGGGATCTACAGGAATGCTCTATGCTGTGTTTCTGTGAAACATGGCTGGAGGAGTGTATGCCTGATGAGGCAATTACACCAGATGGCTACACGGCCTTCAGAGAGGACTGGAACGAGGCGGATAGTGACAAGGAAAGGAAGCGTGTCTTGTTGTCTTCAAGGAAGAGTTGAAACAGGGTTTGAGTGGTCAGGAAGTGCTCTCAGATGACTGGACAACTACAGCTAGTGTGATCAGGGAGACAGGTAGGAGAGTACTTGGTGTCTGCTGGAAGGAAAGTAGATAAGGAGACTTGGTGGTGCACTGAGGAAGTGCAGGAGTGCGTGCTAAGAAGTGGGACATTGAGAGGACCGAAGAGAGTAAACAGGAGTACAGGTAGACACCGCGTAAGGCGAAGGTAACGGTGTCAAAGGCCAAACAGAGGGCGTATGCTAGGTTGGACAGTAAGGAGGGAGAAAATGATATGATTTATGCAGGGTGGCATGGCAGAGAAATAGAGATGGGAAAGACATGCAGCAGGTTAGAGTGATTAGGGACGGAGAAGAAAATGTATTGACTGATGACAGAAGTGTGCTGAGAAGATGGAAAGAGTACTTTGAAGAGCTGATGAATGAGGAAAAAAAGAGTAGAAGAGGTGACTGTTGAGGACCAGGAAGTAGCAAAGATTAGTAAGGGTGAAGTGAGGAGGGCATTGAAGAGGATGAAGAGTGGAAAGGCAGTTGGTCCTGATGACATACCGGTGGAGGTATGGAAGTATCTAGGAGAGGTAGCAGTGGAGTTTCTGACTAGAGCATTTAACAAGGTCTTAGAGAGTGAGAGGATGCCGGAGAAATGGAGAAGTGCGCTGGTGCCCATTTTTAAGAACAAGGGAGACATGCAGAGTTGTGGCAACTACAGAGGGATAAAGTTGGTGAGTCGTGTGATGAAGTTATGGGGAAGAATAGTGGAAGCAAAACTAAGTGCAGAGGTTGCCATTTGTGAACACCAGTTTGGTTTCATGCCAACAAAGAGCACCACAGATGCAGTGTTTCCTTTTGAGGATGTTAATAGAGAAGTACAGAGAAGGTCAGAGGGAGCTGAATTGTGGCTTTGTGGACCTGGAGAAAGCATATGACAAGGTGCCAAGGGATAAACTGTTGTATTGAATGATGAAGTCTGGCGTGGCAGAGAAGTATGTTAGAGTGCTGCAGGACAAATATGAGAGATGTAAGACAGTGGTGAGGTGTGCTGTCGGTGTGACAGAAGAGTTCAAGCTGGAGGTGGGACTACATCAAGGATCAGCTCTGAGTCCCTTCTTGTTTGCTTCAGTGATAGATAGGCTGACAGAGACAAGAATCTCCATGGACTATGATGTTTGCAGATGACTTTGTGATCTGTAGTGAGAGCAGAGAACAAGTGGAGGTATGCCCTGGAAAGGAGAGGAATAAAGGTTAGCCTCAGTAAGACCGAACGTGTGTGTGAATGAGAAGGACCCAGGAGGAACGGTGAGGTTAAAGGGAACAGACATAAAGGTGGAAGATTTTAAGTACTTAGGCTCAACAATCCAGACCAATGAAGAGTGTGGAAAAGAGGTGAAGAAGCATGTGCAGGCAGGCTGGAATGGTTGGAGAAAAGGTGTCCAGTGTGATGTGAGATAGGAGGGTATCGGCAAGAATTTGGTCCCCATTAACCGCAGATAGTGAGGTGTGTGTGTCTCTCTTCCTTTCGGCTGTTCTTTTTAGGGGTCGCACAGAAAATCATTGCCTCCATCTCACCCTGTCCTCTGCATCATCTTTTAAGCCAACTGTCTTCATGTCCTCCTTCACCATATCCATAAATCTTCTCTTTGGTCTTCCTCTATGCCTTTTGCCTGGTAGTTCCAACCTCAGCATCCTCCTAACAATATATTCACCATCCCTCCTCTGTACATGTCCAAACCATCTCAATCTAGCCTCTCTGACTTTGTCTCCAAAAAGCTGTAGTGTAGTTGCTTAGACTTCTCGCTACCAGCTTCATCTGCAGCTGCCATCTAGCTCATTGAGAGAAAAGAAGGCCTAGTGTGCAGTAGTAGTAGTCTTTCCTGATGGTACAAAGCTTCTGCTAAGTCAAGACTCTCACATTGTATTCTCGCGGCACACCATGGTCACCCTATGGCCCCAGGCTAAATGTGAGGGATCTCGGAGCAGGTTGAGCCCCAGAGGTGTAGTATGCAGGCCCACCGGCATGTGGACATACCCTGGTAATCACTGGTCAACCATCTGCTGCCTTGCAGATAAAGCCCTTGAGGTGTAAAGACTAAGAGAAGGACAACTCTGATTCACAACCCCCAGCTATGGCCGAATGGTACCACTGCCTTGTGGTCATCACGGGAGTGACAAAGGCTAAGGGAGACACCCCCTACAGAAAATCCGGAGTAGAGCCCTGAAGGCAGTTGGTCCCTGTGTAGTGGCACCTCCTGGCAACTCCTGTAGCCAAGTTGGTAGCAACTGTATCGGCTAGCCCCTTCCATTGGATACTACCAGCTAGGCTGAGAAGAGGAATCTGTCGACTGGGCATCTCAGTTCCTCCACAACTTCGCTCAGGCCTGTGTCCTGGAGAGGTCACTCCAATGCCCCCTTCTGTGACAGTTTAACACGGGGAGATGCAGATACTGGTTAAAAGCCCAGGGCTAATTGGCATAAGCTCGGGCGCCTAGGGTTGTTTCCCGACGATGGATGGGATCATCATGTCCCACTGGCCAGCTACGGTTCGATTTTAGCTGGGCAGCCCTCAGTTATTAAGGCACTGGCCCGCCACAGTCTGCTTACTTCAATGGGTACTTGCGTGTAGGCTCAAGGCTGAAGAACAGACTGTAATCACTGTGCCAGGCAACATCAAGAAACTAAAGTAGCCAGCGCTGAGTCTGGCAACCTGGAACATCAGAACAATGTGTCCTGGCCTCTCTGACAGTCTCCCGCAAATCAACGGCGCCAGAAAAACTGCCATCATCGACTGGGAACTGAATAGGCTCAATATTAACATTGCAGCACTGCAAGAGGCGCGACTCCCGGGCAGCCTGAAGGAGAAGGATTATACGTTGTTCTGGAAGGGACAGGAGCTTGACGAGCTTTGCCTGTATTGTGTTGGATTTGCTGTGCGAAACTCTTTTCTGTCCGCTGTTGAACCACCATCCTCAGGCACTCGGAGTCCTCTCTCTCCATCTTACAACCTCCTCTGGACCAGCTAACACCCTTAGTGCCTATGCTCCGACACTCTGCTCTGTAGCTGAGGCAAAGGATTCATTCTACAAGGTGCTCGAAGCCAGGATCCAGCAGATCCCTCCCAAGGAGCACCTGTTTCTGCTCAGTGACTTCAATGCAGCAGGACCAGGAGTCATGATCTGCCCCTATCCGTGCGTTAATTGCTTTGGCATTGGTAAACTCGAAGAGAACAGCCAATGCCTTCTTGAGCTCTGCTCCTTTCATGACCTCTGTTTGACCAACACATTCTTCTCAACCAAGCCTGTCACAGAGTGTCCTGGAGCCACCCAAGGTCTTGCCACCAGCATCAGCTGGACTTTGTCATCACCAGGAGATCCCTGCTGAACCAAGTGCTGGTCACGTGCCGTATCCACATCGCTGACTGTGACACCGACCACTTCCTGGTCGCCACCAAGTTACCTCTCTGCCTCAGACATGACAGGTCAACAACACCAAGTAGGAACCCTGGCCTCGCATCACACAGGTATGATTGCAGTGCCTGAACTGTGGGAACGCTATGCTGAAGCCATAAATGAAGCCCTGGTAGACTGCCCCACTGGCTGTGCTACTGCAAGGTGGAACCACATCTGCGAGGCTGTATTTGAGACTGCCATAGGCACCTTTTTAGAAGAAGGTGGGGAGGAGTGCGGCTTGGTTTAAAGCAAGAGCCGCTGAGATGGAACCTGCCATCGCTGCCAAACGTGCAGCCCTAATCGCTCACAAGAAGGAACCCTCTGTGCAAATGCTTGCTGCACTGCGAGCTATGAGGAATAATGCACAAAAGATTGCAAGGTATGCCAATGACTACTGGCTTAACCTCTGTACATTTAGTGCACGTTTCCAAGATCTGCAGAAAGCTGTATGTCCTGGCAAAGTCATGATGAAGACTTTTGGTCCCAGTGCCATCAAGACCGCCCCACTCAAATTAGCTGCAGGTGACGTCATCAAGGATCATGGCAAACAAATGGAGAGATGGGCTGAGCACTACCAAGAACTCTACACGAGAGAAACCACCATCTTGAACACGGCCCTTGAGAACACCCCTCCACTCTCCATCATGGGTGAGCTTGACGCTCCACCCACCATCAAAGGGCACAGCAAGGTGATTGTCCATCTCAAACGGCAAGGCTCCAGGCAGTGGCAGCACCCCCGGAAATCGTCAAAATGTAAAGGAGAGCTTGCTTTTGAAACACCTCAATGAGCTCCTGCTGCAGTGTTGTGAGGAAGGGGCTGTTTCCCAAGACATGCGTGATGCCAAAATTGTCATCCTCTACAAGAACAAGGGGGAGTGGAGAGATTGCAACAACTAATGTGGCATCTCACTCCTAAGTATAGTTGACAAAGCCTTTTCCCGTGTCGTCCTCAACAGGCTACAACTACTTGCCGAACGTGTGTACAGTAGGCCCTCGACATTCGCGGGGGTTCGGTTCCGAGCCCTCCCGCGAATCGAGATAATCTGCGATTTCTGTACTCGGAAGTAAAACCCCATGTATCACATCACATGCGTGAATGGGCAGCCAGAAGTTAAATACTATGTATCTATTACATGTGTTAAAATATGCTTCTTAAACAAATTCTATAGACAGTCTTACTCATTAGTACAGTATTAATGTTAATGTTGTAAAATATAGTAATGATTAAGAAAAACTTGAATTTTTACTCTTATTTTTATTGATAATAAACATTATACAGCATATACTGTTGTAAAGCACTCGTTTTAAAGTCTTTTTCAATTTTTATTCCAGTACAGTACCCAGGTTAATTCTGAGAATGTTTGTGCGTGATATTTTATGTTCTTTAGCATGTTTAACAAATGATACCAAAAGGATAAACTTTATTACGCTTCATGTCCTTTTACATTGAACTTGGAGCGATGTCTCCAAGATGGCGCTGCCTCGAGGGCAACGTCGCGGAGTTCTCAGAGTCAAATTGTTTTTGTTACTACAGCTATGAGCAGCTTCAGCTTCGGGCAACTAAGCATGCAACAATTTCTATCGTGAGCTGCTATGCTATGGGAACTCGATGCTAACAATAAGCCCAGGCGGAGTTCTCGGATTCTCCAGCGCTTGATTAGCACTTCCGGCCATACTGCTTGAAAATGTTCAGTCCTTGTGAAACAAGATGGACGAGCTTCATGCTCAGGTTGCAAAGCAGAGGGATCTACAGGGCTGTGTTTCTGTGAAACATGGCTCGAGGAGGGTACACCCGATAAGGCAATTATACCAGCCAGCTACATGACCTTCATCCCCTGCAATCCCAAGTGCCGGAGTCATTGTTCGGCCCCTTCCCACCTTGGCTTTGTTAGCTGGGATGCGGCTCACATTGAGCTGCCTACCATAGCATGTTAGCTCTGCTAATAGCATGTTAGCTCGGCTTAGTTATACACGCCCGAAGATACACCGATCTTATAGCTGTAGTAGAGTCGACCGGTCGTAGACGAGCATGGTGCAAAACATGAACAAACAAACAAACAATTAATTTGACTCCGAGAACTCTGCGACGTCGCCCTCTGGGCAGTGCCATCTTGGAGACGTCACTCCAACTTCAATGTAAAAGGACATGAAGAGTACTGTAATAAAGTTTATCCTTTTGGTATCGTTTGTTAAACATGCTACAGAACATAAAATCTCATGCATAAACATTAACTTGGGTACTGTACTGGAATAATAATTGAAAGAGATTTTAATACAACAGTTCAGAGAAAACCGTCATTTCTCAGGAGAAAGTCTTATTTCTTCAGAAGAGAAATCCAGTGTTTTCAATTGCTTAGCCAGAAAAGACGCACAGCGTTTGAGTGGTATCATAGAGCTTAATTAAAACACACACAAGAGGCTAATTGATAACTTGTGTGCAAATGAGAAAAAAGGGGCGGGACATGAGCTCAACCAATCAGGAGAAAGGAGGACAGCCATTGACTGAATTTGAATCACGTGCCGGTTGCTCGGCAGTCAGCGAATACTGAAACCGTGGGTGCAAAACCGCGAATAGTCAAGTGCCTACTGTATCCAGATGCACAGTGTGGATTCAGAGCAGCCAGGTCAACCATTAGTATGGTCTTCTCTGTGAGGCAGCTGCAAGAGAAGTGCCAGGAGCAGAGACAGCCCCTCTATTTGGCCTTCATCGACCTGACCAAGGGTTTTGACAGGAGCAGGGATGGACTGTCCTCGCTGCAACCCTTTTTGGCGTCTTTTTCTCCCTGCTCCTCTTACAGAAAGTGTTAATGATATTGTGTTTACTTGGTATCCCAGTCATGTTGGAATCAAGGGTAATGAATAAGTCGATAAATTGGCCAAGGAAGCTCTTGGTCTTGATATAATTGAGGAAAAAGTACCATATACAGTAATCCCCCGCCACTTCGCGTTTCCTACTTCGCGCCCCCAGAATATCGTGGGATTTCCCATCGGGAAATTGAAGATTATTCAAAATTCATGTGCACTACAGAATTACATGTCCCTTGAACTACGCCGCCCAACATGCTCTGTTCTCCTGCTTGACTTGAGTGTTCTCTGATTGGCTGTGATTGCAGCAAGCTGATTGGTCTATATTTCCCAGCAACCAATACACCTTTCCTCCCTCATGAAACAATGACTTATTGAGCTCAGAATCGTGTTCACCGTAATGGTGAGGGGAGAAAACCAAAATCACTGGGAGAGTATCAACATGGAAATTGGTCGAGCACGGAGCTCGTTTCGCGCCTGATGGCTGAGTGAATTCAGGTGCACTCTCTGGATTTCACCTGCGGGTAACGGCCACACTCTTCACCAGTGCATGCATTTTAATAAGGGAGTTAAACTTCACCAACTAGCACAGACCATCCACCAAATAGCACAGACTATAACAGTTGTGAAAATGGAAAATGCCTTATCGTTGTGGATTATGGACTGCTGTAAAAAGAATGTGAGTTTGGACGCTAATATGATACGTACTAAAGCAAAGGCTCTGGAGGCGCTGACGAGCCCCAACCAAGAACCAGTGCCACCAGTGATTCTCCTCCTCGACGTGGCTGTGGATTTATAAGGTTTGTTATACAGTCATTATAAGGTGTATAATTTATTTATATATTAATACACATTGCCTGTGTGACATTAACATGCATAGAACACTTTAAAATTAGCTTTGACTTAAATTTTATATAAAATATAAGTGGGTGGATATCTTTAAGAAGTGGCAGAAGTCCTTTCGAGGTTTTTCAGATTTCGTGGGGGAAGCTGGTCCCCATTAACCGCAAAATAAGGTGGATTACTGTAAAGACCTAAAGACTGTGGTTCATAACTTGGTTTTTAACAAATGGCAGGATTATTGGAGTGAACAAGTTGATAAACTACTTCTTATCAATTCAAGGGTGCGGTCTTTATATCCATATAGGGAAAGAGATAACTGGGGAGATGAGTTTTAGCACGACTGCGAATTGGCCATACTTGTACTACACATGGTTATTTGTTGAATGGGGAATTAGTATCAACATGTCACATGTTTATCACCCCTCTTCAGTTAAGTAAACTCTGTGCAATCAATTAAAATATGCTTTAGTCAGAAATAAATATTTTGGTGTTACTTAACTGAAGGAACTGTTTATGAAATTTTAATGCATCTATTTTAAACTTTTAAAAAGAAATAAATATATATTATAAACTCTAGTCATTTTATGCCTTTTATATAGGTTTATTTATAAAGAGCTAAGCGCCATATTTAATATATTTGATGCTGCTATTTACTGTTTTCGGCATAATATAAGTGTTGAACATGACATAAAATGTCCATTCATTCATTCTCCCTGCTCCTGTGCTACACTTTCCAGGACTCTGAAGATGGCATCTTCCTCCATGCCAGGAGCGATGGAGGCCCCTTTAACCTCGCATGACTCGGAGTAAAGACCAAGGTGCAGCGCATTCTCATCATGGAGCTGCTCTTTTGCTACTGATGCTGGTCTTGTTGCCCACACTGAAGAAGTGCTCCAGTGTCTCAACTGCTTTGCTGGTGACTGCTTGGAGTTTGGCCTCATCAGCAGCCTTAAAAAGACTGAGGTCATGGGCCAGGATGTCAGCAGTGCTCCAAGTATCAACATCAGCAACCACACCCTTGAGGTGGTGGAAAAGTTCACCTTCCTCAGGTCGATCAACTCCAGCAACCTCTCTCTAGACGCCGAACTGAACGCCCATATCGGCAAGGCATTGACAGTGATGGCCTGTCTGGCGAAGCGAGTCTGGGACAACTCTATGCTAACCACCAAGATAAGAGTCTACAAGGCCTGCGTACTGAGTAGGAGACTATACGGCAATGAAGCATGGACCCTGTACTCCTGCCAGGAACGCTGGCTGAATGCCTTCCACCAACGCTGCCTTCGCAGACTACTGGGAATCACTTGGCAAGACCGTGTCTCTAACCTCGACGTCCTGGCCAAAGCAGATGTGCCCAGTATGTTTGCCATCCTGACCCAGAGACGCTTGCGATGGCTTGGCCATGTCACCCGAATGGATGACAGCTGCATCCCCAAAGATTTACTGTACGTGGAGCTGGCTAGTAGAACCAGGTCAAAGGGACACCCAGCTCTCAGGTTCAAGGATGTCTGCAAGCTCGATCTCAAGGCTGGAGGTTACAACCCCTCCGACCTGGAGTCAGCCGCCTCCGGACCACCACACAGGATGTCATCAGGACAGCAGAGGAGAGAAGAGACACCCGCTGGGGGGAGAAGAGACTTAGCAGTGTGGTGGGGGTGTCTGATAAGACTTTATCTGTAGCGGCTGTGGCAGGATCTGCAGATCCCGTATCGGCCTCTAAAGCCACGCCCGACGCTGCAGCTCCCTGACCAAAGACCCACGGCACCTCCCATGGTCTTTTGAGATCGACGAAGCCAAATAACTAATATATAAAATATATTGAGATGAAAAGAGATGAAAATGTTGCGGTTCTCTTTGGGAGTAATGAGGATGGCTAGGATCAGGAATGAGTACATCTGAGGGACAGCACATGTTAGAGGTTCTGCAGAAAAGTCAGAGAGGCTAGATTGACATGGTTTGGATATGTACAAAGAATGGATAGTGAGTATATTGGTAGTAGGATGCTGAGGTTGGAACGACCAGGTAGAAGGCCTAGGGGAAGACCAAAGAAAAGATTTATGGATGTGGTGAAGGAGAACATGAAGGTCGTTGGTGTAAGAGAAGATGCAGAGGACTGGGTGAGATGGAGGTAGATCATTTGCTGTGGCGATCCCGAAGGGAAAAGCCAAAAGGAAAAGAGAGATATAATTGTGATTTAGCGGTTAACGTGGGCCGTGACCCCTCCGCAACCACAGATTTCCACGAAGTAGGATCGACCCCACCTTGACTGACATGTGTGTACGTGTATATGTGTATATAATATCAATAAATACATATTCAACGTTATAAATGCTTATTATAACAAACATTCAAAAATAATGCACAAGACGGAAAATAAATATAAATACTGTACACACATGTACAGATGCGAACCTCACAAAAAATGTACATAGTTTTGTTGGAGGTTTTTTTTTTTTTTTTTTTTTGCATAATTGGCCTTGTTTTGTGTCATTTTCCATGTTTTTCCTTAATTTTCTTTGGGGGGAGATCCCGCCATGCACGAACTAGCGAGGGGTGTGTGTATGTGTGTGTGTATATATATATATATATATATATATATATATATATATATATATATATATATATATATATATATATATATATATATAAAACTATATATATATAAAACTATATATACACACACACAGTCGGCCCCCAACTTACAAAGCCCGCTGTGTACGAAATCCCTGGGTTACGAAAAACGTTTTCTTGTGTTTAAGTTGTCAAGATACGAAACAACCCCCTCTTACAAAAAGAAATTTAAACGTGCCAATCGACGCGCGAGTTGCTCTCTCATTGGCTGTCTCTCAACATCCTGCCCCGCTGGCCTCCCATTGACTAGGAGGGATGATGTGGCTCCCTCCCATTGGCTACAGTGTGCTCATTGCAACTTTATTTTTTGCCTCAGACTTTTAGCCTTGCGTAAACATTTGTAAGATTATAACTTTGCTAAGAAAACATGGTCAACATGAAATAAGTACCTTCAAAGGTATGTTTTTATAATTTTTAAAGGGTTTAGGGGGTAGCATTGGGGGCCTTGGAATGAATCACACGTTTTACAAGTAAAATGCGGTTCTACTTACGAAAAATCCAGGTTACGAAACCGCCTCTGGAACGGATTAATTTCGTAAGGTGAGGTACCACTGTGTTTGTGTGTGTGTGTGTGTGTGTGCCAGAGATCTCCAAGCGACCATCGAAATCCGTGAAATAGGATCACCCCCCCCCCAAAATTGAAAAATACATGTATGTGTATATAATATCAATGAATCTATATTCAATGCTATAAATGCTAAGATGTAAAAAAAAATAAATAAAAATACACACATACAGATGGTATTACATGAGAAGATGAGACATGCATATGCGCACATGCAGCTGTGTGTGCATACGGATGCAACAAAGTAGTTTTGATGGGAGATTTTGGGTTTTGTTGGTTTAGCAGTTTTTTGGCCTTGTTTTTTTTTTTTTAAAAACCGCAATGCACTGAAGCCGCATGACTTGAAGCACGACGTAGCACGGGATCCCTATATATATAATATATATATATATAATTTTTTTTATTTATATTGTGTGTGGTGTGTGGAACTATATCTCTCTTCTCTCAGAAGAACAATATGAGAATTTTAAATCACATTTAATCTGCAGCCAGACATCCCATCCCTGGTCCAACATCTGTTACCCCTGGCCAGAAAATCACTAAACCAGCTGCCAAATATGGAGTGCATTTAACAGCGAAAAGACCTGCCGATGCCATCCGGAGGCCAGCTGATGCAGCCAGGAAAGCAGTCGAGAGGAAGCCTGGGGTCCGACTCAAACAGGTGTGTCTTTATCTGTATTAAATACAGATGATCAAGGAGAGTCCTGCTCTCTTTTTTTTTTTTTATAAATATGAACGAGAGAGCGTGTGTGTGTGAGTGAGGGAGAGGTCTGATACCGCACTGGTGTCGTGTGTTGTCCAGGCTAACCCTCGGGCAGCAGTTCAGAAGAAAATGAGTCGAGTGGAGGAGGAGAGGAGGAAGCATGAGGTACCCCAGAGTAAAGCACTTTACTTTCCAGCTCCCTGTACTAACGTGCACACAACTTCCTCTCCTAACTCCTTTCAAGCTTCTTTTACCACCGAATGAAGATGCAGAAATGCAAACTTGGTTCAGCATAGATTCTGTTGCACCTTTGTAGTCTGGCCTCACTGCAGTGAGGTCGTGGTTTCCCATTTCTTGTACTTGTATAGAGTCACGCTAAGGGACAGGAAATATGTGCAGGTAAAAACACTAAGAACTGATTGGGGTAAAACAATCATCGGAAGTGTCTGTGCTTGATGAGGGGTGTCGGGGGAGGCGGCTGTGCCTGGAGGATGCTGTGAGGACTCATGAAAAATTGAATTATTCAAGTAAACCTCAGGGGAAAATATAGAAGGTACAGGGGTGGGCATGATGCTGTCACTATTTCACTTTTTTCTTTCTCTTTACAGGGTTTTCAGATCAAGTCATCCTTATATTCAGTTGTTACTCTTTCCTCTTTTTTCTCCCAGTCCTGTGCCCGTGCTTTTAACTGGTTCTCTTGACGGGAAACTATTTCCTGGGCCTGTTTTTCTCATTCTAAAATATGTGCTAAAGTAGGTAACTGGGTCGGTTCATAACTGAGCGGCACTAATCTTGAACCTGTGTTCTGATGACAGGAAGCAGTGAGGAAAAAGAGGATGGAGCTGTTGGAGAGAGAAAGGAAACAACGAGAGCAGGTTCGTCTTGTTTTCTCAAGTCATTCTGATAAGAATGTTTTGTTTTGTGCCCAATTGTAATATTGGGTGGCTCTTAAAGGAACGCTTTCCCTAGTGATTATCTGACGTGTTTTCTTCCATTACCAGTTAAGTTGGCTGTATATACAGTGATCCCTCGCCACTTCGTGCTTCAGTTTCTGTGGCTTCAGTGCATCACGGGTTTTCAAAAGTATTCATCGAAAAATAAGGAAATTAAGGGAAAATGGGGGGGAAGGCCAATTATGCAAAAAAAAAAAAAAAAACAACCCAACAAAACTGTGTACAATTTTATGTGAGGTGCACATCTGATTGTGTATTTATTTTATTTACATCTTATGCATTGTTTTTGAACGTTTAATTGTTATAAGCATTTCTAGCATTGGTAAGGTAAAGTAGTCTGTTAGGCTTCTTATACCCGAGCCTAGCGGCTCACCAGGCCGCTGCTTATCTCCGGTTTCCGTAGCGTAAAGCTACTAGGAGTTCAACTCCTCCTGAATGGGATGCTAGTCCATCGCAGGTTACCTTCCCAGTATATTTTTACTGGTACCCATTTATACTGCTGGGTGAACAGAGGCACACTTGTGGTTAAGACCTTGGCTAGGGGTCTTAGCACAGTGGGGGTCTAACTGGGATTCGTACACACAACCTCCAGATAATGAGCCCAGCACCCTAACCACTACACCCCCCGGCCCCAAATTAACATTGGATTGTGGGCCCCAAACTAGCATTGGACATGTATTTATTTATATTACATACACATACATGTACGTAAACGTCAGTAAGGGGGGGGGGGGGTCGATCCTACTTCATGGAAATTGGTGGTCATGGTGGGGCACGGTCCTGACATGGTGGCCATTAACTGTGGAAAGTGAGGGATCCCTGTAAAAGTTTCTTGGTGAAACCATCCGCTTCGTTAGCTCGGTATCTTTTTATCGACCTATTTTATATTTCTTGTTTTGGATCAGTGTCTCTTGATAATAACGAATATAGACCACAGAGGAACAGTAGGGAACAGTTTATAATATGCCAATATGTGGGTTTCATCTTGAAACTGGTATCCAACTACAAACTTAAATAAATATGATGTCCAAGTTTATTTATGAATCAATACATCAAAATCTTTAGTACATGCTTTTTGGAGGTTATATCTACATATGGTGAACACGGTTCTTGAAATAATTAAAATATTTTAGTTTACACCCTTTTCACACAATTTTTTTTTTTTTTTTTTTGACAAGAGACATCATTATTTTCACAATCCGATAACCATGTGAATCAGAGCAAAGGTGCACGCACAATGAACCATGTAATCTGCATGTTTATGGCAAAATTGGTAAATAAACACCAGACTTAAAACGGGATCGATGATATACGTATCTTTTTCTGTCCGTTACATGGTGTATCTTGTGCTCCCACCGATCTCTGATGGTTTGGCATTTCTTTATTATCTAAAATCAATAAAATCGTCAATCAACGCAGTGTAACTAATTACACAATTATCTAAAGCTATTAGTGAATATAAGGCTATTCATTCTGTCCATTTTACTTAATGACTTTGAGTCATCCTACTGATAATCTGGTGATGCTGCTTCTCCAAGGAATAGAATCCTCATCTACCAGGATTTACTGCATGTTGGTCTCCTACATAAAAAAAAAAAAAAAAAAAAAAGGGAAAAACTTTTTTTTTTTTTTTTTTTTTTTTAATTAATTAATTTATTTATTTTTAAATCTGCAGAAAATATAAAAGTTCGGTGTCACACATTTCAGTACCAGTTTTGTGACCAGAACCATCTTTATTGACAGCTGCCATCTTCTTATATTTATGCACCTCAAGATGGCACTATTTACTAATGTCATGTTATCCAGTACAGGAGTTATTGAAACTTGCAAACAGATAGTTTTATAAAGACACCGTCGCCGATTCTCTTCCAAGAGACAATACGATTTCGTCTTTATTTAATGTGCCTGGTAAATGAACGATCCCCTTAGAAATGTTAATGTGATTTGTGTTATGACCCATTTTCTTGTATTGTAGATGTTTCTCCTGAAGGCTGCTCAGATGAAACGATTTGAGAGAGAAAAGGTGATCATGAATTTCTGATGAAATTAGCAGTCACATTTACTCAAGTTCCAAGTTACAGTGAATAACATGAAGCCTAAACGTGTTTACACATCAGCTTAATAGGATCAACCGTGCAAGAGAACAAGGCTGGAGGAATGTTTTAAGCTCCAGTGGAGGCAGTAGTCCAGAGAGGAAGGTACGTAAGGACTGGTTGGTCAGCTCTTTTATCGAAGTGGTACTTATTTTCTTCATTGAATTCCCATTTGGTGTGTTTTTAGTATTTTGGGGGTGGAAGGATGGGAGCCCCTCTTTCTGCAGTGCCTGTCCCCTCTCCTCAACCTGGATCTGCTCAAGTCTCGGCATCCAAAGCTTCAGGGGACGGCCTGGCACCAAAGTATGTTCGGTGAAGGAGGAAGTGTGTTAAAGGAGAAAATGTCTCATATTGAATGTTAATCTCAATCCAAACTCGAAATTAAAACATGTCTCTGTGTAAAGTCATGGACTGATATAATCATTTTATAGACGAGTCTCAAAATGATGACATCATCACAGCCTGAGGTAACATGCAGGAGTTTTGTTTTAAACATGGGTTTTGAGGGTTTTTTTCAGTATTTCGGGTGTTTGTGCTTAAATATATGTGAATCTTGATGCGTATGTAGTTTCTCACTGCACAGGTAGTAATTTTAATCAGTTATTTTATGCTTTCAATAAGTGGCATGAATGTATTAAAATCTTATACCTGTGCATGATAACATGGACCTCGAAGATATTGAGACTTGATTTTTAAATAAACTGCCCATAAAATTGTTAGAACAGAACCTGTTGACGTGAAGTGTTGTACACAGTAAGAAATTGAGCTGTAGATTTGAATGAGAAACTTTTACCAAGTGCTGGCTTTTCCTTGAAACGTTTTCCAGGCTTCCTATGCCATAGGCTTGCGAAAGACTTTGCCAATGTTCTCATCAATCTTTTGCACACTTATTGATTTGGTACCCCAATGCCTAGAAGCATGATTTTAAGAAAGTCCCATTAGGCTTTTATGGATTTATTACCGATGTTGCCGGTATTCTATCTACGCCATGTTGATGAACCGTTACCATGCGAGTTTTAAGCACAGGGAAAGTCATTGTTACAAACATGGCCACCGTTTCTCTCTGTATTGTTGACTCAGCTTTGACTAATTTGTTACTCAGTAAATTTGCAAAAAAATCTGCTTTTGAACATAATAAAGACGATAATAATAAAACCCAGGTTGCCTTCTCTGTTTAACTATTTTCACAGTTAGATATCATTAAGCAATTTAAAATAATCCTGCCTGAAGAGACACCACAGAAAGTTTGTCACTGTGGTTGTTTTAAATATTTGGAATCATCACAACTGTCTATCATTTTGAATTAAGGGCTGCATTGGATGCCAGTGTTCTGAGTGGGAACATCTGCCTCTCTGATCATCAATCTGTCAAGAGCCAGGCACGGAGGACGAGTCTCCAAAATGACAGTGCAGCTAAAAGTGACTATGCCAACAGGTGTGCTTGCTTTTAATTTCCATTATTCTTAGTATTATTGCACTTTATGTATTTAAAAGTGAAGTATGTGTTGTTGTTGTTTTATAATTTTAATTCACTATCTAATGGGTGTACAGGCTACGAGCGCAGGTAGCAGCAGAACGGGCCAAACAGGTGGAAGAGTTCCTGCAGCGCAAACAAGAAGCCATGCTCAATAAAGTCCGTGCTGAAGGCCAGCTGGTAAAAACCTGTTTTATCTTTTGGTTGTATTACTAAGGCTTAGATGTTGGTGCCCTGTAGTTACCGTCTAGCTTCTGTTGACTTGAATGGCGAACAGGGGGCCCGGCATAACCTAGCCGCCATCTTTGCGAGTCGGACAAACTCGTCCCGAGGCAGGAGACCCAGGGTCAACAAAGAGGAGGAGGTAGGAGGGTGGATAACCAACAAAAGCACCTCCCTTAACTCCATTTTATTTGACTCATCAACCTACTCAATCCCCCATTTTATTTATTTGTTTATTTATTTACACCCACCCACACTCCCGGTTCAGTTTGGGTTGTAAGTTTTTCTCACCTGCAAGATGATCCCACCCCCCACCCCACTTCACCCCTTGCACAATGGTTTTAACTAGGTATGCACTGATTCACTAATGAGTATCAGTGGAACGGGGTGCTTTCACACCAAATGGTCCATTTGCTGAAAATCTGAATCGGAAAAAATCATTATCATGAGTGAAACAAACACAGCATAAGGAAACTTATCTATTTATTTATCACAGTCTGTCTGTCTTCCTTTTGGCTTTTTCCCTTTTACTCGGGAGTCGCCACAGCGAATCGTCGGATGCCCTTCCTGTCACAATCCTTTTTAGCAAGGTACAGAAACACGCTGACGACTTTGCAGCCTACTATTGATTTATCACAGTATCGACGTTTATTTCTCAAAGATACAACATACAAGATGAACACTGAACACAGTTCTGTAATACATGGATGTTTTGTTTTGCCGGAAGGAAACTTCACTGTGGCTTCAGAGAGGGTTTTGGTCATAAGGGTCAACTCGCAGTGAAGCAAAGTATTAATTATTCAGTCCAGCAATGTATTCAATTTTGTCCCGTCATTGAGAAGCGTGACCCTGAAGCTTGCAATTTTAGACCTTGCAATTGATTTAAACTTCTTCAGACTTATCTGAAATCAACTTTAAAAATATATTATTTGAATGTATGGCAGTCCCATAATCACAATAATTACAACAGGGGCACTCAGAATGTCAGGTAATTCCACGAGGCACAAATGTGAGCCACTCCACTGAAAGTAGGCTCTTGCATCCAAAAATGAGATTTTTACACAGTCAGATAGAGGAGGCCCAGAGCTGAAAAATGCTGCAAAAAGGTTGTCATTACCTTGAAAACTGACCGAGCTATGCCATTTTTTTGTCAGCATTCAACTAAAAATTTCAAAAGACGTTTTGGAGAAAAATTAGCACAAAGATTGCCCTTCTTCCAACATCATTAGTCCTTAGCAACCAAACATTTTATGCACCTCAGCCATGTAAACTTTTAGTAAACATATCTAGTCTATGAAAGGTTTTAGGAAGAGATAAGAGAAATCATCCTCATTTTAATCTGACACGCCCTTTTTTAGCCCATCAGTCACCATGGTAACCCCCCAAAAATGAACAAAAAAAGATTTTTTGTTTTTTACATTTCTATTTATTCCAATAAGATCAGTATGTATCTTTTCGACCGTTATATAAAGTTCAAATTATACTGATTGGAAAAAAACTGTCAGGTTCAAACAATCACACTGAAATTAAGAAAACTATATAACAACTCTCGGATCTCTTTATACAAGTAAGCTTCATCAACTCCTCATTATCATCTTAATCTATATCCTGCTCAGCAGAAAGGATCACATCATCAAACAATTGACTCATCACACTTTTATTAACAGATGCCTCTTCTTCATCAACATCAAAATCAAAATCTTCATCAATACAGTTGACATCATCATCAGTTTGTTCATCTGTAAAATGAATGAAACGAAGTATTTTTCAGGTCTTGACCAATTTTCGTACAAAACTAAACAACCCACGATCCAGCATGTCCAGTCCAGGCAAGATCACACACAAATCAAAAAAAATTCCACAATCAAATTTTGCATGCAGAGAAAAATACTCACCGGTGAAATAATCTTCAAGAAGGCCAAGCATTCCGGCATCTTCAAAACCCAATTCTCGCGTCGAATTTAACATCTATACGTATGCCAACAGCCAGAAGAACGTGTGACAATAGAAAATGGGTCCTTATTTGAACTACCTCTAGTGGTATAGGGCGCTGGATCGCTGATCCTAAGGTTGGAGGTTCAAGTCCCACTCTCCACAAGGTTGTCACTGCCCCCCCCCCCATTGCAGCTAACTGGGTTATCAAAGGCGAGCCATGTCTCTCACTGTCTATGGTGAGAGGCATGTAAAAGAACCATTGCTGACTTTCATAAAGAGTAGCTGCAAAGTCGTCAGCGTGTTTCTGTCTCTTGCTAAAGGGTTGTGTCAGGAAGAGCATCCGACGTAAAACACCTATACCAAATCAAACATGTGAATCATTAGCCGTGGCGACCCCTGATAAAGGGGGGAAAAAGCAGAAAGGAAATCTCACTAATGCTGCTAGATATCACAGATGACATTTCCACTCTCCTTTTCTAGAAATTGTGTATTCACAATCTTCTAAATAAACTTAATGACTATTATTAAAGAGAAAGTCGAAGATAAATTCAGCAGGAAGTAAACCGGAAGTTAACGTATGTGTAACGGGCACTGTGCATGTGCAAGCCAAGCTGACCAGTCAGTGTGCTCATTTCAGATCTTCTTGAGCAACTAGCCTGCATTGTTTACGAGGATATTGTCTTCATGACCTTTATTTTATTCACTGAAATGGCATTTTAATATCAAAACAGTATCCAAAATGGAGAGACAACTTCACGACCGTTTTTCTGGTGTATGGATTATAGTGTGTCTTATACCGAACTCGGTGAATAATTGCAACGAAACCAGTAAGTTTGCTACTGTTTTTATCTAGTTTTATGAGGGTACTCGCCAGAAAAATGGGGAAAAAACACATTTTACGTGAGTTTTAGTCGATTTCACGTGAGCAAGTGATGGTTGAATACTGGTTTCAATAGTTTATGCAAAAATCCGAATTTCAATTAAAAATGGACTATTTTTTTCTCAAAAGTGGTGTGGGCGACAAGTGCCTACTTTCAGTGGAGTGCTTCACAAATAGATTATAACTTGGCATAGTTACAATGAAATGCCCCCCCCCCCCCCCCCCCCCAAAAAAAAAAAAAAAAAGTGGGTGCCTGAAGAACATCAGTGTTGCACAATAAATATTTTGGCTAGGATCATTCTGCTGTTGAAAAAAATATTCATCTACATGTCGTCAACTTAGCTGGCATTTCCAACAATCAACTTCCCAAGATTGTAAATGGTCTTTTCCTGTAGAAGGTCAGGGCGGCATGGTAAGGTCCTGGGTTTGGTTGTTTGTGTGGGGTTTGTTTGGGTTTCTTCAGAGTGCTCCAGTTTCGTCCCACAGTCCAAATTGCACCTTCAGCTTTTTACCTGTTTCAAATTACCCCAAGAGTTATGTATGCATGGTTGCATGTACATTTTGTCCTGTGGTGGTATGATGAGCTGTTCAGGATGTACTTCACCATCGCGTGTCAGCTGAGATAGGAAGCAGCCTTCCTGTGAGTGTTGACGATCAGGATTTTAAACACTGCTCATATGGCTTGGGTACTGTGGGTTCCAGATGTCTCCAGCTGACGTGTGCATGATGTATTGGGGGGGGGAAAGTGTTTAAATTGGTGATTTCATATTCAACAGTTTGTGGTGAGGTCACGAATATAATGAGCATTTCTGATAAGCATGTCGCTAGATCCGATCTGACTCGGTTTACTTCGGGTTATTTGCGATTGCTGTTCCGCACCAGGCTTCCACTCAAATGGACTGAATACATGTGTATGTGAAAGTGCTACAAAAAGAAAGGAAATGTGTGATTGGTGCATCCCTAGTGTCAACGCTTTGATGACAAACCCCGGGGGTTGAAAAGCTGCTTCATTAATACACCACTCACATCACTGTGTCTGTGCAAGTCTGTTTGTGTCCCACTGTTGATTTGCCTCATGGAGTTTTTTGTGGATGAAACTGGAACCTTACGGCGTTGACTCCCTCCTTACATGTTCACGACTTATGCCCTGATCCATTTTTAAGTGTTGTGTCTGTGAGCATGTTGTTTTTTTTGTTTTGTTTTGTTTTGTTTTCCATGATGTCGTGTGTGTGCGTGCGCACTCTCAGGATATGCGGAGGTATTATTAAGTACGTACTGTGTGTGTGATTTTTGCAGGAGTACTTGGCCCGACTGAGGCAGATCAGACTGCAGAACTTTAACGAGCGCCTGCAGATTAAAGCTCGGCTCAGAGGAGAGAAGGTACGCGCCCGGACATTCTGGAGATGTTGACCTGGTACTTCGCCGCACTTTGCTGAAACGGTCTGTCTGTCTGTTGTTTTTGTTTTCAGTATGAAAGTGAGTGTTCAGACAGTCAGGAGTCCAGTGAAGAGGCGGAGCTCAGGAGGAAGAAGATCGAAGCGCTGAAGGTTGGTGATCTCAGTGTTAATAATCGTTATTAGATCGACATATCAGGGTTTTGATGTTTCATTCCACTGACGTTTTAGATTTTGGTAGTTAACTTTCTCTTTTCTGCCGCCTCCTTTTTCTGTCCTTTTGCACATTTTTGTTTTTCTTCTCTCCTTCCTTTTACTGTCTTTTTTGTATTTTTGTATTTCATTTTTCTTTTCTTTCCTTTTGTGTGCACTCCCCACTGCTTTCTTTTTTTTTTCCCCCGTTTTCTTTCCTTCTCTGCCCACTTTGGTTTTTTTTTTTTTTTTTCATTTCTTAATTTGCTTACACACTAATTTTCTTTCTCACCACCACGGTCATTTTTTCCTTTGTTTGTGGAATCTGCTTTTTGTTTCTTCCTTATCTTTTTTTTTTTTTTTTTTTTTTTTTGTCTTCTTGGTGGTAGGTGCAGTCTAAGGCCCGTGCAGCCATCCTGAAGGAGCAGCTCGAGAAGAAACGGAGGGAAGCTTATGAGAAAGAAAAGAAAGCTTGGGAACAGCATGTGTGTTAGCACAACACTCTTAATAATTTTTTCTTTATAGTCAGCCCTACACTTTTTTTTTTTTTTTTTTTTTTTTTTTTCCTCTCCTCCCCTCTTTTCTCTCCCCTATGCCATAACCTGGAAATCCTCCATTGTGTTTAATTCAAGTTGATCTTTGCAGCTTGTCGCCCGAGGAGTAAAGGTGGACCCCGGACCACCGAAAGGAGCCGCGTCTCCTCTGCCCGATCATACCCCTCAGGATGTCATCGCTAAAGTCGCATCCTCTTCGAGACCCAGCACTCCAGCCATCTCTATGACTGCAGCGCTGAAGGACGTGGGCGTGGTTAGTCATTCCAGCCAGAAAAGCATTCAGTGTTGAGTGGTTTTATATTCTACTGTAAAGAGGACGCATGCAACCGATTACAGGAATCATGAGTGGAGTTTATTTCAGATTATGAAGTTTGAAGTGGATCAAAATCTATTACTTATTTGGTGAATTTTTAGTAATTTAATAATTATAATCGCACTTGGAGGCACGCTGGTGTAGTGGTGAGCACACCTGACTCACAGCAAAAGGGTTTAATTCTAGGCCCTGTATGAGGGAGTTTCTGTGTCAAGTTCACATGTTCAACCAATCAGGATCATGAGGCATGTCTACTTGCCTGTCTCTTCAGAATGCTCTAACTTCGTGCCATAGTATTGTCAGTGTAGCCCCGGCATATATTTCTAATACAGTATTATGTGATGCTAAAAGTCTGGAATCTGAACAGAAGTGGTTTTGTTTTTTCCTTGTCGGTAGACTGCATCTGGACAGAATCCACCAATGAAGGAGGATCCATCCAAATCCGAGACACCACATGTTCAGGTACGACTTCCGGTTACTTCAGTCTCAGTCTGTCCTGTTTGGATCAGCTTTGTGTAAAGTGAGCTGGTGTATTTATACTGTTTCAGAGTGAGAGGAAAGAGATTTTGCGCAGACTGAACCATAATCTAAAGACACACCCTTCAAAGGAAGAGGATGGCCAAGAGATGACTCCTTTCAGTGAGCCAGGCCCTGCCCCTCAACCCTGCCAGCCGGTCAAAGACGAGAGACCACAAAGTGGGGGTGAGCGACGCAGATGGGAGGTGGGAACATCTCCGGTACTCTCAGTGGCTCGCTGCAGTCTGGAGGACACATGTAGCACTTTGGCAGGTACAACCACAAATGAGGCTATAAAAATGCTGTTCCGTCATTTATTCTTCCATTATTTTTATTTCTCCACTGTCAGGGTCTCAGGAAGCGTCTTCGTCTGAGAGTGATCTCATAGGTGGTGACCAAAAGAAGTGGCAGCCTGGAGATGTTCTGCTTGCTGTTGCTCACCAAACTCTGGAGGACACCAGTATCACCGTAGCAGGTGAGGGCTTTTTTAACTGTATGCACACACAACCCTGCATGCTGGAGCCACCTTTATATGTCTGTACCTCAGAATGTCAGTTGTGGATATGCTCGTATTCCATGAACCACCATCACGCGCAACCATTCACACCTAGGAGCAATGTGGAACCATCAATTGGCCTAAATTGCATCTCTGTGGACAGTCTGAGGAAAGAAGGATACCTAGAAGTCCACACAACCATGGGGAAAACATGCAACTCCACATGGAACCATCTGAGCCTGGAACTTGAGCCCAGAGGTTCCCAAAATGTATCAGAGTGCATGGAGTTTTAAAACATTTCTTGGCAGGCATGCCCCCAGACTGGCCTGTTGGACTTTGTGTCTTGGGTGCAAAGCCACTTCCAGTAAATATCTGTTTTAGAGTTGGCCAACCTGGAATGGTTGTATTACAATACAGTGGTACCTTGGTACTTGAACGCTTTAGAGGTCGAACAAATCGGAATTTGACCAAAATAAACCGGTGGGGGGGATTTTTTTGGGTTTTTTTGGTCCCAGAAGTCAACCGAAATCCAGAAGTCGAACACTAAAAAAGTGCGAGGAAAAAACGAGACCGAGAGGAAGGGGAAATGCACGCTTTCTGGAAGTTGTTGATACTATGTATCACCCTGATAAAGCTAGTGCTGTTCCGGGGAAGTCCGGAAGTTGTTGATACTATGTATCGCTGTGAATACCTTTAACGATGAGGTCATGAGCCACTTCCATAAGATTTTGAAAAGAAGGCAGAAACAAGCCACGTTACAAATGTTCTTCAAGAAAAGAAAGGGACATCCTGAAGGAAAGTCATCCACTCCAAAGCGAGTAGCAAGAGAGAAAAAAATACCTTTTGACTGATTCACCTGAAGCTGTTATGGAAAGGGATACACTTCCTGTCTCCCTCTCCAACATTTACGTATGCCAACTGCTCACCACCACAAAGGTAAAAATTCTTATCTTTATTGTTCTTATGCTTTAACTGTACTGTGGTTTTTATTTTAGTGTGTTATGGTCTCTCTTGTGAGAGACTCTGATTTTGGCGGCGCTAACTCTCTCTCTTATGCATGCAGCGCTGGAAAGGGGCGCTGCTGACACACACCTGATTCCACTTGGCAATAACCGGGCTTCTCTAACAGTGTCTACGATTTTCCCCGTGCTCTAGTGCCTTCCCTGTCCACAATAAAGCTCATCCGTTTTCATCACACTCTGTCTCCTGCATTTTTGGGTCCAGCTGAATGTTCCTGGCGTCACCGAATCTACTAGCCCTTCTGTGACGCCAGAAACACATCAGATGAACCCAAAAATGCAGGAGACAGGGTATGATGAAAACAGATGAGCTTTATTCTTCACAGGGAAGGCACAAGAGCACGGGGAAAAATCCTAGTCACTGTTAGAGCCCAGTGATTGCTACGTGAAATCAGGTGTGTGTGCTTAGCACTCCACTCGCATGTGACAGCCACGCCCCTCTTCAGTGCTGCATGTATAAGAGAGAGAGTTAGAGCCACCAAAACCAGTCTCTCATAACACAGACAATAACATTGTGTACTGTATTCAATAATTTTTTTCACTTAATTTGAGGACTTGAGTTACGGTTATGGTGCCATTAACTTCTGTTCAAAAGATGACACAACGGATTAAGACCATTTACATTATTTGTAATGGGAAAAGTGGATTCGGAACTTGACCAAATCGGAATTTGACCAGCCGTCGGGAACGAATTATGGTCGAGTACCAAGGCCCCACTGTATGCTAATTTCACTTTATCACCCATCTGGTCACTAAAGCTGCTCTGTAGCAAGCAGTTAACTGAAGAAAAACAAATGAGTACAGAAGAGAATTCTTGGGTTTGTATTCACTGGATAGTGCCTTGTATCTGAACCGCTGTGTTCTGTAATAGTTCTTACTACTGATTTTAAAGATATATGGTTTCTGTGTGACCTTTTCTTTCTTTATCTGTTTATGTATTTTGTGCTGCAGAACAGACAACCAGAGAGATTATTGCTATGGAAGCCGAGAAAGAGGAGGGGCTAAGGAAAGTGTGGGGACAGAGTCCGGTTTCAGAAGTTTTGAAGATTCTCGAGGAGGCTGAACTTCAACCACTCACACAGAGCCTGGATACCAGCAGTGTCTGTGACCATACACATACCAGTGAGCAGTGAATGTATACAGTACACTATTTAAATACAGTCGGCCCTCGACTTACGAAAACTCCAGGTTCTGAAAAGGATTAATTTCGTAAGTAGAGGTGCATTTTACATGTAAAACACGTGATTCGTTCCAAGGCTCCCAAGACTACCCCATAAACATTTTTAAAATGATAAAAGTACACCAATTTTGTATGAAATATGTATGAAATGTGTTAAAAGTAAAAAAAAAAAAAATTATTAAACCATTTAAACATTTTATTAACATTTATTAATTAAACCATTATTAAACATTTTTGTATTCATGCACATACACACACATGCAACTCTGTCTCTCTCTGAGTGCGCGCTCTGCCGAATGCAGGCTTCGCCCACACGCAACGCATAGCCAACAGAGCTTTTGAGACAGGGTGTTGTATTTAAAGCGGAATTACCTGTTTGAAAGATCTGAGGTCTGGATTCAATATTAACTTGCTTCCTTACGAGATCAGAGGTCTTGTGGCGCCGCCCACTTCTGTGCACAAAAATGTTTCGTGGCCGAATGCGCCGTTTTTGAGACGGGGCGCGGCTCATCCGGACCTCCTCAAAGAAGCTGCAATGAGTCTTGTACTCATGAACCAACAGTCGATCTCTCCTTTACACATGTGACAAACAAGCTTATGGGTACAGTACTATGGAGATTCAGCTCCCTCCTGGCCAATGGGAGGCGAGTGGGGCGTGATGTTGGGAGATAGCCAATGAGAGAGCAACTTGCGCATTGTTTGAATTTTTGAATGGTGCGTTTGGTGCTTTTCATAAGCGGTTATTTCGTATACAGAGGATGAAAATTTAGGAAAATGTTTTTCATAATGTGGATTTTTCATATTCAGAGGTTTTCGTAAGTAGAGGGCCGACTGTACTAGATCTGCTGACGTGAACTAATTTTTGCTTATTTTTAAAATTTATACAGTTTCTTTCTCCACAGAAAGCCTTGACCCATCACCTGGGCCTTCAGTTGATCATGATGGGGCTGCCCTGGGGTCTTCATCTCCACTAAGCCGAGACATTGATGAGCAAGTCCCAATCAGCCACAGCCAGGATCAGCAACCCAATATTCACTCCGATCTGGAGGAACAAGCTGCCGTTACCCAGGACCAAAATCAGAAGGCTCTTAATGACCAGGACCAAGAGCAGAACACTGCCAACATTCCTCAGGACCGTGAGCAAGTATCAGAGTGTTCAAAGGTTTTGCCAGATGCTTTCGGGATCAGCAGACACCAGCAAGCCTCACCTGAAAAGAGTGATGAGAAACCATTTGAGGGTGAGGGATCTTGGTTTCTCAATTTAATTCATATCCAGATTTTATTGAAATATTATAATAGTGTTTCTGCATTTTGAAACAGATGAACTGGAGTGTCTGGTTCTGACAGGGAACCTTCAACAAACCTCCAAACATCCAGTTGATGTGATGGATGCTTGGGGACAGGAGGCCGTTGAACCCCGGTGAGACCTGCATTCACTGGAATTCTAATACCCTCTGCAAAAAGGTTATGTTTACTTCTGTTGGTGGAGGTTCTGTATTCAGTGTTTGATTATGCAAAAAATAATGACTCAGTTTTGACCAAACTTGGTGGATGGAAAGAGGGTGGGCCTATGATACTGTTTTTTGTTTTTTTTTAATTTTATTTATTTATTTATTTGGGGGGGGGGGCAGTCATTTTATTAGCATGGGCTAATATTCATTTGGCACCCACTAGGAGGAGACATTTCATTATCACAGTGCCAAATTATATGAATCCGTTTGTACCCTACAGAAGTACTTTACACTCTGACTGCCTCTCACAGTTTACCGGTGTTTGTGTCCAATATAACTTAAAAAAAACCCAAAATAAGTTTTAAGTTGTTGCATTTTTTTTTTTTTTTTTTTTTTTTTAATGGGGTGTGGTATAAATAACAGACAATAACTCTTTGGAAATCTGTGCGTGTGGTGGTAGGGGTACCTCGTGGAGGTAGCCTGGTCCCTTTTAAATGCTTATTTGTTGTTCTTTTTTATCATGCACTCTGTGATGCGGTGGAAATGCACAGGAGTGGTTGTGAGGTCATTGTGACATGCGTGTCGGCTGTGATGATTGTCTGCTATGATGTATTGCGCAATAGCAATGACGTGGAGAAAAATTAGACTGTACACAGGCCCCTTTCACGTGGTAATTCGGCTTCAACTTCCGGTTAGGGCAAAACGTTGCTTTGGGTACCATTTCAATTGAAAGTTGACATCCTTTGGCGCTCTAAAAATTGTACGTTATGAAACGTAACATCAAATTTTATTGGAATAGGCTAGGTTTAGCTTGTTTTGTGTAAATATGGTTAATTCTTGTTGTGCTGTTGGCTGTCAAAACCGTGCAGGCGGTCGCAAAGAAGTAACTTTTCACGGATAAGTGTGTCTCAGTTTAACCTACATTAGGCGGTAGGCTTGAAGCTTAAGTAACATTACTTACCCTGAAATTTATGAATGGCTTTTTATTATTAGCCCCAGTGTAACAAGCATGTATGTAACTGGTCTGTTATTGTGTATATCTGTAATCAATACAAAATGTATCATGTTGCTACTGCTCATTTATATGATGTAATATTACATGCGTAACTTATCTGTAAGTGTTTGTGGTTATAAATGTGCAGTGCCATTTTGTATATTTTTATCTCAAGTTCTGGGGAAAGGCTGCAGGTTCCCGGTTCCCCTTGGGAGCTCTTTGTTCTGACATTAAGCAAATAAACGTACATGCCTCAGATAATTTGATTTCTGAACCTGAGAAAGATACTTGTGTGGAATATATTGATAACATTTCCAAGATTGTTGTTCTTCTTGTACAAAAAGTGTCTGAAAAATTCCTTGTAATTTGTGGAATATATAAATTGAAATCCCTGCTACACTATACTAAAACAAGAGAGGTGGGCGTGGCAGTTGACATGTTTGGCAAGGGGAATACTGTATTATTAAGGTTTGTACCTCCTATTATGTGTCAATGTATCTTCCAAACCTTCCTGGGCATGCTGCAAATGTTTAGATTATATTCATGTCTCTATGGAGCCAAAACATCCTAAGTATTTAGATTTATCGCATCGTTTTCCATATCAATGTGTGTATGTTTACCATGCTTTTTGCCCTAACCAGAAATCAGAGCCTATTGACCATGGCGGCATACATAATGTATGCAGAGTGCGTAGTCTAGTTTTTCTTCTTCGTCATTGGCTAATAGTAATGCGGACAAGGATATAAAAGAGAAGAGGGCTCTGTGCTTGGGGAGCCCTTATCCGACGGACCACACCAAACTCGGATAACCAAGACATTGCAGAGCTCTCTGCAGCTACCTAAATAAATTGCTCCAGTGTATGGCGCCGCCTCCCTTGCATCGTTCTAATGCTCTAACCGCGAGTCTGTCACAACTCTATCATCTTAGTAGCCATATTATCAGATATCCCTACATATATGCTACAGTACACATTAATTTGAGGTGCTTTTGCTTGTCTATTTCAGTCCAGAAGAGGGCGGTACAACATTGTCAGAGAAGCAGAGTGACAAAATGGTGCTTGGTGCCGAAGATGAAGGTACAGGTTTGCTCACCTGCAGCTGAACAGATAAAACTTTTGTCTTGTTAACAATATTTCCTCCAGGTCTTTGTGCACATGCATGCTGTCCCTAAAATCAAGTGATTGGCAATGCCAAGTCTCTCTCTCTCTGCCTCAGTGCCTGGTGATGCTGCATTTGTGAAGTTGAGCCGTAGTCCAGCTCACAGGCGTACAGTGGCGTTGTCCAGCATATCCGCGCAGTCCTCCATAGAAGACATGTCATCCTCGGTGGCCTCCCGTTCACGATCTGTGTCACCGCTACGTCAGCATGACGACGCGCTTCTGATTGGGCTGTCCACCGGTCTTTTTGATGCCAACAACCCTAAGGTAGATGGTTTCACTGATCCTGGGACACTAGTAGAATGTTCCTTTGAGAAAAGCAACGTGTATCCGCTCTCGAGTAGTAATGTGCATGCAGACAATCCTTCGATGCATGATATGCGTTCAACGCTTCATGGCTGAGCTATGCCAGACGTCAGCTGTAGATTGTGGCGAAGCATTCATAATCTGATTTTTTTTTTTTTCCCTCCCACATCCCTCATGTCACCCTACCAGAAGTTCGTGCACCAAACATGAACCGCATGGACACCGTTTAAGTGGCAGGCCTTCGGATTGATGTTGCGTTTTGTGTGTGTCCATTAGATGCTGAGGACGTGCTCGCTACCTGATCTCGGTAAAATCTTCAGTGGCTCTACAGAACCTATTGGTGCTTCCACCCATGACACCAATCTGGATATAGAAGACCTGGAAGACAAAGATGAGCAGTCTGATGCAGAGTATGAAATAGAAACCCTCAATTATATTTCAATCACTGCACAGCCATTCACAGCATGTACAGGACAGCATTGGTCATGCCCTTAGATTTGAGTTGTGGTTGTGTAGCACAGCTAAGTAAAAAAAAAAACTCAACTTTCTGCCTCCTGAAATTTGTCTTAAAAGAACAGATATGTACTTTAAATCAATGGTCCCTTGAGTTTGAATTGTTTGTTTCCATTTCAGCGCATATGAAGATGAAGATCTGCGAGAGCTCCGAGCCTCAATGGAGAGGCTGCTTGAACAACAACAAACTGAGGATGAGGATGATGAAGAGGAGGGCGGGTCTGACACCAGTCCACCTGACGAAGACGAACATGCCAGGGTGGATAGGCGGCGCAATAGCCAGCCGGATGAGGGTACGTTGACAAGATCAGTGGTGGCTAAAAAACAGGAGGATCGTCCTGATAACAGTCCTGAAGATACCAGTAATGAGCCTGAGGCAGAGGAGGATGAAGAGCAGAACAGCGAGACGAAGCTTAACGAAGAGTGGCAGTCAGGTACGATGAGATGAATGATCAACAAAAAGACATGCACATGCTAATTGGCTAATTGTGAGCGTGTGTGTGTTGCCCTGTGATGGTCTGTTGAGCTGTTTAGGGTGAATGGGGTTTTTGACAAATGTTGGCTGAGCTAGACTCCAGCCTCTCCTGGAAATGAGTGTTATCCATGAAATATGCATGGAATACTATTCAATATTTGACTATGCTTTACAGTGACATGCTCGCATAACCTCTTTCTTGAGTGAGTTGTGAATGACTTGCTGTTTACTCGACATAAGCTGCTGCTACCTAGTGGACGGATGATAAATTGGGTTTTCACGGTAATGGTTGCTTCAAGAATGTACAATAATCATGTTCTTTGAAAGCTCCTGCGGGCCACTTAAAATGAGTGGCCGGGCCGTGAGGTTGACACCGGTGCTGTAGAGGTGCAGTGGACCATGTGGGAGGGGTAGGAATACACCTAGCGTTCTATGACGAGGACGCATTTTGTAGTTCAAGGTTGAAGAAGTGATACTGACTGCTGTTTGTTTCTTTGGCCCCACCCCATGTTTACAGATGATAGTGAAGAAGATCTGTCGAATGATTTGGAGCAGCAGGACAGTATATTCAGCCGTTTGGAGGAGCTGCGTTTTCATTTGGAGGAGGCAATGGGCTTTGAGAACTTGATCCAAGCCTACAACAAGCTCAAGGTGCAAATTTACAGATCCGCCAACATTGTGAAATTAGATTAAATGTAACGGGTCGCATTGTTGGCTTATTGTTGGGGGGTGGGAGTTGCGCCTAAATGCATGTGGACTAGTCTGTGGCATGTATAAATATTCAGTCTCTAAGTGGCGCGTGATTTGTTCTTCTAGGCCATCATTGAAGACGAAGACACGAGCATTGCTGTGGGTTCCAACATTGTACAAAGTATTCTACAGCCTGAGCACCAGCACCTGTATCCCAAAATCCTGCATTTGGTGATTGGAGATGGCGCTTATGAAGAAGGTGGTGGCATATACCTACTTTCATAAACACCATACCTTGAGTCAATACTGTAGTAGCAGCATAGTAGCATGAACATGCAGGTCAACATTTACATTGGACATGAAAAAATAAGGGTAGAATGTGTTCTCGGTGACCAAGCAGGCTGGTACAAGTCTTTTGCACTTCATACATGGCAGTGGGATGGTTTTTGGGATGATGGCTTATACGAGTCATTGTACAGTGGAAAATCCTGATTTTTATTTTTATTTTATTTTATTTTTTCGGGGCAAAGCCAGTTCTTATCCACACACTTCTAGATCCCATATAATTGCAGTCGCCTTCAACTAGACATAATTTTAACTTCCATGTAACATGTTTTGTGAGCATTTATAATGTGTAGATTGTTTTGCTGTCCAGGCTGATCGGAACGTTTTTTTTTAATATATTTTTTTAAACTAATTAAAGGTACAGTGTGCAGGGATAAATCGAGGATTTTTTTTCTAGGTGTGCTATCCAAAATAAGGTGTGCCTTTCTGCTTGATGTATAATGTACGGTTACTGTGCCAGGTAGTGGGGCCGCTGGCGTAGTGGTTAGAGTGCTGCACTCATGATCGGGAGGTTGTGTGTTCAAATCCCACTTGGACCCCCACTGTGCTAAGACCCCTGGCCAAGGTTTTAACCAAAAGTATGTCTCTGTTCACCCAGGAGTATAAACGGGTACCAGTAAAAATATACTGGGAAGGTAATCTGCAATGAACTAGCGTCCCATCCAGGAGGGGTTGTACTCCTAGTCGCTTCATGCTATGGAAACCGGGGACAATCACTGGTCCGATTAGCCACTATGGCTCGGGTGTAAAAAGCCCAACAGACTTTACCTTTCTGATAAACCAGTAGTTGAACTTGATAAAACATTTTCAGTGAACAAAACACAAATATTAAAATAGAAAATTCTTTAATAAATCAATAAGTAAATAATTAAAGTGGGAAAACTCATTCAAACTATCACAAATAAAATTATCAACACAGTGTAGAATGAGCTATACCAATTAAATGTGAACAAATGAGGGGGGGAAAATCCTTTAATGCCTTAATATTTACTTGTATTCACAAGTTATGACAAATTGTTGTAATAAAATAACAGGAATTAGTGGATAAACTAACTATTGAAGTAAAGCCATAAAGATTGAATAATTTTGATTGTGGAAATCAAAGCACTCAAATATAAACAAAAAGAAAACCCCTTAATACTTACTGTATGTATAAAAATATTGCAGTGGGATAACAAATTATGTAAATAATAATAGAAAGCATTCAAGATCTTTATTTGCCATTAGTGCTTTTTACACAAACAGGAATTCCATTCGAAGTGGAGCTTGAGAAATCGCACACAATTCACCTGATTTAATATATCCCCTTAAGGTCATATCACCTTTTAGAAAATATTCATCAAAGCATGTTGAGAACTAGGAAATGTAACAATGCCAGAAAAAATTGGAAACCCGAGTTATGATAATGTCAGCACATTGTGTAACAGTCTAGTTTCACATAGCTTGTCAGTGTAGAGAAGTCAGACACATTCACCTGATTTGATAAAAGGTGAAATCCACATAACTTTTTAGAACATCTTCATAAAAGCCACTTGGGAACGAGGAAGTGTAGCAATGTCAAAAAAAGTTGGAAACATGGTACTGGTCTGGAAGTTGTTTGTTCCTTTTGTGAAAGTGTTGTCGTCTCCGTTCTCTTTGCATATGCGGAAAAATATTTTTGTTTTGTCGTAACGAAGCCAGGGAAATTTCTTGAACCATCCTTATTGGAATTTCTTTGTAATCTTATCAGTGGCTTCCTTTTCAGTGTTTTCCACCTCTTCAGTATCTTGATTCATTGTCTGAATGCGTCTTAGATCTTTGTCGAAAAAAATTTGGAAAGTTTGGGTTGCGCCATTGTTGCTAATGTAAATAAAACGCCGACTCATATAACCGGAAACGAGCACGAATTCTATTAACGAACCTCATTGGTCAGTATTGTCCATGTTATCCAATCAGAGAGGGGCTTACAAAACGTAGTCACTCTTCAATCAGGAAGTACAGAATTTCATTTATCGATCTATTTTTAAGTTCGTTCCTTGGAAGTTTGTTTCTGATTCGGCATATTTGAATTAGATTCAAACACTACAAGAAAAAAATACCGAAAAACATCCATACAATTTCAGTTGCGGCCAAAGGCATAAGTAGGGAAAATGAGGTGCGTCAGTTAGCAATTGAATGCGCTAGATCGAACAATGGGTGTGTAACGTGGTGTTAGCATGTCCAGCTCACAGAAAGAAAGCCATGGGTTTGCATCCCTGTGCGCAGTCAGGACGGTTCTGGGTGGGGTTTGTTCTCTCCTTACTTGCTTGAGTTTCCTCCAAGTACTCTGGTTTCCTCCTACAGTCCAAATACATTCACAACAGCCAAGCTATTTCAGTTGACAATGGGTGAAGGCATGGTATACCCTGAACAGCTCGCCATCCCATCGCACACACAAGCATTCACACTTGTACCTTGGGGCAATTTCAAACAGCCATTTAGCCTACCGTACATGCTTTTAGACCATCTGAGGAAACCTAAGCGAGTATGGGAAGATGCTAAAAGCAAACACCACACCAAAACCTTCATATCTTAAATTGTAGCTCTTCTGTCTCTCCATCTCTCGATAGATAACAACGAATGAAGTCGTGACTCGTGCATGCAGTTGGCACCTCAGGAGAATCCGCCGGCACCGAAGTCTTCCCATAACACTCATGAAGGAAAGGACCCTGACATTGACACATGGCCTTGAGTTTTACTGCCACATCCAGCATCAAAAGAATGTGGGTGTAAATGAAACCAAACGATTTAACCAAAGAATGGGGAACCGTTGTGGTTCTGAAAGCTGATGGGTCACATGAGGATTCCTCATCACACAATATTTACAACAGCAGTCAAAAAGTCATGGCTGGATGGGGTGAGGGGTCATGGGGCTTGTTGCATGGTTCATGCATCAGGTACCCTCTTACAATCCAGTCTTACATGTTTCACACTTTTTTTTTCTACTTTTTTGAAATAAATCTTACATGATGCAGGGATATTTGTGAACTGTTCATTGCTGTCCTTTTCATGTTTAACAGGTGCAGTCTAGAAATCAGTGTACGTTGTTTACGTTTCACACAACGACATGTACTGATGTTCCCGTGTGCATGCATTATACACGCCTTACACTGTTGCACCATTTCTGTCATGTAAACGAGTTTTATTATTGTAAATAATGACTGTGGCTCATCATGCGCCAGTATGGAATCCCCACAAAGCTGATACAGATGGTCTAGTCTTTTTACGAGGACTTTCAGTGCTCGGTCATTGATGACAACGAAACAACAGATTGGTTCCCAGTGATGACTGGAGTGAAACAGGGATGCTGCATGTCAGGATTCCTCGTCCTCCTACTCATCGACTGGGTCATGTGAAAAACAACACGCGGTCAAAGAACAGGGACCAGGTGGGACTTCACCACCTTGTTGGAGGACCTTGATTTTGCAGACGATCTTGCTCTCGTCATCTGCAATGAACCATCTACAACAGAAAACAGTCAATCTGGAAGAGAATGTTGCTAAAGTTGGGCTGAAGATGAACAACAACAAGTGCAAAGTCATGAAAGTAAACAGCAGAAGTGAAGAAAAATTGATTGTCGGAGATGGAGAAGTAGCGGCGATGGAGTTTCACGTATATAGGAGCTAATGTGGCCAAGGATGGTGGAGGCACAGCAGTTGTCAGAGAGTGGCCCTGGCTAACACCCAAGTCAAATGATTCTCAAGAATTTGGCAAGCCAGAGACATCGGCAGAAGGACGAAAAGTTCACTCTTTAAGAGCATAGTGCTATCAGTACTATTGTAGGATGTGAGACCTGGAAGCTGACAAAAGGAGAGGAAGGAAAACTAGACACCTTCCAGAGCTATTGTCTCAGGAGGACCTTCAAGATTAGATGGCAACAGCACATCTCCAATCAGACAATCCTTGAGATGGCAAGGGCAGAGAAGATCAGCGAGGAGGTGGGAAGACGAAGATTGAACTGGATTGGCTATGTCCTGAGAAAGGACCCATGGGCTGACTGTACTGTGGCCCTAGAGTGGACACCAGAAGGATGAAAGAAAAGAGCCCGCCCAAAAACAACTTGAACGGTTGAGATGGAGAGAACCATTACTGGCTGGACCTTGTGGAACTTGGCACACCACACAGCTGCAAATCAGCCCCAATGGAAGAGTGATGTTCAAGCCTTATGTGCCTCCTGGTACTGAGAGAATTAAGGTTAAGGTAAGGATGGGGTGAGGGGTCATGGGCCTTGTTGCATGGTTCATGCATCTTACAATCCAGTCTTACATGTTTCGCACACTTTTATTTTAAAAAAGAAAAAACTCTCTTACAGGATATTGTGGACTGCTCGTTGTTCTGGTAAGGTTTAACAGGTACAGTCTAGAAATCTGTGCACATTGTTTTTGTTTCACACCACAACATGTACTGATTCACTGATGTTCCCATGTGCATGTATTATACACGCCTTATACTGTTGCACCATTTCTGTGATGTAAACGAGTTTTATTATAGTAATGACTGTATGGAACCGGTGCATAAAAGGAAGTACAGTGGAGCCTTGGTACTTGAACGTAATCCGTTCCAGACAGCGGTTCGGATTCCGATTTGTTCGGATTCCGAATCCGCTTTTTCCTATTACAAATAATGTAAATAGTCTTATTCCATTCTGTCGTCTTTCGAACAGAAGTTAATAGTACCATAACTCATACCATAGGTTCACAAATTAAGTGGGGAAAAATTATTGAATACAGTACACTATTATGGTCTGTGTTGCGAGAGACTCTTTTACTGCACTGTGGTTTTTAATTTTAGTGTGTTATGGGTCCTCACAAGAGTTGCGCATTGAAATGCGTGTTCGAGAGGGGCATTTCTGTCACACGCTGGGTGGAGTGCTAAACAAACATACCGGATTTCATTTAATCACGGGCTATAAAGATTAGCAGCGCTCTTCCCAGTGTTAGATTGTCCCTCATCCCCATGATCTCTCTGGCTCTCAGCTCTGTGCTCCACCAGTTCCCGCTTCAGTTTGATTTCTGTGTTTCTCCGCACCTCTATTACAGTGACTACAATTTCCCCGTTTCATCTATGAAAACAGGTGCGCTTTATTGTTCATAGGGAAGGCACTAGAGCACGGGCACTAGAAACACTGAAATCAAACTAAAGCGGGAACTGGTGAAGCACTGACCTGAAAGCCAGAGAGCTCACAGGAAAGAGAGACACAATTTTCTAGCACCGGGATGAGCGCTGCTAGTCTTCATATCCTGTGAATAAATGGAATCAGATGTGTTTGAGCACCCCGCGTGTGACAGCCACGCCCCTCTCCAAGGTGCATTTCAACTCGCAACTCTTGTCAGAGACCATAACACACTAGAATAAAAACCACAGTGCAGTTAAAAATTTTCATCTTTATTGTTCTTATGCTTTAACTTTTTGTGGTGGTGAGCAGTTGGCATACATAAATGTTGGAGAGGAAGAGAAGAAGAGGATTCAAATGTTGGGGAGGAAGAGAAGAGACTGATTCCCTTCTATAACAGCTTCAGGTAAATCAGCCAAGGTGTGGTTTTTTTTTTTGTTGTTGTTTTGTTTGCTTGTTTTTTTTTTTTTTTTTTTGTTTCCTCTTGGTATCGCTTTACATGGATGATTCTTCTTCAGGATGTTGCTTTCTTTTCTTGAACATTTCTAAAGTGGCTTGTTTCTGCCTTCTTTTTAAAACCTTATGGAAGTGGCTCATGACCTCATCATTAAAGGTGTTCACGAAGCTGCTAGCGCTTTAGCTTAGCTTTAGTGCTTTAGCAATAGCTTAAGCTTGATGAGGGTGATACATACATAGTACTTGTATCAACAAGTTCTGGACTTCCCCAGGACAGTTTTATTAAAGGGTGACACATAGTATCAACAACTTCCGGACTTTTCCAGAAAATACATAGTATCAACACCTTCCGGACTTCCAGAAGTCACGCACTTGTCCTACCTCTCAGGTCTCGGTTTTTTCCAGCGCGTTTCTTGAGTTCAACTTCCGGTTTTTGTTCAGCTTCTGGGACGAAAAAAAAAAATCACCTTTTTTTTCTTTTGTTCGGATTCCAATTTGTTCGAACTCTAAAGCGTTCGGATTCTGAGGCTCCACTGTATACGGTAAATTATCGAAAGTGGAAGCTGTGAGGGACAGAAAGTGTAACCAAAGTTGTCTTCACCCAATGTTTGTTTGTATTCAAAAATAAATGATTAATTTTGAATCTTTGGTTCATCACTGGCTTTCTGTAATGAGATTACTGTCCCTGTTATTCATTTTTCTTTTCTTTTTTTAGCTCCCGCCCCTTGGGAGCTATAGAAATGGGTTCTGTACATCTGACCATAAAACTTTACTGATGTGCTGAATCCAGGGCTTTCGAACTTTGGTATGCTGGCTCCCTATTATTCCTAGGATGGGTTTGTGTGCGAGTGACCCTGAGCAATTTTTCACAGGCAAAACTATTAGTTATCTGTACATTTACTTGGTTCGTGCTGAGACTTTCGCACTTATCATTGCTTGTTCAATATTGGCATATTATAAAATGACACTTTCAGAGGGAAGTTCATCATCAGTACCCATCTGATCTTTCTCATGTTCTTGTTGATGAATGAGGGAAAAGCAAAGGTCAACATGAGGCGCCTGTGGGCCTGTTCACTGCTAGTCACCCTAGTGCCACTCTCCATTGAGCTGCATCTAAATTTTTTGCTCTTTTTTTTTTATCAAATCAGTATCTTCACATAGATGACTATAATTAATTATTAAGAATAACAAAGGTAAATTGAGCAGATTTATTTCAGAAGTGTGTATTGACCTGGTAGCCCTTCGCTTTAATTAGTACCCAAGATGTAGCTCTCACGCTGGGACTGCACGGCCCCCGGGTGGCAGATGGGGGATTGCACATATGGACCAACACAGTCTAAGGGAAGGACACCCTGACAGAAAACCCTGGCCCTCCAAGTCTGGGGGTTGGGCAGAAGGCTAACTCCCTCCTCCTGTATAAACAAGCCAGTTACAGAAACATTGAACAACACGAATCAAGAAAGCCAGGAAGGAGCAGGGATCACAGACACCGGCATTATGACAACAATGGGTGAAAGCCTCTGGGAAACCCAACGTCTGCCAAGGTCCCTTGCAAGTCCCAAAACTGACCTCACTATTGGACACTGCAATGTAAGGACAATGTGCAGAGGAGGAGCAGCAGCACATCACAAAAGATATTAAGGAACACCACCTAGACATACTCGGAATCAGTGAAAGCAGCTGGACAGGACAAAGTTAGTCACAAGACAAACAATAATCTACAGGGGAGATGAGTTGCATGAAGGGGGAGTTGCCATCATGATTAGATAGCAAGTTGGAAAATCACTCATGGAATGGACGCCCATCAATAAGAGAATAATAACCGCTGGAGTTTACACTAGATACCGAAAAATAACCATCATTCAAGTCTATGCCCTGCAAAATGAGAAGGAACAATTCTGTTATTTCTCCACAAAGACATCCACAAAGCAACATGGATTTCAGCTGTTGGGAGAGTGAGAAACCAAATTGACCACCTTTTGATTAGCGGGCAATGGAGGTCATCTGTACTGGATCCTCGGGTGCAGAGAAGAGCAGATGCGAACAAAACGACCACTACCTGGTGAGGACCAGCATCAAGCTATGTCTCAAGTCACACAGGAACAAAAGCAAGGCCAAGTCAAAATGCAATGTGGATAGTAGGGCTGCCCAATAAATTCGGTTTAAACCGACTCTAACATGCAAACAATATGTATTGCAATACTCTGAAGCAAAACCGTTTTTTTTTTTTTTTACATGCATTCGGAAAACTTCGTAACAATAAAAAAAAAAAAAAAAAAAAAAACTTTGGCTATTCCTGCTAATTGAACCGGAAATAATGCTTTCATTAAAAAAAAAAAACGGCAACCGCAGAGGTCCCAGCATGTAATCAACAATCGTGTTAACATCCTCTTATTTACAGTCATTCAGTGTGTGGGGAGCCCGGTATAATAAGCACCATGCCGTGATTGGGCAGCGTGGATTGTCATGAATGTCTTATGCCAGTAGAATTTGTTTTTATACAAGATGCTGATATTCCCGGTAAAAAAAAAAAAAAAAAAACCCACGGTTCATGTTGCTAATTGCTCAAATTTACTGATCTATTGAATCTAGATTTTCACTTGAACATTTTATTTTAAAATGAGCAAAAGAGGGAAGTGGTCCCATGAACCTGTTCTCCATCAAGGCATATAAACCATGCATGTTTTTTTTTTTTTGCTTAACGCAGCAATATCTCTGCTGACTCTGGGGGGGTGACGTCACAAAACTTGCGGATTCGGCCTCACGCTCAACGTGCTCCAAATCGATCCAGATTCTGGTAAATTACATTCCACTTCTCTCCAGCATGATCATATTAATGCAATGCTTCTCAGAAAGTGGGGTGCGCTCCCCTTGGGAATCAAGGTATGATGCCAGGTGGGGTGCGTATGATCCTAGGGAACATGCTTTTCTGGAATAGTGTACGAGAATTAAGTGCAATTGCACCTCCGCTCCAGTAGTTGGCAGTGGCACTCTCATTGTCGTGCTATGGTGTAGCGGTTTTTCGCATGAGCAAACGATATGAAGTGCAGTAAACAACAACTCGGAAAAATTTATAACAGGAACAAAGAGAAAGGTGGAGAGAGACGGCGATATTAAGACATAAGTTGAATGAGTTTAAATACTGTATTCGACATAAGCACCCAGGGCGCTTAAAAATTGGCGTGGGTGGGCGCTTATTTAAATGATTACCAGTGGAGTGGAACGGTAAGTGCTTATTACCATCGAGGTGGAAAACATGAATAATAGAGCAATAAGAGTTTTACAGGTATTTTTGTTGTTTATTTTGTGTTATCAACCAAATTACTTGCATGAAAGCTGAAAATAAACAGAAAACAGCATAATTTAAAATCGAGCCAATCAACATGAATGTCAACTTTAGCACATGGCATGATAAACCAATCAACACAAAGGTCAACTTTAGCACATGGCACGTTGAAAAGCACATGGTCAGGGTGCTTAAAATTTATTAAGTTAGGGAGTAGGAGAATCAGGTGAAAAATACTAATCACTTTCTGTTAAGTCCATATCTGGCTCATCACTCCAGTCATTCAGAGTATCCCATAGTTTTGCAGTTGCCGTTTCTAATGGTTAATTTTTTGGACATTTACCAAGAGAACACAGCAAAATATTTTCCTGGGTTTTTTTGTTTGTTTGTTTTAAAGCACTGTGGAAAAATCAAATGTGTTGTTACTGAGGAATATTATATACCAGGGGTACGGGAACCTTTTTTGCCTAAGACAGCCAAAAAAATTTTTTTAATCTAATCCTCTGAGAGCCAAATATATTTTTTAATGCTGAGATCAACAATTTGAGAGTATAATAAGACTCTGAATTTATTTTAAACAACATTGTTATAACAAAGTTATTTATTAATAAGAAAAGTACTTCTTGCTATTAATGTGACTTCTGGTGCTGCATGGTGTTGTTGATGGCTTTGTAGTCTGATTGATATGTGCTGAGGTTCAGCTTCATGCAGGCGTTTAGGCTACCATCTATTAAACGTGACCGCAGGTTGGTCTTGATGTTTTTCACATGTGAGAAGGACTGCTCGAGTGAGCATGTGGAGCCAAACATGGTCAATATGACAGGATTCACACTGCAATGTTTGTGACAGGAAGCACGTCCCAAGTTTTGACTATCAGCTGGTCTGCGGGTTGAAGTTTTTTCATTCTGTCTATTTCTGTTTTTCTTGTCGACTCTGCTTGGCTTCTTGCACATGAACTGATCACAACGAGGGAAATTTACCTCTTTACCCAAAAACAACTCGTGCAGGCTGCTACATGCAATCCAATAAAATTAGTTTCAAGGTGTCGCCCCGCCCACACACCGGAGTACAGAAAGCTCTCTGCTGCGCGCCACAGCGAAAAGTGGCATTGAAAATGGATGTATAGATTGAAATGTGAGATTTATTGGTTTGTTTTATTTGATGGCTTTTTTTCTGTATCTTTATTTAAAGGAAAGCGAAATTATATATTTAGTTATTCTGTTAAGAAAGGCCACCTGATTTATCTGAGAGCCAGATGCAGTCCTCAAAAGAGCCACGTCTGGCTCATGAGCCATAGGTTCCCGACCCCCGTTAGACATTCCCCAGTGGCAAGGGATCTTGAAATACAGTGTAAACTCGCTTTTACAGGCAGTGAACACCTCATTTTACGGTTACAGAGACTGATCAAATAAAATTCGTAAGTTTGATTTACCATTTTACTCCCAGTACACATGGGTGGTTATTAGACGTAAGATCAAAAACACAGGGGGGCGGGGGGGGCCTTATTGGAGCAGGGTGCTTATTACGTCGCATACGGTAAGTTAAATAAAGATGTTTTTTTTTTTTTTTTACTTTCAGACAGATTGGTGCACTTTAAATCTTTTTCTATTACAGATTAAAAAACAATGTTAATGAAGTTTTTCTTTATTGTAAGTTGAACTATATTTCTTTATTTTTTATTTTTAATGTTAATAAAGATACAATGTTATGCAGAGGTGTACTCATAACAATTTTACAGATAAATGCTACTATTTATAGTCGGGGGGGTGAAATTTTTTTTTCTTCCAAGAGGGGGCGGCAGAGAAAATAATACAGAAGCATTGTATTAATGTGATTTATATAATAAGCGATATTGTTGTTGTAAACTTCTAAAGTTTGACGGACTTTCCTGAGTGGTCAGTGTCACTGTAAGGGTTATGTGTGGCGTGTGCCCAGCAGGCCTATGGGCATCGTTATGATGGTATGACTATACACATAATGTTAATTCAGTGGTGCCTCACCTTATGAAAGACCCAACAAACGAAAAACCCAGGTTACGAAACGCATTTACCTAAAATTTCCGTCTCTGGATACGAAACAAATTCACGTTACGAAACACGCCATCTCAAAAATTCAAACAACGCGCGAGTTGCTCTCCCGTTGGCTATCTCCCAACATCCGCCCCCCTGGCCTCCCATTGGCTAGGAGGGAGCTGTATCTCCATAATACCCATGATGCTTTTCGTGTGCCTTTGACCCATTAGTCATCACAGAGTTCTAACACAGGTAAAGGACAGAGTTAATGTTGTTTCATGAGTTTTTTGAGTGTGCTCATTGCAACTTTTATTTTTTTGGCTCAGGCTTTTAACCTTGCATAAACATTTGTAAGATTATAACTCTGCTAAGAAAACATGGTCAACACACACGCACGCGTGTGTGATTCTTGGTGAAAGTGATTCCCGGTGCGAGTGAAAAGAAGCGGGCTCACGGACACCCATGATTGGCTGACAATTGCTATGAGTGATGGGGACGTGAGCGTACGCCACACAAGAGTCCTCGACTCATGCCTTTCCTCTTCTCTCTCTGACTACGGACATGATTCCCGCCTTTCCTTCTTCGACGTCTTTGACCAACAGTAGTCCAATTTCCACCAGCACCCTGTTAGTTAACAGCACTGATGGCGGTCATTGTTGATCCGGTATGAAATTCTTTGTTTTGACTCGCATATTTTATTTGGCATTAGTTTTATGCCGGATGCTCTCCCTGTCGCAACCCTCTGCATTTATCTGGGCATGGGACACCCCCCCCCCCCCCCATGGCTACATTGACAACTGAACCTTTATATAGATTTTTTCAAGTTTGGGAATGTTCCTTATTCTCGATAGTTCTAGTCACGGCGCATTCACAGCTAGGTCAATCTCGAAGTTTCCATAATATGCTGGAAGGTTCCAGATCCAATTAAACTATGCAGGCAAAGCAACTGTGACCCAAAAACAGCTGAGTAATACCATGCGTTACCACCCACAGCACACCAACTGAATATAATAACATACAATGTTTATGCATTTTTTTAAATATATTTACATTTATCAATTCCATACCATAACTTTTATTTATTTATATATATATATATATATATATATATATATATATAGTATGAAGGAGAGATCTTTAGTTGGAAACCAGTTTAAAAAATTTTTTCCTATTAAAAATGTAATTGTATTAAAATTATGATATTCTGGTTCATGTGAGTCTGTGTTTATTTACTCTATCCACCCCAAACTCCCCTGTTTTTGTGTGCTAGTGACATTTGGGCACTAGGATGTGTCCTGTATGAAATGTGCTCACTTCAGCATGCTGTAAGTATAACAGATGCGCTGTATGTTACTCCTTGCCTTTGTGCATTATTGCTAGAATGTGTGTTATTGCACACCTTAGAGTTGTTGGCTCTTATCACCCGGATGAACACTAAAGTCAAGTATTTCAGTGGCTTCCACTGTATAATGAAATGAACTTGCTTCAAACAGCCTGTGTGTGTGGAATTTAGTTTTCTCAGCTCCATTAATTAAAGATGGAGTGATAAGAGTGCAGCGCTCCAGGGAACTGCTTTGAATTCACTGAATTTTAGCTGGAAAAGATTTTCTTTGATACCGTAGTGAAATAATTTGACAGCTTACCGAGCCTATTTGATCCGTCAGTGTGTATGAAGTTCAAAGTGAATGGTAATGTATTCCAGGTGTGCATGTGTGTGTGCATATATATATATATATATAATACACACAGATAGTGGTACCTCACCTTACGATAGTCCCAGCAAACGAAAAATCCAGGTTACGAAAAACATTTTCCAAAATTTTTTGTCTCTGTGTACGAAACAAGTTCTCCTTACGAAACGCTCCATTCAAACAATGCACAAGCTGCTCTCCCATTAATGACATTCAGACATCCCGCCCCTCTGACCTCACATTGGCTAGGAGGGATGACGCAGCTACCTCCCATTGCTTATCTCCCAACATCCCGCCCCGCTGGCCTCCCATTGGCTCGGAGGGATGACGCAGTTACCTCCCATTGGCCATTATGGAGCTCCATCTCCCCTAATGCTTTTCGTACAAAGGACAAAGTTACGGTTGTTTTCTGCTTTGTTTCTTGACTCAGGCTTTTAACCTTCCATAAACATTTGTAAGATTATAACTCTGCTAAGAAGACATGGTCAACACTCCTGCGCACACACGTACGTGCATGTGATTTCCGGTGAGAGCGAGAAGAAGAAACGAGTTCATGGCATACGGTTGAGTAATATCACAAAGGAATATGGCCAAACCCGTCTACCATCGGTACAATATTGAAGCAGAAGATCTTAAAAGGCATACTTTTATAATTTTTAAAGGGTTTAGGGGGTAGTATTGTGGCCTTGGAACGAATTGCACGTTTTACATGTAAAATGTGGTTCCATTTTCGAAAAATCCAGGTTAAGAAAAAGGCTCTGGAACGGATTAATGTCGTAAGGTGATGTACCTGTGTGTGTGTGTGTGTGTGTGTGTGTATATATATATATATATATATATATAATATAATAAAATACTACTCCTTCTCCAAAAATTAGCATATTGTGATAAAGTTCATTATTTTCTGTAATGTACTGATAAAAATTAAACTTTCATATATTTTAGATTCATTGCACACCAACTGAAATATTTCAGGACTTTTATTGTTTTAATACTGATGATTTTGGCATACAACTCATGCTAATTTTTTGAGATAGGAATTTTGAGTTTTCATATCATGAAAAGATACTCGAAACGAGCTATTACCCTAATCATCTCAATCAACCAATTAACTCTAAACACCTGCAAAAGATTCCTGAGGCTTTTAAAAACTCCCAGCCTGGTTCATTACTCAAAACCGCAATCATGGGTAAGACTGCCGACCTGACTGCTGTCCAGAAGGCCATCATTGACACCCTCAAGCAAGAGGGTAAGACACAGAAATCTCTGAGCGAATAGGCTGTTCCCAGAGTGCTGTATCAAGCCACCTCAGTGGGACGTCTGTGGGAAGGAAAGAGTGTGGCAGAAAACGCTGCACAACCAGAAGAGGTGACCGGACCCTGAGGAAGATTGTGGAGAAGGGCCGATTCCAGACCTTGGGGGACCCGTGGAAGCAGTGGACTGGGTTACAGGTGCCACATTCCCCAGATCAAGCCACTTTTGAACCAGAAACAGCGGCAGAAGCGGCTGACCTGGGCTACAGAGAAGCAGCACTGGACTGTTGCTCAGCGGTCCAAAGTACTTTTTTCGGATGAAAGCAAATTTTGTATGTCATTCGAAAATCAAGGAGCCAGAGTCTGGAGGAAGACTGGGGAGAAGGAAATGCCAAAATGCCTGAAGTCCAGTGTCAAGTACCCACAGTCAGTGATGGTCTGGGGTGCCATGTCAGCTGCTGGTGTTGGTCCACTGTGTGTTATCAAGGGCAGGGTCAATGCAGCTAGCTATCAGATTTTGGAGCACTTCATGCTTCCATCTGCTGAAAAGCTTTATGGAGATGAAGATTTTAATTTGTCAGCACGACTTGGTACCTGCTCACAGTGCCAAAACCACTGGGAAATGGTTTACTGACCATGCTATTACTGTGCTCAATTGGTCTGCCAACTCTCCTGACCTGAACCCCATAGAGAATCTGTGGGATATTGTGAAGAGAAAGTTGAGAGACACCAGACCCAACACCGTGGATGAGCTTAAGGCCGCTATCGAAGCATCCTGGGCCTCCATAACACCTCAGCAGTGCCACAGGCTGATTGCCTCCATGCCACGCCACATTAAAGCAGTCATTTCTGCTAAAGGATTCTCGACCAAGTATTGAGTGCATAACTGAACATAATTATTTGAAGGTTGACTTTTTTTTGTATTCAAAGCATTTTTTTTTATTGATCGAATGAAATATGCTAATTTTTTGAGATAGGAATTTTGGGTTTTCACGAGCTGTATGCCAAAATCATCAGTATTAACACAATAAAAGACCTGAAATATTTCAGTTGGTGTGCAATGAATCTAAAATATATGAAAGTTTAATTTTTTATCAGTCCATTACAGAAAATAATGAACTTTATCACAATATGTTAATTTTTTGAGAAGGACCTGTGTGTGTGTGTGTGTGTGTGTGTGTGTGTATGTGTGTATATATATATATATATATATATATATATATATATATAAAATGAGAGGGAGAATTTTCTGAGTAGATCCTTCCGTAAGAGAGTGCTCAATACTTTTTTGTAGAGCAAATAAAGGGACAGGACAAAGACTTTTTATTGGAACTTCATTTATCACTACAGATCTGTTTCGAGGGGTGGTGAAACCATCCTCTCTCTTCAGGTGATTACAGAATATATATTGTATGCATGTATGTATGTCGGTCGTACTGCTGCAATTAGGGTGTCTAGTTCTTCATAGAACTTGTCCTTGATGTCCTCTGGGTTGGTCATTGTTGGAGCATATCCACTGATCAGCGTCACACTTTTCTTGTTTCCAAGTGGGAAGTGAAGTGACATCAGACGATAGTTGATGACGTCTGAGAGTTTTATTTGTTTCTGGGCAAGGTGGGAGCTGATGGCGAATCCACCGCCTGTCTCTTGCCACTCCATGCTATCGTGTCCACTCCAGAAAGGGTATACTTGCCACCATGCTCTGTGAGCTGGCCCTTGTCCGCAAGGCATGTTTCGCTGAGGTCTGCTACACCGATGTTGTAGCGAGCGAGTTCTTTGCCAACTAGTGCCTTTCTCCTTTCTGGTCTGTCTGCCTTAGTGTAATCCAGCATAATTTGCATGTTCCAAGGTTGAATACCTTCACTTATTTCATCTTTTTTGTTGTTCAATCGCTTTCAAGGATCCCCCGCCAGCCGTGGATTTTTTGGCCAGCGTGAAGTGAAGCAGGCTGTTTAGGGCACCTTTTCTAGCCCCTTTGTCCATGGAGGTGAGCAGAGTAAATCCCAAAGAGGGCTGCTCAGTCACCCAGGGGGCTGACGAACTCCACTGCTGCTTCAGTCCAGTAGAGAACAACCCGATGTCCTGGACAGCCTGTGGGGAAATCCGTAACTACAGCTTCCAGTGAATCCACACCTGCTGCTTCACCACTCACCCATTGCTACAGGACTTGAGGTTGTGCGGTATGGGTGAAGTCATGACTTGCGCTTGACTTGGATTTAAGTGAGGGAGAATTGCGAAGATCGTTAGCCTCACTCTTTCATCCCTGTCTATCTGGTTCCAGTGGCACAACATAGCTGAGACGGCTGGAGATAGGCAGGGTGCGGTGGATGGTCAGCAGTATCCGGTGTCTCACTGTGCCCTGGTTGCGCTCCGCAACACTTTGTGCAAAAGAAACCGCCAAATTGGTTCAACTGACAAGGCGACGGACCCAACAATCAGCCGGATCCAGGCTTTGCATGCGTAGGTAGACAGGGCCTACTCTTACCGACTGTCTTGCGGCATGCACACATGACAGTAGAGACTCGTGGTGGATGGGGCACCTAACCTCATCACAGATCCAAAAGACCTGCCCACAGCCCTTAGGCTTGATAGTTGTACTTCAACAAAGCCAAGAAGATTATTGAGTTACCACTATTCAAGGACTTGTTGAAATAAATGATCTGTGTTCCTATCCACTGTAAACGTCACGTTTGTAGCAAGGATACCTTCACTCTATACTTTCTGGGTCCCGCCCCCAAATCACACCTTAAGGAAGCCCGAAACTACAGCTGATTAAGCACTACAGAACCAGAGAAGAATCCTATACTTGAAAATATTAGTAACAATAACCAATTCCACCTGAAGCAAGTAGACAGTTCTACAAAAGTCAAAATCCTGCCTTCCCAGAAGAGAAAAATATCCAGGATAGAATTTCGCCATCAAAACACTCTTAAATAGCCTCATCCCAAGTATGAGTCTGAACTTACATATGAAGAACATTACATATGAAGAGCAAGGGCCAGTGGTGGTCTAGTGGTATAGGGCGCTGGATCTCTGATCCAAAGGTTGGGGGTTCGAGTCCCACTCTCCACAAGGTTGTCACTGTCCCCTCCAGTGCGGCTAACTGGGTTATCAAAGGCGGGCCATGTCTCTCACTGTCTATGGTGAGAGGCATGTAAAAGAACCATTGCTGACTTTCATAAAGAGTAGCTGCAAAGTCGTCCGCGTGTTTCTATCCCTTGCTAAAAAGGGTTGTGACAGGAAGGGCATCCGATGTAAAAAAAAAAAAAAAAAAACCTCTGCCAAAATCAAACGTGCGAATCAGATGATTCGCTGTGGCGACTCCCGAGTAAAAGGGAAAAAGCCGAAAGGAAGACAGACAGACAGACATATGAAGAGCAAGAAAAAGAATTGTTCTATCTGTTGATTTTGAAATCAGAACCCCTGAATTCAGGCACATTTTTATTTAAATTTATAAGTGCCAATTCCATTCATGGTTAACCAGCGAGTCAAGTGACCAGATCAATTCAGAGTCCAAGTGTATTATATTCTATCTCAAGATTTCAACAAAACAGCCACACTAGAAAATTCTACACACAATAAAGGTTATACAGGGATCCCTCACCTTCCACGGTTAATTAGGACAGAGATATCCCCCCCACTCATCGAATTCTGTGTAGTAGGATCACCCCCCCCCACCCACCCCCCTGGACTGACGTATATGTGTATATAATAGCAATCAATACATATTCAATGCTATAAATGTTTATATCATCAATTAAACATTAAAAAATAATGCATGAGATGTAAATAAAATATAAATACACACACATACAGACGCATGCGCACGCAGATGTGTGCATGCACTCAGATGCGCACCTCAAAAAAAATGTAAGTAGTTTTGATGGGAGGTTTTCAGTTGTTTTTTGGTTTGTTTGTTTAGGGGTTGTTTTGGTTTTTTGCATAATTTGGCTTTGTTTTTGTGGCATTTTCCTTCACCTTTCCCCTATTCTTCCTTAATTTCCTTGTTTTTTAATTCGATGAATATTTTTAAAAAATAATAAATCGTGATGCGCTGAAGCCGCATGAAATGAAGCCCGAAGTAGCGAGGGATCCCTGTATTCCAATCGTAGAAATAATTATCCAGGTATGGAATAAATAGATCAGAAATTGCAGTATCCTGCTCAGACTCGGCCATCATGGTGGCAGCCATCTTGGTGTGTGATAGTCAATTGGTGCTAGAGTGGGACTCGCAATGGATTGCCTGGTGCATCACGTTCGTTGAGTTTTGATTCAAATTTCATTTTAAACTAGATAAAAATCTTGAAATTTTGGTACCTAGTTAGTGGGGGGTTATATTCTACTGATTTCTAAAGAACCTGCAATCTTCTCGGGGATATTTATAAACATGAAGTTTTCAAAGAAAAAATTGGCAATATATACACCTTACAAACCGGGTATGTATCGAAAGCTGGCAATTCACTGCTGAATAAGGGAATGGTTTAGAACAAATTTCATGGACAATACCTTGCACAGATACACTTGAGATTGTGACGAAACAAAGGCGTTCCAATCAAGGCTGGTGAAAAATCAACACACACTCCGTCTAAAACTGAAATGTTCTTTTTCTATGAACTTGGCTGAATTCGGTACCATTGGAACAGGAATGAAATGAACTTTTAACTTGCCTAAATTTATTCAGCATTATTTGGTTGCAAAGGGGTGCTTTTGCAGGTTGAAGTTTGACTATTTTCAGCCGTCAGGCTTAGCGGTCACAATTCCTGAATGGATCATGCGTCACTGCCGGTACCTATAATCAGGAGGCACGTAATGGGTGTGTGTGTATGTGTCTATTAGAAGTTTTGTGGTGAGGTGTTCTCACTCACCCAGTTCAGACCAAGACACAGATGTTCGTATAATCAAGGCTTGTTTTCCTGCCCCCCCCCCCCCCCCCTCCCGCTTTAGGTGTCAGGTTACACCCATTTTGGCCCTTGTTTGTTTGTTTATTTAAATTATGTTCTTTCTTTTTTTTTTTTTTAAACTGGCCAGCAGACATGCTGTACGTTACTGCACATTACCTGCATTTTATCAGTGATTGATTGATTGTCTCCTTGGAACATAGAGGAAACATATTTCAGGCTTCCACCTTGTGGATGAATGTCGATGGGCTGTCAGGAAGGTAAGCGGCATGGGAGCTATAGAAATTGGTTCTGTCTGTATGTCTGAATTGTTGGTACAATAACTTTGGAAAGGAAATGGGTTGGCGGCATGGTGGTGTACTGATTAGCATCTCTGCCTCACAGAAAAATGTTCCGGGGTGCGAGTCCTTGGTTTGGAAAGGATGTTCCTGGGTGGAGTCTGTGTGTACTCTAGTATGATTAAACTGTGAGAGACTGGATTGCCTTTTATGTACTGGATTTAAATGGTCCTGCCACAAGCATCTCGACACCTGTGGTCCTTTTTTGTGTGAAGATGTGAAAATCTGCAATCAGGTCATTGTCCGGTTTTTCTCAGGTCTGTTTTGTTAGAGCGAGCAGAGATGCAGAAAAATGCTTGTTTCCTGCGTGTGTGTATGTGCATGTGTGCAAGTTTGTGAGTATAGGAAAGTACTAAAACACTGGAACTCTGTTTATATCTCGTAGTCTTAGCCAGTTCCCATCATTCAAGTATGCTGCCCTGTCTCATGATGAGTGTCAACCAGTGAGGAGTGGGGGCAAGCACGTCTTGTGATGCCAACCTCCCACATCTTTTTGACCTGCTATTCATGCATATTCAGGATTAACACAGCATATTTTGGAGGAAAGCGACATCCTCTATCAGCCCCCTCATGTGCATGAGCTCACCCACAGTTGGCCAGTGATCGTTCAGAATGACAAGGAGGGTTGGTCAATTGTCGCTCCCATGTTTTTCACATGTACATGAATCTTGACTCAATCTTACAATTTCCAGGATGATGGTGCAAGTTGCCTTTGTGCCACTTGAGAATCTGTTTAAACCTCTGTTTTATATCTGAATAGTGGTTCCCTGCAAATTCACTCACTACGAACAACTTCCTTGGGACATTCTAATTTCTGGATGGTTTTTATACTTCCTCGAGGGTGCCGAGGACTACCTGTATAACGACACAATGCATAATACACTGAGATAATACATAATACACTGAGAAGGTAATGCCTGTGGGCTTATGCTTATGGAATCAAAATACACAATATTTGCGTGATGGTTCTCTTCAGGTTTTCATTTCTCTACCCCAGTGAGCACTCCGTCACCCTATTGGTTGATGTCAGAGAAACCAAACTAAGTCAGGAAATATCGAAAAATGCAACATGCTAGCTTTTCATTGGGTTGTTGGCTGGAAATCCCAAATGCCTTGTCGATATCACACAACAAGGCCACTTGTATCCCATTCATTCCAGTGGTCCATTCATATATTTTTGATCTCTCCGCTTTGATTTTGCTCCCAGTTGCCCTGATCACCAGCCTCTGTCTTTGTCAATCTCTTTTGTGTCTACTTTAATGTGGCAGACGGATGGAGCTCTCACTAATGAGGCTCCTCCCACACATGGTGTGATGCACACATGCCCAGCTGTCAAAGCCATTAAGGGGTGAGGGTGGGTGGAAGGATGGGGGGGGGGGGCGCTTGAAGAAGATTGGAAACAGTGGTGGAGCGCCAGATGAACCATATGTCACCCCGGACACCTTTTCTCAGTGTCAGGAAAGCTTCTTTAAAAACCAGCCAATAGTCTGTTGCCTTCCTAAGGCCAAAAGGAAGTGTGTGAATGTGTAAGAGACGTATTTAGTTACCAAACATGCCCGAGGGTCATGTTTTGCTTAGTGGAGACGAAACTAACTTGCTGGTTTTACTTTAACAGACTCCTGCGCTCCTGGATAAGCTTGCATGCTTTCTTGTGGGAGACTGTTATCCATATAACGGGTGTTTTTTAATCAATTCCATTTTATTAATACGTAGTTTTACATTAGCCATTTTAGTGTTAGAGAATCTGGTAATGCAGCTGTGGAGGGGGGCACAAGCCAGTGTTCACCCTCACGCTGGTCCCAAGCCCGGATAAATGCAGAGGGTTGTGACAGGAAGGGCATCCAGCATAAAACCTCTGCCCAAAGTCTCATGCAAATGATCAAAATGAAATTCGTACTGGATCGGTTGAGGCCCGGGTTAACAACGACCGCCATCAGTGCTGTTAACCAACAGGGTGCTGATGGAAATTGGATTACTATTGGTCGAAGAAGGAGAGGTGGGAGGCGTGTCCATAGGCAGTGATGAGAGGAAAGGCATGAGTCTAGGACTAAGAGTAGGGACTTTGAATGTTGGAACTATGAAAGAAAAAGATAGGGAGCTGGCTGATATGATGCAGAGGAGGAAGGTGGACATACTGTGTGTTCAGGAGACCAGGTGGAAAGGTAGCAAGGCTAGAAGCTTAGGATCAGGGTTTAAGTTGTTTTTTTCATGGTCTGGATGGGAAGAGAAATGGAGTAGGAGTCATCTTGAAGGAGGGGTTTGTCAGGAATGTTCTAGAAGTGAAAAGAGTGTCAGACAGAGTGATGAGTCTCAAGTCAGAAGTTGAAGGCGTGATGTTCAATGTTTAGTGCTTATGCCCCACAGGCAGGATGTAAACTGGAAGAGAAGGAGAGATTCTGGAGTGAGTTAGATGAAGTGATGCAGAAGTACCCCCAGAGGTGAAAAAGTGGTCATTGGTGCCGACTTCAATGGACATGTTGGTGCAGGCAACAGAGGGGACGAGGAAGTGATGGGCAGGTTTGGTATCCAGGACAGGAACACAGAAGGACAGATGTTGGTAGATTTTGCAAAAAGGTTGGAAATGGCTGTGGTGAATAATTTCTTCCTGTAGAAACAGGAGCATAGGGTGACATGAAAGCGGAGGTAGGAGCACACAGGTAGACTATATCTTGTGTAGGCGATGTAATTTGAAGGAAGTCAGTGACTGCAAAGTATTAGTGGGTGAGAGTGTTGCCATACAGCATAGGATGGTGGTGTGCAGGATGACGCTGATGGTGAGGAAGGTGAAGAAGGCAAAGGCAGAGCAGAAGAGAAAGTGGTGGAAGCTGAAAAAGGAAGAGGGTTGTGTTGTCTTCAAAGAGGAGTTGAATCAGGCTTTGGGTAGTCAGAAAGTGCTTCCAGATGACTGGACAACCACAGCAAATGTGATCAGGGACACAGGTAAGAAGAAGTGGGACATTGAGAGGACTGAAGAGAGTAAATAGGAGTACAGGGAGACACAGCGTAAGGCAAAGGTAGCGGTGTCAAAGGCTAAACAGAGGGTGTATTATGACTTGTATGATAGGTTGGACAGTAAAGAGGGAGAAAATAGAGATGCAGGAGCAGGGAAAATAGAGATGGGAAAGACGTGCAGCAAGTTAGTGATGAAGGATAGAGAGGGAAATGTATTGACTGACAGAAGTGTGGTGGGAAGATGGAAAGAGTACTTTGAAGAGCTGACGAATGAGGAAAATGAGAGAGAAAAAAAGAGTAGAAGAGGTGACCGTTGAGGACCAGGAAGTAGCAAAGATTAGTAAGGGTGAAGTGAGGAGGGCATTGAAGAGGATGAAGAGTGGAAAGGCAGTTGGTCCTGACGACATACCGGTGGAGGTATGGAAGTGTCTAGGGGAGGTAGCAGTAGATTTTCTGACAAGAATATCCAACAAGGTCTTAGAAAATGAGCAGATGCTGGAGGAATGGAGGAGAAGTGTGCTTGTGCCCATTTTTAAGAACAAGGGACACATACAGAGTTGCGGCAACTACAGAGGGATAAAGTTGATGAGCCATACGATGAAGTTATGGGAAAGAATAGTGGAAGCTAGACTAAGGGCAGAGGTCAGCATTTGTGAACAACAGTTTGGTTTCATGCCAAGAAAGAGCACCACAGATGCAGTGTTTGCTTTGAGGATGTTGATGGAGAAGTACAGAGAAGGTCAGAAGGAGCTGCATTGTGCCTTTGTGGATCTGGAGAAAGCATATGACAGGGTGCTGAGAGAGGAACTGTGGTATTGCATGAGGAAGTCTGGAGTGGCAAAGAAGTATGTTAGAGTGGTGCAGGACATGTATGAGAGATGTAAGACAGTGGTGAGGTGTGCTGCCGGTGTGACAGAAGAGTTCAAGGTGGAGATGGGACTGCATCAAGGGTCAGCTCTCAGCCCCTTCTTGTTTGCTATGGTGATGGACAGGCTGACAGACGAGGTTAGACAAGAATCTCCATGGACTATGATGTTTGCAGATGACATTGTGATCTGCAGTGAGAGCAGAGAACAAGTGGAGGAAAATCTAGAGAGGTGGAGGTATGCCCTGGAAAGGAGGGGAATGAAGGTCAGCCTCAGTAAGACAGAATACATGTGTGTGAACGACAAGGACCCAAGAGGAACAGTGAGGTTACAGGGAGCAGAGATAAAGAAGGTGGAGGATTTTAAGTACTTGGGCTCAACAATCCAGAGCAATGGAGAGTGTGGAAAAGAGGTGAAGTGTGTGCAGGCAGGTTGGAATGGATGGAGAAAAGTGTCCGGTGTGATAGGAGAGTATCGGCAAGAATGAAGGGAAAAGTGTACAAGATGGTGATGAGGCCAGCGATGTATGGTTTAGAAACAGTGGCCCTGGGGAAAAGACAGTAGGCAGAGCTAGAGGTAGCAGAGATGAAAAATGTTGAGATTCTCTTTGGGAGTAATGAGGATGGATAGGATCAGGAATGAGTACATCAGAGGGACAGCACATGTAAGACATTTTGGAAATCAAGTCAGAGAGGCTAGATTGAGATGGTTTGGACATGTACAGAGGAGGGATAGTGAATATATTGATAGTAGGATGCTGAGGTTGGAACTACCAGGCAGAAGGCCCAGAGGAAGACCAAAAAGAAGATTTATGGATGTAGTGAAGGAGGACATGAAGCTAGTTGGAGTAAGAGTAGAAGATGCAGAGGATTGGATGAGATGGAGGCAAATCATTTGCTGTGGTGACCCCTGAAGGGAACCGCCAAAAGGAGAAGTAGTTTTAGAGAATCTGGTGATTTCTTCAGGGCCCAGATCTGCCTACTTTTACAAAAAAGAAGTAAATTGAGCCAACAGAGCATGATGGCCAAGTAGAGACAGTTTAGTGCTGTTGCATTCTGTCAGAAAACAAGTGGATATTATCTCATTTCGTCCTCCATTAAAATGCATTTAACTCTTAAAACAGGATTTGAGGGTACCTTCAATCCAACAACGATCCTGGGCTGGAAAACCTTTTGGGTTTTCAAGAACCAATTAAAAAAACGAGGAGCACCCAAAGAGTGCAAACTACCACCAAGTCAAAAAATGAATGAAGTGGCTCCCTCTATTTTGCTTGCAGTAACACCACCCTTTCAAACGATTTCACAATGTCAGAACACAAACCCTGTCTGAAATCTAATGGCGCACCACCTCTCCAAAAAGTATACTTATGGATGAAATCCACCGCCTTTTATTTTAGCTCCGTTTGAATGTGAAGAATGAAAGTATTTTCACATGAGGATGGGTGTAAGGGGTAGGGTAGGGGTTAGGTATGTCTGTTGGGTTTTTACACCCGAGCCTTGTGGCTCATCAGGCCGGAGGATGGGTGTAAAGCACAGGAAATTTCTTTTGTTAAATGCTGTTATGTAATCTGGCATAAATCTTCAATCATGCTAATTGCTTCATAAGACACATCTGACCCTCTCAACTGAGCATTGCCAGATGAACCTCACAATAGCAGCAGGGGGTCAGAAGCCAGAGTGAAGGGTCATAAGTGTGTACGGTCAAGAGGCATGTGGAAGAAAGAGAATCCTGTGTGTTTTTTTTAAATGGGGTGTTGGAAAAATAGACCATAACTTTTTGGAGGTCTGTGCATGTGGTGGTAGGAGGTACTTGGTGGCGTTATCCTGCTTGTTTTTGAGTGCCTTTTTATTATTCTTTTATTCAATTATGCACTTTGTGACACAGCATCATTCTAATGCTCTAACTGCGAGTCTGTCACAACTCTAGCACATGGTTTTTGTGTTGTAACAGTTTGTTGTGGTGGGATTGTAGCATATATGTAGAGGTATCTGATAATATGGCTACTAAGATGATGCAGTACACAGGTGCTTTTGCTTGTCTATTTCAGTCCAGAAGAGGGCAGTACAACACTGTCAGAGAAACAGAGTGACAAAATGGTGCTCGGTGCAGAAGATGAAGGTACAGGTTTGCTCACCTGCAGCTGAACAGACAAAACTCTTGTCTCGTTAACAATATTTCCTCCAGGTCTTTATGTGCACATGCATGCTGTCCCTAAAATTAATAGATTGGTAACGTCAAGTCTCTCTCTCTCTGCCTCAGTGCTTGGTGATGTTGACTTTGTGAAGTTGAGCCTTAGTTCAGCGCACAGGCGTGCAGTGGCGCAGTCCTCTATAGATTTGTTATTCTCAGTGGCCTCCCGTTCACGGTCTGTGTCACTGCTACCACACTTATGATTGGGCTGTCCACCGGTCTTTTTGATGCCAACAACCCTAAGGTAGATGGTTTCACTCATCCTGGGACATTGGTAGGATGTTTTCTTGAGAAAAGCGAAGTGTATCTGCTCTCGGGTGGTAATGTGCATGCAGACGATCCTTCGATGCGTGATGTGTGTTCAGCGCTTCAGGCCTGAGCTTTGTCAGAGTTCAGCTGTGGATTTCTGTGAAGCGTTCATAATCTGATTCTTCCACATGCCTGATGGGTCACCCTACCAGAAGCTCGTGCACCAAACCATGAACCGCACGGACACAGCTGTGGCAGGTCTTCGGATTGATGTAGGGTGTTGTGCATGTGGGTGTGTCCATTAGATACTGAAGATTTGCTCGCTACCCGATCTCAGTAAAATCTTCAGTGGCTCGACAGAACCTAATGGTGCCTCCACCCATGACGCCAATCTGGACACAGGATCTGGAAAACAAAGATGAGCAGTCTAATTCGGGGTGAACCTGGCCTTCAATCAATGTCAGCTGAGATAGGAATGAAATATGCATGGCAAAATTATTCATTTGAATATTCGGCTACGCTTTAGTGACATGCTCGCGTGCAATCTTTTTTGAGTGAGTTGTGAATGTACTAGAATTAAGTGTAATTGTGCATCCTCTACAGTAGGTGGCAGTGGCACGCTCACTGTGTTCCCTGTGGTGTCGGTAAAAAGCACCGAGGAAAAGATATGAAGTGCAGTCAACACTATTTGTAGTGGGGGCATGAATGAATATATATATATATATATATATATATATATATATATATATATATATATATATATATATATATATATATATATATATATATATATATATATTTTTTTTTTTTTTTTTTTCTTCCTATAGGTGGTATCGCAGAAAATAATTGAGAAGCACTGCACAAGGTGTTCTCGGAGCACGGAGGAATGCAGAAGAATACAAGGTGAATCGGCCATTTCCCCAGCAGAGTTTGTAAATCAAAACTTTTCTCGTTGGATGGGTCAGATCTTTTGGGGGATCAAAGCTCGCATAAAGGAAAATTCATAATAAAAGACACTCCTAAGTCAAGGTACCACTATCATCTTTGAAAGTTTGACACTGGTGCTATAGAGGGTGCAGTGGACCATTCGGAGGTAAGGATATGCTTCGTGTTCTATGACAAGAATGCATTTCTAGTTCAATTTTGAAGCAGTGGTAGGGACTCTGTTTACTGTTTCTTTGCCCCCACCCCATTTTTACAGATGATGGTGAAGATCTGTCGAGTGATTTGCAGCAGCAGGACAGTACATTCAGCTGTTTGAGGGAGCTGCGTTTTCATTTGAAGGAGGCCATGGGATTTGACAACTTGATCCAAGACGACAACAAGATCAAGGTGCAAATTTACAGATCCGCCAACATTGCTGATAACATTCTGAAATTCGATTAATTTAACAGGTAGCATTGTTGGCTTACTGTTGGATGGGGGGTTGCGCCCAAATACATGTGAACTCAAGTATGGCGTGTATCTATGTGGTGCTCGATTTGTTCCTCTAGGCCATCATTGAAGATGAAGACACAAGCATTGTTGTGGGTTCCAACATAGAACAAGGTATTCTGCGGCCTGAGCACCTGCACATGTATCTCAAAATCGTGCATTTAGTGGTTATAGATGGCGCTTATGATGAAAGTGGAGGTATAAAGCTCCTTTAATAGAAACGCTATACCTTCAGTCAATCACGTAGCAGCAGCGTACTAGCATGAACATGCATGCAGGTCAACATTATATTGGACATGAAAAAATAAGGGTAGAAATGTCTTCTCGGTGACCAAGCAGGCTGGTATGAGTCTTGAATTTCATACACAGCGGTAGGTCTTGTATTCAAAAATAAAATAAATTATTAATTTTGAAGCTTTGGTTCATCAATGGCTTTCTATAGAGAGTACTGTCCTTGTTGTTCATTTTCTTTTCTTTTTTTTGCTCCTTTTTGGAGCTATAGAAATGGGTTCTGTCCATCTGACCATAAAACTTTACTTGCGTGCTGAATCCAGGGCTTTCGAACTTTATGCTGGCTCACTATTAGTGCTAGGATGGGTTTGTGTGTGAGTGACCTTGAGCAACTTTTCAAGGTCTTCAGGCAAAACTATATTAGTCAGCTGGACATTCACTTGCTGCACAATGAAGCTGGGGCTTTCACACTTATCATTGCTTGTTCTATATTGGCATATTATAAAAGTATCCTTTCGGAGGGAGATTATAGACCCTTGTGCTCTGTTGTTTGGTTGGGGGTGAGGTTTCTAATTATTTTCTCGTACAGGTGCTTCAAATCCCAAATATTCACGTGATTATCTGATCTTCACTTGTCTTATTGGGAGCAATCCCACATCCTGTTTGACACATTTTGCTTTTTGACGACAGTAACACTGGCCAGGAGAGGGCAGGGCAACACAGCCAAAGGAGCAGAAGGGCAAAAGAGACACATGAAGCAAAGAAGTATAAACAAGACCCCCTACCTCTCCCTCCCTTCATGACTTGTCATGGTTGGAGTGGAAGATCTCAAGAACCCTGACCTGAACTCCTTTGTGATTAAACCCAAGATCAGTACCTGATCTTTCTAATGTTCTTGTTGATGAATGTGGGAAAAGCAAAGGATAACCAGATATGGACTGAAGGGGTCTGCCTATGTAACTTTGGCTTTACTGTGCCGTGTTAACAGGGTTACATAATGCACGTTGAGTAAAATCAACCATTTCAATTGTCTCAGTCAAAGACTGCAAACCTCCACCAAGGCACAAAATAACGAAGTACACAGCACCCCTTGTTGGAAATGTTGTGATGCCACATTCACAACCTTTCTCACAGACAAAAATTTTTTTATTTTTAATTTCTGGAACTAGAATTTGATCCGGATTGCCACCAAAATGGCACAGAGTGACACCGGGCAGTCGTTGAGCTCGACAAAAAAAATCCATCCGTAACTTTTTTCATAAACTTTCTAACAGATGAACAAACCAATGCTGACAAAAAAAAAGCTTCTTTGGCTGATATGGGTTTTTCTCCGGGTGTTCCCGTTTCCTCCCACAGTCCAAAAACATGCACAGTAGGTTGATTGATAGTGTCAAATCGCCCCCAGCTGTGGGTGTGTATGGTTGCATGTGTATTGGCCCTGCAATTAACTGAGGAACTGTTCAATGTGTACATCACCTTGCCCAGAGATGGGTGCCAGCCTCCCCGCAACGGTAATTAGGATTAAGCTGCTTAGAAAATGAATGAATGATGTGGTAACGGTAGTCACGGGTTTGGTTGGCAGGCTTGGATTTTACTTTATACCAACTTAATGTGAAATTGTTCACTCACTAGAGCCAGCTGGTTCAGTATTGGTGGTCTTTTGCCTTCACAAAAACATCTGAGACTTGATTGGACAACTGCACACCTGTTTTTGTTTTGTTTTTGACAGGCTGGTCCAAAAGCCAAAGACATTCCTTGTTGCACACAGAGAGGCTCCAGCCTCCCTTTGACCCTAAAAAGGATTAGGTGGTTCAGAAAAGCATGGAGCTCTGACCTGCTTTATCATGGCTAAAATAGGTAACTATAAAAACCTAATTTTAATTTCCTTTTCTTTATATTTCTGCAGCAGTGGTGGCCTGGTGATAAGGTGCCAGATTACTGATCCCAAGGTTGAGGGTTCAAGCCCCACTATCAACAGGTTGTCACTGCCCCCCTCCCTCCATGCAGCTAACTGGGTTATCAAAGGCCGGCCATGTCTCCCACTGTCCATGGTGAGAAGCATGTAAAAGATTAATTTTCATCAGGAGTATCTGTATTTCTGCCCAGCGTTGGCCTGGCGAGCTGTCCAGGGTGCCCTTGCTCAGAGTCGGCTGAGATGGGTGCCAATTTCCCTGTGACCTTAATTAGGATTAAGTGGTTCAGAAAATGAAAGAATGAATATATTTCTACAAAACTGGTGCAGTGATGAGCACTTTCACCTCACAGCACGAAAGTCCTGGGTTCAATTCCCGGTTTCAGGTTTTTGTTTGTGGAATAATTGTTGACTCTCTGTTCACATGTTTCCTCAGAGTTCTCCCGCAGTCCAAAAACATACACAGTAGGCTAATTGGCTGTTTCATATTGTCCCCTAGGTGTGTGTGTGTGTGTGTGTGTATTAGCATTGCAATGGAATGGCGAGCTGTCCAGGGTATATCCTGCCCTCGGCTGAGATGGGCACCAGCTTCCTCTGTGGATGAATCTGCAGAAAACAAATGATACATATACTAACTTTCTTAATAATTTTAATCATGATTATCTTACACAACTCCATGGTGAGATCTGTATACAAGAAAAACAAATCAATAAAAAATTAGTTTTGTGTGCCTTTCTTACTTATGTTCCCATGTAGTATCTACTATAGGTACATACACTACTTCCTGTATGTAGAGGTGATATTTATCACAGGGAATATTTTCCATTGCGTTTTACAACAGAATGACGTTTGTGTTAATCTCCATTAAAATGCAGGTCAAAGTTCACCGTGATAAAGTTGGTGCCACAAATCAAAAGTTATCCATAAATGAGACACATCTGAGAGAAAATCTCAAAAAAAAAAAAAAATATTATTTTTTTTTTTTTTGGCAACACTGCTGCAATACATTCAAAACTAATTACGTTTCCTCTTTTCAGGAGGGCAAATGATTACCCTACTCCATTTGTGAGCCGATTGGTCCTGAAGTGAAACGGAACCTGACATCTTTTGCTGTTTCATCCTTTCGATTTATTTGTAGAGCAGCAGGATGGATCATTCATTATCGTTGTCATTGCCCTCCTGGTCTGTCCCACAAAAAAAAAAAAAAAAATCAACCTCATTCATCAGTTCCCAGGAGCAAGGCGACTAATTGACTTTACCTTGGATTTCCCATAAGGCAGTGTGTTAAGACAATGAAGGAAAGCTTTGTCCTACACACTGTCTTTGCCAAGCTTGTGCCCATGTTTTTATACGGCGGGAAGTGAATCGGCGGTGCGTCTCATCTTAGCCTGGCTAATTTGTTCAGCTTTCGGCTGAGCCTAGTTTCAGGTTTCTCTTTGCAGCAGGAAGATGCTGTAGTTCCTTGAAGTTTTTTTCATGGACTGCCATTTGCTTGGCTTTGCTCTCGTTCTCATTGCTGTGATTAATCTTTACAGACGTCCATGTCGCTGTCTTGTATATTAGCATGACGATGTACACTCTGATCACATGGTATCATGCGGCAACAGATGTACGCACTGTATTAGTTATAATTGGGGTGATGACTCTCCACCAAAAGTACAACAGAAGATGGCAGGCATGCAGCATGACGACACTCTGTACAATTCAGTCTTCAATAAGCAAACACTATTAAAAGATGAATAAGAATTATGCATAAATTAGCATAGAATTAATTCAGGATAAACCATGGCAGATGTTATTTGTACCAGGGTGCATATACAGTAAGCACTACGCAGAGGCACGATGCACACTACTCCATCAATCCATATAATTCTTTAATAGGATCAACTGGTTCGGCAAATAAAGTCATAGGATAGCTAGAGCCCATCTTAGCTGACATTGTACACCCTGAACAGCTCGCCAGACCACTGTGAGATCAAAAAGGCGTACACGCGCAACACTTCACTCACTCACACTTTGCCTTTGCTACAAGTTTTTACTGCTTATCGGTCTCCATTTTCCTCAGATATACACCATGAGAACAGTTTAAAGCCTAAATCAATATCTGTAATATTGGTTTTTATAGATGGTTCAGTTGTCACAGCAACATGGTACGGCGGCGTTCGAGCTGTGAAGGATCCCTTAATCCGCTATTCCGCCTGTCAGGGTTCACTTGTGCTCCGAGAGGAAGGCCTTTTGTCATCTCGCTGTCCATTTTATAGCCAATAGCATCACTGTCATATAAATAATGAATGAGTCTTCTGCATCTGAGGAGGAGAACCAGCATGAGCATCTCCTTTATTTTATGTCCTACAGTGCAAACATGGAAAAAAAAACTAATGTGACAAAGATTTTAGATTCTTATTTATCCGCTACATCATATGAAAGCTGTTATCAACTTCTGTACAACACAATTACAACAACAGCGAACATTTGTGTTTGTGTTAAAGATGTTCAGCATTTGTAAATAGCGTAGTCAAGAATCGAGAGAAAAGGAGCAGAAGGTTGCTTCACCCAAGTCCATACCCGAAGTAATATCTCCACCAAGCCTAGCAATCCCCGTATCAACTATTAATTCTTTCATTTATTTGACAATCTACTTAATTCTACCAGGGTCACAGTAAGGACTGGTCTCAGCCGGGTATGCCATGAATAGCTCAGCAGTCCAATCCACACACACATACAGTCACATTATCGCTCACATCTCCTCTTCTTCTTTTCCTTTCGGCTGCTCCCTTCAGGGGTCACCACAGCAAACCATCCGCCTCCATCTCACCCTGTCCTCTGCATCTTCTTCTCTTACTCCAATGACCTTCATGTCCTCCTTCACCACATCCATAAATCTCTTCTTTGGTCTTCCTCTTGGCCTTCTGCCTGGTAGTTCCAACCTCGGCATCCTACTGCCAATATACTAACTATCCCTCCTCTGTACATGTCCAAACCATCTCAATCTAGCCTCTCTGACTTTGTCTCCAAAACATCTTACATGGGCTGTCCCTCTGATGTACTCATTCCTGATCCTATCCATCCTCGTTACTCCCAGAGAGAGCCTCAACATTTTCATCTCTGCTACCTCCAGCTCTGCCTCCTGCCTTTTCCTCAGCGCCACTGTTTCTAAGCCATACAACATCGCTGGCCTCAATACCCTCTTGTACACTTTTCCTTTCATTCTTGCTGACCCTATCGCATATCATCTCGGCGCAATTTAAAAAAGCCAGTTAGCCAAATGTGCATGTCTTTTTGGATTGTGGGAGGAAACCTGAGTACCCAGAGGAAACTCACAGAAGCACAGGGAGAACATACCCAGTACATACAGTACCTAAACTAGCTCCAAACTAAACCAAAAAGAACTAGCCCTGAACTCGTACCCTGGACCTTCTTGCTGTGAGGTGGACAAGCTGACCATGACATCACCATGCCATCATTAATCATCATCTGACTAATCGGCTTTAAAATTCATTTCCTAAGATGGTTTATTGTAATTAGGGTCACGGGGAGGCTGGCACCCATGTCAGCCAACACTGGGCGAAGATGTGGTACACCCTGAACAGCTCTTCAGGCCACCGCCGCATCAACACGCACACACCACTCGCATCACACCTTGGGGTGATCGGGAACGGCCAGTCAGCCTGCTATGCATGTTTTTGGACTGAGAGGAAACCAGAGTACACGGGGGGGAATCCCATGCAAGCCCAGAGAGAGCATGCAAACTCTACACAAACCCAGGACCTCCATACTGTGAGGTGGACCTTCTAATAACTGCGCCACTGTGCTGCCCTAGATTTGAGATACTGAATAATATTCATGATGATCTATGATCTCAGTATATTCATAAAAAAGACCTCAGAATGCAGGAGTAAGTTCTTCCATGAGTGTATTGCAAATCACTTGCTCTTTTGTCTTGCTCTAAAAATAAACCCCTACTCCAGCTATAATTAGCCCAGTGATTTATTAAAAGACTACATTGTTTTAGGGGTTATCCAAGAAGTTCGAATCGGTCCTAATAGCTGTCACCCCTCCACCCCAGGGCGTCTGGTAAACGTCTCCAGGCAACAGTGGCATATAACCTGAAGGTTACTGCCAGATCTAATGAGTTCGCAGATGCCAGCCAAGGGCCAATATATCATAAATCAGCCTTCTTTTATTACCCATATCCCCACACGCTCGCTACGCCTGTCTCTCCCTGCTTTTCATTCTCTCTTTGAATGCAGTGTCCTGAAACGCACGGAGATTAGTGTAAATCACGCCACTTTTTTTTTTTTTTTTTTTTTTTTTTTTTTTTTTTTTTTGTGCTCTCCATCTGCCCTTGAACTCTTCATGCTGCAGTCCTGCTTTGCTGCAGTGTTCTGTAATGGACCAGCAGTGAGGGCAGAATAGACGAGGAAAATTAAAAAAAAAAAAAAAAAGGAAATGCAGTCCATTTTAAGGAAGCTTCACATGAGTACACACTTCATTACTGCTCAATCTCCATTGTCTTCAGACTTCTGTGACAGTAGTTCTGTCTTTACTTTGAATGGTGTACTGAAATTACACATTGAAAGCAAATTATTTACCACCACAAGTCTGTAACTGGACTCTAAATTCAGAACTTGCATCTCAGCATTTGAGACTTAATGCAAATAAAGCTAATCCGCCTACCTACATGCTTTTTAGATAGTCGGATGAAAATGGAGAACCAAGAGGAAATTCATTACCAAAACTTTTAAAGCTCCATGTAGACAGAAGCTCAAGATCCAGGTTCCTGAAACGTTGGTGCAGAGGCGGTACCCATTACAATGCTATAACTCAGTAAATTCACCTACAGTGCTTGCATCACACACTTACTCAGTTACTGAACTGCTTTATCCTATTAGGGTTGCGGGGAGGCTGCAGGCTATCTCAGCCTAGACTGGGTGAAGGCAAGACACACCCTAATTTGCTTGCCAGATCATTGCAACTCCACCACACACACCTATGGGTAATTTGAAACAGCCAATCAACCTAATAAGTATGTTTTTTTGTTTGTTTGAGGAAGCCGGAGTACCCGAAGGGAACCCACACCAGCATGGGAAAAACATACTCCATGGTTCCCACATATTGGGCCAAATGTCATTCAAGCACTTTTCAAGGACTTTTTAATGAATTTTTTTTTTCATTTTCAAGTCCTGTTTAAAAGAGTAAAATACAACAAGAAATACTGTGAAATGCAATAATTTTAATATTCTGTAAACTAATGTGTAACAATACAACCATTCTTAAAATGTCAACTACAGTACTATATTTTCAATGCAATAATTAAATAAATAATTTAAATCATTTGTCATTTTTCTGGAAAGTATACAATAATTTTAATAAACTGTAACAAGACCACATACTTTCTTAAATGTATATGGAAATGTATATGTAAACACTTTCTTCACCTTTAGCTTCAGGTCAACATCGGCACTGGTTGTGGATCCACTGGGCATAGTCATGGTAACAAGAACATGAGTGCTTGTGGCAGTTGTTCCAATTGCATTTCTTTTCAAATTGTCCGTTTTCAGAATACCCTCATGCTCCTTGGTTCTTAAAAATCTTTGCATGCTTTTTGAGTAGTGACATTTGATTTTATGTGCGACGTTAATGCATCGCCCCAGAGCACCAACCCCAATGTTTTTATCCATGCCTTGCAAAACGCATGATGCCGACATCTATGCAATCACTATAGTCTTTGCTCTTCTGCCTTTCTGCTTTAAATTTATACTGACCACCTGGCTTTGTGGCTGTTGGTACAATACAGTCCTCTAAAGCTTTTTTAAATAAATATCTATTCTTTCATGATGATTGCAAAGGTCACCTGTGACGCCATTACCTTCTCCTTTCAGCTTTTCCCTTCAGGGGTCACCACAGCGAATCATCTGCCTCCATCTCACCCTATCCTATGCATCTTCTTCTCTTACACCAACTACTTTCATGTCCTCCTTCACCACATCCATAAATCTTCTCTTTGGGCTTCCTCTAGGCCTTCTGCCTGGTAGTTCCAACCTCAGCATCCTACTACCGATATACTGTACTCACTGTCCCTCCTCTATACATGTCCAAACCATCTCAATCTAGCCTCTCTGACTTTGCCTCCAAAACGTCTCACATGTGCTGTTCCTCTGATGTGCTCCTATCCATCCTCGTTACTCCCAAAGAGAACCTCAAACTGCCTAAAATCTAAAAATTATTTTTTTTCAGGTACTTTTCAAGAAATTCAAGCACCACTGAACCATGATATGAACTCCTAGCTCAAGACTATGGACACTTGTGCTAACCACTATACCACCACCCAACTTTTTTTAAATCTTAGTGTGTTGAATTTTTTTGTTGTTTTCTTGATGGCTCCTCAGATACCCTTCTGTAGTCAGGTACTTGTGCTTTGTAGTATGCAGGTTCCTCCAGAACAGAATGGGGCTTTATCTAATGTTTTATTTCAGAGAGTACATTGTGCTTACGATCCAATCATGCATGAAAAACAACAGCATTGGGACCAGGAACAGTAATCCACCAAATGAATGAAAATGGCAACAATTGTCCTATCTCATAATGTTAAAGAATCTATTAAAAAACTGGAACCAGCCAAAATGTAATGTGGAGGCTTCCTGTGCAACACCAAAGCCTCACCTCTGGTAGAAATTTAATGCAAATACTTAGCACCCCCCCCCCTGCTGGCCTTGTTGTAATATGACACTTCCAAAAAATTGCCCTACTTCATAATGTTCAAGAAAACTTTAAAATAAAAAATTCCTGGATTCTGAATTTGATCCAGATAATTTCCAAAAATATACTGGAGCCTTCCTTATCCAACACTACACCTCTGGTGGAAATTTATTTAGAGGTTACTGCATTATTCTACTACCTAACAAAACACACAACCTGAGAGTAAAACTATCCTTTTTAATGTCAGGAACTACTTGGTTCTTGGAAGTTAAATCACTTTGTGTTAAGTCCTGCTGTCTTCGTGCTGCAAATAACCACATGTGTCTGTGATATATTTAGTGGAAAGTCAAGAAATGTTTGTTTGAATGTTTTTAAAATCTACAATTATTGTACACACTCTGCTTGGAAAGGTGTAGTGGTTAGCATGTCTGCCTCACAGCAAGAAGGTCCTCAGTTTGATTCCCAGTTTGAGTGTTTCTGTATGGAGTTTGCATGTTCTCCTCTCGCTTACGTGGGTTTCCTTCGGATCTTCCAGTGGTTAATTGGCTGTTCCATATCTAGGTGTGAGTATGAATGGTTACGTGAGTGTTGGCCCTGCGATGGCCTGGTGAGCTGTTCAATGTGTACCCCACCCTCGCCTAGAGTTGACTGAGATGGGTGCCAGCCTCCCTGCTACCCTAATTAGGATTAAGCGATTCGGAAAATTAATGAATGGCACTGCTTGGTTTTTTTTTAACAGACCAGTCTTACCAGATTACATATGAGGCTATTTCACTGGTAATGTTTTGTGATCTGTGACTTGAAGGTGACCTGGCAAGGGGCTTAGATGATGATCTTGATCTCTGATGTGGATACGGTATATTACATATGCCTGTTTTTGATTTAACTGCAGGCCATTGTTTTTCTGGAAATCACCAGGTCTTGCCTGAAGTCCTGGAACGTTTTTGAAGAAGGGCCAGGTGGCTTCGGTTACAAGGATGAAACCTGCCTTTGTCTCGAGTGCACAGGGGGATTTAGACATAAAGGCTTCAAGGACTGAGTTTTCTGCTAACACTCACTGATTAGTGTAATAGAAATCATAAAGATATTGTTTGTCTCTGTGTTCAAGTTGAGACTGAAGGGCCATAAAAAGATCTGGCATTCTTCAAACATGAAAATGAAAATGTGATGTAATGGACACATTAACTAGCGTGCGTGCGTGCGTGCGTGCATGTGTGCATGTATGCGTGTGCGCACGCACGCTTGTGTGTGTGTGTGTGTGGCAGTATAACAAGCAGCTGGAAATCTGACCTTTGAACAGCCAGGTGGAATACCTGTTGAAAAGCTTTGATAAATGGAGCTGCAATGCAGTCTTCATTACTACAACACATGTTTGAATGCACTTCGCGCTAGTTGTATAAGTATGTGTCACAGTAGAGATGGCAATTCAGTAGAATTGGTAATCCTCACAGTAGAGATGCCAATCGCAATATATATCCTGACCGTACAACAAATTGCCTGTTGAGGATTTCATTCATTAATTAATTTTCTGTAACTGCTTAATTCTAACTAGGGTCGTGGAGAGGCTGGTGCCCGTTCCAGCCGACTCTGGGCAAGGGCAGAGTACACCCTGGACAGCTCACCAGGCCATCGCAGGGCGGAAACACACCGATGGCCTTGCAGCCTACTCTGGTCGGAAGTCAGCAATGGTTCTTTTACATGCCTCACACCATAGACAGTGAGAGTCATGGCTAGCCTTTGATGGGGGGGCAACCTGTTGAGAGTGGGGCTTGAATCCCAAACCTTAGGATCAGTGATCCAGCCGACCTTACCACCAGGCCTTCACTGCAATTGTATTTACTATTATTACTATATTCATAATTGACTCAGATCTTTGGGTTGAATGATTGTTTACATTTTTTTACTGAAAAACAAAAAGTAGAGGAATCGGCTGTTAACCAGCTACAGGACTGCTAGTATACATGCTATGTCACTCATTTAATTTGCTGTAGTGAGTGCAGTGAACATTAAAAGTTTAACAAGTGCTCTATTTGGTGAGTTCCTAGCTAGAATTAATATTGAAGAATACTGATTTTGTTTAATTATGTACATAGTCGGAGCTATAATTAGGTAGTAATTATGCTATGCTTCGTTCGAAAGTAAAAGAAGTGTGGTGTAAAAATCCAGATCTAGGTATAAAGAAAAATATTTTTATAACTTGAGTGCATTGTGTTAGCATTTCATGATCAATTTCAAGTAGGTCTTGCTGAGAAACGCACATAACAATGTTTATTACGCACAAATTAAATGAATTTTTCTTGAAAATAAATTAAAGACGCTAGCTAAGTTAGCTAACTGTCCAAAATAATGTTATTGCTAAGGCTTTTTTTTTAAAGGTTTTCTCCAGGATGTAATTTGCTGTTAATCCTGGCACATCAGTCACAAAAGCAAAAGATCCATCTTGGTGTGAATATATTACTGTTCTTTACGACAGATATGGGGTTGGAAACGGAGAAGGCGGTAGATTTTTTTTCTATTGTTCGACAACAGAACTGTTGGCACTGCTAGCATTATGCTAGTCATTTTTCAATGCTCATCAAAATCAGATTAGTATTCCTTGGGGAAATGGGAACGTGTTAGTCATGTCGTTGGAGTTCTTGGTAAGTGGCCTTCTTTCCCCTGGCCCATTCTAACTGTTACACAGTGGGGCGCTCTACCAGCTCGTGACGTTGTACTTGAGAAATGCGGCGAGAAGTGGTCGTGGGTTTCCATACATGGCACTACAAACAACTGTAGATTGGTTAGAATCTACCTTATTTTTTTTTTTTATAAATACTGTATTTCCAGTGAAAAAAAGAGACTAATAAATGTTATGGTAAATTTGATTGGCTGTTGTGAAAATATATAGATAATGTAGCATGCTGCCTCTGCCTAGTACGGAAAACATGGCAGCATAACAGTTAACTCGGTATCACTTAGGGACAGGATACAAGTGTTTCATTCATAGAATTTTTAATGGTATGAGTGATACTTGTAATTGTAACTGCTGCTGCTCTCTTATTCACTGATCTCAAAATAAATAAAGAAATAATACTAACGACTGGTTTGTGCAACAGCATTTTAATTTTGAAGCCAGATGGCAGCCATCTTGGTATAACCACCTTGATGTCGCTCAGAAATCCAGGAAATTTCACTCCTGAAGCTTGGCATTAAATTCATATAACCATACTAATAATTTTACTCAATAAGCTCATGACAAGCCGCCTAATATGCTTGTATTATAAAAAAGGTCTACAAAGCTGAAATTAGGCCAAAAATAATGTTTCGAAAGCAAAATATACAGTCCATATTTCATTATTTCACTTTTCCACATCTAGTGTGTGTATATCACTACAGTATTCACAAGCTATTCACTCCGCGTCTGGTGAGATAGGCCCCAGCCTCGCCATTACCCGCATATGATTAAGTAATTTGCCAAACAAGTGAGTGAATTCTCTAACGCATCACGCAGACTAATGTTTTCTACTGATGACGTATTTCACACTGAAGTACTGTACTGTGTAAAAGCATCTGATGTCACATAAAGGGCGGGTTACTTACTCATTGACCTGCAGCTCTTCTGGGAAGGCTGCTCTCCTATATCCTAGATCATTGCTCCTCCCTCTTTTTTGTTGTTGTTGTTGTTGAGATCATAGCACTAGGCTACTTTTTACTTTTTTATTTTGGTCCACAGTACTACACTGCTGAAAGGTGAAATCTATTCCAGGACACACCCAAAAATATTGAACTTGGAAGGAATTCACCTTTGCCCGCCACACTTTCATGACTGCTGACGACCGTCTGGGGTGGTGAAGTGGTTAACAAGTTCTGCCTGACAAACAAGAGGGTCTTGGGACAGAGTCTCGGGCGTGGAGTGGAGTGTGTGGAGTTTTCATGTTCTCTATTTGCATGGGTTTCTTTTGGGTCCTCCGGTTTCCTCCCACAATGCAAAGCCATTGTTCTAAAGTACCCTGAGGTGTAAATCTAATGGGTGTGTCACACTTGCCCTGTGTTGGTTGGGTGT
>CM045731.1:20150000-20202500 GCA_024760905.1 Plotosus lineatus
GCCTCTCTGTCCAACTTTGTTCCTGTACATTAAATATAACATGTGCTACTTTTTCTGTCTCCTTGCAGTGTCTTGAAATAACACAACGATGGTGGTGGTATGGAAGTGACATGACGAGTGAGGTGACCCTCAAAACCACGACATTATCTCCTGCATGCGAGCACAAAAACACATGCAAAATGTGTTCGTCCCATCAGAGAGGCCAGCTGGTGTGAAAAACGCACACCAGAAACACATCGCTATGGACGAATCGGCCTTGCTGGATCTTCTCGAGTGCCCGGTGTGCCTAGAACGACTGGACGCCACCGCCAAGGTACTACCGTGCCAACATACCTTTTGCCGCCGCTGCCTTCTAGGCATTGTGGGATCCCGTGGTGAGCTGCGGTGCCCCGAATGTCGTACGCTTGTTGAGAGTGGCGTGGATGAGTTGCCCAGCAACATCCTCCTCGTGCGCCTACTTGATGGCATCAAGCAACGGCCCTGTCGAGTGGGAACTATTTGTATTAACGGCTCAGCTGGCGGTGGGCTAAGAGAGCATGCGAATCCTGGAGGGCAATCCCAAAGAGCTCAGACCAAAAGCACCGCTGTCAGGGTGAGTTGAGTGGTGGTGGTGGTGGTTGTTGTTCCCCCCATCTGTATTCATCCCATTCATAGAACTACTCTCCAAATGGTTTTATGGTTGCTACTTTAATTGTAGCTTCTCTGATGTTTAGGTAGTGGAGGTCAGGCAAGGGGGTTGGCTACCACCTGACTGTGAATTCCTGTGTGTTTGACCTCCAAGACATGCCATCAACGGCTATTAAACCCTTTCCATCAACAGGGAGTCTTTTGTGGAACAGTTTGGTGCTTCATGCACCAAAATTTTAACCATTCAAATTATTCAGCTGGTGGCAAAGTGGTTGTCACAACATGAAGGTCCTGGGTTCGATTCCCAGCTCGGGTGTTTCTGTGTGGAGTATGCATGTTCTCCCCATGCTTGGAGGGTTTCCTCCGGATACTTCAGTTTCCTTCCACAGTCCAAAAACATGAGCAGTAGGTTAATTGGCTTTATCAAATCACTCCTATGTGTGAATGTGAGTACGAATGGTTGTGTGAGTGTTGACTCAGTGATGGCCTTGCGACCTGTCCATGGTGTACTCTGGACTCGGCCAGAGTCAGCTGAGATGGGTGCCAGCCTCCCTGCGACCCTAACTAGGGTTAAGCGGTTCAGAAAATGAACGAATGAATGAAACCATTCATCCATTTGCTCAACTGTTTAATCCCAGTAGAGTCATGGGGAGGCTGGAGCCTATTGCAACCGTTTCTGGGTGAAGGTGGGGTACCTTGGACAGCTCTCCAGTCTATCACAGGACTTCGACACACAAATATTCCCACTCTCACCTAGGTGTAATTTAGAGCAGCAGATTATCCTCAATGTGTGTGTCTTGGAACCGGAGGAGGAAACCAGAGTCCTTGGAGGAGGAAACCTTGGCAAGCATGAAGAGAACATGCAAACTCCACAAAGAAATACCCTCGTCGAACCCAGAACTATATGGCTGCGAGGTGGGCATGCTAACCACTACTCCACCGTGCCATTCAAAGCGTTTCAACCAAAATTTTATTCATTCAGGCGGTGAAACGATGTGTTTTTGTTTGTGGTGCGAATCATGACATCAGTTGGTTGAAGCGAAGGGCAACAATGGAGAAAGCAATGAGGACGGATACATTTAGACGAGTAGTCTGCAATAACAGTCACGCAAGGCTGCAGGTAATCACAAGTGAGCCGGTATCCTTTTTCCACTTTTGACTTGTCATGATTTTGTGTAGTGCCCCCTATTGGTGATCCTGATAATTCTGGCCAAAATTGGTGAGAACATGGGGTGGCTCACAACTTGTCGCCAAGATTCAAAAAATCCTGAATAGAACCTTCTGAAGAACCTACTCACTGTTGATCTAAAAAAAAAAAAGTGGAATAGGACTGAGACCGGAGTGTTAGTATGGGGGGGGGAACCCATGCAAGCACAAGAACATTTAACCTCCGCGCAGAAACACCTCAAACCCGGGAATCAAATATGGCCTTTCATGCTGTGAGGTAAACATGCTAACTACTGCTACCGTGGCACCCAACTTTGAGATTATTCGTTTTATTTTTCTGGGACCGTTAATCATTCTCATATTAACAGGAAACTGTAAAGCGAGCACAAATTGGTTTATGCTTAAGACTTTGACTATGGGAAGTGTGAATTGACAAGAGCCTCCTGATTGGCTGGTCATGCCAAGATGGTAAAAATGTGAAGGTGCAGGAGGTTTATGGTTGATTTCATTTATTTATTTTTTTTAAATTGTTTCAATGTGTGTACTTCTGTACAGCACTGTGGTGTGGTGATTAGCAGATCCACTTCATATCAAGAAGGCCCCGGGTTCAGGTCCCAGCCTTGGATGTGCATGGGTTTCCTCCGGATACTCTGGTTTTCTCCAACAATTCAAAGACCTGTATGTTAGACTAATTGCTTTTTCCAAATTACCCATGTGTGTTGGCCCTGCAGCGGTCCGATCTGAACCGTTCGTGATGTAGTCCACCTTCACCCATTGTCGGCTGAGAGACATTCCAGCCTTCCCATGACTATGGTAGGATTAAGCTGTTTGGTGAGAGAGTGAGTGAAGTTGACCTTGATGTTTTTATTTTTTTGTATATAAATGATTCCGTATGGAGTCCTCGGCTGATAACATCTTGCAGTGCATTATGGGGATCTAGGTGGTGTACTCAAATGGTCAAAAACACACTTCCTTCCATTGCACTGCCAACATGTCGACCATTGAGACTGCAACTTGGCCACTTGGATGAGGAGCATGGTACTGACTTGGACCAATTTCCATGGTTTGTGAAATTATGAGCAAAGGAAAAAAAAAAACCCTAATGTGTAAAGGTGATTAGTTAAAAAAAAAAAAAAAAGAAAAAGTAAATAAAAATCTGGAGTATATTTGCGTGTACAATTTGCGACATTACAATGTTAAAATTCACACACTATACTGGTAAATACATGATGTCCACGTGGAAATACTAACCGACATATGCAAATTGAGACGCGGCGTTCGTCTGTGATTTACTTTCATGCTGTGATGCATGTCGAGCTAACTAAAATCATTTTCATGTTAATTTATCTGCTTTGACTTGCTGTATCGAGAAAGACACCGTGAGAGAGAGCTGTGATAGCATCATGTTACAGTTGTTTAGTTTGGCGCAAAGAGAAACAGTATTAACTGGGTCTTATCGCGCGGGTGCATGCAGGCACATGTAGGAATTTGAGACAAAAGGGAAAGAGTACATGTTGGTACTCTTGGTAATGAGGGTGCGCGTAATGGGGGTGTGTGTTTATGTGTCTATTATAAGTTTTGTGGTGAGGTGTTCTCACTCATGTGGTGATGAACTTACATGGTTGTCATGACAGCAGGTTGTTTTGTTTTTGTTTTGTCTTTTCTTCAGTCTTACTCTTGGTCTGAACTGGGACCAAAACACAGATGTCCCTATAATCAAGGCTTGTTTTCCTGCTCATGTTTCCCCCTTTAGTTATCGGCTCTTTTGTTCTGGTCCAGTTTGGATTCCATTGACGGCTCTTTTTTTTTTCTCTTTTGTGGTCTTTTTTTTGCCTTACCTTAGGTGTCAAGTTACGCCCATTTCAGCCCTTGTCTTTTTTTTTTTTTTTTCCCCCTTTCCCCAACTGTTCAGCGGACTGCGTCACTGTACATTACCTGCATCTTATCAGTGATTGATTGTCTCTGTTTGGAACAGACAGGAAACTTAATTCGGGCTCTCCACCTTGTGGATGAATGGTGATGGGCTGTCAGGAAGGTGAGCGGAGCGGGAGCTATAGAAATAAGTTCTGTCTGTGTGTCTGAATTGTTGGTACGATAACCTTGGATTGGAAATGGGTTGGCGGCATGGTGGTGTACTGATTAGCATGTCTGCCTCACAGCATGAAGTTCTGGGGTGTGAGTCCTTTGTTTGGCAAGGATGTTTCTGGGTGGAGTTTGTGTGTTCTCCCTGTAATTGCATGGGTTTCATCTGGGAACTCAATTTTCCTCCCTCAGTCCCAAAACAATAGCGTTAAGCTAACTGGCTGTTCAAAGTTGATCCTGTTTGTGGCATGATTGAATGGCAAGCTGTTCAGAGTGTTCCCTGCCTTTTCCCAGTGTTGTCCATGTAACTGTAGTATGATTAAACCTAGAGACTGGGTTGCCTTTTATATATTGGACTTAAATGGTCCCGCCACAAGCATCTTGACCCCTGTCATCTTTTTGTGGGTGTATGAAGATGTGAAGATCTGCAACTGGGTCATTGTCGGGTTTCTCTCAGGTCTGTTTTGTTAGATCTAGCAGCGATGCAGCAAAAAATGCCTTGTTTCCTGCGTGTGTGCATGGGGAGGCACTGGGCCTCAGGTACGTGCATGAGTGATGCCAGTAACAAAATTCTGTGCTGGCAGTGTTTGCTTCTTTTGTGGGTTTCACTCAAACACTGGAACTCTGTTTATACCTCTTAGTCTTAGCCAGTTCCCACCATTCAAGTATGCCGCCCTATCACATGATGAGTGTCAACCAGTGAGGAGTGGGGGTGAGCACATGCTTTTTTTCTGAGTCTTGTGATGCCAACCTCCCACATCTTTTTGACCTGCTATTCATGCATATTCAGCATCAGCATAGCATATTTTGGAGGAAAGCAACATTCTCTATTGACCCTCTCGTATGCATTGAGCTCACTGCTGCCCACGGTTGGCCAATGATTGTTCAGAATGACGAGGAGGGTCAGTCAGTTGTGTTTTTCACGTGTACATGAACCTTGATTCAAACTTGCAATTTCCAGGATGATGGTGCACATTGCCTTTGTGCCACTTGAGAATCTGTTTACACCTCTGCTTTATATCTGGATAGTGGTTCCCTGCAAATTAACTCGCTACGAACAACTTCCTTGGGACATTCTAATTTTTGGATGTTTTTTATACTTCCTCGAGGGTGCCGAGGAGTACCTGTATAACAACACAATGCATAATACTGTACACTGGGAAGGGGATGCCTGTGGGCGTATGCTTATGGAATCAAAATACACAATATTTGCATGATGGTTCTCTTCAGGTTTTCATTTCTCTACCCCAGTGGGCACTCAGTCACCCTGTTGGTCGGTGTCAGAGAAACCAAACTAAATCAGGAAATATTGAAAAAATAACACGCCAGCTTTTCATTGGGTTGTTGGATGGTAATCCCAAATGCCTCATCAATATCACACAACAAGGCCAATTGTATCCCATTCATTTCAATAGTCCAAGTTAATGCATTGAGAAACACCTGTTAAGGGTTAGCAAGCTTTGCTAGACTTGACCAGCTGTAAAAGTTTACACAGCACTGTTCATATATTTTTGATCTCTCCTCTTTGATTTTGCTTCCAGCTGCCCTGATCACCAGCCTCCGTCTTTGTCAATCTCTTTCTGTCTACTTTAATGTGGCAGACGGATGGAGCTCTCACCAACGAGGTTCCTGCCACACATGGTGTGATGTGCTGCTAACATGCCCAGCTGTCAAAGCCATTAAGGGGTGAGGGTGGGTGGGAGGAGGGGTATATGGGGGGCAGGAGACATGAAGAAAATTGGAAGCAGTGGTGGAGTGCGAGATGAACCAAATGTCACCCCGGACACTGTTGCTGTGTCGGGCAAGCTTGTTTAAAAACCAGCCAACAGTCTGTTGCCTTCCTAAGGCCAAAAGGAAGTAAGTGAATGTGTAAGAGACATACTTGGTGACCAAACATGCTTGAGGGTCATGTTTTGTTAAAGTGGAGACAAAACTAACTTTCTGGTTTTACTTTAACAGACTCTTGCGCTCCTGGATAAGCTTGCGTGCTTTCTTGTGGGAGATTGTTATCCATATACACGGGTGTTTTCAATCTGTTCCACTTTATTAATAGTTATACATTAGCCATTTTAGTTTGAGTTCACTAAAGAATCTGGTGTTTTCCCTCATGGCACAGATCTACCTACTTTTACAACAAAAAAAAAGTAAATTGAGCCAACAGAGCATGATGGCCAAGTACAGACGGTTTAGTGCTGTTGTATTCTGTCAGCAGACAACTAGAGATGATCTTGGTTAGTTCTCCAATAAAATGCTTTAACTTTTAAACCAGGATTTGGGAGCCTTCAACCCAACAACAATCCTGGGTTGGAAAAGCTTTTGGGTTTTCAAGCACCAATTAAAAAAACAAGGAGCACCCAAAGAGTGCAAACCTCCACCAAGTCAAAAAAAGAATGATTATGCCTGCAGTAACACCACCCTTTCAAACGATCTCACAATGTCAGAACCCAAACCCTGTCCTAAATCTGATGGTGCACCACCTGTCCAAAAATAAAAGATGAAACCCCCCCCCCGCTCCCATTTGAACGTGAAGAATGGAAGTATTTTCACAAAGATGGGTGAAAGTCTCAGCAAGTTTCTTTTGTTAAATGCTGTTATGCAATCTTCCGTAAATCTTCTGTTGTGCTAATTGCGAAATAAGACACATTTGACCCTCTCAACTGAGCAGTACCAGATGTACCTCACGAAGAAATAGCAGCAGGGGGTCAGAAGCCAGAGTGAAAGGTCATAAGTGTGTAGGGTCAAGAGTCATGTGTAAGAAAGAGAAATCTGCTCTTTGATCCCCAAAGACACATACATGCACGCGCGCACACACACGGTGGTACCTTGTCTTAACGAATTTAAACCGTTCCGAGGGCAAGCTCATAAGCCGGGGTCCCCAACCACTGGGCTGCACACAAAATATTTTTTTTCGGTTTATTAATTATAAGTTTAAACGATCTTTTATTTTTGAAAATCTTTTATTTTGTAAAATGACCGGATTCTCCCGGTGACATGCACGCTAAAATGTAACACACAATTGGACAGCCTGTGGACAGAGGCGTATTGGACATGCTTCAAACGTTAGTGGGGATTTTGGGTGAGACCAAGACGGAGTCTTCATTCTCCCAGCTGGTGCACCATCATCTGTGTTTTGTTTTTTTTCCCCCCTTCCCGAGAGGGGGCATCACAGAAAATAATTGAGAAGCACTACACAAGGCGTTCTCAGTGTGCGGAGGAAAACACGTGGAAGAATATGAGGCTAATCGGCCCGGAAAAGCCAATTCGAGGAGAACTCGTGAATCAAAATTTTGCTTATTGGATGGGGCAGATTTTTGGTGGGATCCAAGCTTGTATCATGGAAAATTTGTTATAAGGGAGACTCGTAAGTCAATGTACCACTATATATTCCTTTGTCACTGGACACTGGTGGTGTAGTGCTCGGCACATTCGCATCAGAGCAAGCAGGTTCAAGTCCTGACTGTTTCTTCTGTGTGTAGTGTGCATCTTCTGCCCCTGCTTGAGTGAGTTTCCTCCAACAATCTGAATACTGTACATACACATCAGGCAAATTGGCTGTTTCAAATTGACCTGAGGTGTTGGTGCGAATTTTATGTGATGGTCTAGTGAGCTGTTCAGGCTGTGCCCCGCTTTCACTCACTGTCGGTACAGCTCACCCATGACCCGAGTAGTAGGATTCAGAAAGGAGTGAGTATTTCTTCATATAAGACTTATGAAGGTTCACAGCAAAATTTTAAGTCTAGTTTTCTTGGTGCTGGGAGACTGTAAGGAAATTGTCTGATACGCAATGGATCCCTGATTCAAGTTTCATTCACTCATCTGTTTGCATACACGAGAGTCTTGGCAACATACTCTTGCTCAGAAACGGTTCGACATGATACAAATCCACAAATAGTTTCTAGGAGCTAGAGAAGGGTGTCTGCCACATGTCCTGAAAGTAAAAGATTAGCTAAAATTAATAGAAATTACAATGATTACTGAAGATGCACAAAATGGCTCCAGATTTGTTTTTGTTTTTTTTCATGGGGGTGACCCTTTAAAGTATCAAAGTTACATGATCAGCTTGTGCTTTCTGTAATAAGGAACTCATTTGCATATGAATACATGGCACAGTGTATATAGTTTTTTTCCGATCAGTCTTTTTTTTTTTTTTTTCTTTTATATGTACAAGTACACACCCGTTTTAATGTATATAAATGTAATTGCGTTTAAACTGTACTTGTGTTTAGTTTTATTTTTATTCAGTTCACCGGTTAACTGTTGTCATTATCCTTATTTTGGCTCGATTCTGAGAGTGAAACAGCAATTTTTAAACAGGCTAGTGTAAACTATGGATTTCAGCAAAAGTATGAAAATGTATTTTTCAGACCATAAGCTGCACTTAAAAGCCTTTAATCCTCTCCCCATAAAAGACGGTGCGCCTTATAATCTGGTGCGTCTTATATGTGGATGGCGCCGCACAGCTCTATCTCGCCGATACCATCAGAACCCAAGTGAAGCAAACTAATTCAGGGCTTACCATCATTCTGGTTGATTAACCAAAGAGCTCCAACAGCGAGATATTGGTGTCAACAGGTCACAAGTTAGAGTGATCTGGCCTTTATGTCCAAATACTGGCATTACTGTTATCATAGTCAGGTGACTCACTGAGTAATACGTGAGTGTTTTTTCCACCTAATCTCAGTCTCTACCCCCAGGACGCTCAGCTGGCTTAATCAGAGTCTCATGGTCATCACTGGGATGAAGCACTACTACAGGTGATTAACCTTCTTGAATTTAAAGTTACACTGATGCAGCTCCTTAAGAGTAATGACCTCCGTTCTGTAATGAACACAATACGCATGCTGCGAATGAGCACCGCCATGTTTGTTACTGTGAATGCGTGGTCTCTTTAAGGGGGCGAGGTTGAGAGAAGTTTAGGTCATGAGCTGGAAGACTTCTAATGTCTGTCTCTCTTGATCTGTCTCCATGTGCGCGAGAGAATAATAGACTTATAATAGACTTTCACTTAATGTGCCTTATAATCCAGTGCGTCTTATGTGTGGCCCAAGATCGTTCATTGCTATTGCACCTTATGATCCGGTGCGCCTTATGGCCCAGGATATACGATGGGTAAAAACCATCTAATAAGGAAAATAACTGTAAGCTTGTATGTAAAACGGGATTTTGGTAGGCTTGTTATTCTAATTTACTTCATAGAAAGTAAGAAATTTCCATGTACAGTATGTACAGTATAACGGGGCACAAGTTTGTTTATGAAATGCCATCCATGCAGTTATCTTAAATAAAATCTGTGATGTATTAAAAAACTACAGGTAAAACTGACAATGGTTATGGCGTTGAGGGATAATTATATTTTTAAGCTAAAATGCAAAATTGTAACATTAGTATTTTAGCAACAATTTTAAATATCACACTGCCTCAAATTGAGATTCCTATACAGTGCTACAGGTGGCGCACACTAAGCTATTCACACCTAGGCAGGTAGCACAGCATCCTGTGTGGTAGGAGTGCATTATTTGCGAACTTTAAATGTAAAATTATAATAATTTTTAAACTTATTATTTCCTTCATGGTTTTGAAATTCTAAAATCATTGTTTTTTTTATATAAAATTGTGATACAGAATCAAAATTCAAATCAACATTTCACCTCGGCATCATGATATTGTACATTAGAGTCCCATCTCTTGTATGTACAGTATGTATACGAACTGATGTAATACTGTACTGACACTGACGAATTACATTATCATATCCAGCTCTAATTCATAAATGTATTTTTTTATACCGAGTTTCCAGTTAAAAGTGCAGGAACAACCATTTGATGAAAATGTCACATGATCGACAGAGCTTGTTTTATTTTTCTGCCGCGTGTACAGCCCCAGCTAACAACAGATCACAGCTCATGGGGTCGGCTGAGGAGTACAGAGATTCTGAGATTGGGAAAGCACATGGTGTGTGTTTTTTTTTCTTTCTTCTTTTCCTCTTTCATTCGCACACACTGATATGCATCTCCATGCACGTGTCCTTGCTGTCTGCCAGTAGCTGGGAAAAATACATAGGGTAGTTTCTTCTGTGGTGGAAGATGTTTATATCCTTTTAAAGTGCTTCATTTTCCCCAATTTCCTCTCTTTTTACTTTTGTGTCACTTGTTGAGCCCTACGATGATTGAACATTTAAAGCAGGATCAGTATTGAAAATGCAGATGTTCACTTCTTGAATATCCAAAACGATGGCTCACCGCTGCTGTAATATTCTGGTTAACAATAAACTTTTTAAAACTTGCAAGTATGAATTCTTCCCTGAGACTATACATTAAGTGTTTTTAATCTGTTTACTGGACTGTAATGTAGCAATTTTATTATTTACTTCAAATTCTTGAAAGTTAAAAACTTTACCATCAATTACAGTGGTACCTCACTTTACGAAAGTCTCACCAAACGAAAACTGCAGGTTACGAAACACGTTTACCTAAAACTTTTGTCTCTGTATACGAAACAAGTTCATGTTACGAAAGCGCCATCTTAAAAATTCAAACTCGCCATTCAAACATTAAAACGCGCCATTCAAACAATGCACGAGCTGCTCTCCCATCAATGACGTTCAAACATCCCACCCCGCTGGCCTCCCATTGGCTAACAGCTGAGCTGTCGTTTATGTCGTCTCCACTCGCGTGCCATCTTGGACAGGTCCACCTGACGCCATCTTGGACAGGAATTCCATTGGCTAGGAGGAATGACGCAGCTACCTCCCATTTGCCTATTATGGAGCTGAATCCACCATGATGCTTTTCGTGTAAAGGACAGAGTTACTGTTGTTTTATGCTTTATTTCTTGACTCAGGCTTTTAACCTTCCATAAACATTTGTAAGATTATAACTCTGCTAAGAAGACATGGTCAACACACGACGCACATACACACCTGCGTGTGATTTCCAGTGCGACTGAGAAGAAGAAATGGGCTCGAGTGATATCACAAAGGAATATGGCCAAACCCGTCTACCATCGGTACGATATTGGAGCAGAAGGAGGTCTTTAAAAGGTATGCATTTATAATTTTTAAAGGGTTTAGGGGGTAGTATTGGGAGCCTTGCAATGAATCACGCGTTTTAGATGTAAAATGTGGTTCAAGTTACGAAAAATGCAGGTTATAAAAAAGGCTCTGGAACAGATTAATTTCGTAAGGTGAGGTATCACTGTACAATTAAAAGAAGAGCTGGTTAGCACAGTCTTTGTGTTCTTTCAGTCACTGCAGGCTGCTTACAACTGCCTCTCATGTGACCCCGAAAGGCTAGAGAATCCTGTTCCTCACATCAGGCCGAGAAAATACCTTTTAGAGTGTTGGATTTTTATTGCTTTATTTATTTATTTTTGCTTGCTGACTAGCGTTAGAATTTAGCTTCATGTCAATTGAGATCACCCCCTCCCAATAATGATAACCTCTTGTGGTATATGGGAAGATATCATTGTAGTACATTAGCTAATCAGAACATGAGACTGCAGTGCAGATAATATATCTCTGTTTTGATTGCATGTGAGCACTTCAGGCACTGATTCTCCCCTTCACTAATCACACACACACACACACGAGGTAAAAAGAGTCCCAACATGGTGTTTGTCAGTGGCTGTGTTTTGTTCAGTGTCAGGAGTCGAGCTTCCCCAGGAGCTGCTGACTAAATCCTGCAGTTCCTCTCTTTGATGTGTGAAGTCTTTCTTCTCTGTTTCTGACTCCTCTTGCCAGAGTCTGGTTTGGTGTGTCTGTGTGTCTGTGTGAGAGAGAAAACCTGTACAGTTTTAGCTGGACAGTCATTTCATACACTCGGTAGGACTGCTGCTTATTATGCCCAGTGTGTATAAACGCCTCCCACTCTGGCTGCTATGACCAGCCAAGCCATGTTGACTCACACGGGCCCGTTTTTGGATGACCTCATTCATGCCGCAAGAACCCCTGGCTGACCCGAGTCTGTCTCACTGCAGCCTCTGGTTAAGGCCAAAGCCCTGTCGGCAAGCCTACACTTAAAACACGCACGTGCACATACACAAGGCGTTCTTTGCTCTTGAATTTTCTTACTTTTTCTGATTCACTCATTTACTCATATTTGACTTATTGTTTATGTCCCTGCATCACAACCTTCTATTGTTTCTTCATTTATTTATTTTTTTATTGTTCTCAGTCTTTCTTCATCTTTTCCCCCTCCCCCAGTCCCTCACTGCCACTTGAGCCCCTCTTGGGAAGTCATGCAGAACAAAAAGGATTTCCTGACGTGTGTGTGCGGGAGGGTGGGAATGTACAGGTCAGCTCCATTAGTCACTGTATTGGGGTTTGTGGTGTGGTGGGATTTTTTGTAAGATAATTGATTCTCCAATGCCCTCAGTTTGCCCTTTCTTCATTCTCTTTTAAAGTGCCTGTCATGGGAAGGTTGCGATTATATAAATTTCCCTGCATGAAGACTTCAAGTCATGATTTGGAAACTTGCTTGCAGTCTCAAAAAAGCAGGAGTGCTGAGTTTTTACCACTATAGGCATGGAGCATAGCTTTGATGGCTGTCCCAACTCTGACCGTACTTTTGTCACTGATTTGATGCTGACTGGCACCACATTAAATGTGAAGGTACGCTTATTATGAGTCTCGGACTGCAGAGGTGCATAGTTGAAGTGTTGATGACGTCCTTTATGCTCATCATCACCCTATATACACACTATCTTTGTGGCAACATGGAACGTGAACTCGTTAGACAGATAATTAAATCAAACGAGAAATGAAGGTGCGTATCAGCTATATAGATAGATAGATGAACTGAGACCTCCTCTTTTGCTTCAGACTTTGATTTCTGGAAAGCGTATAGAAAATTTATTTTATTTTCTCCTTCAAGGAGCCACACTGTTCCTATTGCACCAGCCTTGGACATGTATTTCAATAGAAATGCAGTATCTATTGAGCGGTCCATCTTTAGGCAGTGCTTAAATTTATATACCGTATTCGACGTAATAAGCGTCCTGCTCCAATAAGTGTTTTTGATCTTGCATCTAATAACCGCCCGTGTGTACTGGTAGCAAAATTGTAGATCAAACTGCCCAATTCTATTCGATCAGTCTCTGTAATTGTAAAATGAGGAGTTCACTGTCTGTAAAAGTGAGTTTACATGGTATTTCAAGACCCCCTGCCCCTGGGGAATGTCTATAATTTTCATCAGTAACAACACATTTGATTGTTCTGCAGTTCTTTAAAAAACAGGAAAATATTTTGCTGTGTTCTCTTGGTAAATGTCCAAGATGAACCATTAGAAACTGCGACAGCAAAACTATGGGATTCTCTGAATAAATGGAGTGATGAGCCAGATATGGACTTGACAGAAAGTGATGATTTTTCACCTGATTCTCCTGCTCAGTAACTTCATAAATTTAAAGACGTTCCTGGCCATGTGCTTTTGTTTGTTTGTGTTGACTGGTTCAACGTGCCATGTGCTAAAGTTGACATTCGTGTTGACTTGGCTCTATTTTACTTTTGGGGAAATGTTTAAAAGGAACAGCACCGGGAGTGAAAAGGTCTTTTTTTTTTTTTTTTAATAAATTTATGCTGTTTTCTGTTTATTTTCAGCATTCATGTAAGTAGTTTGGTTAATACTACAAAATGAATAACTCAAATGCCAATAAAACTCTCTTATTGTTGTTATTATTCATGTTTTTCATCTCGATGGTAATAAGCACTTACGGTTCCACTCTGCTGGTAAACATTTTAATAAGTGCCCACTCACTCCAATTTTTAAGCGCCCTGGGCGCTTATCTCGTCGAATACGGTATTACTACATCAAATGAGTTAAACTGTTGAAATAAAGCCCTGATTATACAATCTATACTCTTGGAAAAGTGCACCGTGGTAAGTGTGTGAGATTTTATGTATTAATATTAATTCGATGTGTTTGCGTTCCTGCTTGTCAGGAAGAATTTGTGTATGTGTTTACATCTCTACTCAAAGAGTAGAAGAGGTGACCATTGAGGAGCAGGAAGTAGCAAAGATTAGTAAGGGTGACGTGAGGAGGGCACTGAAGAGAATGAAGAGTGGAAAGGCAATTGGTCCTGATGACATACCGGTGGAGGTATTGAAGTGTCTAAGGGAGGTAGCAGTAGATTTTCTGACAAGAACATTCAACAAAATCTTAGAGCGTGATAGGATGCCGGAGGAATGGAGGAGAATTGTGCTGGTGCTCATTTTTAAGAACAAGGGAGACATTCAGAGTTGTGGCAACTACAGAGGGATAATGTTGATGAGCCATACGATGAAGTTATGGGAAAGAATAGTGGAAGCTAGACTAAGGGCAGCGGTCAGCATTTGTGAACAACAGTTTGGTTTCATGCCATGAAAGAGCACCACAGATGCAGTGTTTGCTTTGAGGATGTTAATAGAAAAGGTCAGAGGGAGCTGCATTGTGCCTTTGTGGATCTGGAGACAGCATATGATAGGGTGCCAAGAGAAGAACTGTGGTAGTGCATGAAGTCTGGAGTGGCAGAGAAGTATGTTAGAGTGGTGCAGGACATGTATGAGAGGTGTAAGACAGTGGTGGTGTGTGCTGTCGACGTGACCATCAAGGATCAGCTCTGAGCCCCTTGTTTGTTATGGTGATGGACAGGCCGACAGATGAGGTTGGACAAGATTCCCCATGGACTATGATGTTTGCAGATGACATTGTGATCTGTAGTGAGAGCAGAGAACAAGTGGAGGAAAATCTAGAGAGGTGGAGGTATTCCCTGGAAAGGAGAGAAATGAAGGGTAGCCTCAGTAAGACAGAATACACGTGTGTGAACGACAAGGATCCAAGAGGAACGGTGAGGTTACAGGGAGCAGAGATAAGGAAGGTGGAAGATTTTAAGTAATTGGGCTCAACAACAAAGAGCAATGGAGAGTGTGGAAAAGAGGTGAAGCGTATGCAGGCAGGTTGGAATGGTTGGAGAAAAATGTCCGGTGTGATGTGATAGGAGGGTATCGGCAAAAATTAAAGGAAAAGTGTACAAGACGGTGTTGAGGCCAGCGACGTTGTATGGTTTAGAAACCGTGGCACTGAGGAAAAGGCAGGAGGCCGAGCTGGAGGTAGTGGAGATGAAAATGTTGAGGTTCTCTCTGGGAGTAACGAGGATGGATAGGATCAGGAATGAGCACATCAGAGGAACAGCTCATGTAAGATATTATGGAGAAAAGGTCAGAGAGGCTAGATTGAGATGGTTTTGACATGTACAGAGGAGGGATAGTGGGTATATTGGTAGTAGGATGCTGAGGTTGGAACTACCAGGCGGAAGGCCTAGAGGAAGACCAAAGAAGAGATTTATGGATGTGGTGAAGTAAGACATGAAGGTCGTTGGCATAAGAGAAGATGCAGAGGACAGGGTGAGATGGAGGCAGATGATTTGCTGTGGCGACCCCTGAAGGGAATAGCCGAAAGCGAAAGAAATGGTTTCCTGTACATCTCTACTCACAGGTTATGCTTCATGGGGGTGGGAGTAGGGAGGGGGTATCAAATGGCACAATGAGGCGTTACTTCTGTCGCCATGACTACTTGCTCTTTATTTCATAATATTGTGCCCTGGGGTGTGTGTCGGCGACAGACGGGGAGAGAGAGATGTGTGTAGAATCCGAGTGATTTAAAGTTAATTTTAATCGTAGAAATGATGCAACAGTGAAGAGAAACTTAGCTTGTGTGCAGCATTTAATTCACCCACTACCTTCACACAGTGTTCTTTCATCAAGTTCTTCTCTCTGTCTGTCTTTGTACTACTGTCCCATTTCTGCTCTCTCTGTGCATGTCTATTACTCTTTCTCCCTTTTCTTTCTGTTTATCTCCAGATCTGTGTGTGTGTGTGTGTGTGTGTGTGTGTGCCTCTCTTTAGAACGCAGTATCTTTTGTCTTTTATCTCTCATTCCTGTATTTATTTCTTTGTTTCTTTTCCTGAATTCAGTTTCTCTCCCCCTCTCTTTTTGGTCTTGATTGTTCTCCTGGTGTCCACCAATTTTGTTAATTACTTTTTTCTTTCAACTGATTCCTCCTTCTGTCACTTTTTGTGTATTTACCTCCTTGTCATTCCTGTTTTTTTCCTTTTCTTTCTGAATGCAGTTTACCTTTAGTCTCTCTCGCTCTCTTGTGACTAAGCATTATTATGCTGTGCAACTGTAAAGATCTCCGTATTCTGAGATGTAGTGCTCTGGGTGGCCTGGGTCTTCAGCTGTCTGTACTGATACATTGCTAATCAGTGTGTTTGTGTGTGTTCGGGAGGAGTTTGTTTTGGGGGGGGAGAACTGGCCCGTGCTGTGTCCTTTTCTACAGACTTTTCCGTGACAGATTAGAGAAACATGAACCACAACCTCTAATCGATTCACACACGGAGATAACGGCCTGCTCGTTTCAGCATTTCAAAACGATAAGTGTGTGTGCGTGCTTTCTGATAAAGTCTGTTCAGCTAACCTCTTTAACCTCATTAGTCTGTCATCGCCAGACCCCGCCCTGCAACCAAACACAGCTTTCTTTGCTCTTCACCGGATAATGCTGACTAGTTGTTGTAGAAACCTTGTAACTGGTTGTTTGTGAGAATACACTGACGCCAAAGCATAATTTAAAGAGAGGAGAATATTGTAATGTGCTAATTATTTGAACACTGTGATTACAGACTCAGTAATTCATTAACTCTGGTAAACCACACTACATCCATCCTAATGATTCCCCCCCCCCCCCTCCCCCTTTTCCTTCCATACGAGTTTCCATTAATGATTAGCGTGGCACATTTTAAATAAGCACTTAAGCTTATTGGTAATGTGAGCTGATTGTGTACCGAGTGCGTTGACAATGCGTATAAGTGGAAGCATGTCGTCACAGTGTATTGTTTTTAATCCTTGATACCTGCTCAGTGCTGAGGCTTGATGTATAAGGAGCCTGATGCGAACAAGGAAGTTGGTACATATTTGTAACTTCAAGGTTCTATGTGTGCGTATTGTACTACATAGAAGGCTATGAAATGATGAATAAAACTCAAGCGAGGTAGTGCCACCACACAGCATGGATGTCTGTCTTCCTTTCGGCTTTTTCCCTTTTACTCAGGAGTCGCCACAGTGAATCATCTGATTCGCATGTTTGATTTGGCAGAGGTTTTTACGTCGGATGCGCTTCCTGTCACAACCCTTTTTAGCAAGGGACAGAAACACGCTGACGACTTGGCAGCTACTCTTTATGAAAGTCAGCAATGGTTCTTTTACATGCCTCTCACCATAGACAGTGAGAGACGTGGCCCGCCTTTGGTAACCCAATTAGCTGCACTGGGGGGGACAGTGACAACCCTGTGGAGAGTGGGACTTGAACCCCCAACCTTTGGATCAGCGATCCAGCACCCTATACCACTAGACCACCACTGCCCAACACCACATAGCATGAATAATGAAGCAAATTCAACTTACATGGGTGGGTAATACCATTATCCATATATTTGTCTTGCAGCACAGGCAGTAGTGGCTCAGTGGTTGAGGTGATCTAAAGGCCAGAGGTTCAAACCACACTATCACAGAGCTGTTGCTATTGTTCACACAGTGGAGTTAACTGGGTTCTCAATGTCCAGCCATGTCTTTCACTGTCTGTGGTGAGAGGCATGTAAAAGAATCATTGCTGACTTTCGAGAAGAGTAAAGGCCACTGGGTGTCCACAAATGATGGATTCAAAATTGCTCTTGTCCTGAATATAATTGGATTGGCTTTACATAAAGCAATCATTCATTCAGTTGCTCATTCTTACAGTATGTGAACATAACCTAATTATTGGGGAACAAAATGTCTCTCATTGGAAGAACTTTTGAGATGGTTATGGTTCGACTTCTTCAAGGTCATTCAAACTTAAAGAAAGTTTTTCGTATTTGAAAACATACTTAGTTTTCTGTTGGTGTTCAATGGTAGTACCACTACTTGTTTCAGTGACAAGAGGCCTGTGTCCAAAATGTTCTGTCCTTTCTTTGACCTTGTAATTCATTCATTTTCTGATTCGCTTAATTTCAATTGGGGTCGCTGGGAGGCTGGCGCGTATCTCAGCCGAGTCTGGACAAGGGCAGGGTACACCCTGGATCGCTCACCAGGCCATTGCATGGCCTGACCGTGTCATTCTAAAACCAAATCATTCAGACTTGGATAGAGTAGTTTCCACACCACGTTTGGCGAACAAACGAGCACAGGTATGGTCAGGATTTGTTTTCAGTGAGAGCGACAAACGCTGGTAATTATAGTACTTCTGCGAAAACGAAATCATGTACAGTGGTACCTCGGTTCTCGAACACTTTGGAGGTCTAACAAATCGGAATTTGAACAAAAAATCTGGGATTTTTTTATCTTGGAAGTCAAACTCGAAAAATGTGCAAGAAAAAACGAGACCGAGAGTGAGGGAAAAGTGCACGACTTCTAGAAATTGGTCTCTTTTGACTCTACTCGACTTCGACCACTGTGTGTGTGGGGATGTGCTTTCTCCTGTTCTACAAATTACAGTATACCGTGGCTTTTTTTTTTTACATTAGCTAATAAACATGTCTCCAAAGAAAGCTAATGAGAAAAGGTCAGTTGTGTGGAAAACTGTTACATTTAAGAAAGCTGATGGTGAAGCATGAATCAGGCGTGTGTGTTGCTGATCTTGCTAAGGAATATGGCATGGCTAAATGAATGATATGCACGATCCTGATAAACAGAGTGTTAAGTCAGTGATGTGGCGAAAGGCTCGACGGTTATCAGCAACAAAGACCGCAGGTGCTGAAGGAGGTGGAAAAATTCCTGCTCCTTTATATAAACGAGCCACAGTTGGCGAGGATGTGATTTGCTGGAAAGCTCGAAATCTACGATGATTTGGTGAAAAAAAGACCCAAGCTCGAATCCTGAAGGGTTCCACTTGAAAGCAAGTCGAGGCTAGTTCAAAAATCAAACAAAAAAAGACAGAAAATAAATTAATCTATTAAGCATATTGTGTGTTTGTATTGTTGTTTCACAATTAATATACTATTTGATATATAAACGACTTATGAAATAACATTGTTTAAAAAAGGTAGTTTACTAGCATCTTGGAACGGATTAAAACTGCTTACATTATTTGTAATGGGAAAAGCGGATTTGGAATTCGAACAGCCTTCTAGAACGGATTAAGCTCAAGAACCAAGGTACCACTGTATTTCAAATATGAGAGGCTTTAAATTTGCTCGTACCTGATCACAGGACTGCGTAACTCACACTGAGGGCCTTCAGTGTAAGTAACATTTGAATCTACTTGACTAAACTGGTCATTATAGTGAGCTACAGCCACTCTAGAGTGTCATACTTGTATATGTTTATATTAATGTAATATCATGAAAGCAATTTTTCGGAGTTTTCAGAGTAGGTGGAGCTAATGTGTAGGAGAAAATGTGATATGGACCAATCCCACTTATTGTTAGTCTGCGCCACTGCGATGTATATTTTCGTCCCTGAAGTGGTACTCAGCAGGCTGTGATGTAAATAAAAATTGGCTTGAAAGATCTCTGCTTTGGCCAAACCGGCTTGTATAACACCATTAGCCAGAGTGCATAGCCCTTTTCGTTATTCCTTCGCAATGTTTGTCTGGAGCACATCTTCTGAACTCGAACACCAATGAATACCAAACTTGGAGTGTTCCATATTCCTGTGACCTTGACCTTTTGTCCTCCGCATCGCAAATGCTTGTGGTGGGATCATCTGTGTACCATGGACATGTTCTGAATGGCTTTTGGGAACACGGAGTAACTTGTGGTAAGAAAAACGCATCATGACATGGACATATTGAGTCTCATTACTTTTGAACTTGAAGTGCAAATGGTGCAAGACTCAACAGTGAGTCATCTTGGTCACACATGGTGTTTTCATTCACATTTACAGCATTTGGCAAGCGCCCTTACAGAAATGCTCTGGCATCTGCTTGGGAAACATCTTTCCTTATGCTGATTGTATAAGTATGAACACCCTAAATCAAATCCTTGTAGCAGGAGTCTGTGTTGACCTGTTCTGGTTACAGGATCAACCCCGCCCCAATGCTGGCGAGTTCTTGATCAGCAAGAATGTGTTGATTGAGTTTCTACAATAGCAGCTTCTGATAGCAGTTTACCGCCAGTTTCTTGTGGTTCGTGTTCTGGGACATCTGTGAAATAGATTAGTAGATAGAAAAGCTAGTTTGTGGAAAAGAAGTCTGGTATTCAGAAACTGAATGCAAAGCCTTCCATTCATTGAATGTTACAGAATTCTGACGGTATGACATTTTCTCCAGCATATTTTGCATAAGGGGCACTCTGGAATGTATAGTACAGTGGTACCGCACCATACGAAATTAATCCGTTCCAGAGCTTTTTTCGTAACCTGCATTTTTCGTAAGTTGAACCGCATTTTACATGTAAAACATGTCATTCGTTCCTAGGCTCCCAATACCACCCCTAAACCCTTTAAAAATTATAAAAGCATACTTTTTAAGACTTCCTTCTGCTTCAATATCGTACCGATGGTAGACGGGTATGGCCATATTCCTTCGTGATATCACTCGAGCCCATTTCTTCTTCTCAATCACACCGGAAATCGTGTGTGTGTTGACCATGTCTTCTTAGCAGAGTTATAATCTTACAAATGTTTATGGAAGGTTAAAAGCCTGAGTCAAGAAATAAAGCATGAAACAGTAACTCTGTCCTTTACACGAAAAGCATCATGGTAGATTCAGCTCTATAATAGGCAATGGGAGGTAGCTGCGTCATTCCTCGTAGGCAATGGGATCCCTGACCAAGATGGTGTCAGGTGGACCTGTCCAAGATGGCGCTCGAGTGAAGGCGACCTAAATGACAGCTCAGTTGTTAGCCACTGGGAGGCCAGCGGGTTGGGATGTTTGAACGTCATTGATAGGAGAGCACCTCTTGCATTATTTGAATGTTTGAAAGACGCGTGTGAATTTTTAAGATGGCGCTTTCGTAACGTGAACTTGTTTCGTATCCTGAGACGAAAATTTTAGGAAAATATTTTTCGTTTGGTGAGACGTTCGTAAGGTGAGGTACCACTGTATTGTCGTAGGTGTACAGCACTCGAGAGTTGCAACTCTCGTGAAGCCTTATGTGTGCTGTGTGAACTCACTTCAATAGTGGGACCTGTAGCATTGCAAGAGTTTCTGTGACACTAACATGTGTGCCTTTGCCAGCACCGGAGACCCTTGAAATGCTTGAGCAAGCCTGTGGCAATAAAGCAGTGAGCCAGGTGAGGTGTTTTTGATTGACTTGGATGTCATTTTAGGATGACCATTTTCCCTGATAATTTCTTTTATTCCACGTGCTTGTTAAAACATTTCAAGGGTGGCTAGAATACTGAATTTTCTATTTTTATTAGTGCATTGTTGCTTAGCATGCTAACTCATAAAAGCTATTCCTTACCCAGACACAGATGAGCAGACTGTGCTTTGTTTGATTGCTAAAGGAACCTTCTTGTGGATGCTTTACAGTGAATTTTGTGTAGCAGTACATTCTGGGTCTGGCTCGTCCCTGGCGACCAGCTGGTTTCAACAGTTCAGCGTGAGATTTCACTCCACCTCATTCCCGAAGGATCAGCTGTCAAACATACTACTTTGCACTCTGAGAAATCAAGACTGTCGTCCGGCAGCAAGATCCTTCTGGTTTTTTGTCTCAATTTAAGTAAAGAGACAGGAAGTGCAACCCAAACTGCTGCCATATTAGGGGCCTTGGTCCTAGGTTCATATGGCGATAACACCTTGTACAGGACACATCCACACAGCTTCAAGCCAGAAACACTCCTGACTTATTACAGCACCTCACAATGACTTTTTTTTTTTTTTTTTTTCAATTTTTATTATTTTATTTAAATGATCTCTGTGAATAAAAAGAAAGCAGGTTTTCCTTTACTATATTTAAGTTTTTATATTAACAAAATATAACTATATTTACTATATTTACTATATTTATATTAACAAAAAAATGAGTTTTAAGGGGCAGTGGTGGTCTTGTGGTATAGGGTGCTGGATCCTAAGGTTGGGGTTTCGAGTCCCACTCTCCACAGGGTTGTCACTGCCCCCCCCAGTGCAGCTAACTGGGTTATTGAAGGCAAGCCATGTCTGTCACTGTCTATGGTGAGAGGTTCATGCAAAAGAACCATTGCTGACTTTCGCAAAGAGTAGCTGCATAGCTGTCGGCGTGTTTCTGTCCCTTGCTAAAGGGTTGTGTGAGGAAGGGCAGCTGACGTAAAAACCTATACCAAATCAAACGTGTGATTCATTCGCTGTGGCGACCCCTGATAAAGGGAAAAAGCCAAAAGGAAATCTCGCTGAAATATCCACATTATTTAAATTATAGTATTCGATAAAACAAATGCAGTATATCAGGGTATACGAGTACCGTTTCAGTGATACATAACACATCATAATCTCATGGCCTAATAAACAATTTTAATTCCATTTACTGTAGTTTCAATTTTTGACTACAGTAATGTTAAATGAATTATTTAATTATTTTGTAATGGTTCTTTAATATTCGCCGACAAATTTTACAATATGCATTAGAATATTATGTATGTTACATTAGGTGTGTGTGTGTGTGTGTGTGTGTGTGTGTGTATGTGTGCGTGTGTAATCAACACTGAAGCCGAATTTGATGTCGCCGATAGACTATTCAAATTAGTAACTTCCATGCAAAACATTCAAACTCCACACCCTCACTGAGCCCAGAATGAGAACCCAGGACCTTTTTGGTATGAGGTGGACTTGCTACTTGGAATGTGTAATTTTATTTATTTATTTGTTTTTAATCCAGACCAACCAGATTGCAGTACACAATAAATACTCATACAATCTGTATAGTGATTATTGAATTTGTAGTGTGAATGAAGTCAGGTTTTAGTTTCAGCTTGAAAATGAAACATGATAATGGATCAGAAGAGAAGAAAATTCCAAATATCTGTCTTGGGATAGAAATTGGACTCTAGTCGGTGACTGATGGGGAAATTACAAAGCCAGATGTTTCATTAGTAGATAAAAGAAACTGCATGAGCAAATGAAATTTGGATCCTTCCAGTGAGTCGAATCATTTGGCTCAGCTCAATGATGAGTCGACCCTTGGCTCCTGAACGAATATTGTTTTATTCTTTTCTTTCTTTCTTTTTTCAATTAAGATAACATTATAAAATAAATATTTTGACCAGTGATTGTTGCTATTTGCTTTATGGATTAAATTGTTTGTAGATCTGCACCCACCCCCCCACCCCCCATTAGGAGGGGTTTCCCCCCCCCCCCCCCCTTCCTGAATTGAGTGCACTACAAAGTCCAGGAACACTGAGCCAGTCACCCAAATGTCAACCGCTGCGTTATTGCTGGTAATGATTTTAATCAGTGTAATCCATCTCCAACCCCAGTCAGTTGAGTGAGAATCTAGCCATGTCATGTTTGATTAGCAGGCATGAGGCAGTAAAATGTTGCTGGAGTCAGGAGCTCAGCAGTTGAGGATGGATAAAGAGGTAGTAGAAGGAGATGGTGGAAGAAGCTGGGAAGTGGAAGTGAAATTGGAGTCTGCTGCATATGCAGCTGCTGCTGAGTCACGACATCGAATGGAGCACACAGATGGATGCGTGTTTTAATCATGCAATTTTGTAGTGCTTTTCCCTTTCACATATGCTAAACAGGGATCCTCCTTTTCTTTTCTTTTTTGTTTAACTGCAGTGACCTGACCGGCTGTGTTTTGGAGTGGGGGGGGGGGGGGTATGTGGCAGAGAGTGAGAAAGAGAGTGATGTGGAGACAAATAGAGAGAGACAAGTATACAAAGATACAAGAGAAAAAGGAGTCGTACACACACACACACACACCGATTAAGTTTGCAAGAGACCTGGATAGAGAGAATGAAGGAGTGAAAGAGGCCTGTACAGAGAGATGGTGATTGAACAAGGGACAGACTAGGACTGTCTGAGTGAGTGAGTGAGCAAGAGACAAACAGAGGAGGGGCGAGAGAGACAAAATTGGACAAAGACCAGAGAGAGAGCGAGCATATGAGTAAGACTGGGGGAGGGTGAGGGGTGACACGCTTGGACACACACACACACACACACACACACACGTGCAGGATAAATAAGTTGCATTTACTTTACATTAATAAGGCTCGATGCTAACTTTTTTCTTCTTTTTTATTTTCTGTTCGCCTTTCCAGATAGTCTACTCGGAACAAACACACAAGAACATGATCCTCTTTTATGGGTACCACATGTTTCCTTGTGCTATTCTATAACTTTCCCATAAACCCCAAACACTCTTTTTGATGAGTAATATGTGGAGTACAGAATCTTCCTGCCTTTCTACCAGCGCATGGTTTAATGTTCCACTCAGTCTAACACTGTCCTCTCCTTCAAACTCTCGTCCTCTAGCGCTTGAGGTCTACACATGGCTGCCTCATGGTTCATCTGTCCACACTTTCAGGCCTGGGCAGCTTTGATCACAAGCAAGGACTTCATCTCCCACGGGCCCCTTCAGGCCACTGCCAGTCGGCTTGTCTCGATCAGCCAAAACGGCTGTGATTCCCACGAGTCCGCAAATTACAGTTTAATGCACAAAGGCTGAGCGCACAGAGAGGGGAATTTATGGAGGTCAGTGGCTGATGACTGTGGAGCAGGTGTGCTGTAATGAGGACTGTGCTGAGGGTGTGGTAATAAATACCAGAGTTTTGTTTTGTGTTGGTGTACATCATCTATGCCTGATAATTTTTTGCTTTTATGGCGGTCGGCAAGAACGCTGTCTGGCGGGGGGGTTTAAGTTAGAAGTCAATTGAACTGGGGGGACCAGGTTGACGTGTGATCCTGATCCAGACTCGCATCTGCTGTCCTGACAACTGGGCTGTGTGCACTTGTGTTCCTCTTTTACTGTATTTATCGGACTATAAGGCGCACCCAAAACGCCTTTAATATTAAAAAAAAAATTGGTGTATTTTATAATCCGGTGCTCCTTATGCCGGGACGAAGCAGTGCGGCTCCATCTTGCTGACACCGTCAAAACCAAAGTGAAGCAAACTAACTCGTTGTTTACCATCATTCCGGTGGATTAACCAAAGAGCTCCAACTGCTAGATATTGGTGTCAACAGGTCATAAGTTAGAGAGATTGCGTTACCGGTATAAAGCACTGCTACAGGTGTCTTTCTGAGACCTCGGATTAACTTTCTTGAATTTAAGGTTACACTGATACAGCTCCTTAAGAGTAATGACCTCCGTTCTGTAATGAACACAATACTCACAGTGTGAATGAGCGCCACCATGATTGTAACTGTGAATGCGCTGTCTCTTTAAGGGGGTGTGACGGAGAGAAGTTTAGGTCATGACCCGGAGGACCTCTAATGTCCGTCTCTATTGATCTGTCTCCATGCGCGCGAGGGCATAATGAACAATAAAATATAATATGATAATAAATTATAGAGGGATCCAGTCTTTATGTCCAACTCGTTCAACTGTTAACCTCAAACACTGAAGATGAAGAATTTGATGGATTTGTGGAAGAAGAATGAACTGGAAAGTGAGTTTGTTTTATATTGTTACAACTGAACAATGTTGAGAGTTATTGTGAGAGTTGAATCAAGTTTGACTTATCTGACTTTTGTTTTACTTCATGCGCCTTATAATGTGGTGTGCCTTATGTATGGACAGAGATCGTTCAATCATTGTTCATTGATATTGTGTCTTACAGTCTGATGTGCCTTATGGTCCGGAAAATACGGAACTCCAGTTCCCCTTTCTTGGTTTTTGTTTCGCTCACCTTAGAGTTGTGACTTGGGTTACAGGGAGGTTGGAGCTTCTTCAACTCTGGCGAAGGTGAGGAACACCCTAAACAGCTCACCAGTTCATTGCAGGGCCACTATGCACACAATGGAACAGTCAGTTAGCCTAATGTGCATGTTTCTGGACTGTAGAGGGAAACCTGAGTACCCAGAATAAACCGCAGTTTAAGGAAATAGAAACTCCAGACAGGAAAGCCCTCAAAGAATCCAGAACTTGGACCCAGGACTTTCTTGTTGTGAGGCGAATTGCTTCTCAACTTTGATGTTGTGGTGATGTTGCACTGTCACAGAAAAGCGAGATGATTCAGTCTTCAGATCTTAGTCAAGTGTGTTTCTGTGTGGAGTTTTCATGCTGCAGGGTTTCCTCGGGTATTGTGGGTTTTTTCCCCTGCACATTCGGCCAGCTGGCTGTATGACATTAGGCTGAGTCTGTGTTGGCCCTGTAGCTTATTGGTGTTCATGTGTTCATGGTGTACCCAAATCTCCATTTGTTGGTATCAGATTCCCATGCGGCCCTATAGGGGATGGCTAGTGTGAGGATACTGAATACTCCTCAAGGATTGATTCGTCTGTGTCATCCAGAGCGCTCTGGAGCGAGTCGTAAAACAGACCGCAGTCCACGAGTCACCAACACAAAATGGTGAAGTACACATGTATACGGGGCCGGTGGTGTAGTGGTTAGGGTGCTGCGCTCATGATCGGGAGGTTGTGAGTTCAAATCCCATTGAGACCCTCATTGTGCCAAGACCCCTGGGCAAGGTCTTAATCACAAATGTGCCTCTGTCCACCTAGCAGTATAAATGGGTACCAGTAAAATATACTGGGAAGGTAACCTGCGATGGACTAGCGTCCCATCCAGGAGGAGGTGAACTAGTTGCTTCACGCTACAGAAACCGGGGATAAACACCGGTCTGATGAGCCGCTATGGCTTGGGTGTAAAAAGCCCACGGACTTTACCTTTTTTACACATATATAAAGCTCTAAGTTGGTCCCCCGCCCAAGGTTAGGAACCGGATGAAGCTGGTTAATCTAGGGGGCTGGTGGTGGTGATCAGTACTTTTCCACAAGGAAAACAGGTCTACAGTATCTAGGATCAGCTGGACTATATCAAAATAGGAGATATAACTTTCACAGAGCAAGGTCAGACAAGACAATGGCCTCTTAGAATACAGAAGCAACATTCACGGTAGAAATCGCACACCTGAATGTTATAAAATTATGTAAGCCTGTAATTTTCCATACTCATAGAAACAAGTAAAAAAACTTCACACTGTGATGATTAAGAACATTTTCTCTTCAGCTAGAATTCTCAACTTCATGCCAATGGGAAGAATGAGTTCAGAGGGTGATATTTGTTTTGGTATACAGTGATCCCTCGCTACAGTGCTTCAGTGTATCGCGGATTTTTAAAAAATATTCATCGATAAATAAGGAAATATAGGGGGAAGGTTATGGAAAATGATGTAAAACAAGGCCAATTATGCAAAAAAAACCCAAACAAACAAAAAAACAACCCAACAAAACTACTTACATTTTTTATGTGAGGTGCACATCTGACTGTGTGTGTGTGTGTGTGTGTGTGCGCACACGCACACGTCTGTATGTGTGTATTTGTTTTATTTTCATCTTCGGCATTATTTGTGAATGTTTGTTATTATAAGTGGGGCAGTGGTCGTCTAGTGGTATAGGGCGCTGGATCACTGATCCTAAGGTTGGGGGTTCGAGTTCCACTCTCCACAAGGTTGTCACTGCCCCCCCCAGTGCACCTAACTGGGTTATTAAAGGCGAGCCATGTCTCTCACTGCCTATGGTGTGAGGTTCATGTAAAAGAACCATTGCTGACTTTTGTAAAAGAGTAGCTGCAAAGCCGTCAGCGTGTTTCTGTCCCTTCCTAAATGGTTGTGTCAGGAAGGGCATCTGACATAAAAAAACCTATGCCAAATCAAACATGCGAGTCATTTGCTGTGGCGACTCCTGATAAAGGGAAAAAAATCCGAAAGGAAATCTCTCTCATCTCAATTGTTATTATAAGCATTTATAGTGTTGAAGATGTATTTATTGATATGATGTGCACATACATGTACGTATACGTCAGTCGGGGGTGGGGGGGGGTCGATCCTACTTTGCGGAATTCGGCAATCGCAGGGGTTTCTTGGTCCCCATTAACCGCGGAAAGTGACGGATCCCTGTATTGTTTTCTAGAAATTCAATGGCTAAAAATGACATGTACTGTATGAGTAACACATGTTGTGTATTGATTTAAGTGGCACTTCAAATTTGGTGTTTTATAGTATTACCCAACCCTGTTCTTGGAACCTCCTGGAAGACTTTTACGCTAGCCATGATTCCCAGCTGACCATCCAATCAAGACTTTAGTCTTCTGAAATGAATTGGATCTGCAATGTGGGCTCCATTATGGCTGGAGTTGAAGCCTTCAGGAAGGTCTATCACTCGGAACAGGGCTCGACACCATAGGCTGAATCTTTTTTGTAAGGAGAACTGGTACTTGGGAAAATGTTCGTCTGAGTTTTGCAACTTGCATGAAAAGAGAAGCTGTTTATATCTGCTAGAGTGTTGGTGGTGGTGGTGATAGTGATTTTGTTTTGGTTGGTTCTGCAGGTCATTAGCTCACTCATTCTCCAAAACACCTAATCCTGTTGTAGTCATGGGAAGGTGTGTTCTCATCTCTGGCAATCCTTCGAAAAGGTAGGATATGCCCTGGATAGCTTGTCAGACCACTGCAGGGCAACCCACGTCCATCGTCCATACTCGGGAGCAATGTGGTATTGAGGTTTTGCAGTCACATGACCACAATACCTTCATGCGCCGTTTTGGACGGCAAGCGTGATCCAGAACACACACACACGATTCACTAAGCACGGCTTCAACAACAACCGATAATGACAGCGAAAGCAAAGTATGCGAGAGTGTCGAAGCAAAAGCAATAACAATCATCTGGCAGGTGACCAGAGGGCGTGGTATCTGAGTAAAATAAAGCAGCTGGGGATTGCCGATCCATATCTAATGCTGCAGTCAATGTTTAGGAATGTGTTAGAATGCATCCATTCTTTCCTTCCTGCTTTTGCCTACTTGGATCTTTGTACACATCTTTTCCACGGCCCGTCTCCATTTACTGGCAAACAGTTAAAAGCTTACAAATCAATGGAAGCTTCCAAGTATTTTGTTGCCGGATTTGTAAGCTGTATGCAACAATGGGAGCCAGGAACCAGGAAGAGAGACTACCACCTCATAACGGCTAAGGTGTGTGTTCTATCCCCAAATAGACCGACACAAACAATCGCTTATGAAATAATAAATTAAAATTATCAGTGCTTATAATGGTTGTATAAATTCACGTATTTATATATAAGCCTAATAAAGAGACGATTCATGGATGTGGTGAAGGAGGACATGAAGGTCGTAGGTGTAAGAGAAGAAGATGCAAAGGATAGGGTGAGATGGAGGCATATGATTCGCTGTGGCGTCCCCTGAAGGGAAAAGCCGAAAGGAAAAGATGATGTATATTTACCTGATACAAAGTGTTCGCTGCATATTCTACTGTATTCTGTAGGATTCCAGTCTTTCCTATTTACCGCTGCGCTACACTTGGCTTTTTTTCTCCGGGTCAGATGGAAAACGATAAAATGACAGTGCAGGCTTACTGCTCTGTCTATTTGCACAGCCAACAGCGCAACACGATATAACCATACAGTACTCACTGCTTATTTTGCATCACTCCGGGGAAGTTGGTAACCGACAAACAACATCCAGTTGGGTAAAGTTGAAGCACTATTACTTATTATATGTTTCGCAATGCTGAATGAGTGAGCGCCGTTCAGATCGTGCCGTCCAATATGGCATATTAACACAAGTCACGTGACCCTGTGACTCACGTGCAAAATCTCAATAGCTGGTTACCTTAATGTGCTTGTCTTTTGATTGTGGGAAGAAACTGAAGTTCCAAGAGGAAACCAAGTACAAAACAAACTATTTAAGAGACCAGAATGCAGAAGGTTTGCTTTTTGTTAAGATAATTCAAACGGCAACACGACCCATTCAGACTCCCTGACAAAAGCCATGGACCCCATGAAACAGCCCCAAGGGGTGATGGGCTCAAGATTGGGGGTTCTGCTTGAATCAGCATCCTGAAAGGCCAGAAAGAATAGTGTTTAGCCGAGGTCGATATCTACCGGGACTTCTGTTCAGCCCACCTACTTTGTGACCTTGCTGCATCGTTGAGGACATGCCTAGCTTTAAACTTTACGAGCGGCCTGTCTCATAGCCTATATTTCATACTGGTTAGGCAACTGCTCCTCAGAAGAGTGCTTATGGAACTGCTAACGAGAGGCAGTGTATGTGTAAAGGGACCCTTTTTCAGACTAATTTCTCCTGGGGGAAGCTGCAGGAGGGGTTACAGGACCAGATGGGACCGAGGTGTGAGATATGGGATAGCTGTACTCCCCACCAGCTGCAAACAGGGACATTAGGAGCTCATTACAACTAATGGAGTTTTAATCAGAACAGGACAACCTTCCTCGACCACCTCCTGCTCAACATTGTGCTGCGTCATGCGCAGGCAACCCCGCCGGTTTGAGGCAGAGATCAGTAAACAAGATTTGAAGTGTGTTTCTGAAGTGGGCAAGGGAGAATTGCCTCCTCAGTGCTGTGTGTGCGTGCTTGGTGGTAATCTCAGGCTGGAAACCCTCGAGGGCTAAAAGAGTGAAGGATTAAAGACAATCCCCTGTCTAGCTTCCTCTCCACACCCTCAATAACAGCACCTAATAAACACTGATGGAAACTACAGAGATTTAGCACAAAGGGTTGTCTGTAAAAACACTGGTACTCTTCAGTGTCTGAGAAAACCAACCCCCACATACACACACACACACACACACGAGCAAAACGTTCAATTAATACTTGGCCATGTAGATGACGGCTTTATAACAGGGGTGTTCAACTCGTGCCACAAAGGGCCGTGTGGCTGCAGGTTTTTGTTTAAAACCAAGCAGCAGCATACCTGACTTTGCTCATTTAAACAACCGAGTTCAGTCTTCAGGCAGTTGATTGGTCAGTCTCTGTAAAGACGCTGACCAATCAACTGCCTGAACACTCAAACCCTTTGTTTAAATGAGCGAGTCAGGTGTGCTGCCGCTTGGTTGAAACAAAAACCTGCAGCCACACGGCACCTTTGTGGAACGAATTTGACACCCTGCTTTATAATTTGTGATATATTGTTCTGTTTGAGGAATAATTGCTGTTCATTCAAGAGATTCTATACAGCATTTGGCAGGCGCTCTTATCCAGAGCAACTTAGAATTATATATTTTTTTAAATAACTGAGCAATTAATCCTTAAGGGCCTTGCTCAAGGGCTCAACAGTGGTGATAGTGGGTGTTGAATTACTGACCTTCAGATTAGCAACCCGTTGCCTTCTCCACTAAGCCACCACTACCCGGGATTCCTATATGAGCTGAATTATTGCATCCTTACCATTGTACGATTGGTATGGGCAATGTAATCCCGTGACTATTGACCCTGAAAATATTTTTGAACAATAAATTATTGTACAATTAATCTTTCACAGGATCTGGAGAATTGTTTTATCTCGGAGAATTATGTAGTCGAGGGGCAAGATAATCTCAATCATACTTCACCTCATTCAAAATTGCTTTAGTGATGGTCAAAATCTAGATGCAAGAGGAAGGATGTGCATGTAGCATGTTATCTTGTCCTGTGGGTTTTTGTTTATCCAACATCTTTTCAGAGTGCTTCCAATGTGCTTCTTTCATGTGCTTATTGTTGCTAGGTTACAAAAGGTGCTTAGCACTTCCGTGCTCCATCATTGTGAAGATGTCAAGGCTCTGTTTACTTTAGAAAGGTAAAACCTAACCTTTACCCCTAAGTCAAGACAAAACAATGGAAAGAATTTGTGTCCTACCATTGGCAGCAAGTGTTGACATAAGGATTGATGATATACCTCCCTTTTGAAAAGAGTAGCGTGAGGACACTGAACAAGAAGGCTGCTGGGAGAGTCTTGATTGTGATTGGTCAGCCATCATCGTGTCCTATTGCGCCAGATCAATCCCAGGGTCCCAGTTATCACAGAGTCTGTGCTCCATGGTCTGGTTTGTGTGGTGTTATAAAGACACCCAGCTGATGTCTGGCTTAGTGTGTCCCAATACGTCCTGATCAGTATTGCCATTTGAAAGGGATTTGTTTGGACCTTGGAGGGCTTTGTTTGGTGGGTAAATTTTCCCGTTTTGATCATTTGCTTGGTAAGAAGTGTGAGCTCAGCAGTGTTTAAAAAAAAAAAAACAAATGCTAACCTTTTTTAAAATGAGCTCTGAGAGGTTTGTTAATTAGCTCCCATGGATTCCTGGTCATGGGATGGCTATGGCATCAACCTGGATTCCATGCATGTGCTTGCATGTTGTATTATACTGACTGCTATTTCTGTTGTGCATGGGTGTCTGCTTGTGAGAAATGAAGTAGAAGTGCATTCTGTTGAGAGATCCCCAAACCTTCCCACCACTATCAGAAAAAACCCAAACTACAAAATAAAACGGTCCCATTCCAACACATCCAAAAAATCCTGGATCAAAAGCTGGAGATAACATACCCAAAAGTCTACAGTATTGGAAGAAATTTATGTGATTCTAACGAGTTCCAGGCGTCAGTCTGTGAGAAACGTATCATTACAGACAAACATGTCAGAGAACTGATTTTAACTTCCTCTGCCTACCTCTGGAATCAACTCTTTCCGCTCTATATTTGGAACATGTGATAACCATCATTGGCTCGGTCTAGGCGGAAATGTACGTGCAGGAGAAACATCTGCATTCGATGTACGTTCTACAAGCTGTAACAAATCAACTGTCCAAACAATGTCCGTTAATGTGTAGAGGATGTTCGGATTTCTAGCATTTTTTTCCTGGTGCTCTGAGCCGAGATATACACTGGAAATAAGTTTACAGGTCTTCTCAGGCAGTGAAGTGTGAGTGAGTGAAGCAGTACATGAGTCTGGAGTTTGTCTTCTCATGTCAACAATCTGGTACGATTATACATGTTGACACGAGTTGGATGCCCTGTGCTTATTGTCACACCTTAGACAGCTCCAAGTTTAATTGCTTTAGCCATCAAAACTGATTCAAGCTGACTGATTGACACCCTGCGAGTCTCTAGTAACCCGGAGCAACCGCAAAATGCCACCAGAGTCTCTCAAGGATTGCAAGCGAACACTTGGCTTGATCAGAGAGGAACTTGATGCCGTGATCAGGAGGCGAATACAGAGTCGAATTTCTCCAAGAGAGAAATATAATAAGGAAGGAAACGAGGCAGGGCGTACTGTTCGTCGAACGTTGATCAACATCTGACCAATTAGGTTTATTTTGAAAATTCAGTGAAGATCAGAATTGCTGTGCATGTAGTGCATGAAATGATATTCCATAATCTCAAAGTTTTGCTGCAGAGGCTATTAAACATGTATGGTCTGAGGGAATGGAAATAACTTTTATTGTCTTTTTGTTGCTATTGTTGATGATACCACACTCTTACCATGAAATACTTTAGCTGGTTACTACAGACCTAGGTAGTTAGCTGCAGGCATCTTCCTTTAGTAATCCAATGAAGTCACGTTTATAATTCTGAAAAATAAGTTATTAGTAACAATTATATTATTTTACATTATTAATTACATTTAAATTCTGTTTAATTTCGTTTATTGTTGTTTTTCAGTTATTTAGCGTAAAACTGGGGTCAGCGGCACCTCTGGTTTGCCAGCAGAACTAGCAGAAGCTGGTAGTCTTATGTACATGCTCCTGAGGTCATCGACATCGGGCCATGCGGCGGACTAAATGTCTATTCCATGCAAAATTCTGAGAGTCACGTTTGATGGGGAATTTATTCATATTATGTAAAATAAACGTATGTAGGTTTAATCATGAAATACCTTTTGATTTCAGGCAAACTAACTCTGAATTAAAGTTTATTGAATGGTTAAAAATTGCTGGCTTGCTTCAGTCTCGAATGAGGATTTTTTTTTTGTATGTGCTGCTGTTGAGGTGTGTGTCTTTTATAGCTACCGATCAAAATACTATATTTTCTGTACTATAAATCGCACTTTTTTCATATTTTGGCTGAAGGTGCAACATATACTTCAGAGTGACTTATATGTGAAATTATTACATATAATTCTGTTCGTCATAATAACAGACATAATTTCACGGTTTTTATTTTTACACTCCCAACCACAAGAGGGCACTCATCAAAAACTGAAGAAATGGTCCCAAAAAAGAAAATCCTATTTTGCGGATGACAAGCTGTAGGTAGTGAAATATGCAGCAGAAAATGGTAATCGAGCAGAAGAAAGTTTGGAGTGAACAAGAAACTTGTGAGGGACTGGAGAAAAGCTGAGATTATTATTACTGCAATGAAGAAAACAAACAAACAAAAAAAGCTAATTGCGGGCTAAAAGCTAGATGGCCAGAGCTAGAGGAACGGGCTCGCACATGGGTGCTTGAGCAACGTGCTGTAGGCAGGGGCTTGTCAACAGTGCTGTTGCGTCTCCAAGCCCAGGTAGTTGTCAAGGAGATGAATAGAAATTACTTTGTGTGAGGACCTTCTTGGTGTTCCCGCTTCATGCAACACAACCACCTCGCTATCAGAGCGAGAACCACAACGTTACATAAACTGGCAGCAGATTTCCAAACCAAGGTAGACAGTTTCCATGGGTGTGCGACTTATACTAGTTCTTCTCAAAAAATTAGCATATTGTGATCAAGTTCATTATTTTCTGTAATGTACTGATAAACATTAGACTTTCATATATTTTAGATTCATTACACACAACTGAAGTAGTTCAAGCCTTTTATTGTTTTATTATTGATAATTTTGGCAAAAAATGTAAAGAAAACCCAAAATCCCTATCTCAAAAAATTAGCATATTTCATCCGACCAATAAAAAAGTGCTTTTAATACGAAAAAGGCAACCTTCAAATAATTATGTTCAGTTATGCACTCAATACTTGGTCGGGAATCATTTTGCAGAAATGACTGCTTCAATGCGGCGTGGCATGGAGGCAACCAGCCTGTGGCACTGCTGAGGTGTTATGGAGGCCCAGGATGCTTCGATAGCGGCCTTAAGCTCATCCACAGTGTTGGGTCTGGTGTCTCTCAACTTTCTCTTCACAATATCTTACAGATTCTGTATGGGGTTCAGGTCAGGAGAGTTGGCAGGCCAATTGAGCACAGTAATACCATGGTCAGTAAAGCTAGCTGCATTGACCCTGCCCTTGATAAAACACAGTGGGCCAACACCAGCAGCTGACATATCACCCCAGGCCATCACTGACTGTGGGTTGTTGACACTGGACTTCAGGCATTTTGGCATTTCCTTCTCCCCAGTCTTCCTCCAGACTCTGGCACCTTGATTTCCGAATGACATGCAAAATTTGCTTTCATCCGAAAAAAGTACTTTGGACCACTGAGCAACAGTCCAGTGGTGCTTCTCTGTAGCCCAGGTCAGGCGCTTCTGCCGCTGTTTCTGGTTCAAAAGTGGCTTGACCTGGGGAATGCGGCACCTGTAGCCCATTTCCTGCACATGCCTGTGCACGGTGGCTCTGGATGTTTCTACTCCAAACTCGGTCCACTGCTTCCACAGGTCCCCCAAGGTCTGGAATCGGCCCTTCTTTCACTTTTTCCTTCCCACAGATGTCCTACTGAGGTGCCTTGATGCATCCAAATAATATGGTAGGTGCTGATAGACACAGAGTGAGATGTCTGAGAATTCCTAATTTTTTGGGAAGAAAACGGAGTTCGTCATTTATAAAAAAAAAAGATACAACAGGATATACAGTGGTACCTCACCTTACGAAAGTCTCAACAAACGAAAAATCCAAGTTACGGAACACATTTACAGTAGGCCCTTGACTATTCGCGGTTTTGCACCCACGGTTTGAGAAGTCGCTGACTGCCGAGCAACCGGCACATGATTCAAATTCAGCCAATGGCTGTCCTCCTTTCTCCTGATTGGTTGAACTGATGTTCTTTTTCCTCATTTGCGCACAAGTTGTCAAATGAGCCTCTTTTTGTGCGTGTTTTAATTACCAGTTAAGCTTTATGATACCACTCAAACGCAATTGTGTCTTCTCTGCCTAAGTGATAGAAAACGCTGGATGTCTCTTCTGAAGAAATAAGACTTTCTCCTGAGAAATGACGGTTTTCTCTGAGCTGTTGTATTGAATTCTTTTTCAATTATTATTCCAGTACATGTTCCTAAGTTCATGTTTATGCGTGAGATTTTATGTTCTGTAGCATGTTTAACAAACGATACCAAAAGGATAAACTTTATTACAGTACTCTTCATGTCCTTTTACATTGTAGTTGGACTGACGTCTCCAAGATGCTGCTGCCAAGAGGGCAACGTCACAGAGTTCTCGGAGTCAAATTGTTTCTTTTAACTTGTTTTGTTTGTTCATGTTTTGCACTATGCTCGTCGACCCTACTGCAGCTATAAGATCGGTGTGTATAACTAAGTACGCTCAACTGGGCTTCTTGTTAGCCTGGATGCGGCTAGCACTGAGCTAATATGCTAACAAGAAGCCCAGGCAGAGTTCTCGGCGTCTCCGGCGCTTGGTTAGCACTTCCGGTCATACTGCTTGAAAATGTTCAGTCCCTGTGAAACAAGATGGACGAGGTATCGTTTGTTAAACATGCTACAGAACATAAAATCTCACGCACGAACATTAACTTGGGTACTGTACTGGAATAATAATCGAACAAGACTTTAATATGAGTGCTTTACAACAGTATATGCTGTATGTTTCTATTTTATCATCAAAAAATCAAGTTTATAATCATTATTATTTTTTACTACATTAATACTGTATTAATGAGTAAGTCTGTCTATAGAACGTGTTTAAGAAGCATATTTTAGCGCATGTAATAGATACACAGTATTTTACTTCCGGTTGCCCATTCGCGCAAATGACGTGATACATGGGGTTTTACTTCCGGGTACAGAACTTGCGGATTATCTCGATTCGCGGGAGGGCCCGGAACCAAACCCCCGCGAATGTCGAGGGCCTACTGTATGTAAAATTTCCGTCTCTGGATACGAAAAAAATTCACGTTACGAAACGTGCCATCTCAAAAATTCAAACAATGCGCAAGTTGCTCCCCCATTGGCTATCTCCCAACAACCCGCCCCACTGGCCTCCCATTGGGTAGGAGGGAGCTGTGTCTCCATAACACCCATAACGCTTTTCGTGTGCCTTCGACCCATTGTTCGTCACGGAGTTCTAACACGTGTAAAGGACAGCGTTACTGTTTTGTATGTTTTTCGAGTGTGCTCATTGCAACTTTATTTTTCATCATGGGCCCCAAGAAAGTGATTCCCAGTGCAAGTGAAACGAAGCAGCGTGCTCGTGGCATGCGGTTGAGTGAAGGAATATGGCCGAAACCCGTCTACCATCGGTGCGATATTGAAGCAGAAGGAGGCCTTAAAAGGTATACTTTTATAATTTTTAAAGGCTTTAAGGGGTAGTATTGGGGGCCTTGGAACGAATCAGGCCTTTTCCATGTAAAATGTGGTTCAACTTATGAAAAAATCAGCTTACGAAACCACTTCTGGAACGGATTAATTTCGTAAGGTGAGGTATGACTGTACTTGTAACACATTAGGTCCACTGAGGTTAAGAGACTGAGTGAAGGTCTAAGAGCTGGAGGTTTCGATTGGTTCATAACCAGAGTATGTGAAAAGCACGTAGAGAGCAGTGTAAAGATGGTTTCTGACATGGACAGGCAGTGTCTCAAGAAGCACATGCTCACAGACAGAAAGTTATCATTCCAAAAACAGTTCTCGTGTTCTTTCCATACACCTGACACTCAAACCATGAAAAGCCCTCATGCATGCAGTGAGACCACCCCAGCTTCATTCTTTCGTTCAATGCTTCCTCATCTTCCTTTTTTCTGCCAGAAGTGGTTTTGGTCTGTAAATGTGCTGACAGCTGGTTCTGTAAGAGGCCCGTTGAGGGGAAGGAAAAGAGCAAAGAACATTTGATGTGTGTGTGTGTGTGGGGGGGGGGGGGTTGTACAGAAGGATTAAACATGGGTACTGGACCATAAGCTTTGGGGTTATTATCAAAGATTTTGTAACATTAAATACCATGCAACAATAACAAAAATAACAATAATTGCATTAATGGATCTTCTGTGGTTTTTAATCTGGAGTTGGTGTATCAGTCAGATTGTGTCATTTCCATTGCATAGTGGGTATATTCTAATTTTATTTATGTGGGTTGCCATTGGGCAAGAAAATGTCTCCTGTCTTACTGTGTGTAGTTTGGAGGATATGATTCAGATGGACAGGCGGGGAAAAATTGTGGAGATTGGCATATCAGTGGCTGAAATTTCCACTCAAGGCAATACTAGAATAAATAAATAAACATTGACTGCTTGTCCTTGGCTGGTTAGGTGGATTATCTGGATGAATGCTGATCTTTGAATGCTGGTGTTTTTCTCCATTTCGTAACACGTTAATGGCGGTGAATGTGCCGATCCTCCCATGTGCACTTCTCTGGGTCATTAGTCGTAAACAGTCCACCGCCGTGCCAACTCTCCTTTTTTTTTGTTTTGTTTTTGTGTATGTGTGTGTGGAAAGCTAGCGACTTTGTGCTGTGATGTTTAGGATTCTGCACTGTGTTTGAAGCAGCGAGGAGGAAGTTTGTGGTGGGGGAGGCACTCGAGCTCCCTTCCCCCTGCCTGTGGATCATTGTCATTGCTGAATGGAGCCTTGACTGGTTCCAGACGACCGGGCCAGCACCACAAAGCTCTTCACACGCTGATAAATGGGCCTCCGCTCGCAGTATTGTGGATCCTTGGGTGAACCCCCGGAGCATTCTGGGACTGTTGGACAACGGGCTTGTCAGTGAGCAAAGCAACATCGATGGGGCTAAAATGTGAAGCAGAACAAGCAGTCAATTGGACAAATTGGCACTGGCATTAAGAGTTTGTGGGCCTTTTGGTACCAGGCAGAGACTTGTCCGACTGTTTTTAGCATGAAACTTTAGGGTCATTGCTGTATAGATTGTAAATAATAGTTATTTTTGGTGCTTATGAAACTGTAAAGAGACAATACTAGAAGATTTGAACCCATCAGTGTGTGTGTGTGTGTGTGTGTGTGTGTGGTTTTTTTTATTCATTTATTTATTGATTTATTTTTAAACATACATGCACCCCTATATGTCCTCACTGCTCTTTTTTTAAACAAATGAATGTATCTTTATTTAATTCTTTGCAAATTGATCTAAACCAACTCTCTACCCTATTTCAGGGAGTACCCCAGCTCCCCTGCGCCAAGGCCTTGTACAACTATGATGGCAAGGAACCCGGTGACCTCAAGTTCAGCAAAGGAGACATCATCATCCTACGCCGACAGGTGGACGAAAATTGGTACCATGGTGAAGTGGGCGGAGTGCATGGCTTCTTCCCGGCCAGTTTCGTGCAGGTGATCAAGCCACTCCCACAGCCGCCGCCGCAGTGCAAAGCCCTGTATGACTTTGAGCTGAAAGATAAGGAGGCAGATAAGGACTGCCTTCCCTTCTCAAAGGTGAGCAGTTTTGTGCTTTTGTTACAGTTATGCAGATTGGTATAAAAATTTAAGAGGAACAGTTGATGTTTCCTTTGAAGGGGAATTTATTGTAATATTTTTACAATGGAGGAATTTTGCAGATGTCGGGTTTGTTAAAGTTATGGTAAATGTTTCAGGTGATATTACTGTCCAGCTCCCTTATAACTACAACCACAATCATAATGCAACCAACTACATATGGAGAGCATGCAACATTAATGAAGGGGTGTAGTGGTTAGCATGTCCGCCTCACAGTAAGAAGGCCTGGGTTTGAATCCAGGTCTGGGCGTTTCTGTATGGAGTTTGCATGTTCTCTCCGTGCTTGCGTGGGTTTCCTCCGGGTACTCCGGTTTCCTCCCACAGTCCAAAAACATGCACAGTAGATTAATTGGCTAAATTAATCTGCAGAGAGGGCTTCACTAAGTTGGATAACTTGTGCCCAATCCCTTTCTTCAATGAATAAAACATGTTCCAATCAAAAAAATAAAATAAATGTTGACAGAGCGGCTGATTTTTCAGGTCCTGCCTCATCTGTCTCTGCAGTATGGCTGCATGCAAGGTATTGGTGGTGTGTGTGCCTTTTTAGCTCTTCTCACTAAAGTGACAGGAATCATACAAATGATTCAGAATCGAGAGTCAGCGCTGGTGGCTGGCAGACCTAAAGGGTCACCTAATTAAATTCTATTGTATTCATTCATTCTGGGGGTCAGCTGCTTGTTTACTGAAAATCAATCAGTGATTAATGGTTATGCTTTGTACATTTACTTGAATACTGAACTCAAATATAAATTCAAGCTACTTGTAGTTTGATGTTTTTTCACATGAATGACCATCAAAAGGCACAAAACTTCTAGTTAGCCAGCATTTGTCCCTGGGGGTGACATTAACACACTGGGTGGGGTTGACGTCTTTTGTGGAGACAGTGAGACGTCACTAGTGTTCTAGTGATTAGTTCTAGTGACTCTGACTATGAGAATGGCGCTCGAGGTGAGCGTGACCGTGAATCCAAAGTGAGTCACGCGGCGACTGTTTAACTGACTCTGCTTTCCTGTCATGAGATGGTTCAGAAACAAAGACAAGTGATTTCTGCACTTGATGTTTGTGCAGCTGAGCACCACACCATAATGTGTTCTGCTACACGGGTCACTGACATAAAACAGCCAATCCAATGAGTTTGTGTTGCTCCCTGGTTCGAACAGCCAATCAGAAAGGCAACATGTCTCTGAGCATGCCTGGAGTCATTACACTCGTACATACTTTGAAGAAGTGCATGGACTGATATTGTTGGTTATCGGACTGATGTGATTTACTCATAGTGGGGTGGGGTTTACTTTTCTGTTAGTAATTGATGTATACACTTGTGTACATGTTATGAAAATGATTGGTCATAAATGTCAACACATGAACATTTAGTGTTTTTTTTTTTTTTTTCTCTCTGTGGTGCAGGATGACATTCTGACGGTAATACGGCGCGTGGACCAAAACTGGGCTGAGGGAATGCTGGGAGATAAGATTGGCATCTTCCCCATATCATATGTAGAGGTAAGGCACATTTTGATGGAATGTGAAGTCTCTGTGAAGATAATAATGGACATGTTTTTCGTAGCTGTTCGGTATTTCTATGCTACATAGACTAGATAGACTTGTTCCTCTTGAAGCACCATTAGAGTGAAGAGGCTTCAGCTTTATTTTGGCGTTTATTATTGCTTTAAATAAACTATAATTAAGGTTCAATTGACTAGAACTGCAGTCAGAGGTTGGTGAGTATCTTGTCCGTGGTGCACAAAATGTTTACTGTCAAGAAAATTGTACTCAAGCATATCATTTACACCAGTTTATTTATTACCTTCACCTGAAATGGAGCTTTAAACTGGTTTTTGTGAGAAAGAGATTCTGTCAGTTTGTCTGTGTACAAAATCCTGACCACACTCGTGCACGGATTTTTACCAAACTTGGTGGGAACACTACCCTACTTGGGTCTCAGAAGTGGTTTAAATTTGGAATGTCAAGATCCACGTTGAAGGTCTGAACATGGCCACAGAGTTTTGGAGGAAGCGCGTTTATTTTGAGTGCAATGGAGCACCTGAAAGAGACCAATACATTTGACCTTGAATGATCCGGAAAGGTTAAGCCGCCAGCAATTTTCAAAAAAAAAAATTGGTCATATCCATATATAATGTGGGGCCGGTGGTGTACTGGTTAGGATGCTGCACTCATGATCAGGAGGTTGTGTGTTCGAATCCCAGTTAGGACCCCCCCCCCCCCCCCCACCAACTGTGCTAAGACCCCTGGGCAAGATCTTAACCACAAGTGTGCCTCTGTCCACCCAGCAGTATAAATGGGTACCTGTAAAAATATACTGGGAAGGTAACCTGCCATGGACTAGCGTCTCATCCAGGAGGCGTTGAACTCCTGGTCGCTTCATGCAATGGAAACCGGAAATAAGCACCGGCCTAATGAGCCACTATGGTTCGGGTGTAAAAAGCCCAACTGACTTTACCTTTTACAATATGCAATAGAATATATGGTAAGGTGAGGATGTGTAATTAAAACCTGTTTCCATAGATATTCAGATATTTGCTGCATTGTCCATGCTGCATGGTAGAGGTCCCATAATGTCATGTTTGGAATATTTGTACTGACTTGATGGAGATCGTCATATCATATACATTGCAGTATTTGTTCTAATTAGGGTTCCCAGTGGAACTGAGGTGGTAAAGAGGTTTTGCCCACAATCCTATGCTCGAATAACACTGACTGTGTTCTCATATCTGCAATCCTCAAGGTGTTTTTCCTACCCGAGTGAAAAGATGTCATGGTCGCACATGTTTACATTCACAAACTTCCATGTGCTTTGGCGTACATAAAAATAGAAGAAGATGCGTTTATATTTTAATTTCGTATTAAAAAGTACAATAAATTTGAGCATGTGGCTCATGGACCTGTTTCCATCATCTTTCATTTGAGGTTTCGGGAGTTAAATCCATGACTGTATAACTGAGTCAGTGACAAGCCGTCAAGCATTCAGATCTCTGTCAGCTTCAATAACCACCAACGAGGCCAATTACTCGGCTTTTTTTTGTTATTTTAAAACAGTCCATGCTGTCAGTGATGCTCTTGAATGGCAGAGTTCTTAAACGGGCTTTCTGAATAGAGACACGTGACAACCTTCTGTGGCAAAACGGCAGTCATTTTGACAGATACGAAGCCCCGGGGGATTAAATGGAACAGCTGGCTGTTGTAGGAGGGAAGGCGTAACCTCACAGCTCCCCATTCCTCCTCACGCACACAGACTCTCAACTTTTCACACAGCCGTGCAGTTCTCACCCTGCTATTCATATGTAAAGTTTAGAACCGTACCAAATATATGGTCATTTACACTGTTATTTCTTTAAAAATGTGCCACACATGCCTTCTAAATGGAATTAGTTCTTACTGATGTAAACATCTCAGCAACTGAATTTCCGTGATGTATGTGAGTGTTATCTTCCAGGCGCAGCCACTTACTTGGTCTCTCTCTCGTTCTCTCTCTCGGTCTCGCTTTGTCTCTGTTTCACTCACTCAATTTATCTCTCTCTGTCTCTCTCCACTCTCTCTCACACATAGATACACACACACACACACACACACACTAACTCGGTCTCTCTCAAACACACTCACGAACCCACTTATTAACTCACACAATCAATAACTTGGTCTCACTCACACACACACACACACACACACACACACACACACACACTCACGAAGTTTATCTCACTCAGTCACTAAGGCTGTTCATTACTCAGACGTTTCACTCTCAGTCAACTTGCAAAAGCGCCAACAAACGAAAAATCCAGGTTACGAAAAACATTTTCCTAAAATTTTTGTCTCTGGATACGAAAGAAGTTCATGTTACGAAGGCACTATCTCAAAAATTCAAACAATGCACGAGTTGCTCTCCCATTGACTCCCAACATCCCACCCATTGGCTATTATAGAGCTGCATCTCCATAATACCCACAATGTTTTTTGTGTAAAGAGTTTGTGTGACAGAGTTAGTGTCGTTTCATGTGTTTTTTGAGTGCGCTCATTGCAACTTTATTTTTTGGCTCTGGCTTTTAACCTTTCATAAACATTTGTAAGATTATAATTCTGCTAAGAAGACTTGGTCAGCACGCACGCACGCATGCGGCGCGCGTGGGATTCCTGGTGCGAGTGAAAAGAAGCGGGCTCGTGGCATGTGGTTGAGTGATATTGCAAAGGAATATGGCCAAACCTGTTTACCATCGGTACGATATTGAAGCAGAAGGAGGCCTTAAAAGGTCTGTCTCTCTTCCTTTCGGCTTTTTTCCCTTTTACTCGGGAGTTGCCACACATTCAGTTTTTCTGTCCCTCGGTTATTCCAGCAGTCAGCTATTAACTCAGACAGTCATTTAGTCACTCAGTCAGTGACTGACTAACATACACAGACAGCCTGTTATTCAGGCAATCATTCAGATTGTCAATCACTTAGGCAGTCTGTTACTCAGCCACCTGAGCACTCATTTGGCCATTTGTGATAAAATTGGAACAGAATGGATGCACTTTTTTCCCTGCACTTACTGCGTCATTCTATTTTGTGTGTGTGTGTGTGTGTGTGTGTGTGTGTCCTTCATTAACCTGAGCCCTAGAATAAGTTTCAGAACAGTCCAAAATAGCTGCTGTCACACACGCAAATCTTCAGCGGCGCCACCGCATGCTAATAGAGAAATCAAGCGGGGGGGATAAAGAGGGGCGGAGGGACAAGAATCACAAAAGCCATCGCTATTTTCACCGTGCCGGCTGGCTTCCAAAAACAAGCGAGCGCTTTTGTTTCTGTAATATCAGACTCTGCTGACATCAGAGGAGACATGAGCACAGCTTTATGAAAGAGAGTGACAGAAAATGGGGTGAGGTGGGCGGCTTCTGCCACTCAGGCTCTTCCTGTGGTCTCTGTGTGCCTGTTATTGGATGATGGAGTGACTGCATGGCAGGTGGACATGAATGCAATACATAGTTTTATTATATTTAAACTGTTTTTTTTTTTTATTTTTAGACCTCTGAACTGATAAGATGATGATAATGATGACTATAATAATAATAATTGCAACCAAGAAACGAAGATATACCAGGAATACTTGGAGAATTGTAATTCTTAGTAGGGTGTGTAAAACATTTGCAGTCAACTCAAAGTTATTTGTCCCAGGAAATCATTGAATGCGTTCTTTATTCTGCCCAAAACAAGGAAAGTGTTCAATAGAGAAGCAGAGCAAACACAAGTGATATCATTTAAAAAATATTCTCCTTTGCTTTTATTACCACCTCAAAGTTCTCTCGTATCCTCATAACTGACTTTGGATCCTCTCAGCAGTGTTCTTCCTGTTATTTCTCTTTTAAATCTGCCAAACGTCTGACAGGTATGGAGAGTGAAGAGAAGATGCCTCGAGTTTGGTTCCCTCGTTCATGTTTTTTTTTTTCTTCTTTATATATAAATACACATCCAGATTTTTCTCTCTTTTCATTTTTAATCTCTTGTGGGTTTATTTATCCTGTTGGTTTGTCAGTCTGTTGGCAACCTCCTATCCACAGTTTTTGATGGATCAATCCTGAAAGTCTTATGATGATGATGATGATGATGATGGGTTGGAGATAACGCAATGGTGTTCCCATTTAAATTTTGGAAAATTTCCATGCATCAAAAAATCCTATCTTTTAAAGGGCTATTTAATTAGTTGTTTGTTAAATAAGATTTCTAATGAATACAGCATGACAATAATAGCACGACCACCTCACAGCAAGTAGGTCCTGGTTTCGAGTTCCATGTTCAACAGGGCGTTTCTGTGTGGAGCTTACGTGCTGTCCTTGTGCATATTTTCAGTATATAGGAGGAAAACAGGGTACATTAGGCCAGTTGGCTGTTTCGAGTTACCTCTAGGTATGAGTGCATGCTGACCGTACAATGATCTGGTGAGCTGTTCAGGGTGTGTACCCTGTATTGACCCAGTGTCAGTTGAGATAGGCTCCAGCCCTCACCTCAACCGTTATTGGATTAAACGGCTAGATGAAGGAATGTATAGTTGCGATCAGATGGTTTAGATTTTTGAACAAGTTTTCTCCAGATGTGATCCAGAGTGTGCATTTGGCATCAATTTAAATTTACCACAAGAAATCCAGTGTTATACATGGTAGTACTGCAGGCCCAGCAGGGGGTGTGGTGCACTTGAAGGTTTTTTTTTTTAATTTTGGCAAAGGTTTGCACCCTCTGCGCTTGACTAATTTTGTCTCACTTTTTTTTTTTTTTTTTTTTTTTTAAAGCTTGAAGGTTATCTGTCAAATTAACATCCACTTTTCTGACTTTCTAACAGAATCTGTTGAACACAGCCACGATTGCATTTTCCAGTCAGACAGAATGGTATAATAACAAGTAATTTAGAGTAATGATTATTTTGTACTCCAGGACGTGTAGGTGAGCTCAAGTCTTGAACGATTACTTGGGTTCACTTCTCCTGTGCTCCCTACCACTTTATCGTTGCCTGTACATTGAGTAGAGTGACAGTAATATGTTGCTGATTCTCTTTCTCCTCCCACTTCTTCACCCTGCTTTTTCTTGTCTCCTGATCCTGTCGTCCTTTTATCTCAACAATGAGCTTCATACTTGTGTAAATTGCTCTCAAACTTTATAAATGTCTTTCTTCACCCAGTTTAACCCGGCAGCACGGCAGCTCATCGAGCTCGACAAGGTGCCAGACGACTCTGCCGAAGGCCCTTCCTCCTCGTCCTCCTCATCCTCCAACTCCTCGTCTTCCTCCTGCACCAACACGGGCCCTCAAGCCAATGGCTCCCATAAAGCGACGGGGGAGAAAAAGAACAGCAAGAAGCGTCACTCTTTCACTTCACTAACCATGTCCCATAAACCATGCCTTGCCCCGCCGCCACAACGCCACTCCATGGAAATCAGCGGGCCTGTGCTCATCAGCTCCTCGAACCCTACTGCAGCTGCACGCATTGGAGAGATCAGCGGGGGGTTGTCCTCCAGTGCCCCCTCCCAGGTGAGCAAATGAAAGAGCAAAAGCTTTCTTCAAGACATACAAAGCTTGGGGGGAATAGTCTACCTACCCTCTTTCTCATGCATGAGCTCACAGACAGCAATGATTGGCTATTTCTGCAACAATTGACCGGAGATTGCCACCCCTCGTATTTGAGATTTAACCTTGCAATGTTTGTGGTGTTCAGACATTAAAGATCCAGTATTTAAAAATTTCTTAAATTCTTTTGCAGAACAAAATCTAGTGCAACCAGGAAATAGGCACAACTTCAGAGTGACATCATACTCGAAATATAATGGCAGTTAACCTGGAAAAATTGCCAAAGTAGCCGAGCATGCCATCGTTTATAGCAAACGTGTCCCACAGCACAGATTTTCTTCCATTCTTAATGTTGTTCTATATTTACTGGAATAAAATAATGTTGATGTCAAATCGGTATCCAAGGGAATAAAAGCTCAACACCCACGGCAGTCCGTATTTAGTACGTTTCTTCGATGTTGCCTCAGGTGTATTTTTCACAGCAGAACATTTTATTGAATATTCATGACTACTGAATATAAATATTCATTGCTCCCTACAGCAACGTGTTTCAATTAGACTGGACTTTTCAAAGTAAGGAAGTTTTTACTGACCAAATATCCCGGAATGAAATGACACTCTGAATTAATCCATGCCTATCTTTTATATTGTGTATTTTAAGGATGGAATGCAGAATACTGTTCATGTTCTCATCACGCGCAGTAACAGGACAGTGTTGATTTTAGAGCGTCGGAGCAACCAGACCTGCAGCTACAGATATTTAGATTATAATAAACTGTACAAATTATTATGGGGACTGAACATGATTTTTTAATTTAAACTGCATTTTTGTGCTGGATAAAAATCCTTCTTGTAAAGAGAGGTACGGGCGCGAGCAAGTGTTTGACAGTGTGTAGAACACATTGAATGGAATCGGCTACATCCTCAGTTCATGTGTTTAATTGTGCGATCTTTCTTCAGTTTGCACTATGGCACTAAGGCGAGTCTTCAGAGAACATGGACAGCTTCTCCCATCTGGGGGTGGAGTTTAAAAAACAACCTTTTTTTTTTTTTTTTTTTTTAAGGTTACAGGAGCAACCACAGAATCACAGTCATCTCCACACTCCTCCTGATATCTGAGAGATGGGTGAAGTGACATTCTGTAGCCTTGCTGGAGGAAGCTGCCTGTTAGATTTATAGCACAGGTGTCAAGTGTGAAGACTCTGATGAATCTTATAGAACAGCACTGCTCTGACAATCGGCCCACTGCAACATAAATCAGATTTATAAGAGTACATTTTTAACATTTATATTTCATACTTAAAGCTTCACATTCATTTCTGATGAAGGGGTGTGCCGTGTGCCAAGACCTTCCACTGTTTTGGTCCATCTGTGTTTACAGTACAGTGGTACCTCATTTCACGAAAGTCTCACCATCGAAAAATGCAGGTTATGAAACGCATTTTCCTAAAATTTTTGTCTGTGTATATGAAACAAGTTCACGTTATGAAAGCGCCATCTTAAAAATTCAAACGCGCCATTCAAACAATGCACGAGCTGCTCTCCCATCAATGACATTCAAATATCTTGCCCCGCTGGCCTCATATTGGCTAGGAGGGATGACACAGCTCCCTCTTATTGGCTATCTCCCAACATCCTGACCCGCTGGCCTCCCATTGGCTAGGAGGGATGACGCAGCTCCCTCCCATTGGCTATTATGGAGCTGAATCTACCATAATGCTTTATGTATAAAGGACAGAGTTACTGTTGTTTCATGCTTTATTTCTTGACTCAGGCGTTTAACCTTCCATAAACACTTGTAAGATTATAACTCTGCTAAGAAGACATGGCCAAACCCGTCTACCATCGGTACGATATTGAAACAGAAAAATGTCTTAAAAGGTATGCTTTTATAAAATTTAAAGTGTTTAGGGGGTAGTATTGGGAGCCTTGGAACGAATCACGCGTTTTACATTTAAAATGCAGGTTACGAAAAAGGCGCTGGAGCGGATTAATTTTGTAAAGTGAGGCACCACTGTATATCTATACAGTCGGCCCCCAACTCACGAAATTAATCCGTTCCAGAGCCCTTTTCATATAGCGGGGATTTCGTAAGTAGGGGTTGCATTTTACATGTTAAACACCTAATTTGTTCCAAGGCTCCAGTTTTTGGACTGGATAAACCCCATAAACCCTTTAAAAATGATAACAGTACACCAATTTTGTATGAAATGTGTTAAAAGTAAAAGAAAATTATTTATTAAACCATTTTATAAACATATTTATTAATTAAACCATTATTAAACATTTTTTATTAACACACACACCTCTCTCTCTCTCTCTCTCTCTCTCTCCCCCTCCCCCTCTCTCTCTCGCACACGCTGCGGGCCACGCCCACAAGACATGGAATTCAAAGCGCATTCCATGCTTGACAAACTCAACTTTAATTTGATTCCTTGAGGGATCGGAATTCCAGATAAGCTCAAATGCGCCCACGTTTATTAATCATTTACTGAATTAAAACAACTTAAAAACTAAACTAAAGCGTTATTCCTTCTTTTTCTCTCTCTCTCTCTCTCTCTCTCGTGCACACGCTGCGGGCCACGCCCACAAGATGTGAATTCAAAGCGCATTCCCTGCTTGACAAACTCAAATTTAATTTGATTCCTTGAGGGATCGGAATTCCAGATAAGCTCAAATGCGCCCACGTTTATTAATCATTTACTGAATTAAAACAACTTAAAAAACTAAACTAAAGACTGAAGCTTCCTTCTGTCTATCTGGGAGGCCTGCGGGCCGAGATGTTGAGAGATTGCCAATGAGAGAGCAACTCACGCGTGGTGAGAACTTTTGATTGGCGCGTTTGAATTTCTTTTCGTAAGAGGGGGTTGTTTCGTATCTCGGGGACGGAAACTCAGGAAAATGTTTTTCGTAACCCGGGGATTTCGTAAGTTGGGGGGCGACTACTACTTGGGAATGGTGTGATCTGATTAGTTCTCAGGCTAATTAGTGATTATTCACAAATGAAATGGAAGTCATCATTTAATTCAGTGATGCCCACCAAGTCTGAAGCTGCTTATTGTTTTGGTATTTACTACACAAGACATGTGCAAAAAATGCTTCCCCTTCTTTTATTTTGACATTTTGAGCATGACGGACAGGCTTGGTGAACTCTTTGCTTCGAAGCAAACGAAGCGCTGTGTATTGATTGGTCATTGGTTGAGCATGCTCATTCAGAGGTTCGTACATACAGAAGAGTCTACTGAGGTGGTTTGGGTATCTGATTAGGATGTCTCATGATTGTCTCCATTTGGACTGACTCGGGAGAGACCCCTGGGTGGTTTACAAACTCACTAGATACTGTAGATTATATATTCCATCAGGCTTGAACATGCCCTGTGATCCCTAAGGTGAGCTAGACAGTGTTTTTGCTGGGGTAAAGGCCTGGATTTTCCTCACAGACCTGTTGCTTCCATGATTTAGATTATGAAAGGAGTCTCCAGTGTCAGTGCTTAGAACAGTTGGAGAGTGTGTCCCAGCATGCAACTCTTAATGATTTGGAGCTTTTTGTGTTGTCATTCATCTGAGAAATAAAACACTTGATGTAATAAAAAAAAAATGGTTCATTTCAGGCACAGAAGGAGAGCGGCCTGTCCTGGGCTAATCCTTCTGCCTTTCCTAACCACTAAGAAGGAGGGATCGGTCATTTCCACTGAGACAGATTTGGAGTCTCTCAGGTTTTGGGATGACCCGAAAGGGGTTTGCAGGAGGGAATACCGAGACGACGTTAAGAACACACTGATCATTATTCAGCTCTCTGTATGCCATCTGTAGTAGTGGAAAGAGGAATTGTGTGAACATTCCTTGTTCTTTCTTTTTTTTTTTAACCTAATTTGTAGAGACTTAACTTTGTCTCCACATTGATTGGAGACATGGGAAATCTGATTCCGTGGGGACTTTCTGGCAATCCAGTAATTATGTTGCAGTGTTAAGGTTCCATTCACAGGGTTAGAATTACGTTAACCACAGGGAGGAATGATGTGGTGTCGTGTGGACATCTTAAGTTGTGTGTGTGTGTGTGTGTGTGTGTGTGTGTGTGTGTGTGTGTGTGTGTGTGTGTGTATGTGTATAAAAATTTACCACTTTTTTTTTTTTTTTTTTTTTTTTTTTTTTTAAACCATAGTGCTCAAATCTGATTGGTCAATGGGTATTGATTCCAGTCATGCTAACTACAAGGCAAATATTTTTGTTTGTTCAAATGCGTTATGCTAATGTAGAGAATTTAAAACTGATAAAATATGATGGATATGGGTACATCAGTACAGTGGTGTGGTGGTGTTTAAAAAGTTCAAGGTCGGAGCGCACACTTTTTTTTTTTTTTTTTAATAATATTCAAGCCTTCTTACCTACAAGAAGGTTATACAGTATATTTAAACATCTGTCAGTCTTTCTGGGTGTTTTTTTTTTTGTGTTTGTCTACCGTATGTCTGACTGTCTTTTTCTATTCCTGTCTATGCTTTTGTCTGACCATCTGTTTTTCTTCTTTTGTCTGTTATGTTTGTCTGTTTGGTTGAAAAAAAAAAAACAAGTACAAAGTTATGAACAGATTTTTTTTTCGGAATTTTTAATTGATTATTTACTATTGTTTGTTGATAAATTTATACCTACTTTTTCTAACACACACACACACACACAGTTTATGGAAGGCCTTGGAATGTTCCAAAGGATTATTTAAGATTGTGACATTTTGGTTGGGGGAAGGACAGTGGTGGTAGCTAACTGGGTTATCAAAGGCCGGCCATGTCTCTCACTGTCTATGGTGAGAGGTTCATGTAAAAGAACCATTGCTGACTTTCGTCAAGAGTAGCTGCAAAGCCGTCAGCGTGTTTCTGCCCCTTGCTAAGGGTTGTGTCAGGAAGGGCGTCCGACGTAAAAACTTGTGCCAAATCGAATATGCAAATCTCTATGACTTCCATGAGGATGGAGGCAGATGATTTGCTGTGGCGACCCCTGAAAGGGAACAGCCGAAAGGAAAAGATGATATTTTGGTTGGGGGACATACTCGGACTTTATTGCTGGAAGTAGTATTTGTGTACGGTTCTACCTCATTTCATTTGGCGATTGGGAATCTGCTGCTTTATAGACATGTCGGGTTTTCACAACACTTTTGTATCTTCCCTCTCTGTTTTATAGAAACTCGGCTGGTTCGAAGTGAGCCTGATGATATGCTAACTCTGTTTCCTTTGTTTTGTTGCTATAATTAGACTCCTTTACTTACACCAGTGCTAGTTTGTTGTTTGTGCGTCGCCGATGTTGCAGTAAGCACGTTCTGCACGGATCCCTGCGCACGACTCACTAGCCCGGGGGTCCTTTGCTCTGATCTCCCACCCTCCCTTCTGTCTTTACATCTGTGTCTCGCTCGCTCTCTTTTTTTTTTTTGTATCCTTGCAGTTTTCTGTTTCGCTTCCATCTCTCTCCTTCCCTTATCCCCCATCCCAGTCATACATGAGCCTTTTTCTTTACTGACAGCTGACCCACTCCTCGGGCTTTGTTGCAATTAATCAAATTATTCTGTGTTGCTGCTTTCTGTCTACTGACGGACGTCTGGTGCCAGTGACGAACCTCCCTGAAATCAGCACAGTCGGTCTAGTGTAGCACCTCTCTGTTGCGCTCTCTCTCTCTCTCTCCCCTGAATAGAGGGAGTCATTAAGCAGAAGGAGCTTTCAGTCATGCAATCCTTCTCTCCGTCACACTCCCTCTCCTTTATAAAATTCTTTTTCAAAGAAAGTCTTTTTCAGCATTCTTGTCTGGTTGTTTCATTGATAATAATTAACCACGCCATCCAAATACCTCAGAAGTGCGTGCGTGCTTTTAACAAGAAACACTCCTCGCAGGTCTAATACTCCATGAGACCATGTTATGATTTCCAGGTTGGAAGCTCTCGAATTACGTCATGCAGCTCATGGAACGTCTTATCAGTCTGTGTTTTCTCCAAGTTCCTCTTCATACACGTCAACTTGAAAGGGTTCAAAAGGATGGGGTTTTAATCAAGGAGCGGGAATCAAGCTGCGTGTGAAGCGGATATGGGAATTGGACGGATAGTTAAGTAAGAGAAGAGGCTGCGTCTGAGGGTTAT
>CM045731.1:20207500-20490000 GCA_024760905.1 Plotosus lineatus
TAGGCTATTACTGTGGAACACTAATAGGAAACCAGATATGGATTTTTACATGAGGTTTTTGACCTTGAAACGTCAAACCTCAGCCATCTTTTTGTAAATTCTTTTATCCAGTCCAGGTAAAGTTGAATACAGGTATACCTTGGCTTACATCTTTAATTGGTTCCAAGAGAGACGACTTAAGTCGAAAAACAACTTAAAACTAATTAGCTTGTCTAGAGGCCAGCCTTGGTTAGGCTATGCCAAATTTACTTGTATAATTAATATATAATATATATATATATATATATATATATATATATATATATATACGCATACACATGCATATAAAATATATACATGCATGCACATGTATTTAATATACAGTGATACCTCTGCTCACGAACATAATTGGTTCCCAGAAAGTGTGTGTAAGGCGAAAAGTTCGTCTTCCGAACATTTATTTCCCATAAGAAACCATTAAAATGACAATAATCCGTTCCCAGGTCCCCATAAAACATAATTTTCTACTAAATAAGCCTTAAAACTACACAAAAATATACCTTATTTTATGTATAATAAATGTGCTATTGTATTGTAATTAAAGAAATAAGCTGTACTGTATAATAAAGTCGTTTTATTTACCTTTGTGATGGTAGTTGATGGCTTGATGGAATAGAGTGGGAGGAGGAGGGAGGGAGGGACTTACTGTTTGGGAGGAGCATTTGGAAACGCCTACTGTTTGGAAACACCCTTAGCCACACACGCACCCTTAATAGCTTCCTTGTTCTTAAGGATGGGAGCAATGGTAGACTTAGCGTACTGGTACTGGGACGCTAAGTCACACAAACGCACACTTCGTTCGTGTTTTTCAATGATCTCCGCCTGTGGTGGGGTCTTTTTCGGTCCCATAATAGCAAAAGTACACTCAATATGGTCCAACATGTCTAGCAAACACAAGCCACTTCCGCACTCAAAGAAAGGGGGTGACGAACTGTGACGCCATGAGCGTGCGTCAGCTTCTCGTGGCCGCCACCGTGGCGCTGTTCGACCGCGTGGTTTGATTCGTCTGCCGAAAACTAGTTCGTCAGCAGAGACTATATGATCGCAAATTTAATGTTCTTGAGGCGAAAAGTTCGTGAGCTTAAGCGTTCGTCAGCGGAGGTTTTACTGTATATACATGCATGCACATATATATGATTTTCTGAGTAGATCCTTCCGTAGGAGAGTGCTCAATACTTTTTGGTAGAGCAAATAAACAAAAATAAAAGGACAAGACAAAGACTTTCTATTGAAACTCCATTTATCACTACAGATCTGTTTCGAGGGGTGGTGAAACCATCCTCTCTCTTCAGGTGATTATAGAAGAATTCTTCTATAATCACCTGAAGAGAGAGGATGGTTTCACCACCCCTCGAAACAGATCTGTAGTGATAAATGGAGTTTCAATAGAAAGTCTTTGTCTTGTCCTTTATTTTTGTGTATATATATATATATATATATATATATATATATATATATATATATATATATATATATATATATATATATATATACATACATGCACGCACATATTTAATATACTAAATATACATATATAATATACAGTGGTACCTCACCTTATGGTAGTCCCAGCAAACGAAAAATCCAGGTTACGGAAAACATTTTCCAAAATGTTTTGTCTCTGTATGAGAAACAAGTTCTCCTTACAAAACGCGCCATTCAAACGCACCATTCAAACATTCAAACAATGCACGAGCTTCTCTCCAATTGACTATCTTCCAACATCCTGCCCTGCTGGCCTCCAATTGGCTATCTCCTAACATCCCGCAGCTCCTTCCCATTGGCTATCTCCCAACATCCCACCCCACTGGCCTCCCATTGGCTAGGAGGGATGACGCAGCTCCCTCCCATCGGCTATTATGGAGCTGCATCTCCCATAATGATTTTTGTGTAGAGGACAGAGTTACTGTTGTTTCATGTGTTTTTCGAGTGTGCTCATTGCAACTTTCTTTTTTGGCTCAAACTTTTAACCTTGCATAAACATTTGTAAGATTATAACTATGCTAAGAAGATATGGTCAACATACATACGCACGTGTGTGAGATTCCCGGTGCGAGTGAAAAGAAGTGGGCTCGTGGCATGCGGTTGAGTGATATCGCAAAGGAATATGGCCAAACCCGTCTACCATCGGTACGATATTGAAGCAGAAGGAGGCCTTAAAAGGTATACTTTTAAAGTGTTTAGGGGGTAGTCTTGGGCACCTTGGAACGAATTGCACGTTTTACATGTAAAATGCGGTTCAACTCATGAAAAATCCAGGTTACGAAACTACTTCCGGAATGGATTAATTTCGTAAATTCAGGTACCACTGTATATTATTATAATGATTAACTTTATTTTTATCTATTTCTTATTTTTCCATATATTTTTTGAAAACCGACATATAATCGAGAACGACTTAACTCGAAACAACTTAAGTCGAGGTATACCTGTATATCATACAACATTTGTAGTTAAAAAAATATACCCATGCAACACAATTAATCTCCTCCCCTTTTATTTTGATTAGTAATTAATTTGCTAAGCCACTACTTATTACAGGGTGTCAGGGATCCTGGAGTCTTATCTCTGCCAACATACGGTGAAGGTGGAGTACATCCTCAAAAACTCATCCATCCAATGAAGGGAGGAACACACAAAGATCAGGATGTGAATAAGAAATGGGCCCAGTCTGTTGGCTATACGGAACTCATTTTGCAGTGACACCCTAGATGTGACCTTAGAAATCGGATTCATTTGTACCAGGACGGAACGTGTCCCACTCATCATGTGCGTCTTTGCCATTTTTTCTTTCGTTAGACAGACAACTGTAACAAAAATGTTGAAGCAACTCTATTGATAGCGGTGGTTTCAGAGCGGTTTTTAATCACTGTCCAAAAATTCATATTTTCGCTATCCACATTGCTCCTTAGTGATGATGGAGAGGTTTTTATTTTATTTTTTTTTATTATATATTTCAGGTTGAGTACACCCCAGCATCTGTGTGAATAATGGGGCAAATCACACATTACAGATGGTAAGAAAGAAAGAGAGGTAATTTAAGCATTTAATAGTATACGCAGGGCAGCATTTTACGAATAAGTCTGAACCTGGGAGTAATGTGCAGAGGAGCACAAGTAAGATTATGATGTTAATGGCTTTTAATACATTGTAGAAATAAAACTTTATACCTCATTGATCGGAACGAGCTCATTCAATACTGCACATCATTAACATTTTATTCACTTTAACTTTCAGTCATTTGGCAGCGGCTTCCATGTAAAACAGCTCACAAGTGAGACTTTCTCGCTGTTCAATGCATAAAAATTGGCGGAAGGTGGAGAAAGAACCAGAGGAGATGAGACCCCCCCCCCTTTTCCCCTCCCTTTTCCTTCCCTCTCACAGGCTCAGTGTAAAAACGTTAATCTACATTTTCTTTATACTGTTTAAAAATAAACATGAAATCAAAAGCTTGCTTTCTTTTTTATGTAAAACGGGTAATTTCTTCTCGATTCTCTGCACACGCTACTCTCTCACCACTACTTTCTACACTAATTCCAAGTTATGGACGAAAGGCGATGTGGATGTCACTGAATAGTCCCTGACACGGATTACCGATCGAACAGTCTGATTAGGTGACATCAGCCGAGTCTGGGACAAGTGACCGTTTCACTCCATGGTAAAAAAAAAAAACCCAAATGAAGTAAGATTTGAGTGGTTTATTTGTAATAAAAGGGAACCATGAGAGCTGTGTAATGGTGTTCCGTTCAGGGTGAAGTTATACCACACGCAAGCATAAAGAAAAATCAAACTCAAGCTAATACCCCCGTTTCAGTGGAGCGCGGCAGACTTACAGAAGCAAAAATGTCATCCGCAAACGTTCCGCAGTTATTCCCTCATCTTCTGTGTGATTCCGTAGTTATTCCTCAAGTCTTCCCCCCACTTCCGTATGCTTCTGGCAGGCCAGAATATTCTGTGAACGAGCTTTTGAACAAGTTCAAAAGCACGTTCACGGGGAAAAAATTGCGTGAGTATTCCGTGGGGTCGCTTTTTGGCATACTTTGCCGAACCTGTTCCGCACATGCTGTGAATGTGCCGAGAGTGTAAGAATTTCCAATTTTCCGTAGGATTTTCATCCATTTTCAGTGTAAAAATGCCGAAGCTCTTCTGTAGGCTGCATTCCGTGCCTTTCTGGTGCAAGATCCTTGCATGCCGTAGTCCAGTGAAATGGGGGTACAGGTACAACCTCCCCAGTCCGGCAACTTCGGGACCTGAGGCTTACCGGACCACAGAAAATTCCGAACCACAGGTGGTCCTTAAATAAACACCCTGTGTAGTCTTATTCAGCCCGGATTATAACTGGAGCATTGTTTTAATATGATATATGTACAAGTAAATATGCATGCAGAAGGATACAAGTTTAATGTTACAGCAAGACAAGAAAACAATACTACGTACAGGTAAATTTAAGCAAAAATACAAAAAGCAAACAAAATACGGAAACAAAATTAAAAAAAAAAAAATGAAAATTAACAAATATATGTACGGTACACTTACGTATACTATTACGGCTTCAGAGCCCGGTACAGGTAATGTACGTTCAGATAACTTCATGTTACACTATACTGGAGTTATATCTGTGGTCTTGACTGGGGTGACATCCGGAGTTGCAGAACTTTCGGGTGGTATGCCATCTGGTGTCTCGGCTCGGTGGTCATCTGTGGATGCGTCTGGGGTAGCGGACGTACCGGGTACAGGATGCGTGACTGTAATCTGGATGCATTTGTCGATCGATATTCGTTCTCGAACTTTCACTTCATCATCGTCAATTTCACTTTCACCGTCTTTACCTGTAATGTCAGCAGTTAAGTTCTTCGTGGAAGATTTTTGCCTGCGCCACTAACATCTCACCGGACACAGGAACGTTACCGCTTTGCCGAAGTTTAAACCACTGAATGAGAGCGCTGTCTAAATCATCGCTTTCCTCTCCTTAAGTGTTTTATAAACTTGCATGTACTTTTTAGTGTAAGACTCACTGTAAAACTTAAGAATTTGATTTTTCTGCTTCTTAATATCATACACAGTTGACGACCCGATGTTGTACTGTTTGCATGGGGTTCGCACTGACACACCTTTCTCCAAGTTCAACAATTCCAACCTTTTGCACGTTGAAATGATGCCGGACCACGGGGTGCCAGACTGAGGAGGTTGTACCTGTGTAAAAATTTCCACTTTTCTGTAAGATTTGCACTCGTTTTCTGTGTAAAAATGCCGAAGCTCTTCCGTAGACTGCGTTCCGCGCCTTTCCGCTACGATCCTTGCATGCCGTACTCCAGTGAAATGGGGGTATAAGCCTAGGACGGAGGCAGTTTAGGTGAGCGCTGTGCTTCGAACATAGTTTGGCAATATATAACAAAAAGATTCATTCCGAGTTTTTATTTTTTATAAATATTTTTCCATATTAAATTGTGGTAATGATGATTCTTGTGATGATCCAGATTCTTGTGTTATCAGCTCAGAACCAGAGTGGTATAACCACCTAAGAGCTATATTTGACAAGAATTGCATTTCTTCAGGAGAACACCGACATTCACACAGGGTTCCTGGTTTGATTTCCGGACTTGGGTTGTTTCTTTGTGAAGTTTGCATCTTTGATGGGTTTCCTCCCACAGTCCAAAAACATGCATGGGTAGGCTGACTGGTGCTTCTGGATTGCCCCAAGTGTGTTGGCCCTACAGTGGCTTGGCGAGTCTCCCTGTAACCCTAATTACAATTCGGTAGTTCAGAATATGAATGAATGGTACAACTAAGTCATATTTACAAATATGAAAGGACAAAAGTGATTAGTGCAATGCAGCAGCAAAGAATCCCGTTCAGTTATATAACTCCAACACGAGCACAGCATGCTGGGACCTCGCATTTAAATACTTCATTAAGTCAAAGTGAAAACATAAACTTAAGTTCCTCTGTGTGATGGGAGAACACTGCATTTTTTTTTTTTTTTTTTAAGAGCAGGAGAGAAAATCTTCAACAGAGAATAAACGCTCTGGTTATCGTCCTTCTGAGAGATTCAGGAACTCCATAGTTTCTATTTGTACAGTACATTATGTTTGTTTCTGCTTTTATAGCCTAATAAATCGCACTTCTGTCCAAATCAAATCATAGCCATTTGGATATCACTCGCCATTGACTAATAAATCTATGAATTGCACATGCTTGTATTTTGCTATACTCTGAACATCTGGTACCATTTGCTGACTGTCAGCATTTCATGTCCAATCTGATGTCATGTTTTTGAATTTTTTTTTTTTTTTAATTTAGTTACATTTTTTTTTTTTTTTAATAAATAAATAAATACGGTGAGTTGCTTCACACCAGCTCACCTTTACTTAGCCTGCACCAGACAATAATTAGCTCCACTAGATCTCTCTAACAGTTCCACGGGGGATGCCGTGTCGTCCCGATGCTAGAGACATGTTCTCATTGGTTCTGACATTTTTAGGTCAGCTCTGACTTCACTCAAGTCGAAGAGGGTCGTTCATGAGAGCGAGTCGTCTACAGATAGCCAGGCCTACAGGCAGGCAGAAAACCCAAGAAGACAGATGTGTCTCTTTTGGGATAGGGTTCTGTTTTTCGTAACGGTCATCAAGCTCAGACTTGTCCTGTCTGGTTTTGTGAGGCTCAGATATTCCCTTGACTTTTTACTTCCTTCTACACCCCCCCGCCCACACACACACACACACACACACACACAAAAAAGTGTTTTGTTTTGTGTCCAAGTCTCAATGTCTCTGCAAATTAATTCTGGTGAATTAAAGTTCCCACCTTTCCTTACAGGTTCACATCTGCACCACTGGCCTCATCGTCACCCCACCTCCAAGCAGTCCAGTAACCACAGCGACGGTGTTCACTTTTCCTCCAGAGACCAGCTATGCCTCGATCCCAGTGGTCAGTTGAAATACGACACTTTGTATTGGATTCTCTGTGCGGCAGCACTCAAGCGTGTGGTGTAGCGCGAAGAGTGAATGAGCGAGTACGGCGTGTAGTGTGAAGTCAGACAGGTGTTTGAGAGTCTTTGGTGCTGCAGAGTGCCTGGAGTGAGGTTGTTAAGTCATGTAACACTTTTTTTTTTTTTTTTTGTGTATATAATTTTCATTTTGTGTATTTTGTTGTACTGTTTTGATTCTAGGGTTGCACGGTCATGTCAGTAGTGGTTAGCACGTTTACCTCACAGCAAGGAGGCTCTGTTCTTCGGTCTGTCTAAAGTCATGCATGTTAGGCGAACTGGTTGTTTCAAATTGCCCCTAGGCGTGAATGGTTGTGTCTGTGTTGCCCTGTAATAAAATGGTAAGCTGTTCTGTGTGTACCCCACCTTCGTCCAGAGTTGGCTGAGAAAGGCTCCAGCACCCCTACAACCCTGGTAAGCGCTGGTTGTCTGGCGAATGCTTTGGCTTTTTCTGACTTCCCAAAGGCGTGCGTAACCTGTTGTTTTGACTTGAAATTTTCTGTGTTTGAATATTAGTGTGTGGGTGTGTGTTACATGAATGCAGACACATGAACCTATTGCATTAGTTATAAACCAAACCACACACCAAAAAAGGGAAAGGAAGAACAGGAACACTGCCATATGATACCAGCATACCCCACATCAATGTTCTCTTGACCTCAGACCACACACTCATGTCTGTGAGTGATGGATGTGCCTGTAAATTCCTGTGGGAGTGTGTATTCTGTCTGTCCGCAGCCTTTTATTTAGCTTCATTGTCAACTTATTGATTTTTTTTTTTTTTAAATAAGAAAACGTGCAATATTTTAGGATTGGCGCATCATCGTTACACCGCTGTATTGGTTTTCGGTTTTCTCGTCAACACAAGAAAGCGATGCTTACTGTTGAAGATCACAGACCTGACAATAAATAAATACATAAACTCATGAGATTTACAGACACGTAAAAAGACAAGAGCTTCCACCACCCCCAAAATAATTGGCCAGGCAAGTATTTCACCCTCTTTGATCCAGTATCCAGTGCCTATATATAAAGATAATGATGACACAAAATCGGCATCCGGTAGGTATTTTAATTACGAGTAAACCAAAATAAATGGGTTTAAAACATGAAGCAAGGAAACACACCCTTCCGTTTATCTTACATAAAAATAAATTGGAATCAGCTGTCCCAGATAACGTTAGATGTTTTGTCATGGGTTACATGGTGTGTTGCTCCTCTTGATCGTGAAGCTCGAGGACGGAGCCCCATGGATATGGAACATGACTTTAATGGTTGTCCCGTGTCGGTTCCTGAATTGATGCTGATTGGCTGCTGATGGGCAGCAATTAAGGGGGGAGACAACATATTTATTTGTGATGAAACTGTTGAATGTAATGTCTGTGAAGGTTTATGTAATGTCTTGTTTGTTAATTTACTTCAGGATACTTTGCCTCCTCCTCCACCTCCTCCTCCACAATCCTCCTCTGCAGCCTCTGCGTCATCATTAGCCACAGGGCAGAGGCCATCCCCCACCACGGGTGACCAGAGTGGACGCCAGAGACCAACTGTGTAAGTATTAAAACGACACACATGCATGCTGAAAATGTATGGCTACGTATTTCTTTTTTTTTTTTCTTCTTTGTTATGCATGTGAGGTTGACCTCGTTACTTTCCTCTGAATGGCAGCTGAGCATGACTGAGTGCAGGTGAGGGGTCAAAGATCAATAATGGGAGAGGGGATTTTGCAGATGCAGTCTCTTGGGTCTCATCCCAGGTTCTGAATCTGAGTTTATGCCCTGACCTTTCACCTTTTTGGTTGAGCATCACTCTCACTGCCCTAATACATGCGTGACTGATTTGTATGTGACCGAGCATCTTAAAGTGCCATGACCTGTCTCTGCAAACTGGATTTGTTGAGGTGCTTCATCTCGACCTCACAAAATTTCATGCTTTAGGTGTTAAATTGTGCTTGTAGTGTAACTCTTCATGGAGGTGCTAATTAAACGGTGTGTGTGTGTTTTCACTCTGGGACCTTCAGGTATGTCGCCATGTTCCCATACACACCACGTAAGGAAGATGAGCTGGAGCTCAGGAAGGGCGAGATGTTCCTGGTGCTGGAGCGCTGTCAGGATGGCTGGTTTAAAGGAACCTCCATGCACACCGGCAAAATCGGAGTTTTTCCTGGCAACTACATGAGTCCTGTAAACAGGTAACATATGTCCTGTACATGCACACACTGATCATGGGTTCAGATTAGAAGCTGATTTGTGGAGCTGGTCTCTTATTTTTTTCCTCCTCTCCAGAACGGTGGCAAACAGCATTCAACCCAAAGCCCCGTTAGCAATGTGCTCTCAGGCTGGACGTGGCGTCACCATCGTCAGCTCCTCTTCTTCTCCGGTCAGGGCTTCCTTGAGTAGTGCTGACTCCAACAAGTCCCTCCCAGTTTGCACAGGTCCTGCTCCTTCAAGCCCCATTCCAGCAGCTGTGGTGACGACATCTCACGTGTCTTCTGGTCAGCATCCCAAAGTGCTCATGCACGTTACATCACAGATGACGGTGAACCAGGCACGTAATGCTGTGAGAACTGGTAAGATGTCAATATTGGTCTCAAGTATATATTTTTAAATACTTGACATCCATCATTTTTTTTTAATTCTTACAGTACTTACTCCACCCTATTTCCTGGTCTAGTGTTATGTATAGGTTGGGCATTTTTGCTCACTGATTAATTTTCTCTCACCCCCCCCCCCTTTTTTTTTAATTAATTTTTTTTGGTGCATGCTTGTAGTTGTGTGCCACAATCAGGATCGACCCACCGCTGCTGTAACTCCCATCCAGTCCCAAAACGCCATGGCTTTCCTGTCTCATCTGGCTGTCTCTCCGCAGCCGACAGCTGGCATCGTCACTGGCTCGAACCCTACGTCAAGTAGAATGGGAGTGGCTATGGGTTGTGCTGCTGCTTCTCTTACCCCGCCCAACATCAGTGCTGCTACTTTGGAAGTCGATGGCATGAGACCAACCTCCATGGTGTCACCACCAGTCGCTCCTGGTAACGCCAAGCCTTTCGGCACCACCGCGGCAAATCCTGCCGCTGCTTGTAAACTGGATAAAGACTGCAAGGTGAGGCACTGCAGTAAGATCCAGTAGTTTTCGTTTGCTAGTGAAGGCGGTGGTGGAGGAAAAGTTAAGAGTAGTAAACTTCTTACTTGAGTCACTGTATGTGCTCATTAAGTTCATCTAATTATCCAATGAATGAGTATTTAATGACATGAATCTGAGAGAGATATGCAGTGCGGTGTGAATATCTAGTAATGGTGGCCTGAGGACATGTAAAACATCTGCTAGCTTGGAATCTGTGCTGAATGAAGAACCTGCTGGGAATACTGCCAGGAAAACCAAGCCTAAATTTACACATACAGGCATCCTTGATGTTTTCTATCATTTTGTCAACTGGGTACCTGATACTGTGTTTAACACAGTACTTGGATGAGCCGGCTGAGCAATGCAGTCAATATTTTATATGAAAAGAACGACTTGGCCCTTTTTTGTTTATGAATAGATTGTAGAACATTAACAGACCTACCAACTGTTGTTTTTCACCTTATAGCACAGGGGTGGGCAAACTTTTTGACTTGTGGGCCACAAATAGTTATACAATTTGTCAGAGGGGTCAGGCCAGGAGCATTTGGATAGAGTGAGTGGGCTAGATATACTAAAGCGTTCTTGTAGTGTGAAAACCTCATCGTACAGTAATCACGCGAAAATAAATGTACAACCCGATTTACTCAGTGTGCACTGAGGACTGCATCTTTCAAATGTGCAAAAATATCCCTCATTCACGTAGTATGTTTGCTACAATGAATATGCAAGATATGGTGTTTACACACTATTTGGCACAATACTGGGAGAAGAAAATGTAATTAGATTAAAGTAGTGCACACACACACACGCACGGTGATCTATCAAAGCTGGAGATTGTCTGTTTTAATATTTCAATCAAAAGTGCAACGTTAAAGAAATCAACATTTATTGAAAAAAGATGAATGAGATCACTTTCAACATTCATAACATATTATTACCCAACAAAATACTCAATCATTGTATTACTGTATTATTACAGTAATATATACTGTATTTTCCAGGCCACAAGGTGCACTGGATTGTAAGGCATAATATCAATGAACGATAAGCGCACGGCCACTGCCCATTCATAAGGCGCACCGGGTTATAAGGCGCATTAAGTGAAACAAAAGTCAGATAAGTAAAGTTGATTCAACTCATCATTGTTCAGATGTAACACATAAAATATAAAATAATACACTTTACAATAACTCCATTGTTCAGTTATAACAATGTAAAATATAAAATAATACACTTCACAATAATGCTTAACATTGTTCAGCTGTAACAATATAAAACAATAAACTCACTTTTTCAGTTCATTCCTCTTCCATAAATCCATCAAATTCTTCATCTTCAGTGTCTGAGGTTAACAGTTGCACGAGTTGGGTATAAAGCCCGGATCCCTATATTATTTTTTATTATTATATTATATTATTTTGTCTATTATTCCCTCGCGCGCATGGAGTCAGATCAATAGAGACAGAGATTAGAAGCCTTCCGGCTTATGACCTAAACTTCTCTCAGCCACGCCCCCTTAAAGAGACGGCAGCATCACAGTAACAATCACGGTGGTGCTCATTCGCAGCGTGAGTATTGTGTTCGTTACAGAATGGAGGTCATTACTCTAAAGGAGCTGTATCAGTGTAACTCTAAATTCAAGAAGGTTAATCCGAGGTCTCAGGAGGACACCTGTAGCAGTGCTTTATCTTGGTGATGAATGTGAGACTCTTGGGGGGGGGGTCACCACCTTCTAATTATTATAGTAAGACACAAAAGCCCCGCTTGTCATATTACTTGTTGAAAGAAAATCACCAAAAAGAAAGACCTTTTTTCATGAACAGATATGGTGAAGCTCTCTGGAAGGAGACATTCATGTCTTGGTCTGAGCTTCTTCTCTTCCTACAGAGTGTAGACCTATTAGACGGATTGGAAGAATATAACCCCAGGATTTAACCTGTAGTTAAAAATCTTAGCATTTACTGCATTTGGCAGAAGCTCTCGTCCACAGCGATTTACAATTATCATTTTTCTTCATACAACTGAGAAATTGAAGGTTAAGGGCCTTGTTCAAGAGCCCAGCTGTGGTGATCCCGGGGATTGAACCGCTGACCTTCGGATCAGTAACCCATCGTCTTCTCCACTAAGCCACTTTAAGCGCTTGCAGTTGTTGAAAATAGTTCAACACCTGATCAGTCAGTTGAGAATTCACCAGCATGGTTAAAGAAATACTAAAAAGTTGGTGTTCACAGCTCAAAGGCATTGTCTCTGTCAGCCCGAAGCATTCTTTGCTTCTGTGAAATCCCAGGCTGGTACATCTCCTATCATCAGGATGATAACCCAGATGTTTATTTCTTGTAATTCTTTTTCCTCCAGGACCAGGGATGTCAGGCATAGCTCACATTTTTTCATCAGCCACTACCTCACAAGTAACACAGTTGATATTCTTCAAGCCGTGACACTTCAAGGTGATGTTAAAGAATTCGTGCCAGCTAAGGCTGACTCAATGTCGCCTTTTCTCAGAAAAGCTCAGCTCGAGAATGCCGGGAAGATTAGAGTTGATGGCTGAAATGTGTGTGTCTGCCTCTGTATTGTGTGTCAGTAATGAAGAGAATACTGAATGCTCAGGTATTGCGGAAAACACACTGTTGTGTGCTATTATGACTTTCATATCATGTGACTGATAGAACCGTATCAGTACTTTGTGTTGGATAGTAATGTTGCTTTCTGATGTAGAATGTTAGAGTATAAAATTTGGGGACATGGCCAGACTGGAAGACAGACAAAATATAGATAACATTCTCATAGAAAAATCAGCATTGTTTGTGAGCTTATGTATCATATATTAGCATTTATTCAGTGCCCTCTATGGGTCACAGGAAGAATTTTTCTGATTGATTCTTTTGTCCTGTGCAATATAAATTTTGCATTACCTCTACATAAATTTTGTTACCATGCACTTCTTTTGCATTACCTCAAGGACTTTTTTTTTCATGCGTTACCTTGCAGTTTTTAATTCTTGTCCATCGGGAGTTATCGAAATGGGTTTCTTCCATCTGTCTCTTTGTCACACTTTACTTTGTCGACATTTGTTGCCAAGTGTGGAAGCTGGGGCTTTCAAACTTGCTGTGCTTGTTCTATACTGTAATGGCATATAATGAAATGGTTCTGTCAATGGGAGCGTCTGGACCCCAAGATCTATTTTTATTGAAAGATTCTGAGATATCCGTGGAATCCAGAAGATGACAGGGCTGCAACATTTTAGATACAACCTGTTGTTAAAACACAGAAAAAGAATGTGTTTAAGCTTACTTTCAGTGATTAAATAATCAGGTTTATTGAGCAGTAGTACTGTATCAGGATACTTATACCCAGTTCAAACTGGAGTAAAATTCAATGAACTACTCCATGGGATATGCTGGGAGCAGCTGAGTTGGAAGCAGATGTAGATCAGAAGAAATTGATAGGCATTAAAAATAAAAAATTTCAGCATTCCTCTAAAAAATAACTTGGGACATTGACCTATAACATCCTAGTTGACCTGAAGCATCTCAGGTCAATCAGACACCTGACCCAATCTAGGTTTTTGATGCTAATTTAATTTCGCTGAAGAGAACAGATGACCCTCGTGTTCTGCCAGCTGTTAAAAGAACTTTGGAAATGCAGTTTTTTAATGAAGATAATGCAGTATATAAAGTTCTCACTCCTCTATTCTGTAAATTCTTTTCACTTTAGAGGGAGAAGAAAGGCCTATTGAAACTGTTGTCAAATAAAAAGAAGCTTCGCCCCTCTCCCCCATCTTCCCCAACTTTGGAAGCAGAGCAAGCCATTTCTGCTGACATCCCACAAGGAGCCATGGCACCTGAGCTGCCTGTTCCCAGCCCGACAGCAATAGCCAGTGGAAACCACTGCCGGACTGGCCTGTGTCCTGTGGAGACAGAGACTCCAGCATCTTCACCATCATCGAATAATGACGCAGCACGCAGGACTGGCTGTCAGGAAAGCGCCGTTCCCATTGCGCCACCACCACGGCAGCCGTGCTCATCTCTCCTGTCCCTGCAGCAAGATGGACGGCCAATAGTATGCGAGAGGTACAGTACATTTTGAGGGTACTTGTAGGTAAATACTTGGATCCATTGTATGTAACTGATCATTGACTTGGAGTGGTATCATTCATTCCTCTGTGAAGAAAATTTCCATCTCTGGACTGTTGGTGTGTTTTCTCACATGTACTCGTGCAAATTTTTTTCCCATTGGGTTGAGATCAGGATTTTGGCCTGGACATTCCATTTTCATTTATCATATTCAACGTAATAAGCCTCCCCCCCCTCCAATGTTTTTTATTTTATGTCTAATAAACACCCATGTGCACTGGGAGTAAAATCATAGATCAAACTTACCAATTTTATTCGATCGGTCTCTGTAACAGTAAAATGAGGCGTTCACTGCCTGTGAAAGATACAGCTTTATTAATCTCAAAATGAAGAAATTCACTCTCTGTCTCGAATTATAATCAGTAGGAGGTGCAAAAAAGATTAGAAAGGTGCATCATTGATAGTCATAAATATTAAAACAGAATAATAATAAAAGATAAATACAATAAAATATAAAAATAATATAGAATAAAACTTTGTAGACTGGCTAAAAGTGAGTACACGGTATTTCAAGACCCCCTACCACTGGGGAATATCTATAATGTTCATCAGTAACAAATTTGATTGTTCCGCCGTGTTTTTAAAAACAGGAAAATATTTTGCTGTGTTCTCTTGGTAAATGTCCAACAACCGATGAACCATTAGAAACTGCTACAGCAAAACTATGGGATGCTCTGAATGAATGGAGCGTTGAGCCAGATATGGACCAATCAGAAAGTGATTTCTGTTTATTTTCAGCTTTCAAGTAAGTAGTCTGGTTGATGCCACAAAATGAATAACACAAATACCAGTAAAACTCTTTTATTGTTCTGTTATTATTCATGGTTTCCCCCTCAATTGTAATAAGCACTTACCGTTCCACTCTGCTGGCAACATTTTAATAAGCGCCCACCCACTCCAATTTTTTTTTTTTTTTAAGCGCCATGGGCGCTTATGTCGAATACGGTATTCTCCTTTAACCCCTCTTTGCTAGAACAACTTAAGTGTTTGTGGGTGTGGTCTTGCTGCCTGGCGCACTTCAGATGCCCTGCTCTTTTTCTTTAAAATTCAGAGTATTCAGATTAATTGACAAATCGAATGGGTTTTTTCATGATTGGTTGCAAAGCCATCCTGTTCCAGATGCAGCAAAACAAACCCAAATGGTTATACTATCACTGCCATGCATTACAGAGAAGATAAGGTTTCTGTTCATTGTGCATTCATTTCTTCCCCCCCCTCCCTTTTTTTACGTTGACCAATCTTTTGAAGGGTAACTACAGTCTTGAATTTCCTCATCTGCCTGACTGTGTATTGGTGAATTTTAAACTGCTTCGAGATGCTTTTCTAACTTTTTCCAGGCTGGAAGAAATCGTCTCCTTTGTTCATGCCATGATACTTCCACTAACATGTGTTGTGAAGTTCAGCTTTTGATAGATCCCTGTTCTTTCAATAAAACCTGCTTGATGCCTGATTAAAAACACCTGACCCTAATTTCACATTTACCGTGTATCCCTGAAAATAAGACCTAACCACAAAATAAAACCTAGCGTGATTTTACAAGATGATTTTAATTAGGCCCTCCACTATAAAATAAGCCCTAGTTGAGAGCACGACGTCACAGGGTCACGTGACTTATGTTTACATGCCATATTGGACGGCACGATCCGGACGGCGCTCACTCATTTAACATTGCTATACATTTTAAAATAAGTAATAGTGGTTCAACATTACCCAACTGGATGTTGTTTGTCGGTTACTAACTTCCCCGGAGTGATACAAAATAAGCAGTGAGTACTGTATGGTTATATCGTGTTGCGCTGTTGGCTGTGCAAATAGACAGAGCAGTAAGCCTGCACTGTCGTTTTATCGTTTTCCATCTGACCCGGAGAGAAAAGCCAAGTGGATCACAGTGGTAAATAGGAAAGACTGGAATCCTACAGAATACAGTAGAATATGCAGCGAACACTTTGTATCAGATAAATATACATTATTAGGATAGATATAAATAAAATGTGAATTTATACAACCATTATAAGCAGTGATAATTGTAATGTATTATTTCATAAGCGATTGTTTGTGTCGGTCTATTTGGGGATAGAACACACACCTTAGCCGTTATGAGGTGATAGTCTCTCTTCCCGGTTCCTGGCTCCCATTGTTGCATACAGCTTACAAGTCCGGCAACAAAATACTTGGAAGCTTCCATTGATTTGTAAGCTTTTAACTGTTTGCCAGTAAATGGAGACGGGCCATGGACAAGATGTGTACAAAGATCCAAGTAGGCAAAAGCAGGAAGGGAAGAATGGATGCATTCTAACACATTCCTAAACATTGACTGCAGCATTAGATATGGATCGGCAATCCCCAGCTGCTTTATTTTACTCAGATACCACGCCCTCTGGTCACCTGCCAGATGATTGACAACGTCTGACAATATTATAGTGTCATTGCTTTTGCCTTCGACACTCTCACATATTTTGCTTTCGCTGTCATTATCGGTTGTTGTTGAAGCCGTGCTTAGTGAATCGTGTGTGTGTGTGTGTGTGTTCTGGCTCACGCTTGCCGTCCAAGATGGCGCATGAAGGTATTGGGGTCACGTGACTGCAAAACCTCAATTCATTGGCCTGCTACTCGCTCAATCTAGGGCTCTAGGTGAAAGCGCTGACTCATCTATTAGGCAGATTTACCTAAGGTACACTGTCAAAGCATCAATCCTTGCGTGTTGAAGCTCAGTCGATGACGTCAGCGACTGCTTTAAAACGAGGCCGTACACTTGCGTCCATAAAAATCGCTAAAATCGCTCAATTCGGTTCTGGTTAAAATATTTTTAAAATAAAGAAATATAATGAAATAAGAATATATAAAGACAAAGATATATGATAAGACATGTAATAGAGAAAAATGTAAAATACATCATCACCTAAAAATAAGCTCTAGTATCATATTTCGGTATGAAAATTAATATAAGCCCTGTCTTATTTTCGGGAAACACGGCAAGTTAATTTCTAATCATTCACCATGTCCTTTTCCTGGTCATAAATGCCCCCCCCAGCCTGTGTTGCCTGTAGAATTAACCCTCTATACTGTTCCTGTGCAGGTACCGCGTGGTGGTGTCTTACCCTCCCCAGAGCGAGGCCGAGCTGGAGCTGAAGGAGGGCGACATTGTGTTTGTACACAAGAAGCGCGAGGATGGCTGGTTCAAAGGCACACTCCAGAGGAATGGCCGAACAGGTCTCTTTCCCGGCAGCTTCGTCGACAGCATCTGACTCGAACACATGCTTGTGATCAAGCGAAATTACGCCAAGCTGTTGAGGTTGAGGCAGCTCCATTGGCTTGAAAGCTCCTAGTAGTGACTGACAGAACTGACGGGAATCAGTGGCATACACTTGGGGCGGGAGGATTGGGATCTAAGCACAATTCAGCCCAATTATTTTAAACACATCCAGGACCCCACGGGGCTGTCACAGGCTCTTGGATCAGGACATACACACACTTGCAGTTTTACACAGAAAAAAAAAAAGCACATGTATAAACCAGATAGCATGAGATGGCGCTCGCTTGCCTCGTATGTAGAGGAAAGTAGAGCTCGTCATGTGATAATCCGTTAATTTATGTAACTGTAAACATATCCATACGGTATAAATGCGTGTCTTGTACGGCATCACTTTATTGTATATAAGCAAACAGAGCCTGTCTATGAACTGAGTGAACTGAGCGAAGCTGGAAAATATGAATTTATTATTATCATTTGAAAACATTACAGGTTTGGTTGTTGGGGTTAATGAATGATTATTGTGAACTGTGATTGGCTGCCCTGATGCATCGTCGATTTGCATCATTTGGTCATCGATGGACCGAGTCGAACGTCATCATTTATTATCCATCGTTTCAACGGAATGGATGTTGATCACTGCCTGGTTTATTTAACTACTGTCCATCTCGAAGATAGAGTTGAACGTTAATTTACTACTGATTAAAAAAAAAGAATACGTTTTTACCCAGTTCATATTAATATTCAGAAATTGTGATGGGTTGTTGAATAATGAGCAAAAATCCCCAAGGAATTCGTTTCATTTTAAGTGAATTGTCAAGCGTCAAAATCGCGATGACTTGTGCACGATGATTGGTAGAAACTCAGTATTGAAGATTAAGGAGTAAAGAATCTGCTGTAGATTTTATTCAGTGATGGGGTTTAGGTTCTGGGTTGTGTGTTTTAATGCTTCTGATATAACTTGATGTTTTTTTTTAAAAAAGCGAGAGGAAAAAAAAAGAAATTACACTCCGTAGAAAATGTCTGAATGGTGGTGGCGTAGACTTTTGACTCTTAATAGTACTAATTCTATTTCTATATATTAAAATGTAATAGCTGCTGGGTCCCTTTTTTGTTTTTTTCTTTTGTAGGAAAGTATGACTGACAGCTGAGTGATGGATCACCTTTTATTCTTGTGTGTCGTCTTGTGTTATTGGTGTGTGTGTGTGTGTGTGTGCGCGTGCGTGGGGGGGGGAAATCCCGATTTATAGCTAATGTTAGTCTATTGCACTAAAACCTAAACAAAGGACGACTCGAACTTTTTATGATCGAGGTGCGACAGATGAGAGCTGCTTGATAGCTTGGAGGCCTTGTGGTCAGCGTGTGCCGGCGCAGTCGCTTCAGTGTTTGTGTCACAGTTTTGTCTTCAGTCATGCAAATCGTGTTAAACCTTAAAATCTTACCATAAATCCACCGTACAATGGATACAGTTTGCAAGCTTTGTGTTTTATCAACTCTTGCATGCACAAATATGACTCTTCTGCATATAAACAAACTATAACAAATAACAACTGATGTACTTAAAGACTTGAAATCCAGACTTGACTGATTACAGTAGTTGTTTTTTTCCCCCACATGATTCATTGACATGTGCTGTTGGTATTATTATTATTATTATTATTATTATTATCATTATTAGTATCTATCTCATGATCCAAATTGAATATGTCTTATGTTCATGACCAAATCCCATATGCATTTCTTTCTGATCCAGTGTTTGACTTTCATTATGAATAACACTCGAGGCGATTCTCGTTAGTGCATGGAAACATGGCCGTGATTCCAAAATAGGTTTCGGTGAAGGAGGATCTCTGAGAGCTACCTTGCCGGTGTTTAGTATTAGTACAGGAAGCTTGTGTCGTATTAAGCTGGATTTAAAAAAAAAAAATTAAAAAAATTCCGGTTTCTCATCAGTGCCCACACCTGAAAATTGGCACCTATTGTGATTTTTAAAGATTTGTTTTCGAAAAGCCTCAGCCAAGTGTAAAAATGACAGCGTTTCTGCAGACACACTCCACTATTGTCTGTTTTGCTTCATTTCTGTTTGCACCAGATTCAGGAGAACCGATGATGACAGTGACAACATCAAAATGGCAGCAGCCATGGACGTGTCTCATCATGCACGATGAGTTACTATAAACTTTGTAAGTCACACTGGACAAGACTGTCTGCCAAATACTGTACATGTAAAATTTTACATTATTATTTCAGCATGATTTTCATGATTCTTGTTGAGCAGTTCAAAAGTGAAAATACTAAAGAGATGATATGGTTCATTGCTACATGCATTGTAGCTTTAAAAGCTTTTGGGTTTCTACAGTCACCTCATTTCTTGATTTTAAAAAAGACCTCTTTCCTCATTTAGGTTTTCAAAAGGTTCTGATGAGAAACGGATTTTTTTAAACTGGCCTTAAGTACAGTAAATACAAGATTAATAAAGTTAGGGGGGAAATGCGGACAAAATTTGAAATACAAATTCACTTTGTATCATCTTTCTTTATCACTTCATTCCCAACACTTTTTCTTCTTTGTTATATCGGTCTAGACATGTTCTCATTGTGTTTGTTAATGAGACCCAGTACTAAACCTGACTTGAATCTACACACCTTTTTCATTATTAGTTTTTGTTACCGGTTTTAATACATGCTCGACTCTATGTCCTCTAGTGGGGAAGTTGATCTCATATTCTGTACTAAATCATTGGAAGAAATAGTCCTTTTGTAATGTGTTTAACTGTAATAAAAGATCATGATTTCCAGAACCGTTACCTTTTTTTTTTTTTTCTTCATTTACTCCAGATGTTTTCACTTCACATTGGATCCTACATGAGTCAGATTTAAGAATTAATTTCTGTGCTTTCCTGCACATGATCTAATTATAGGGTGACCACGATAGAGGTGTGATAGAAAAGCAACTTATGTTTTGAGGCTTTTTTGTTTTTTAATATTATTTTGAGAATTTTGGGGCAGTGGTAGTCTAGTGCAGTGTTTCCCAACCTTTTTGAGCCAAGGCACACCTTTTACATTAGAAAAGTCACGAGGCACACCACGGAACAAAAATGATACTGCCCTCTAGCAGAACAGCACTGTAATTACACGCTAAGTGAAATCGGTTAATCTTCCGCGGCACACCTGATGATTTCTCACGGCATGTGCCGCGGAACAGGGGTTGGGAAACACTGGTCTAGTGGATAGGTTGCACATGATAGCTAAGGTTCGGGGTTCGAGTCCCCACAGGGTTGTCACTGCCCCCCCAGTGCAGCTAACTGGGTTATCAAAGGCGGGACATGTCTCTCACTGTCTATGGTGAGAGGTTCATGTAAAAAAGAACCATTGCTGACTTTCATAAAGAGTAGCTGCAAAGCCGTCAGCGTGTTTCTGTCCCTTGCTAAAGGATTATGTCAGGATAGGCATCCGACGTAAAAAACCCATGCCAAATCAAATGTGCAAATCAGATGACGCGCTGTGGCGACTCCCGAGAACAGGAAAAAGCCGAAAAGAAGATTATTATTTTGAGAATTTTGTAATGCCCATCAATGTTTTGCGGCTTCACAACCAGGGGCAGTGGCGGTCTAGTGGATAGGGCGCAGGATCGCTGATCCTATGGTTGGGGGTTCGAGTCCCCACAGGGTTGTCACTGTCCCCCCAGTGCAGCTAACATCATCATCATCATCATCATCTTCCGCTAAGTCCAGGGTCAGGTCGCGGGGGCAGCAACCTAAGCAAAGAGGTCCAGACGTCCCTCTCCCCAGCCACTTCCTCCAACTCTCCCGGGGGGGACACCGAGGCGGTCCCAGACAAGCCGAGAGACAGTCCCTCCAGCGTGTTCTAGGTCGACCCCGGGGTCTCTTCCCGGTTGGACATGCCTGAAACAACACACCAGGGAGGTGTCCGGGAGGCATTCTGACCAGATGCTTAACAGCAAAGGCTGCAGCGAAACGTCTTGTCGATCTCTCGCTCCAGCCTTCCCTCACTCATGAACAAGACCCCAAGATACTTAAACTTTAAGTGCAGCTAACTGGGTTATCAAAGGCGGGCCATGTCCCTCACTGTCTATGGTGAGAGGCATGTAAAAGAACCATTGCTGACTTTCGTAAAGAGAAGGCCGCAAAGCCGTCAGCGTGTTTCTGTCCCTTGCTAAAGGGTTGTGACAGGAAGGACATCCAACGTAAAAAACTTCTGCCAAATCAAATGTGCGAATCAGATGATTCGCTGTGGCGACTCCCGAGAAAGGGAAAAAGCCGAAAGGAAAAGAAGTTTTGCGGCTTCACAACCGAAAAGACTTGTCTTGCGTATATATCCAGGGAAGGTCGCGCAACATTTTTTGTGAATGATTTGCAAATAATTAGTGATTGATTTTTTGCTAATGATTAACGGCTAGAAAAAAAAGCGAATCATGATTTCAGTCACGTTTTATTCTCAGACCATTTGCTTTTGATTCATAAGTTATCAGCATCAATAAAATATGTACGATGACAAAATATACAGAGTATGGTGGATGGCAGCAAGTCGTGTCGCCTTTTCAAAAAACCAGAAAAAAAAAAAAACCCAGAATAATTTGTGAGTAAAACGATAACTCTGACCTTCTCACAACATGTGTGGTCTGCTTGAAGAATTTGAGACTGCTCATCACACACATCAGTGTTGTTTTGCCACATGAAAACCATATTCACGGACACAGCAACCAAAATTCACTGCCACGAATGTCATGAGACAAATTTGAGAATGAGAAGCGACAGCTGAGAGTTGCCATTTGCCTCAGTTGCTTTTCTATTGTATCTCTCGTGTGATCATCCCCCTAAATCTATAACCTGTACTGGGTGTTGAAGTTGTTGGAACATGTTACTACCAGGCCTGTCACCAGGGGGTGCTAAAGGGCCCAGCGAATCTATGTTCAGGTATACAGTGTTGATCGATATCAGAGGCTCCCAACCCTGGTCCAGGAGAATCCCTTCACATTTTAGTGTTTTTCTTGTTCCCAACACATGTGGATCAAATAACCAACAGCTCCACATGTCTTAAAGTGAGTGTGATTTAAAGCAGGCCTCCTCCAGGGCTGGGAACCGTTTATCTAGATTATGGGCTCGGTTGCCAGCTATTCACTAGAATTTGAGGCGTTGCTACACCTGGAAGCTGTTGATTTTATATTAGCTTTTAAGTTAATAATTTAAAAACTTTTTTTCTCTTTTGCTTGATATTAAAATAGGTTTTTTACTCAGTACAAAAATGTAAAGATCCGGTAATATTTTGGCAATGTGGCCGTTTCATCCCGGACATGCTAACGGTCGCCACTTTTACACACATTCGGTTATTGACGGTCTGTCTGTCTTCCTTTCGGCTTTTTCCCTTTTACTCGGGAGTCGCCACAGCGAATCATCTGATTCGCACGTTTGATTTGGCATGGGTTTTTTTACGTCGGATGCCCTTCCTGTCACAACCCTTTTAGCAAGGGACAGAAACACGCTGACGACTTTGCAGCTACTCTTTACGAAAGTCAGCAATGGTTCTTTTACACGAACCTCTCACCATAGACAGTGAGAGACATGGCCCGCCTTTGATAATCCAGTTAGCCGCATTGGGGGGACATTTGGTTATTGACAGCTGGTCCAATAAATCAGAGGTTCCTGACCCTGGTCCTCGACACCCTGTCCTGCACATTTGTGAGGTGCTCCACCGATTGTAGGTGCTTTTGAGACAAATCGCGGCTTATCCGGACTTCCAATCTTTCAAGTGAGCAAGTGAAGGTTGAGTACTAAACAAGTATTCAATGCGCACTTGCTCACTTGAAAGATCGGAAGTCCGGCTATGTCCGTACCACGTCACTTGCGACAAACGCCTACATTCGGTGGAGCGACTCACATTTTCGTGCTTCTCCTGCTCTGCTACACTTACTTCAAACCATGAAGAACTGCTTTGAAACTGTAGCTATGTAGAAAAGGCATAAATGTGTAAAGTAGGCGGTCTTTTAGGAGCAAGGATGGGAATGGCTGATGAAGGTCTATGGTCCTCGAATGTGCTCAAGTAGAAGATGAAGTGAATGAGAATTAAGGGTGTGTGGTCCTTCTGTCCATAAATCCTAATGGTTGCCTGCTTCTAACTGTATGACTTTTATCCCTGCAATGTTATTTATTTATATATATATATATATATATATATATATATATATAATTTTTTTTTTTTTTTTTTTTTTGCGTGTGCATAGCAACACAACATGCTTCTTGTGTCATTCATAATAATACACAAGTGAATGAAGAATCCTCCACTAAATATTTCCTCTGATTATGAAGCCGATTATGGTTCTGGTTAGATGTAGGTGCACAGAATTGTTTAGTTCCCGTGCTATTGTGGAATCCTCAGAAGCAAATTTGCATGTGCGTGCCTGTGTTGGGTGGAAATGGGATAGTGAGAGGAACAGCTGGTGTCTTGGAGGTGTACAGGGAAAATGAAGTCTTAATGTTCTGGCATAGAGGCAGAATACAAATGAGAAACAGGAAACATCTGCAGTACCACACACATCTGAACTAAAACGACACTCAAACATGGTTTTATTACTCATTATTTTTTGTTTCAACTAAAGTGTTACTGATTAAACATTGATATTTAAATAATGAGAGACGGAATAACGGGGTGAGTTCATTGGTTAGCATTGCCACTTCACGTCTGGGTTTGGACTTTGTTTATCTGCGACAGTTCTGTGTGAAGTTTGGACCTTCTCTCCCTTCCTGCATCGGTTTCCTTTAGATGCTTCTCTCAAAATTGGAAGTGGTGACATAGTAGAGTGTGTATTCGCACTGGTGCACAACAACAGGAGTATTCAAGGTTTGAATCTACTGGGTTGGCCATTTCAGGTGGAGTTTGCATGTTCTCCATCTGCTCACATGGCTTTACTCCAGGTACTCTGGTTTCCTCCCTTAGTACAGTGACATGCACATTAGATCCACTGGTTACTCTAAATTGCTCCTCGGTGTTTGGGTTCAGTAATTCGTCATATCATGGGTTGGATATACCAGGGATCCAGATGTTCAGAAAGGTACAGTGGAAACTTCAAAGGCTCCAGGCCACACAGTGGGTGATAGGTTAGCAAGGTCACTTCACAGCAAGAAAGTCTTGAGCATTTCTAAACTTAACCAGGATTGGGAACATCTGATTCCTCTGATTGGATCGGCTATCAGTGACCGAATGTGTGCAAAAGTGGCCACCATTAACGTGCCTGGAAGAAAACAACCAAACCGTCAAATTATTAGTAGCTCTTTACACTTTTGTGTTTAATAAATAAAGCAAAAGAGAGAAAAGTTTATAAATATTTAACAAGAAAAGCTAATATATAAAAAAAAAATCAGCAGTTCACTTTTCTAATGAGTTCAAAACGTATCTATTGATGTAGGCCCATCACATTGGTTTCCAGGTGTAGTAATGCCTCAAATGCTTGAGAATAGCTGGCAACCAATCCAGTAATCTAGATAAGTGGTTCACAGTCCTGATCATGAAAAAAAAAAAAAAATCAATAATGTGATTTTAATATTGTGAATCATTTTATGTTCTCCTTTAGTGAATGACCAACACCTTTATCCACAATGTAGAAGACAGAAAGCCGATTTCTGTGCTGTCTGATTAGTAGAGTTTTGGTGGCATCTTGCGGTCAGAAGTGAGAATGCCGGTTGACCAAGAAACGAGGTACATTATTTATTCTAGCCAACATATTAAAGGACTTCAAGGTTAAGATTATAATTTTATGACTTTCTCACTGTCTCCATGTTAAATTTATAACCTGGTCTTGTTTGTCTATAATAAGTGTGAAGAAGAATCGATGCTGATAAATTTCTGTAGTTTAAGTATAGAATGAAACTCTATTCTTATGCATAACACAATAAAAGGAAAAAAAACAAAACAAACCCTGTTATTTTTCTGCTTTTGTTGGTTTCCTCCAGGTGCTCTGTTTTCATCTTTCAATCCAAAGATGTACATTTTGATAATTGCCCTGTTTAGGGTGTAACCCGCCTTCCTGCTTAAAGTCAGTTGAGATTGGCTCCTGATTCCCCTGTGACTTTAATGAACACACAGTTGATGGATGGATGCATGGATGATTGAAATGATACGCTTAACTCCTTTAGTTCAAAAATCCAGATGTAGGTTTAAATCTCTAATGAACAGGTTGCGGGACATCAGCTGCACTTACAAGTTTCTGACACAAGATGTCGCCACTTAGTCATAGCATGCAAATCATCTTCTTTTCCTTTCGGCTGCTCCCTTCAGGGGTCGCCACAGCAAATCATCCGCCTCCATCTCACCCTGTCCTCTGCATCTTCTTTTTTGACTCCAACGACCTTCATGTCTTCCTTCACCACATCCATAAATCTTCTCTTTGGTCTTTCTCGAGGCCTTCTGCCTGGTAGTTCCAACCTCAGCATCCTACAGCCAATATACTCACTATCCCTCCTCTGTACATGTCCAAACCATCTCAATCTAGCCTCTCTGACTGTGTCTCCAAAACATCTTACATGTGCTGTCCCTCTGATATACTCATTTCCGATCCTATCCATCCTCGTTACTCCCAGCGAGAACCTCAACATTTTCATCTCCGCTACCTCCAGCTCTGCCTCCTGTCTTTTCCTCAGTGCCACTGTTTTTAAACCATACAACATCGCTGGCCTCACCACCGTCTTGTACACTTTTCCTTTCATTCTTGCCGACACTCTCCTATCGCACATCACACCGGACACTTTTCTCCATCCATTCCAGCCTGCCTGCACATACTACTTCACCTCTTTTCCACACTCTCCATTGCTCTGGATTGTTGAGCCCTAAGTACTTAAAATCCTCCACCTTCTTTATCTTGGCTCCCTGTAACATCACCGTTCCTCCTGGGTCCTTCTCATTCACACACATGTATTCTGATTTTCTGAGGCTAACCTTCATTCCCATCCTTTCCAGGGCATACCTCCACCTCTCTAGATTTTCCTGCACTTGTTCTCTGCTCTCACTCCAGATCACGATGTCATCTGCAAACATCATAGTCCAATAGCATGAAAATCATACCCCCCCCCCATTATATTGTTGATGTTTTTTAATAAGTATGACCATACAAATATATATAAATAGATACCCCACTGCTTATAAAATGTAAATAGAACAATAGAGAAGGTGTGATGCAAATACCTTATGAAGAGACAAATGACATCATGGCTGTTTGTGGTTTCGCGAAATATCAGAGTACATAGAAGAGAGACAGATGGGTAGTTGGACATAATGTGAGTTTCATGTTGAGGCATGTATGTTAGAATCAGTAATGATGAAGTGCTTGTATCTTTTATCAGTTGTGTTTCACATGGCTGCAGGTGAGTGAAGATATTGTATATTTTCGATTGCAGAAAGGAGGCTGAATATCAACCAGTTCTTCATTCCTGGGGTTTGTGTCCAGACGGGGTTTACAGTAGACTGTAGATCGGCCCTGATCCTGAACAACCAAACTGAATGTACCATTAAATGTTTCTCATTTTAGATTTTTAGTGAACAATAACTTTACTTAATGCAGTGTTGTAAGATTAATAAACCAAACGGAGATGATTACCTTCAATGAAAAATGTTATATGAACTTGAGTGTGAACTGTAGAAATTGAAAAGAGGTGGGTTAATGAATGAGGATTCTACACTGAGATCATATTATAATACTTACTGTGTTTGTACACATTTAGTGAATCATCTTGACACAGTCTCTGTATTATTATTGAATTTCTCTAGAGGAAATCAAACAAAGTGGACTAGAAAAGCTATTCTTCTGGAACTTGTACTTGTTTATCATTCAAGTCTTTGCTGTAAATAGATGCGTGTGAATTTCACACCTCCTTCTGTGTCCCCTTCATCACTGACCACCAGCTTCACTTCCTGTACTGCCCTTACCTGTAGGCATGTGTGTGCACACGTTCATGTGCAAGAATGTCTGTGTGAGACAGAGTGACCCAATAAAGGTTCAGCCGTGGCCTAATGGTTCGAGAAGTGGCTTTGGGACTGACAGGTTGCTGGTTCAATTCCCAAACACGAAGAACATGTGTGGCGATGGTGGAGGTGAGCTGCACCCTCCCTTCCTCAACATCTCTACATAGCTGAATTGCCCTTGAGCAAGGCACCTCACCCCCCAACTGTTCTCTAAGCATTTCGATGTTTGGCAGCTTAAAGCTCTGCGTGTCTGCGTGCTCACTTTGGATGAGTTAAATGCAGAGACCATCATTTCCCATGCGGAATTTATAAAAAATAAGATAAAGACCTCCCACATTGCAAAAACAAATGAAAAAAAAAAAAAAAAAGTTGGATTATTAAATTATTATTTGCACACATGAAGCTTCACTACAGCTACAGCTTTTATTCATTGTGTCTTAAAGACGATCCTCCAAATGGTGGCCGCCATTGTCTACACACTTGTAGAGGTGATTTCTGAAGGATGCCAGGGCGAGCAGGGTCATATTGGGTTGAACGGTTACGATCTCCTGCTGAATTGTAACCTTAAGGGCTTTGAGGTTAATGATTTTAGGTAGCGTCACAGAAAAAGGACCAGCTACCCAACGTTATCACGAGATCAGCTGAACTGGAAACGGTTCCCTCAGTGCTTCCAATGATCTTTGGTCTGTGTGTACCCCCAACCACATGATGTCAGCTATTAAAGACGGTTTCGGTTGCACCACAGAACTTAGCACTGCATACCCTGCCTCACTGAGTTTCATGTGCAACCTGATCAGTTCACCCAACATATACACTCCTACCTCTACCTAGGGGCAATTTGGAACAGCCAATTAGCCTAATGTGCATGTCTGACTATGGGAGCAAACCAGAGTACCCAGATGAAACCCATGGAAGCACAGAAACCCATCTCTCTGTGACGTCGATATGCTAACCGCCACACCACCCATATCTTGAAATGTTTTGTTCATATTATATTTAGTTAACAACTTTTTGTATTTTTTTTTCTGTAGGCTGTGCTCTCTCTGGTGATAAATATCAGAAAACCTTCACACGAAACAGAGGGGGCTCAGTGCTGTTACCCTGCTCCTGCTCCGATCCCCACAGCAAACCTCAGAAATTCATCTGGACGAATGATAGAACAGGACGTCTGAAAAAAATATTGAATGACACACATTACCGTCACAGACTTCAGCAGTTTAATACAGTTTCTCCAGCCAATTTGTCTTTGCTCATATCTGACCTGCAAGAAGACGATGAAGGGGCATACAGGTGCAACACTGAGAAGGATCACAAAGACATCCGGCTTTATGTTAAAGGTAAATCATTTAAATATAAATTAACAATTACTATTTGTGAAAACAGACAAAATAAATCTTCAAATTATTTTTTCAGAATCAGTCAGTTTTATTTGCCAAGTTTGTACACACAAAAGTAATTTGACTCTGGTTTATCTTCACTCACTGTATAAAATGCATTTATTGTTTCTACAAAAAAAAAAAAAAAATGAGGCGAATAAAGACAAATATGAAGAAATAAGCTGAAGGAATATGTGCAAAAAAGAATAATTAAAAACTTTACAGTACTGTATAGCAAAAATGGTAGATTATTGCACCCTCTGCTGTCTAAACTATGCAATTTCAGCTGCAGAAACTGAACACGTTATTCATTCATTCGTTCATCCTCCAAAGTGCTTCATCCTGCGAAGGTCTTGGAGAGGCTGGAGCCTATCTCAACCAATTCTAGTTGGAGGACAAGTACACTCCGAACAGCTCACCAGTCCACTGTAGGCCTAACTAACACACATACGCCTGGAGGCAATCTGGAACGGCCAGTTAGCCTAATGTTTATGTACTGGTACCATGTATATATATATATTTCTTTTTATTCTGGGAGAAAACTACAGCACCAAAAAGAAACCCATACAGATGGTCAGCATTTAAACAGGCTTCCCCTCCAGCGTATGCACGTCACCCAGCAGGATGATAAACAAAACCTGTCAAAGTTTGGCTGAGCCTCTTTGCAAGTCAACAGCCAACCTACAATCAGCAGTTCTTGCTCGTCAACCGACATTAGTTCCGGTACCTAGCAATGTTTTTGTCCCAGCGGCTATCTCAGCTATGCTGTGATATGATGATTGACAGGGCTTCTAACCAAGGGATGCTACCTTTGCACCAAGTAGCGTCATCAGCTGTAGTGTGGCCTCGAAGATGAAGCCCACGCAATTACAGGGCAACTTCAGATGTTCATGAGAATTAAACACTTTAATTGGATGGTGGAAAACACATTTATTTTGTGGTTACTGTATTTGGTACCAAAAGCATGTTTGTACTTAAAATGTGCCTTAACCTCGTTTTTGCTGTGACCCCGTTAACTGCGGTATTTCTGTTATTAAGTGTAAATGTTATATTTTTAGGCTGTGATCTGGGGATGAAGACATTGCTAAAGGTGACTGGGTTCATAGGAGAGTCTGTAGTTCTGCCCTGCATCTGCGCCGACCAACAGCACACTCCAAAATCTCTGAGCTGGAGGTTGATAAAAACAGCAAAAGGAAACCAAAACCTTCAGGAAATTTACCATAAACAAACTGGACATCACGGAAACAGAGTCAAACTGGCCAATAAAGACTCTCCAGGAGATCTTTCTCTACTCATATCACACCTGACTGAAGAGGACCAGGGAATCTACAGATGTTCTGTAACGGGTGATTTCAGAGAAATCAGACTCTCTGTTAAAGGTAAAAAAAAATGTGTGTGTGTGTGTTTGTGTTTGTATGTATGTAATATGTAGTAGTCAGGAAAAAGTATAGATGGTATAAAAAAAACCCCTGAAATAATATATCATAAAATAGAAAAAGAACACTTAAAAACATTCATTTGTGTTAAATAGCTTTATTTTATGGGGCAGTGGTGGTTTAGTGGTATAGGGTGCTGCATTGCTGATCCAAAGGTTGGGGGTTCGAGTCCCACTCTGCACAAGGTTGTCACTGCCCCCCCCCCCCAGTGCAGCTAACTGGGTTATCAAAGGCCGGCCATGTCTCTCACTGTCTATGGTGTGAGGCATGTAAAAGAACCATTGCTGACTTTCGACAAGAGTAGGCTGCAAAGCCGTCGGCGTGTTTCCGCCCTGCGATAGCCTGGCGAGCTGTCCAGGGTGTACTCTGCCCTCGCCCGAAGTTGGCTGGGATGGGCACCAGCCTCCCCGCGACCCAAATTAGGATTAAGCGGGTACAGAAAATGAACTGAACTGAGCTTTATTTTATTCTTTTCAGTAACTCAATCAAGGACAACGAACATAAAACCTCCATCAGAACAACCTCAGAATAAAACAGCATCTTCTCCTTCTGCATCATCTTCTGTAACACTAAATAAAATACTGTAGGGTAGAACAATATACGGCAGAGCACTGGGGGTTTTGTGCTGGTTTACTGGTCTGAAGGTTGCAGATTCAAGCTCCACTATCACCAATTCATCACTGTTGCCACGCTAATGGAGGCCAGTGTCTGTGGTGAGAGATGTGCAGGGTGTACACTGCCCTTGCCAAAAATTGTCTGAGATGGGCACAGCCTCCCCGTGACCCTAATTAGGATAAGCGGTTCAGAGAATGGATGAGATGGCATTTAGAAAGCAATGAAAACCTAGACCAGGGGTTGGGCAAACGGCAAACGTTTTGACTTGCGGGACACAACGGGTTCTAAAATTTGTCAGAGGGGTCGGGCCAGGAGCATTTGGAGAGTGTTTTGGGCCAGAAATACTAAAGCGTTGCGTGTAGTGTAAAAACCTCATAGTACAGTAATGACATGAAAATAAATGTACAACCCACATTTACTCACAGTGTGCACTGAGGACTGACTCTATAAAATGTGCAAAATGTCCCTCATTCAGGTCGTATGTTTGTCTCAATGAATATGCAGGATGTGGAATTTACACACTATTTGGCACTATGCTGGAACAAGAAAATGTAAATAGATTAAAATAGCACATACACTGTGATCTATCAAACCAGGAGATTGCGTCTGTTTTAAATGTTTCAAACAAAAGCACAAAGTTAAGGAAATCAACATTTATTGAAAAAAAAAAGATGAATGATATTACTTTCAACATTCTAAACATATTGTTACCCAATGAAATACTCGGTCGCAATCATTTCTGCTCTGCTCATCTTCTGTTCTGATGCTGCGTATAAATGCATTTAATTAAAAGACGCACTTTCAAACATGCATGCATTTTTCATAACACAGTCGAAAAACACCAATTTCAGTGGGAACAGTGTTGTTGGTCTCCCTTTTTTGAGAATGCATCAAAGTGTGGGGTTAGTTTTGTTGTGGCAATTCGCGGGATGGATCTGAGGTGTTGGTCAGTTAACTTGGATCTGTGACGGGCTTTGTAGATGCTCACGACACTGAACGTTTGCTCACATGAGCCAAAAAAAGCACCAGCATCTTCTGTGCCATCGTCCAGTGGTTTGGAAACGTGGTATTAGCTGCCCGTTCTCGCATTGGCTGCTTGCTAGCATAGTTTGCATGCTTCATGGCAAAGTGATGGCTGATATTGTACTCTTTGAAAACTGCAACAGCTTCTTGGCATAACAGACATACAGCTGTTGTTAAAACTTCAGTAAAAAAAAAAAAAAATGTTGTTCACTCTTTACTAAAGACTTGGCACTCACTGTCCACTTCCATTTTCCTTGGTCCGCTCATTTTTTTTTTTACAGAAAGGCTCAAATGGCAACTGGAAAATATAAGTGAAATAAAGAGTAGTACACTACACTCCAACAAAGGTCCACCAATGGTCAGTGCACCATCTATTGGGGAAAAGCAGACATTGCAGGGACAAGATAAAAGGAATGATTGATGTCGTCTTTTCCTTTCGGCTGTTCCCTTCAGGGGTCGCCACAGCAAATCATCTGCCTCCATCTCACCCTATCCTCTGCATCTTCTACTCTTACTCCAACTCCCTTCATGTCCGCCTTCACCACATACAGAAATGTTCTCTTTGGTCTTCCTCTGGGCCTTCTGCCTGGTAGTTCCAACCTCAGCATCCTACTACCAATATACTCACTATCCCTCCTCTGTACATGTCCAAACCATCTCAATCTAGCCTCTCTGACTTTGTCTCCAAAACATCTTACATGTGCTGTCCCTCTGATGTACTCATTCCTGATCCTATCCATCCTCGTTACTCCCAAAGAGAACCTCAACATTTTCATCTCTGCTACCTCCAGCTGTGCCTCCTGTCTTTTCCCCAGGGCCACTGTTTCGAAACCATACAACATCGCTGGCCTCATCACCGTCTTGTACACTTTTCCCTTCATTCTTGCCGATACTCTCCTCTTACACACCATACTGGACACTTTTCTCCATCCATTCCAACCTGCATGCACACACTTCTTCACCTCTTTTCCACACTCTCCATTGCTCTGGATTGTTGAGCCTAAGTACTTAAAATCCTCCACCTTCTTTATCTCTGCCCCCTGTAACCTCACTGTTCCTCTTGGGTCCTTGTCGTTCACACACATGTATTCTGTCTTACTGAGGTGAACCTTCATTCCCCTCCTTTCCAGGGCATACCTCCACCTCTCTAGATTTTCCTCCACTTGTTCTCTGCTCTCACTACAGATCACAAAGTCATCTGCAAACATCATAGTCCATGGAGACGCTTGTCTAACCTCGTCTGTCAGCCTGTCCATCACCATAGCAAACAAGAGGGGGCTGAGAGCTGACCCTTGATGCAGTCCCTCCTCCATCTTGAACTCTTCTGTCACACCGACAGCACACCTCACCACTGTCTTACTTCTCTCATACATGTCCTGCACCACTCTAACATACTTCTCTGCCACTCCAGACTTCCTCATACAATACCACAGTTCTTCTCTCGGCACCCTGTCATATGCTTTCTCCAGATCCACAAAGGCACAATGCAGCTCCTTCTGACCTACTCTGTACTTCTCTATTAACATACTCAAAGCAAACACTGCATCTGTGGTGCTCTTTCTTGGCATGAAACCAAACTGTTGTTCACAAATGCTGACCTCTGCCCTAAGTCTAGCTTCCACTATTCTTTCCCATAACTTCATCGTATGACTCATCAACTTTATCCCTCTGTAGTTCCCACAACTCTGTATGTGTCCCTTGTTCTTAAAAATGGGCACAAGCACACTTCTCCTCCATTCCTCTGGCATCTGCTCACTTTCTAAGACCTTGTTGAATATTCTTGTCAGAAAATCTACTCCGACCTCTCCGAGACACTTCCACACCTCCATCGGTATGTCATCACGACCAACTGCATTTCCACTGTTCTTCCTCTTCAATGCCCTCCTCACTTCACCCTTACTAATCTCTGCTACTTCATTGTCCTCAACGGTCACCCCTTCTACTCTTTTTTTTTTTCTCTCTATCATCCTCATTCATCAGCTCTTCAAAGTACTCTTTCCATCTTCCCAGCATACTTCTGTCATCAGTCAATACATTTCCCTCTCTGTCCTTTATCACTCTAACTTGCTACACGTCTTTCCCATCTCTATTTCTCTGCTGTGCTAACCTGTATAGATCATTTTCTCCCTCCTTACTGTCCAACCTATCATACTATACACCCTTTGTTTGGCCTTTGACACCGCTACCTTCGCCGTACGCTGTGTCTCCCTGTACTACTGTTTACTCTCTTCGGTCCTCTCTGTGTCCTACTTCTTCTTAGCTAACCTCTGTTGTATACTAGTCCTTCTCAGAAAATTAGCATATTGTGATAAAGTTCATTATTTTCTGTAATGTACTGATAAAAATGAAACTTTCATATATTTTAGATTCATTGCACACCAACTGAAACATTTCAGGTATTTTATTGTTTTCATACTGATGATTTTGGCATACAGCTTTTGATTTTGAAGATGATTTTGGCATACAACATGACACGCTTCCTTTTTAAGCTTCCACCACTTTGTGTTCTGCTCTGCCTTTGCCTTCTTTACCTTCCTCACCATCAGTGTCATCCTGCACACCACCATCCTTTGCTGTTTGGCAACACTCTCACCCACTACTACTTTGCAGTCACTGACTTCCTTCAAATTACATCGCCTACACAAGATGTAGTCTACCTGTGTGCTCCTACCTCCGCTTTCATAAGTCACCCTATGCTCCTCTCCCTTCTGGAAGAAATTATTCACCACAGCCATTTCCATCTTTTTTGCAAAATCGATCAACATCTGTCCCTCTGTGTTCCTGTCCTGGATACCAAACCTGCCCATCACTTCCTCGTCCCCTCTGTTGCCTGCACCAACATGTCCATTGAAGTCTGCCCCAATGACCACTCTTTCACCTCTGGGGGGTATTCTGCATCACTTCATCTAACTCACTCCAGAATCTCTCATTCTATGTGGGGCATAAGCACTAACAAACGTTGACCATCACGCCTTCAATTTCTAAACTTGACTCATCACCCCGTCTGACACTCTTTTCACGTCTAGAACATTCTTGACAAACCTCTCCTTCAAGATCACTCCTACTCCATTTCTCTTCCCATCCACAACATGATAAAACAGCTTAAACCCTGCTCCTAAGCTTCTAGCCTTGCTACCTTTCCACCTGGTCTCCTGAACACACAGTATGTCCACCTTCCTTCTCTGCATCATGTCAGCCAGCTTTCTAGATTTTTCGTTCATAGTTCCAACATTCAAAGTCCCTACTCTCAGTCCTAGACTCACGCATTTCCTCTTCTCTCCCTGCCTACGGACACACCTCCCGCCTCTCCTTCTTCGACCAACAGTAGTCCAATTTCCACCAGCACCCTGTTGGTTAACAGCTCTGATGGTGGTCGTTGTTAACCCGGGCCTCGACCGATCCGGTATGAATTTCGTTTTGATCATTTGCATGAGAAATGTGGCAGAAGTTTTACGCCGGATGCCCTTCCTGTCGCAAACTTCTGCATTTATCAGGGCTTGGGACCGGCGTGAGGGGGAGACACTGGTTTGTCCCCCCCTCACGGCTGCATTAAAGGAATGATTGATGTTTTCTTCTTCTTCTTCTTTTCCTTTCGGCTTTTCCCTTCAGGGGTCGCCACAGCGAATCATCTGCCTCCATCTCACCCTGTCCTTTGCATCTTCTTCTCTTACACCAACGACCTTCATGTCCTCCTTCACCACATCCATGGATCGTCTCTTTGGTCTTCCTCTGGGCCTTTTGCCTGGTAGTTCCAGCCTCAACATTCTATTACCAATATACTCACTATCCCTCCTCTGTACATGTCCAAATCATCTCAATCTAGCCTCTCTGACTTTGTCTCCAAAACATCTTACATGTGCTGTCCCTCTGATGTACTGATTCCTGATCCTATCCATCCTCGTTACTCTCAAAGAGAACCTCAACATTTTTATCTCTGCTACCTCCAGCTCTGCCTCCTGTCTTTTCCCCAGCGCCACTGTTTCTAAACCATACAACATTGCTGGCCTCATCACCGTCTTGTACACTTTTCCTTTCATTCTTGCCGACACCCTCCTATCACACATCACACCGGACACTTTTCTCCAACCATTCCAACCTGCCTGCACACGCTTCTTGACCTCTTTTCCACACTCTCCATTGCTCTGGATTGTTGAGCCTAAGTACTTAAAATCCTCCACCTTCTTATCTCTGCTCCCTGTAATCTCACCGTTCCTCTTGGGTCCTTGTCATTCATGCACATGTATTCTGTCTTACTGAGGCTAATCTTCATTCCCCTCCTTTCCAGGGCATACCTCCACCTCTCTAGATTTTCCTGCACTTGTTCTCTGCTCTCACTGCAGATCACAATGTCATCTGCAAACATCATAGTCCATGGGGAATCTTGTCTAACCTCGTCTGTCAGCCTGTCCATCACCATAACAAACAAGAAGGGGCTGAGAGCTGACCCTTGATGCAGTCCCATCTCCACCTTGAACTCTTCTGTCACACCGACAGCACACCTCACCACTGTCTTACATCTCTCATACATGTCCTGCACCACTCTAACATACTTCTCTGCCACTCCAGACTTCCTCATGCAATACCACAGTTCTTCTCTCGGCACCCTGTCATATGCTTTCTCCAGATCCACAAAGGCACAATGCAGCTCCCTCTGACCTTCTCTGTACTTCTCCATTAACATCCTCGAGGCAAACACTGCATCTGTGGTGCTCTTTCTTGGCATGAAACCAAACTGTTGTTCACAAATGCTGACCTCTGCCCTAAGTCTAGCTTCCACTATTCTTTCCCATAACTTCATCGTATGGCTCATCAACTTTATCCCTCTGTAGTTGCCACAACTCTGTATGTCTCCCTTGTTCTTAAAAATGGGCACCAGCACCCTTCTCCGCCATTCCTCTGGCATCCTCTCACTCTCTAAGACCTTGTTAAATGTTCTTGTCAGAAAATCTACTGCTACCTCTCCTAGACACTTCCATACCTCCACCGGTATGTCATCAGGACCAACTGCCTTTCCGTTCTTCATCCTCTTCAATGCCCTCCTCACTTCACCCTTACTAATCTTTGCTACTTTCCGGTCCTCAACAGTCACCTCTTCTATTCTTTTTTCTCTCTCATTTTCCTCATTCATTAGCTCTTCAAAGTACTCTTTCCAGCACACTTCTGTCATCAGTCAAGACATTTCCCTCTCTGTCCTTTATCAATCTAACTTGCTACACGTCCTTCCCATCTCTATTTCTCTGCTGTGCCAACCTGTATAAATCATTTTCTCCCTCTTTACTTTCCAACCGAGCATACAAGTCATCATACGCGCTCTGTTTGTCCTTCGACACCGCTACCTTCGCCTTGCGCTGTGTCTCCCTGTACTCCTGTTTACTCGCTTCAGTTTTCTCAATGTCCCACTTCTTCTTAGCTAACCTCTTCCTTTGTACACACTCCTGCACTTCCTCATTCCACCACCAAGTCTCCTTATCTACTTTCCTTCCAGATGACACACCAAGTACTCTCCTACCTGTGTCCCTGATCACATTAGCTGTAGTTGTCCAGTCATCTGGAAGCACTTCCTGACCACCCAAAGCCTTTTTCAACTCCTCCTTGAAGACAACCCGACACTCTTCTTTTTTCAACTTCGACCACTTTGTCTTCTTCTCTGCCTTTTGCCTTCTTCACCTTCCTCACCATCAGCATCATCCTGCACACCACCATCCTATGCTGTTTGGCAACACTCTCACCCGCTACTACTTTGCAGTCACTGACTTCCTTCAAATTACATCACCTGCACAAGATGTAGTCTACCTGTGTGCTCCTACCTCCACTTTTATAAGTCACCCTATGCTCCTCTCTCTTCTGGAAGAAAGTATTCACCACAGCCATTTCCATCCTTTTTGCAAAATCTACCAACATCTGTCCTTCTGCATTCCTGTCCTGGATACCAAACCATCACTTCCTCGTCCCCTCTGTTTCCTGCACGAACATGTCCATTGAAGTCTGCCCCAATGACCACTCTTTCACCTCTGGGGGTACTCTGCATCACTTCATCTAACTCCCTCCAGAATCTCTCCTCCTCTTCTCGCTGACATCCTGTCTGTGGGCCATAAGCACTAACAACATTGACCATCACGCCTTCAATTTCGAACTTGAGACTCATCACTCTGTCTGACACTCTTTTCACTTCTAGAACATTCCTGACAAACTCCTCCTTCAAGATGACTCCGACTCCATTTCTCTTCCCATCCACACCATGATAAAACAGCTTAAACCTGCTCCTATGCTTCTAGCCTTGCTACCTTTCCACCTGGTCTCCTGAACACACAGTATGTCCACCTTCCTCCTCTGCATCATGTCAGCCAGCTCTCTACCTTTTCCTGCCATAGTTCCAACATTCAACGTCCCTACTTTCAGTCCTAGACTCATGCCTTTCCTCGTCTCTCTCTGGCAACGGACACGCCTCCCGCCTCTCCTTCTTCGACGTCTTCGACCAACAGTAGTCCAATTTCCATCAGCACCCTGTTGGTTGACGGCACTGATGGTGGTCGTTGTTAACCCGGGCCTCGACCGATCCTTTATGTCATTTTTTCTTGTGATTTGCATAGTTTGTTTGGCATTTGTTTTACGCCGGATGCCCTTCCCTCTGCATTTATCCGGGCTTGGGACTGGCGTGAGGGAGAGACACTGGTTTGTGCCCCCCTCACGGCTGCATTAAAGGAATGATTGATGTATGATTTAGAATTTATTTTTTTTAATTGGATTAATTCGGCAGGCTGTATTAAAAAGCCGAACAGGCCGTAGATGACCTGCGGGCTGTAGTTTACCCATCTCTCACCTAGACCACTGCCCTGGATTTAAATGGTTTTAAAATTAAACAATAAATAAATTTAGAGCATCGTTTTGACATGCCTTCACGTGGTACTAAGGAATCCACTTCAGCAGATGAGCAAGTTCTGAGTTTTCTCTTTCAGAGGCTCGTTGGCTGTTCCAAACTGCCCCAGGTGTGAGTGTGAATCGATGCCCTGAGATGGACCAGCATTCTGTCTCATTATTGCTCAGTCAATAAATCAGAACTTTGGCCTGGGATTTGCCAGTGCTGACCGAATTATGGCATTTTTCTAAATTTATATGTGACACTTTTTGGAAAATAAAATAGAAAAGATGGACTTAATTTGAAGTTTGTGTTTTGGATGAGTGCTGGTGAACAAAAAGGAAAGAGCAATTGCCCAATTTGTAAGGAGAAATTCCAGACCACTCAACAGCCAATCAGATTGCACATATTATGTTGCCATATAATAATAGACACTATCTGTCGTGCATTGGTTACCCATACTGCACTGGGAACAGTCTTGTGGTCACTTTGTCTTCCTGAGTGTTTCATACTGACTCTATGATTAGAAAAATATGTGGTCATACATATGTTGAGCCCACCAGAGACCTTCCTGTGTGTGTGTGTGCATGCTGCCCCTCTTCAGTGACCACCAGCTTTACTTCCTACACTATGTTTTCAGTTCTGTTTACGTGTGTGCATACCTGCTGAGAACTTTGAACAAAATAAACAAAATTGCATTTTCAGTTTACCTTTATGATTTTCTGTTTTGGTCAAGAAACAATACACACCCACCAGAAATTGATCCAGATCACTACCAAATGTGTTACTCTCACCATACTTCACTCCTTTAAAAGAATAATAAAAGTCTGTCAGCCAATCAAAATCCATTCATGATACTTTGTGTAAAGTTGATAACAACCAAACAGAAACATTACAAATACATTCATTAGTTGCTGCTTAATGCTACTAGGGTAAACTTGGCCGACTCTGGGTAAACACAAGGTAAACCCTGAACAGCTCGCCAGTCCAATGCAGAGACAACAGATAAATCCACCCACATTCACAGTTGGGGTAATACGGAATAACCAACTAGATAAAATCCACTCAGAAATGTACTCGCTGTGTCCAGGATTTAAATCCAGTACCTTCTTGCTGTGAGGTGGATGTGCTTATTAATACACCACTGTGCCACCCCATCAGAATTTTATCTTCAGAACTCCAGATGTAGATTTAAACCTCAAAAGAGAAGTGATGTGCACATCAGATGTAGACCTCATTTTTTTGAAAAGCTTAATCCTGATTAGGGTCGCGGGGAGGTTGATGCTCATCTCAGCTGACTCAGGATGAGGGTAGTGTACACCCAAGACAGCTCCAAAGGTCATCGCAGGGCAGACAACTACTCGTGATGAAAGTCAGCAATGGTTTGATAACCCAGTAAACACCGTGGCATAGTACCAAAATGTGAGATACTGTAAGGCGTTTGTGGCGTTTGCATGTTCTCCTCATGTTAGCATAGGTTTCCTCCAGGTGCTCCAGTTTCCTCCTACAGTCTAACGACGTGCATAATAGGATAAGTGGATGCTTGAAATTGACCTGAGATGTTAGGGTAAGTGGGTATGTATGTGTGGATTCAAGTGTTTTGGTCATGTGATGGTCGAGCTATTCTGGGGGTATGCCATAGATTGGCTGAGTTGGGCTCCAGCTTCTCTGTGACACTAAAAAAAGAATAAAGTGATTCAGGAAATGAGATTATTGCTGCATTTTAAAGGTAAATTGAATACATGGAAAGAGCAATGCCAATACCTTCTGAAGAGAGAAATGACATCACACTTAACATGATTTCCTGAAAATCAGACTAGAAAAAAAATGAGAGAGACTCGGGCAGTGTGACAGAGTGTGTGGGAGGTTCATGTTGAGAGACCTGAGTGTGTGTGTGTGTGTGTGTGTGTGTGTGTGTGTGTGTGTGTGAATCAGTAATGATGAAATGCTTGTATCTTTTATCTGTTGTAGTTTATGTGGCTGCAGGTGAGTGAAGTTCTTTTCTATTTTTTTATTACAGAAAGAAGGGAGAATATCAACTGGTTCCTTATTCAGCTGCTTTGTGTTTACTTCTTGGGGTTTGGGTCCAGACTGGGTTAAAGTAGCCAATAGTTCAGCCCTGATCCTGAACAATTGAACGAAACACTGCTAAATGTTCCTCATTTAAAACTTTAATGAACAACAACTTTACTCACTACTTTGTTATAATAATAAAGAACCCAACAGAGATTATTACCTTCAATGAAAACGGTATATTACATCTTAGTATGAAATGTCGTGGTGAAAAGAGGTGGGTTCATGAATAACAAGGTGTACAGCACAGGTGTCATACCCAAGGCCCGCAGGCCAAATGCGGGCTTAAAACTCATTTTTGTGCCCTGTAAGAGCTTTTAAAGTGTATAATGATCATACATTCTTTGCATCAACTGTTACTATGAAATGTAATTTATCATTCATCCATTAGGCGGAGCCAATCCATTCCATGAGTTTGACGCCCCTGTTCCACACTGAGATTATATTATAATAGTTGTATATTTTAACTCGTATAGAGAATCTCTACACAGTCTCTGTATTATTACATGTATGTATAAGGATGCATATAAAGTGTAATAGAAAACCTGGAACTTGTACATCGCTACATAGTTCTTGTGAATTTCACACTTTTTCTCTTGCCCTTCTATCAGTGACCACCAACTTCACATCCTACATTATGCCCTAGATACAGTTTGTAACTGTATTTAAAAATAAAATGTCACATCCTCATGTACACAATAAATCTTTAATGTAGTGAGAATAATGACACATCAGTTCCGTCAGCATCAGTGATGATCTCAGACAGTTATAAATAGCAATCACATCCTCAGTCCTTCATCTTAGTGAGGCCTGTAGGTCTGTGAAAGGAATGAAGATGTGGAGATATAGAGCTGAATGGGAAAGTGAATATCAGGGACTCAGCCCTGTCACTGGAAACAAATTATTATTTGAATTAAAATAAATAATTATAAAAACTCTGTACTGGGTAATTTTTCCCGTGGACCACATCCGGGGACTGAACCAATGTTCATTGTTTATTTTCTAGAACCGCCTAATCCTAATTAGGGTCACGGGGAGACTGGTGCCCATCCCAGCCGACTTCAGGCAAGGGCAGAGTACACCCTGGACAGCTCGCCAGGCCATCGCAGGGCGGAAACTCACTGACGGCTTTGCAGCCTACTCTTGTCAAAAGTCGGCAGTGGTTCTTTTACATGAACCTCTCACCATGTAGACAGTGAGAGATATAGCCAGCCTTTGATAATCTAGTTAGCTGCACTGAGGGATGAACCAATATAGAATCGAGATTTTCTTTTCCTGGAAGTGACGTGAGCTCGTTGTGTCGGGTCGTCCAGCAAGACTGAACAAGCAGTGAGCGAGGTTCCTTTAGCGAGATGCTGCTCCCTTCCATTGATTTTCCTTCCTTTGATTTTTTTTAATGAAAGAATTCTAAAGGAACAGCGTTCTGTTTCAGACATAAAAGTTTGGGCTTTGTGCCAAGTAGTTCTGACTGGAGCAACACTTCAGTCCACAGAATTAGAAATTCCAAAAGGAAACTTTTTCATACGGCCGGTACCGATGTTATATTTTCTGCTGTTTCTGCACTTCTTGCTTGTGCAACCGTAGTCTGCCATTTTCTTGCCGATGCAGCTCAGCACTATTTGATGATGTGTTATCCTGGACTGGTGTCTGCTGCACGCAATTCAGTCAATAGGACAAGATACTGCATTACGAGTTGGCAGCAAAAAGTGTGAATTATAAGAAGGAAATATTAATAATTGTTGTATTTCTGTAAATGTTATACTTTCAGGCTGTGAGCTGGAGAAGAAGTTAGAGTTAGAGGTGACTGGGTTCATAGGAGAGTCTGTAGTTCTGCCCTGCGTCTGCACCAACCCACAGCACACACCGAAGTCTCTACAATGGAAAATTTCAGAACCAGCTATTGAACACTTTAAGGAAATTTACCCTGAACAGACCGGACATCACAGAAACAGAGTCAAATTGGCCAATAAAAACCATCCAGGAAATCTCTCTGTACTCATATCACACCTGAGTGAAAAGGATCAGGGACACTACAGATGTTCTGTCACGGATGAGGACAGAGATGTTATACTATATATTAAAAGTGCATACATTTTTTCATATATCTTATTTCCAACACTGATAAAAACTCTCAATAGTATTAAAAGTTTTGTTATTCTTTTATGTAGGAAGAAGAGAAACAGCCATGAAACCACCATCTGCACAAGGTGGGACACCCAGAACACGCAGCCTGTCTCAAACCTACATATTTTTCCATTCACTCTCATTCACTCATTTGCTGAACCTTAGCAGGGGGGCAGGAGCTGATCTCGGCCAACACTGAACAAAGGAGGGTACACTCTGAACAGCTTGCCAGACCAACACGCGCACACCGTTTCACACTCACAGGCGAGGGTGCATTTAGAACAACCAATTAGCTTGATGTGCATGTCTTTAAACTATGGGAGGAAACCAGATTATCCAGAGGATATTTTTCCAATTTAATCAATGAAATATAAAATGTAAATTTATCAGTCTTGTTTCTGTATAATCAGTAGACAATTCATAGATATATAATTGATTTCCTGGAGATCTAGCTTAACCATAAGCCTCACCCTAACCTTATGGGTACTTCCATAATGCAAGCATGTAAATAGATTTAGGTTCGACAAAGTAATGAAAACCTATACATACACTGTTGCGACCCGGTCTAGATCGAGCCATAACATGCGGGTGTTTTTTGTGGTCATTCCTTGAGAAGCAAGCCAGGCCAAAATAATAAATAAAACCCATCTACCTTCAAATGAGCAATCTGACTTCCCTACACCGAGAACAAACAAACAAACAAGAATCACAAAAACCCCACTCCTTAGGTAACCCAAAACCGAGAGAAAAGGTGAGGAAAATAAATGGGACACGCTGAATAATAACCACTGGACTGTTAGTACATTAACATACATACAGGGATCCCTCGCTACTTTGCGCATCAATTTATGCAGAGAGGAAGATGTTAAGGAAAATGCCACAAAAACAAGGCCAATTATGCATCATCATCATCCACTTAGTCCAGGGTCGGGTCGCGGGGGCAGCAACCTAAGCAAAGAGGTCCAGACGTCCCTCTCCTGAGCCACTTCCTCCAACTCTCCCGGGGGGAACGACACCGAGGCGGTCCCAGACAAGCCGAGAGACATAGTCCCTCCAGCGTGTTCTAGGTCGACCCCAGGGTCTCTTCTCGGTTGGACATGCCCAAAACACCACACCAGGGAGGCGTCCGGGGGTCATTCTGACCAGATGCCCGAGCCACCTCAACTGGCCCCTCTCAATGCGGAGGAGCAGCGGATCTACTCCGAGCTCTCCCCCGATGGTGGAGCTTCTCACCATATCTCTAAGGGAGAACCCCGCCACCCGGCGAAGGAAGCTCATTTCAGCCGCTTGTATCCATGATCTTGTTCTTTCGGTCATTACCCAAAGCTCGTGACCATAGGTGAGGGTTGGAACGCAGATCGACTGGTAAATTGAGAGCTTCGCCTTGCGGCTCAGCTCCTTCTTCACCACGACAGACCGGTACAGGCACCGCTTAACAGCAGAGGCTGCAGCGATCCGTCTGTCGATCTCTCGCTCCATCCTTCCCTCACTCGTAAACAAGACCCCAAGATACTTAAACTCCTCCACTTGGGGCAGGACCTCATTCCCGACCCGGAGGGTGCATTCCACCATTGTCCGACTGAGAACCATGGCCTCAGTGTTTCGCACTTGGCTGCGAATCGCTCCAATGAGAGCTGGAGGTCCCGACTTGATGAAGCCAAAAGGACAACATCATCCGCAAAAAGCAGAGACGATATCCGATGGCCACCAAACCAGAACCCCTCATCGCCTCGACTGCGCCTAGAAATTCTGCCCATAAAAATTATGAACAGAATCGGTGACAAAGGACAGCCTTGGCAGACTCCAACTCCCACTGAAAACGAATCCGACCTGCTGTTACCAATATGGACCAAACTCTGGCTCTGGTGATACAGCGACTGAATAGCTCGTAGCAACGGATCTGGAACGCCATACTCTCGGAGCACACCCCACAAGATCGTTTGAGGGACATGGTCGAAAGCCTTCTCCAAATCCACAAAGCACATGTAGACAGATTGGGCAAACTCCCATGCCCCCTCCAGAATCCTGTGGAGCGTATAGAGTTGGTCAAGAGTGCTACGGCCAGGACGAAAACCACATTGTTCCTCCTGAATCCGAGGTTCGACTATCGGTCGGATCCTCCTCTCTAGTTCCCCTGCATAGACTTTCCCAGGTAGGCTGAGGAGTGTAATTCCCCGATAATTGGAACACACCCTCCGGTCCCCCTTCTTAAAAATTGGGACCACCACCCCAGTTTGCCAATCCAGAGGTACAGCCCCTGATGACCACGCGATGTTGCAGAGACGTGTCAACCAAGACAGTCCTACAACATCCAGAGCCCTGAGATATTCCGGGCAGATCTCGTCCAACCCCGGAGCTCGACCACCGAGGAGCTTTTTGACAACCTCGGTGACCTTCACTCCAGTGATGGGTGGACCCGAACCCGAACCCCCAGGGTCTTCCTCTTCCACGGAGGGCGTGTTGGTGGGATTGAGGAGGTCCTCAAAGTATTCCCTCCACCTCTCGACGACATCCCCAGTCAAGGTAAGCAGCTCCCCACCTCCACTGTAAACAGTGTTTGTGAAGAACTGCTTCCCCCTCCTGAGGCGTTGGATGGTGATCCAGAACCTTTTTGAGGCCAACCGATAATCACTCTCTCGGCCCTCACCGAACTCCTCCCACACCCGAGATTTTGCATCTGCGACAGCCTCGGCTGCAGCACGTTTTGCCTGCCGGTACCCGTTTGCTGCCTCAGGAGTCCCACAGGCTAATAAAACCTGATAGGCCTCCTTCTTCAGCTGGACCGCCCCCTTCACCGCAGGTGTCCACCACCGGGTTCGGGGATTACCACCACAACAAGCACCGACAACCTTACGGCCACAGCTATGGGCTGCCGCCTCAGCAATGGAGGCACAAAAAATGGCCCATTCGGATTCCATGTCCCCCGCCTCCTCCAGGACGTGGTTGTAGCTCTGCCAGAGATGGGAGTTAAAGGCCTCACGGACAGGGGACTCCGCCAAACGTTCCCAGCAGACCCTGATTACATGCTTGGGCCTGCCAGGTCTGGAAGGCAACCTCCCACACCACCGAAGCCAACTCACCACCAGGTAGTGATCAGTAGACAGCTCAGCTCCTCTCTTCACCCGAGTGTCCAGAACATATGGTCGCAAGTCCGATGACACAACTAAAAGGTCAATCATCGAACTGCGACCTAGGGTGTACTGGTGCCAAGAGCACTTATGGACACCCTTATGTTCGAACATAGTGTTCGTGATAGACAAACTGTGATGAGCACAGAAGTCCAACAACGAAACACCATTCGGATTCAGACTGGAGAGGCCGTACCTACCGATCACACCCTTCCAGGTCACACTATCGTTGCCCACATGGGCGTTGAAGTCTCCCAAGACAACGAGTGAGTCTCTCGAGGGAGCGTTCCCCAACACCCCCCCCCCCCCAAAGACTCCAAAAAGGGTGGGTACTCTGAACTGTCATTTGGTGCATAAGCACAAATAACAGTCAGGACCCGTCCCCCCGCCCGAAGACGGAGGGAAGCTACCCTTTCGTCAACCGGGGAGAACCCCAACATTTGGGCACCGAGACGGGGGGGTAACAAGAATACCCACACCGGCTCGCTGCCTCTCCCCATGAGCAACTCCAGAATAGAAGAAGGTCCAGCCTCTCTCGAGATGGATGGTTCCAGAGCCCAAGCTATGTGTTGAGGTGAGCCCGACTATATGTTGTCGGTATCTCTCCACCTCACACACCAAATAAGGCTCCTTTCCCGCCAGAGAGGTGACATTCCATGTCCCGAGGGTCAGAGTAAGTAGCCGAGGATCGGTCCAACAGAACCCATGCCTTTGGCTGCCACCCAACGCACATTGCACCCGACCCCTAAAACTCCTCCCATGGGTGGTGGGTCCATGGGAGGGTGGACCCATGTCTCCTTTTCAGGCTAGGCCCGGCCAGGCTCCATGGGCATAAGCCCGACCACCAGGCATTCGCCTTCGTGCCCCTCCCCTGGGCCTGGCTCCAGGAGGGAACCCCGGTGACCCGCGTCCGGGCAAGGGAGACTGCTTCAAACGTTTCCTCCGAGATGGCATAGGGGTCTTCTGAATCGCACTTTGTCTGGACCTTCACCCAGGACCTGTTTGCCTTGGGTAACCCTACCAGGGGCATTATGCCCCCAACAACATAGCTCCTAGAATCATTAGGTCACGCAAACCCCTCCACCACGATAAGGTGGCAATTCAGGGAGGGGGCCAATAATGCAAAAAAAAAACAAAAAAAAACCCCAAAACCAACAAAAAACAACCCAAAACATCCCATCAAAACTATATTTATGTCAGGTGCACATCTGAGTGCATGCATATTTGTGTGTGTGTGTGTGTGTGTATTTATATTTTATTTACATCGTATGCATTAAATTTTAATGTTTACTTGTTATTATAACAAGTATACATATACTGTGTGTGTGTGTGTGTGTGTGTGTGTGTATATGCTCCTATATATATATATATATATATATATATATATATATATATATATATATATATATATATATATATACACACACATACATACATATATACACATACATACATATATACATACAATGGAGCTTCGGTACTCGGCCATAATTCGTTCCAGACGGCTGGTCAAATTTCAATTTGGTCACATTCCGAATTCCCTTTTCCCATCACAAATAATGTAAATGGTCTAAATCCATTCCGTCGTCTTTTGAACATAGGTTAACGGTAATGTAACTCATATCATAGTTCCTACAAATTAAGTTAAAAAAAATGATAATACAGTATACTATGTTATGGTCTGTGTTGTGAGAAACTCTGGTTTGGGCCTCTCCCTCTCTCTCTTGCTCTCTCGCTCTCTATGTGCACTTTAGAGAGGAGTGTGGCTGTCACACGTGGGTGGAGCACTAAACACACACCTGATTCCACTTAATGACCGGCTATAAAGACTATCAACGTGCTTCTCCCGGTGCTAGAAGATTGTCCCTCTTCGACGTGATCTCTCTGGTTCTCAGCTCCGTGCTGTACCAGTTCCCGCTTTAGTTTGTTTTCCGTGTTTCTCCGCATCTCTAAAAGTGACTACGATTTCCGTGTGCTCTAGTGCCTTCCCTGTGAACAATAAAACGCATCAATTTCCATCACATTCTGTGTCCTGCATTTTTGGGTCCAGCTGAATGTTCCTGGCATCACAGAATCTTCTAGCCCTTTTATGACGCCTGGAACATTCAGCACAGAGAGAGCGAGAGAGAGAGAGAGAGAGAGAGAGAGACTCCAAAACCAGAGTGTCGCACAACACAGACCATAACACACTAAAATAAAAACCACAGTGCAGTTAAAGCAGAAGAAAATTAAAGATAAGAATTTTAACCTTTGTGGTAGTGAGTAGTTGGCATACGTAAATGTTGGAGAGGGAGAGAGTAGGCGGATCCCCTTCCATAACAGCTTCAGGTGAATCAGCCAAAAGTGTTTTTTTTCTCTTGCTACTCGCTTTGGCATGGATGACTCTTCTTCAGGATGTCCCTTTCTTTTCTTGAAGAATATCTATGTTCTATTCGGAATAAAATATTGAAATTTGACACTTCGACATCATTGCATATTGCATTTGGTTTTTATTCACAATTTGTATAGTGTCCCAACATTTTTGGAATCCAGTATGTGTTTTAAATACAGCATATATATATATATATATATATATATATATATATATATATATATATATATATATATATATATATATATATATAAAATGTGTGTGTGTGTGTGTATATTGTGTATGTATGTATGTATATATATATATATATATATATATATATATATATATATATATATATATATATATAAAAATGTGTGTGTGTATATATTGTATATATACATTATATATGCAGTGATCCCCCACTACTTCGTGCTTCAGTTTCTGCAGCTTCAGTGCATCGCGGGTTTTTCAAAAATATTAATCGAAAATAAAAACATAAGGAAATTAAGGGAAAATAGATCACTTTATTAATCCCCTTAGGGAAATCTGGTTGGCATAGTAGCAAAGACATATATAAGGTGCAATTTAAAAGACAATAAAAATACATATAAACAACTTGTATATGAGCAATAGTAAAAATTAAAAAACAAAAACGCATGTAATATAAGTTGAAGGGGTCCATAAAAAATTTCAATATAATAAGAGGCTGTCTGGTGGCCTCTGACCACCAGATGGACCCCAATAGCGTTTTAAAAAAAAATTAATTACAGTACAGTACATTCTTCCAGAAGAGACAGGAGCATAGGGTGACTTACAAAAGTGGAGGTAGGAGCACACAGGTAGACTACATCTTGTGTAGGCGATATAATTTGAAGGAAGTCAGTGACTGCAAAGTAGTAGTGGGTGAGAGTGTTGCCAAACAGCATAGGATGGTGGTGTGCAGGATGATGCTGATGGTGAGGAAGGTGAAGAAGATAAAGGCAGAGCAGAAGAAGTGGTGGAACCTGAAAAAGGAAGAGCGTCGTGTTGTCTTCAAGGAGGAGATGAAACCGGCTTTGGGTGGTCAGGAAGTGCTTTCAGATGACAAGACAACTACAGCTAATGTGATCAGGGAGACAGGTAGGAGTTCTCGGTGTATCCTCTGGAAGGAGAGTAGATATGGAGACTTGGTGGTGGAATGAGGAAGTGCGGGAGTGTGTAAAAAGGAAGAGGTTAGCTCAGAAGTGGGAAATAGAGGATTGAAGAGAGTGGCAAAGGTAGCGGTATCAAAGGCCAAACAGAGGGCGTATGATGACTTGTATGCTAGGCTGGACAGTAGGGAGGGAGAAAATGATTTATACAGGTTGGCACAGCAGAGAAATGGAGATGGGAAGGACGTGCAGCAAGTTAGAGAGATTAAGGACAGAGTGGGAAATGTGTTGACTGATGACAGAAGTGTGCTGGGAAGATGGAAAGAGTACTTTGAAGAGCTGATGAATGAGGAAAATGAGAGAGAGAAAAAAAGAGTAGAAGAGGTGACCATTGAGGAGCAGGATGTAGCAAAGATTAGTAAGGGTGAAGTGAGGAGGGCATTGAAGAGGATGAACAGTGGAAAGGCAGTTGGTCCTGATGACATACCGGTGGAGGTATGGAAGTGTCTAGGAGAGGTAGCAGTAGATTTTCTGACAAAAACTTTCAACAAGGTCTTGGAGAGTGAGCAGATGCCGGAGGAATGGAGGAGAAGTGTGCTTAGGCCCATTTTTATAAACAAGGGAGACTTGCAGAGTTGTGGCAGCTACAGAGGGATAAAGTTGATGAGCCATACGATGAAGTTATGGGAAGGAATAGTGGAAGCTAGACTGGGGGGCACTAATCAGTGTCAGTTGTTCATCTCATGCTGTTTCTTATCTCAGTACATCTCAGTGCACTCTAAACAACTCACCAGGCCATCACAGGTCGAACACATACAACCATTCACACTCACAACTTAGGGGCAATTTGAAACATCCAGTGCGTCTCCTGTATGTGTTTTTGGACTTTGGCTGGAAACTGGAGCACCTGAAGGAAATCCAAGAATTGAACCAAGGCCTCCTTGCTGTGAGTTGGGTGTGCTAATCTATGCGCCACCATGCCACCCCAAATTAAATTGTTTTTAAAATGAAATCATGAATAAATAAGTAAATCTAGATAATCATTTTGGCATGCCTTCAAACAGTACTGGAGAAACCGCTCCCTTTTCACCAGATGTGAGTTCAGATATTTTTCTCTTTAGGAGGAAGACGTGGAGTGAAGGTGATTTCTGGAGGCCATCAGGATAGTGACACGAAGCAGGAGGTTCAGGTTAGAACATGTAGAACATTTGTTTCTATCTTTAGAGATGTTTGTACAGTATTTCCATTTGTATTTGTGATACACTGCAGGTAACACACATGACCCACACGTGCTTTAAATGCACCATGAGTTTTAGGAAAATATCTTCTGCTATTTCTATCAGAATACCACAGGGTCTCAAGAAAAAACTCCGGTTTGGAGTTGTCATCTATAATTTTCCTCTTCTGTCTTTCCACAGACTGAACCTGATATTGGCACTTTCTGTATTACATAACACATTAACATGGTTGGAGCAGCAAAAGTCTCAATCATCACTGGAGAGAAAACCAAAAATTCCAGTGTTTCCCCTTTATTTCACTCTGCAGACACAACTCACCACTTCCCCCCCCCCCCCACATTCTTTAAAGAAAACATTCTAGTAACTCAAATTTTCTGTTCAATAATTTCCCTGTACTGTATTTAATAGCATTCCTTATTCCCTCAATTCTGACCAGTTTTACAGTCCTTGATAATTATAAAACATCCTCACAGCATGAGACTTCCCCCATCGTGCTTCACAGTGGGAATGCTGTCCTTGGGGTGATGAGGTGTGTGTGTGTGCGTGCGTGCGTGTGTGTGATAGACGTCACTTTTTTGTGCGTATCTCCCCTTCTTCCATAAGTTTGGTTGGTCTTCCGCTTGACTTTTGGTGAACTCTAAATGTGTTTCTAGGTTTTTTCTGTTAGCAGTGTCCACCATTCCGAAAAACCCAGCTGTGTGTGGAGTGTGGACAGATTCACCAGTCCCCATTATTGAGCTTTCCAGCTCCTGCAGGGTTACCTTTGGTCTCCTGTTGCCTCATTAATTATTTCTCTCATTACTTGGTTTGTAAGTTTTGATGTATGGTCATCTCTAGGCAGCTTTATGTGATGGATTTTTAATTTCCATTGGATTTTCAAGGCTTTTAATTTTTTTGAAACCCAACTGACTTGTACCTCTCCAGAACATTGTACCTGACCTGTTTGGAGAGCTCCACAGTCTTCCTGGTGGTGCTTGCTTTGAGTTGCCTCTTGACTAGTGATGTTGCAGACTCTAGGGCCTTTCAGAACATGCTTATGTATACTGAGATCCTGCGACATGTAGATTGCACGCATTTGGACATTATTTAACTCTTTAATTATGTATCCTCTGAAGGTAACGAATAGCACCAGATCTTTGTCAGGGCTTTCTACCAAAGGGAGTAAATGCATAAGCATGCATAGATATTAGTGTTGTCATTTTGCAGAATTTTTTAAAAGTAAACTTTCACTTCACAATGTAAACTGTTTTGTTTAGGTTTATTACAAAAATAACAAAAAATCCAAGAAAAAGATATAGTTAGATTACCGTTTGTAAATCAACAAAGTGGGGAAAATGGTAGCACTAGATCTTAATCAGGGCTTTGTACCAAACTGAGTAAATGCATGAGCATGCATAGGGGTTAGTGTTGTCATTTTACAAATTTTTTTAGTGGGGCCGGTAGTGTTGTGGACAGGGTGCTGGGCTCATCATCGGGAGGTTGTGTGTTCGAATCCCAGTTAGATCCCCATTGTGCTTAGACCCTGGGCAAGGTCTTAACCACAAGTGTGCCTCTGTTCACCCAGCAGTATAAATGGGTACCAGTAAAATGTACTGGGAAGGTAACCTGCAATGGACTAGCGTCCCATCCAGGAGGAGTTGTACTCCTAGTTGCGGAAACCAGGGATAAGCACCGGCCTGATGAGCCAATATGGCTCGGGTATAAAAAGCCCAACAGACTTTACCTTTACCAGATTCCAGGTTGTAAACCAACAAAGTGGGGAAAATGCCAAGAGGTTGAAAACTTTTACAAGTTACTGTATAATAATTGGGTGGGGTTTTTGTTTTTAACTTTTTTTTCCATGGTTGTACAACTTTTGTGCTTAAAGTCATATGTTTTGAGTGTGTATGTGTTGTTTTATATATGTCATTTAATATTTCTGCATGTTTCAGTTTAAAAATTAATGTTCTGGATGCCTATAAAAGGAATTCTTTTTGATATTTTGGATAAAAATAAAAGAGCAGGTTTGTTAAATCTTTCTGTACTGAATATGTATTTCAAGAATGATGAATTTTAGTTTAAAAAAAAACACTGTATAGTCTATTCAAATTTAAGCTATGTTCTCTGAAAATATCAAGAAAAATCTTTTTGTTTGCTGAAAATTCTCTGTTACAAGGATAATGATTCCTGGACTCTGACTTACTTGACTTGACTGTAACTAAAATCTTATATTTGTGGAAAAAGGGTTAATCTTAATATGCAAAGTAAACATACACGATCTCATGAATTTTTTTCTTAATAAACTTAAGTATGAAATGTAGTAATGAAAAGAGGTGGGTTAATTAATAAGGAGGATTCTACACTGAGATGATATTATACATTTAGTGAATCATATCCCTACACAGTTTCTGTATTATTATTGAATGTATATATAGGAAATCAATGTGGAATAGAAAAGGTATTTTTCCTGGAACTAGTATGTTGCTTCATCATTCACTTCGCTGTAAATATGTGTATGAATTGCACACCACCTTCTGCTGGTTGTCTGTCAGTGACCAATGACTTCACTTCCTGCATTATTCTTACCGACCGTGTGTGTATATGTATGGTGGATTGAAGAGTGCATGATTCAACACAATCAATATAACTACATACGAAAGTAACTGAACTGACAGACAGAGTTGTGGTTGTTTACATTTCCCTCATTCATTTATTTGAAGCAAGATTGTCACTTGTCACTTATAATAAAAGATTGTATTAATAATGTCTGCATTTAAAAATTCTGCTTCCTGAATCAATAAGAGACACGAATAATCCTATCCAGTTGACACCTTTATACATTCCTTGTCATCTACTTAATGATTTCTGTATATCTGTGAAATGTAAGAGGCTGTGGAGATATAGAGTTAAGTGTATATAAACCAATCACTTATTAACCAACAGGAAAATTCTCATAACTTTTTATCTGTCACCATCAGCTTCTTCTTCTTTTCCTTTCGGCTTTTCCCTTCAGGGGTCACCACAGCAAACCATCTGCCTCCATCTCACCCTATCCTCTGTATCTTCGACTCTTACTCCAACTACTTTCATGTCCTCCTTCACCACATCCATGAATCGTCTCTTTGGTCTTCCTCTAGGCCTTCTGCCTGGTACTTCCAACCTCAGCATCCTACTACCAATATACTCATCATCCCTCCTCTGTACATGTCCAAACCACCTCAATCTAGCCTTTCTGACTTTGTCTCCAAAACCTCTAACATGTGCTGTCCCTCTGATGTACTGATTCCTGATCCTATCCATCCTCGTTACTCTCAAAGAGAACCTCAACATTTTTATCTCTGCTACCTCCAGCTCTGCCTCCTGTCTTTTCCCCAGCGCCACTGTTTCTAAACCATACAACATTGCTGGCCTCATCACCGTCTTGTACACTTTTCCTTTCATTCTTGCCGACACCTTCCTATCGCACATCACACCAGATACTTTTCTCCAACCATTCCAACCTGCCTGCACACGCTTCTTCACCTCTTTTCCACGTTCTCCATTGTTCTAGATTGTTGAGCCTAAGTATTTAAAATCCTCCACCTTCTTGATCTCGGCTCCCTGTAACCTCACCGTTCCTCTTGGGCCCTTGTCGTTCACACACATGTATTATGTTTTACTGAGGCTAACCTTCATTCGTCTCCTTTCCAGGGCATACCTCCACCTCTCTAGATTTTCCTGCACTTGTTCTCTGCTCTCACTACAGATCACAATGTCATCTGCAAACATCATAGTCCATGGGGAATCTTGTCTAACCTCGTCTGTCAGCCTGTCCATCACCATAGCAAACAAGAAGGGGCTCAGAGCTGACCCTTGATGCAGTCCCACCTCCACCTTGAACTCTTCTGTCACACCGACAGCACACCTCACCACTGTCTTATATCTCTCATACATGTCCTGCACCACTCTTCCTCATACTTCTCTGCCACTCCAGACTTCCTCATGCAATACCACAGTTCCTCTCTCGGCACCCTGTCATATTCTTTCTCCAGATCCACAAAGGCACAATCCAGCTTCGCCTGACCTTCTCTGTACTTCTCTAGTAACATCCTCAAGGCAAACACTGCATCTGTGGTGCTCTTTCTTGGCATGAAACCAAACTGTTGTTCACAAATGCTGACCTCTGCCCTTAGTCTAGCTTCCACTATTCTTTCCCATAGCTTCATTGTATGGCTCATCAACTTTATTCCTCTGTAGTTGCCACAACTCTGCACATCTCCCTTGTTCTTAAAAATGGGCACAAGCACACTTCTCCTCCATTCCTCCAGCATCCTCTCACTCTCCAAGACCTTGTTGAATGTTCTTGTCAGAAAATCTACTGCTACCTCTCCTAGACACTTCCATACCTCCACAGGTATGTCATCAGGACCAACTGCCTTTCCACTGTTCATCCTCTTCAATGCCCTCCTCACTTCACCCTTACTAATCATTGCTACTTCCTGGTCCTCAAGAATTACCTCTTCCCCTCTTTTTTCTCTCATTTTCCTCATTCATCAGCTCTTCAAAGTACTTTTTCCATCTTCCCAGCACACTTCTGTCATCAGTCAGCACATTTCCCACTCTGTCCTTAATCACGCTAACTTGCTGCACGTCCTTCCCATCTCTATTTCTCTGCTGTGCCAACCTGTATAAATCATTTTCTCCCTCCTTACTGTCCAGCCTAGCATACAAGTCATCATACGCCCTCTGTTTGGCCTTTGACACCGCTACCTTTGCCTTACACTGTGTCTCCCTGTACTGCTGTTTACTCTCTTCGGTCCTCTCTATGTCCTATTTCTTCTTAGCTAACCTCTTCTATTGTACACACTCCTGCACTTCCTCATTCCACCACCAAGTTTCCTTACCTACTGTCCTTCCAGACGTCAAGTACTCTCCTACTTGTCTCTCTGATCACATTAGCTGTAGTTGTCCAGTCATCTGGAAGCACTTCCTGACCACCAAAAACCTGTTTCAACTCCTTCTTGAAGACAACATGGTACTCTTCCTTTTTCAGCCTCCACCACTTTGTCTTCTGGTCTGCCTTTGCCTTCTTCACTTTTCTTACCATCAGAGTCATCCTGCATACCACCATCCTATGCTGTTTGGCAACACTCTCACCCACTATGACTTTGCAGTCACTGACTTCCTTCAAATTACATCGCCTAGACAAGATGTAGTCTACCTGTGTGCTCCTACCGCCGCTTTTATAAGTCACCCTATGCTCCTGTCTCTTCTGGAAGAAAGTATTCACCACAGCCATTTCCATACTTTTTGCAAATCTACCAACATCTGTCCTTCTGTGTTTCTGTCCTGGATACAAAACCTGCCAATCACTTCCTCGTCACCTCTGTTGTCTGCACCAATGACCACTCTTTCACCTCTGTGGGTACTCTGCATCTCTCCATCTAACTCACTCCAGAATCTCTCCTTCTCTTCTAGTTCACGTCCTGCCTGTGGGGCATAAGCACGAAAAACATTGAACATCACACCTTCAATTTCTAACTTGAGACTCATCACTCTGTCTGACACTCGTTTCACTTCTAGAAAATATCTGACCATCCCCTCCTTCAAGATGACTTCTACTCCATTTCTCTTCCCATCCACACCATGGAAAAACAGCTTAAACCCTGCTCCTAAGCTTCTAGCCTTGCTACCTTTCCAGCTGGTCTCTTAAACACACAGTATGTCCACCCTCCTCCTCTGCATGTCAGCCAGCGCTCTACCTTTTCCTGTCATAGTTCCAACATTCAAAGTCCCTAGTTTCAGTCCTAGACTCATGCCTTTCCTCGTCTCTCTCTGCCTACGGACACGCGTCCTGCCTCTCCTTTTTCGACGTCTTCGACCAACAGTAGTCCAATTTCCACCAGCACCTTGTTGACTAACAGCGCTGATGGCAGCCGTTGTTAACCCGGGCCTCGACCGATCCGGTATGAAATTTGTCTTTACGGTTCGCATTATACACACGGAGTAATGGAAAGAGTGATTTAAGAGTTAAAAAGAGAAGCATAGAAAGAGAGAAATGACATCGCGGTGTGGTTTCCTGAAAACCTGACTATATAGAAGAGTGACATACAGGCAGCGTGACAGAGTGTGTGAGAGTTTCAAGTTGATGTACTTTGTGTGTGTGTGTAAGAATCAGGAATGATGAAGAGCTTGTATCTTTTATCTGTTGTGGTTCAGGTGGCTACAGGTGAGTGAAGGTCTTTTCTATTTTCTATTACAGAAAGGAGGGAGAATATCAACTGATTCCTCATTCAGCTGCTTTGTGTTTACTTCTTGGGGTTTGGGTCCAGACTGAGTTACAGTAGGCCATAGTTCAGCCCTGATGCTGAACAATTGAACCAAACACTGCTAAATGTTCCTCATTTTAAATTTTATTGAACAACAACTTTACTTCTCTTGGGTTTCCCCTGGGGTATGATGTCCATGATCTCCACAATTTGAGTGAACCATAATGAACGTGTGGGGTCATGGGATGGAATTGTGATGATCTTGGGGGAACTTGGTGGATTCATGATGATCACACTGATTATTCTGCTCCATTATGATTTGATGGGTCTTGACAGAATGTGGGAAGTGCAGAAGAGCGCAGTAGAGCTTCACAAACCTTTCCTGAGCTTGACAGTGCGTAATATCATAGGGGATCTTAATGAACTTAGCTACATGATTCCTTCAAGTTTTGTCTCATGGAAGCTCCCTGTCTCCTTTTTATTCCAGTCGTGCTCTAAGAGTGGTCTTAAATTGTGGAATTATGCTTTTTTTTTTTTTACCCGCACAGATCGCGAACATCATGTCCCAGTGTTATCCCAGGGTCACTACTGTCTTATGATATTAATAAACCTAGCAAAGATGATCCCATTTGATAGGAGTGTTGTTCATTCATTTTCTGAACTGCCTAATCCTAATTACCTATAGCTGGCATCTCAGCCGACTTTGGGCGAGGGCAGCGTTCACCCTAAACAGCTCACCAGGCCATCACAGGGCAGAAACACGCTTGACTACTTTGCAGCCTCCTCTTGACAAAAGTCAGCAATGGTTCCCATACATGAACCTCTCACCACAGACATTGAACACATGGCTGGCTTTCGAGAACCGAGTTAGCTGTACTAGTGGGTGGTGGTGGTGGTGGTGGTGGGGCTTAGCAGTGAGAAATGTTGACAAAGACGCTTGAACCCCAACCATGAGATCGGTAATCCACCTTACCACCGGGCCGCTACTGCCTTAAAAATGTTATAGGAAGACTTTATATTTTATAAATGTAATGCTATTAAAATCTGATTTTTTTTAACCCAGTTAGCTGTGCTGGGGGACAGTGACAGCCATGTGCAGAGTGGGAATCGACCTCCCAACCCGAGGATCAGCAATCCAGTATCTATCTGTCTGTCTGTCTGTCTGTCTATCTATCTATCTGCATGTCTATCTATCTATCTGCATGTCTATCTATCTATCTATCTATCTATCTATCTATCTGCATGTCTATCTATCTATCTATCTATCTATCTGCATGTCTGTCTATCTATCTATCTATCTATCTATCTGTCTATCTATCTATCTGTCTATCTGTCTATCTATCTATCTGCATGTCTATCTATCTATCTATCTATCTGCATGTCTGTCTATCTATCTATCTGTCTATCTATCTATCTATCTATCTATCTGCATATCTATATATATGTCTATCTATTTGCATGTCTGTCTATCTCTATCTATCTATCTATCTATCTGCATGTCTATCTATCTATCTATCTATCTATCTATCTATCTATCTGCATGTCTATCTATCTATCTATCTGCATATCTATCTATCTATCTGCATATCTATCTATCTATCTGCATATCTATCTATCTATCTGCATGTCTATCTATCTATCTGCATGTCTGTCTGTCTATCTATCTATCTATCTATCTGCATGTCTGTCAATCAATCAATCAATCAATGAAGAAGAAAAAAAGAAAAATAGTTGAAAGTGAGGCCTAATGGTGAGAGGAATGAGTTTTTGACCTGAAGTTCGCTGATTCGATGTCTTGTGTTATGATGCCGTTATTTAGACATTAGCTGTGATCATGTGTATTTTGTCTTTGATGAACTTGAGTGTGAAATGTAGCATTAAAAGAGGTGGGTTAATGAATAAGAGAGATGCTACACTGAGGTGATATTATCGTACAAACACTGTATGTGTGTACACATTTACTGAATCCCATCTCTGCACAGTCTCTGTATTATTATTGAATTTATCTATAGGAACTAAAATAAAGTGAAGTAGAAAAGTTATTTTTCCCGGAACTTGTACATCACTTCATCATTCGGGTCTTCGCTGTAAATAGATGTGCGTCAATTTCACAACTTTTTCTGTTGATCTGCTTTCAGTGACCACTAACTTCACTTCCTGTACTATCTTATGGGTGTGTGTGTGTGTGTGTGTGTGTGTATGCACGCGCTTGAATGTGTGAATATTTTTGTGTAGTACATCATCACTGATAAATGATTACATTATAATCATGGCATTTGGAAGACTCTCCTATCCGCCCTTATCTCTTATTTTGTTGTTGTTTTCAATAACTGAGCAATTGGGAGGTAACGACCTCGGTTCAGGAACCAGCAGTGGAAAATTGGTGATACTGGGACTTGAACGCCACCTTCAGATGATCAACCCAGAGCCTTAACCCCTGATCTGCCACTGTTCTTAGTTCATAGAACCATAGTTCATGGTCGCTATCTATGACTCATAGAAGGATAACTAAAATATTTATTTTACTGAAACCTGTACATCACTTCATTCACTCTGTTCTTCAGTCTAAATCAGGGGTCATCAACATGGCACCCACGGGCAATAGGTGGCACGCAAGGTCAACATGAGGCACCTGTGGGCCTGTTCACTGCTATTTTTAGGACAGGCCCGTAGCTCCATAGCGCCACTCTCCATTGAGCTGCATCTATTTTTTTTTTTTTTTCATTTAAATCAATATCTTCATATAGATGAATATCATTAATTATTAATAATAACATATAATTAAAGGTAAATTGAGCAGATTTGTTGTTTCAGAAGTGAGTATCGACCTGGGCGCCCTTTGAATTAATTTGTACCCAAGAAGTAGCTCTCAGTTTTTAAAAGGTTGGCGAGCCCTGATCTGAATAGATGTGTGTAAGTTTCACATCTTCTTCTGCTGCATCTCTGTCAGTGACCACAAACTTCAACTTCGTACATGACACTCTTGTGGCAGTTGTATGTGAGTGGGTGCATATAAGTGTGTGTGGGTGTGGGGTGGGTGGGTGCGGGTGTTGGGTTAGTGTGGGTTGGTGGTGTATCATTTTACATGAAGTTAATATAATCAATATAAATATATACTTTAAAGACCTGAACTGACCAACAGTATTGTGTTTGCATACATTTCCCAAATGCAGCTATTCAGGACAGAACTGGGGTCGCAGTCCATCCCTTATACTCCGAGATCATCCTGTATTTAAAAATAAAATGCTGCGTCTTGTGTTGAACCAATAAGAGACATGATAGATCAGTATTAAAGTAACATCAACCCGACATGCGCAGTGGAGAAGTTGAATTTCTGTAAAGAAATAAATTCTGCTCGCTGTGTGAAAATTACACATCATGTGACCTCAGTATCAGTGATCATCTCATACAGTAATAAGTATCAGCCGCATCCTTAGTTCCTGATGTGAATGATGTCTGTAGGTCAGTGTAATGTGAGATGATGTGGAGATACAGGGGAGATACTGTTGAGTTTTTCTCCGTCACACACTGAGGAATATCTGACCTTAAACACAGCGCTGCAGTCACTCAAACAACAGCATTCCTTCATTCTGTAATGTTGGGCTTCATATTGTATTCAGTAGATTGTGAGTTTTTGTATGTTTGTTTCTGTAGGTTGTGTTCTCTCAGGTAATCCTCAATCAGAAATCACAGGACGCAGAGGTGGTTCAGCGCTGTTACCCTGCACCTGCTCCGACCCCAACGCCAAACCTCAGACATTCACCTGGGAGATCTCCAGAGCAGGACATTTTACAGATGTGTTAAATGATACACAGTTCCGCGGCAGAGTTAATCAGTTTAATATCAATTCTCCTGCTAATCTGTCTCTGCTCATATCTGACCTGAGAGAAGAGGATGCCAGAGACTTCAGGTGCAGCACTGAGAACAATCACAGAGGCATCATGCTTTATATTAAAGGTAAATAATTTAAAAACACATTAAATATTGATATTCAGACATTAGGGAGGTGGAGAGGATCACATGTTCACCTCACAGTAAGGTCGAGCATTCTGGTAACACTCTCAATTCCCGAAAAAAAAATGTATTTCACGATGAAAAATAAATAAATGACAAGAACCAGCAATTTCACATTTCTTTCTCCATTATCTAAATATACGTAAACAACGTTTTTATGATTACAAAACACGCCACAAATGTTACTTTTTTTATTTGAAATAAAGTTGCCAGTTTGAACATCAGATAAAACTTCTGCATGTTTCTGTACCTGCTGAGACTCACAAGCTCCTCCCCCTCCTCTCACCTCCCTCTGTTTGTGACCACTCCCCTAATGTCTCTGTCTCTGGTTGCTATGGTAACGTTCAAACATGCCTTCAAAGTAAGATACAGATACATCACAAAAATGAAAATAAACTGCAAAAAATTTTTAACTCACCATAGTGTGAAATCAGTGGGAGGCCTGGGCTTGATTCTCTGCAACGACACGAGTCTATCAGGAGGGTCTGTCTTCCTTTCAGCTTTTTCCCTTTTACTCAGGAGTCGCCACAGCGAATCATCTGATTCGCACGTTTGATTTGGCAGAGGTTTTTACGTCGGATGTCCTTCCTGTCACAACCCTTTTTAGCAAGGGACACGCTGACGGCTTTGCAGCTACTCTTTACGAAAGTCAGCAATGGTTCTTTTACCATAGACAGTGAGAGACATGGCCCGCCTTTGATAACCCAGTTAGCCGCACTGGGTGACAACCCTGTGGAGAGTGGGACTCGAACCCCCAACCTTTGGATCAGCGATCCAGCGCCCTATACCACTAGACCACCACTGCCCCGACACGAGTCTATCAGGAGGGTAAAGTGTGTTTTTATCTCCCGTCTGCATCGTGTTTTGTTTTGGTTGCTGTCACTGCAGAAAATCTGGCTTCACACAGATAGGATGTTGGAAATTCTGACCTCGGGGATCCCGCCATGACTTTAATCCAGAAAACACTTCACAGTTGTTGTAGGCTGCCGTCATTCTTTGATATGCTGGATTCACCTGTTTTGTTTTTGTTGATCCATTCCTTGGCTCTTCCTTGGTCCTTTGTGGTTGGGAAGATTTGTTGACATCTTGAAGTTTAAAATCAACACATTTTTCCGATAAAATTATAAATTTTCTCAGTTTAAACTTTTGACCCTGTCATCTATGTTCTATTTGGAATAAAATATTGCAATTTGGCACTTCCACATCATTGCATTACGTTTTTATTCACAATTTGTATAGTGTGCCAACTATTTTTGAATCCGGTTTGTACTTAAAACATTACGAGCCGGGAACAGAAAATGTGATTTATAAGCAGGACCTATTAATAATTGCAGTATTTCTATTAGTAAGTGTGAATGTTATGTTTTCAGTCTGTGATCTGGAGGGGACAGAGTTAAAGGAGGTGACTGGGTTCATAGGAGAGTCTGTAGTTCTGCGCTGCATCTGCACCAACCCAAAGTACACACCAAAGTCTCTGGAATGGAAGTTTAATAAACCTGGAACATCAAACAGTCAGAATATTTACCCCAATCCGACTGGACCTCACAGAAACAGAGTCAATCTGGTCAATAAAGACTCTCCAGGAAATCTCTCTCTACTCATCTCACACCTGACTGAAGAGGACCAGGGACTCTACAGATGTTCTGTAACGGGTGGGATCAGAGATTTCAGACTCTCTGTTAAAAGTAAATTTTCCATGAACGATTGTGAGCTTTAATCCAGTGTCATGTATCTTATTACTAACACCGATGAAAACTCTCATGAGTGTGAATAAGTTTTTGTTCTTTTCTGCAGGAAGAAGAGAAACAGCCACGAAACCTCCATCAGAACCACCTCAGAGCAAAACAACCTCTCCACCTGCACCACCCTCAACACCACACGGTAAAGTACAGGGCACAGAACACTCAGCCTCTCTCTATCTGATAGATGTTTCCCCTGAATCAGTAAATACAATCCCACATCTCTACTATCAGATTTATTCACATCCTGTTTGTATTTTATGATATTTATACATTACACATTTATATCACACACACACACACACACACACACACACACACACACACAAATTCCATAACTTTAGGGGTAACATGCATAAACTTCAGACAGTGATGAATACCTCGACAACACACGTTGGGGGGAGCTACTGTAACTATGTATTTATTATTATTTAGAGCAGCTTCAGAGTCGACCATCCTCTTCACTTTCACCTTCCTCAATATTACCAGCAGCAAATAAAGAACAAACTAACAGGATCCTCCCTCTGGGTGCCAAAACGTTTTGCTTAATGACCAAAATTATCCTTATTATTGCATTAATATAAACATCGTATTGTTATTTTATACAGCTTTCTGGATTTTGGGGGTTTTATTGCTGGTGATACTCGGTGTTGGGGCATTTATATGTTGGAAATGTAAAGGTACACACACACACACACACACACACACACACACACACACACACACACACACCTGTAATAATAACAGAATTTCTGTAATCCAGTTTGGAAAATTAAAATGATATTCTGTAGTTTGTACTCGAGGTGTGATTCCTGTGATCTCTTTAGAAGGAAGAAGTGGAGACGTGATTACTGAAGAATCTCAGGACTGGAAGAGAAAGCAGCTGGATCAGGTTAGTGGACATTCAGGCTTGGTTTCATTATCATGGAACATATTACAATGAACAAGATTGAAATTACATGATTAAAAAAGAAACCTATAATTTTTTTACATTTATAACCCCAACCGTCCTCTAATTATAATTTTTATCTCCATTTATTTCATATATAAATAACAATATATGTCCAAAGATTAGTTGGATATCATTTAATACCTGAGATGGAACATCATGAAACAACCTGTTCTTTGTTTCCACAGACGGAAACTGTTGTTACTTACTCTGCTGTAACCCACATTACCACAGCCGGAGCAGCACAGATCCAGATCATCGTTGGAGAGCAAACTCAATACAAACCATAGGAAAATATTCCTCGCTGCTTCGCTTCAATTCATGCGGCTTCAGTGCATCGCTTTTTTTTTTTTAACTATTTATTCAATAAAAAAAATAACGAAATTAAGGAAGAATATCAGAAAATGCCTCAAAACAAGGCCAATTATGAAAAAACAAACAAACAAACAAATAAACAACAAACAATCCAAAACCCCCCATTTATAGGTACAGACAATAATACAACATAAACGTACATCGGACTCACAGAAGACACTTTTAAAACTAGATACAGGAACCACATCGCATCATTCCGCAACGTTAAAAGCAGACGCTCTACCGAACTCGGCAAACATATCTGGACACTCAAAGTCATGAACCTTGATCACCACATTTCATGGAGAATTCTATCACCGCACTCGACATACAATAGCTCAAGGAAAAGATGTAATTCATGCCTCAGAGAGAAGTTCCTCATTATATACCGACCCGAACTGTTTTCATTAAATAAAAGGAATGAACTCTTAGCTTCATGCCTACACAGGAAAAAAGCATTGTTATGTAACACGCCCCCTTAATTATATGATTGTACCAATTTATGACTCTCTCTCTCTCTCTCTCTCTCTCTCTCTCTCTCTCTCTCTATATATATATATATATATATATATATATATATATATATATATATATCAATTCCAATGTCCAATGCCCAATATTTATGAAAACTTGAGAGTTCGGGGGTTCGAGTCCCACTCTCCACAATGTTGTCACTGTCCCCCCAGTGTAGCTAACTGGGTTATCAAAGGCCGGCCATGTCTCTCACTGTCTATGGTGAGAGGTTTCTGTAAAAGACCATTTCTGACTTTCGTCAAGAGTAGCTGCAAAGCCATCATTGTGTTTCTGCCCCTTGCTAAAGGGTTGTGTCAGGAAGGGAATCCAACGTAAAAACCTATACCAAATCAAACATGCAATGATTCGCTTTGGAGACCTCTGATAAAAACGTGAACAGCTGAAAGGAAAAGAAGAAGATATACATGTATACGTCAGTGGGGATTGGGGGGGGGGAGTTGATCCTACTTCGCTGAATTCTGTGGTTGTAGGGGTCTCGGTCCCAATTAACCGCGGAAAGTGAGGGATCCCTGTATAATATAATTTAATATTGACTGTAACGAGCAGATTTAATCATGTTTATGTTCTGATGTGTGATCATAAAAATTATATTTTGAGTTTAAGTGTCATTTTAACTAATACTTGTATATTGGACCCATGTAGATATTAATTGGGTCCCATTTGGAACTGCTCACTGACTCCATGATGGCCCCAGATCAATTGCCCACACACAGTCATTTGATATTAACAACCTAACCAGACACATATACGAGGCTTATGGTCTTGCCAAAGTGGGAGGCACTTTGTTCACTCAAGTGGACAACAGTTAAGATTCCCATTTGGTTCCTATTCCCACTTGGTGCCCATGTGCGCCCGGTATAATCCAGATGGAGACAACATACACATAGAGCCACACAACCATATTAAACAAAAAAAAACCCTCGTCCCCAGCTTTTTCCATTTTGATATATTTTTGATGACAATTCCATATGGGGCTCATTTGGTAAGCCGCTTTGCTACTACAAGTACTCGCGGTGTATATCTTTCAGGTGCTTTACATGAAGAAAGTTCGAGTAGGATTTTTTCATCATCATTTGTGAAACTGTGATGGGATTCTGACTGAGTATGAAGTATTAAACAGTATGGTCTATATACAATGATGACTGTTGGATAACTGATACCATGAGAAAAAGGAAGTCGACGTTCTTCCATCAGTACCCATCATGCACTGCACACAATGTTGTGGTCACTCGAGCATCCTGAGCATTTTACATTGAAACTATAATGAGAAAAATATTTATTTGCACATGTGGCAAGTCAGTGACATTTACCATACTGTGCATGCATGCATGTGTGTGTGTGTGTGTGTGTATGAGAGTGTGTGTGTGTGTGAGTGTGTGTGTGTGTGTGTGTGGGCGGGTGGGGGTGTACTACTTCAAGAGCAACACATATATCTCATCACCTTACATATAATCACACAGAAACACTCACTCACTGATTTGATGACCAATTTAATCATACTACGGTCGTGAGGAAGCTAAAAGTCTGTCTCAGCCCACAATATAGGCGAAAACGGGATATAGATGGGACGAGAGTAAGCAAAAACAGGGTACACTTTAAACAGCTCGAGGGACCCTCAAAGGACAACTCACTAGCACAGCAAGAACATGCAGACTCTGCAGAGGAAAGCCCTCACAGCGCCCAGGACTGAAACCCGGAATCTTCTAACCATGAAGCAGACATGCTAACCATGACACCACTCAGCACCCCTCCTCCCAATCGAAGCGGGGAGCATCATTAAATAATGGTGGTATTCTATAGATGCATACAATACAATGCAGGCTTGTGAACTGGTTCAGGTTCTGAGGTCATAGGTCAAAATCCAGGGGCACAATTTAGATACACATGAACAAAATATGAAAAAATTGCATTGCGTTTAACACACACAGGCACACACAAACAAATTCTATAACTTTAGGGGTGCAAATACAGAAACTTCAGACAGTAATGAACACCTAAACCACACATGCCCAAAGGGAAGGGGACGAGGGGTCACTCTCTGGGTACCAAAACCTTCTACATTTATCTGAAAGAGAAATGTGTATCTCTCGTCTGATGTGATGTTATTCGTATCATCGTCATCATCACCATCATCTTCTTCTTCTGTTTTTTCCAGGGTTGATTCAAGGGGCAGTAACCTAAGCAATGAGGTCCAGACGTCCCTCTCCCCAGCCACTTCCTCCAGCTCTTCCAGGGGGACCGAGAGAAATAATCCCTCTTGTGTGTTTGAGGTTGACTGTGGGGTCTCTTCCTGGTTGGACATGCTCGAAACACCACACCAGGGATGCGTTCGGGAGGCATTCTGGCCAGATACTCGAGCCACCTCGACTGGCCCCTCTCAATGTGGAGAAGCAGCAGTTCTACTCCAGGCTCTCCCCGGATGGCAGAGCTTCTCACCTTATCTCTAAGGGAGAACCCCGCCACCCAACGAAGGAAGCTCATTTCAGCCGCTTGTATGCACAATCTTGTTCTTTCGGTCACTACCCAAAGTTCGTGACCATAAGTGAGGGTTGGAATGTAGAATGTTTGTTGCTTGCGGCTCAGCTCCCTCTTCACCATGATGGACCGTACAGGCTCCGCTTTACAGCAGAGGCTGCAGCAATCCGTCTGTTGATCTCCCGCTCCATCCTTGGCTCACTCGTGAACAAGACCCCGAGATACTTAAACTCCTCCATTGGGTGCAGGACCTCATTCCCGACCACACACACACACACACACACACACACACACACACACACACACTTTATTAGAAACCTAACTAGACCCACATAGGGGTCTCATGGTCTTGCCAAAATGGGAAGCACTTTGTTGACCCAAGTGGGCAGCAGTTAAGATTCCCATTTGGTTCCTATTCCCACTTGTTCCCCAGGTGCGCTAGGTATAATCCAGGTCAAGACAACAGACACATAGGGCCACATGGAACCCATGGAAAATTCCATATGGAGCTCATTTTGTAAGCCGCCAACTACCAGTGCTCACTGTGTATATCTTTCAGTTGCTTTTATTATACCATGAAGAAAGTTTCAGAAGGATTTTTTTCATCATCATTTCTGAAACTGTTTTGAGACATTTTGTTCAGGATGTGTGATGGGATTCTGACTGAGTATGAAGTATTAAACAGTGTGATATATATTAGGGGTTGGGCAGTGGTGGCGACTCTAGCTCACTGATCCTAAGGTTGGGGGTTCGAGTCCCTCTCTCCACAAGGTTATCACTGTCCCCCCCAGTGCAGCTAACTGTGTTATCAAAGGCCGGCCATGTCTCTCACTGTCTATGGTGAGAGGTTCATGTACAAAAACCATTGTTGACTTTCGTCAATAGTGGCTGCGTAGCCATCAGCATGTTTCTGCCCCTTGCTAAAGGATTGAAGGGCATCCGACATAAAAACCTATGAAAGAAAAAGAAGGTCTATATCATGAGTTGGCAACTCAAAATGTTCAAAGAGCCATATTGGACCAAAAAAAAATAAAAACAAATCTGTCTGGAGCTGCCAAAAAAATTAAAAGTATTATATAAGCCTTACATGAAGGCAACACAGGCTGTAAGTGTATATTAGCCGACTATCAAAATGACCAAGTAGGCTATAAATACATGAAGAGCATTCATGATTAAATGTTTATTTTCCCTGCAGCACATCCTGGAGAGAGCAACATCACATGACTACTCTGTTGTACGATTTTTGTTGCTTTAAGTTTAACTTCCATTATTATATGAATGTATTGTGTTTTGTTGCATTGATGAAATTATAGGAATTCAATAAAGAAATCAGCAGCCCTGCGCTGTCTGTTCAATGTCAATCACATCACACGACTCATCACAGGCGACTGAGTATGCTGGAGCTGAATTATTGTCGTTGATTTGCTGATTGGTGATGTTGCCTGCCATTTTAATGTCTCTTTCCTTCACTGTCTTTGCGGAGAGCGGCATGTCTTTAATTGTCTGTATATTCTCTGTTTTGTTTTTGAAGTCTGAAAATTGGGGCTCTGACATTTTAATGAATGAATCCTTCATGTGATCACCATCTGTGAACGGTTTTCCACGCTTTATTATCTCTTGGATTGCAACAAAACTCGCAGTCGTAGTGGAGTTTGGAGATTTAATCCACTTCTTAAATCTATCTTTGCGCTCCTGTAATTTCTCCAGTAGCACTGAAATCGCACTTTTTCTCCTAATCCTAACTGGGTGGTCGGCTGCAAATTTAGCATGCCTTCCCATTTGTTTTTCCAAATGACTCTTTTTGTTATTTGACAGCTTTTCATTAAAAAGCAAACATGCAGGCAACCCTTCCGCATTGGCAATGAAAGCAAATTCTTGGGATGAATGAAACTATAATGAGAAAAATATTTATTTGCACATGTGGAAAGTCAATGAAATTACCGTCCTGTGTGTGTGTGTGTGTGTGTGTGTGTGTGTGTGTGTGTGTGTCTGTGTGTGTGTGTGTGTGTGATAATATTCCAAAAGTAACACATCTCATCACCTTCCAAATAATCACACAGAAACACTCACTGATTTGCTGACCTGATCAAACTAGGGTCATGAGGAAGCTGTAAGTCTATCTCAGCCCACAATGGGCGAAATGGGGGTTCACCTTCAATAGCTTGAGGGATCCTCACAGGGCAACACATTAGAACATGCAAACTCTACAGAGAAAAGCCCTCACTGAGCCCAGGACTGAAACCAGGAATCTTCTAACCGTTAGGCAGACATGCTAACCAGGACACCACTCTGCCCCACCCCTCCCCCCACGCATTTGCATCACGGTGCATTATAGAATAATGATGGTGTTCGATATATGCCTACAATACAATGCAGACTTGTGAAATGGTTCAGGTTCTGAGGTCATAGGTCAAGAACCAGGGGAACAATTTAGCCACACACAAAAAAATATGAAAGAATTGCACTGTATATGATATACACACGAAGTAATGGAAAGAGTGATTTAAGAGTTCAAAAGAGAAGAACAGAAAAAGAGAAATGGCATCGCTTGTGGTTTCCTGAAAATCTGACTATATAGAAGAGAGACATTCAGGCAGTGTGACAGTGTGTGTGAGATTCAAGTTGATGTACCAGTGTGTGTGTGTGTGTAAGAATCAGTAATGATGAAGAGCTTCTATCTTTTATCTGTTGTGATTCACGTGGCTGCAGGTGAGTGAAGTTCTTTTCTATTTTCTATTACAGAAAGGAGGGAGAATATCAACTGGTTCTTCATTCAGCTGCTTTGTGTTTACTTCTTGGGGTTTGGGTCCAGACTGGGTTACAGTAGGCCATAGTTCAGCCCTGATCCTGAACAATTGAAACAAACACTGCTAAATGTTCCTCATTTAAAATTTTAATGAACAACAACTTAACTTCTCTTGGGTTTCCCCTGGGGTATGATGCCCGTGATCTCCACAATTTGAGTGAACCATAATGAGCGTGTGGGGTCATGGGACGGAATTGTGATGATATTGGGGGAACTTGGTGGATTCATGATGATAGCACTGATTACTCTGCTGTATTACGATTTGACGGTACTTGTGATAGAACGTGGGAAGTGCAGAAGAGTGCAGTAGAGCTTCACAAACCTTAACTGAGCTTGACAGAGAGTAACACACCTTGATATGCCATCATAGGGGATCTTAATGAACTTGGCTACATGATTTCTTCAAATTTTGTTTCCTGGAAGCTCCCTGTCTTCTTTTTATTCCAGTCATGCTCGAAGAGTGGTCTTAAATTGTGGAATTATGTGGGTTTTTTTACACACAGAATTCACGACCATCATGTCCAGTGTTATCCCAGGGTTACTACTGTCTTATAATATTAATAAACTGAGCAAAGATGATTCCATTCATTTGATAAGAATGTTATTCATTCATTTTCTGGACTGCCTAATCCTAATTAGAGTTGTGGGGAAGCTGGCATCTCAGTCGACTTTGGGCGAGGGCAGAGTACACCCTGAACAGCTCGCCAGGCCATCACAGGGCAGAATCACGTTGACAACTTTGCAGTCTCCTCTTGACAAAAGTCAGCAATGGTTCCCAGATATGAACCACTCACCACAGACAGTGAACACATGGATGACACACTTCAAGAACCCAGTTAGCTATACTGGTGATGGTGGTGGTGGTGGTGGTGATGGGGGGGGGGGGGTTAGAAGTGAGAAATGTTGACAGAGGCTTGAACCCCCAACCATGGGATCAATAATCCACCTTACCTCCGGGTCACTACTGCCTTGGAAAGTTAGAGTAAAACTTTATATTTTACAAAAATAATGCCACTAAAATCTTATTTTTTATACCTTTGATAACACAGTTAGCTGGGTTGTGAACACACACACACACACACACACACACACACACACACACACATATATATATATATATATATATATATATATACAGAAATAAGAAAAAAATACATGCAAAGTGAGGCCTAATGTTGAGAGGAGTGAGTTTTGGACCCGAAGTTCGCTGATTCGATGTCTTGTGTTATGATGCCGTTATTTAGACATTAGCTGTGATCGTGTGTATTTTGTCCCCGATGAACTTGAGTGTGAAATGTAGCATTAAAAGAGGTGGGTTAATGAATAAGAGAGATGCTACACTGAGATTATATTATTATACAAACACTGTATGTTTATACACATTTACTGAATCCCATCTCTGCACAGTCTCTGTATTATTATTGAATTTATCTATAGAACTAAAATAAAGTGAGTGAGAAAAGTTATTTTTTTCCCGGAACTTGTATTTCACTTCATCATTCGGGTCTTTGCTGTAAATACATGTGCTTCAATTTCACAACTTTTTCTGTTGATCTTCTTTCAGTGACCACTAACTTCACATCCGGTACTATCTTATGTTGGTGGTGGTGGTGGTGTGTGTGTGTGTGTGTGTGTGTGTGTGTGTGTGTGTGTGTGTGTGTGTGAGGGGTAAACAGTATATTATTCCACACAAACATAACACAATCAATATAACTACACCCTTAAGTAACTTAACTGACAGAGTTGTGTTTGTATGCGCTTTTCTGATGTAGTTATTTGAAGCAGGGTTGTTATCCGTCACTTATAATCGAAGATCGTATTAATAATTCCTGTATCTAAAAATAACGTGACCTGAATCGAATCAATAAGAGCCACGCTTGATCCTTTACTTTTATACATGCACTTTCATCTGCTTAATGATTTCAGTAAGTCTGAGAAATGTAAGAGGCTGTGGAGATACAGGATTCAATATGTCACTAAAGACGAGCTGGGAAATTCCTTCACCCATAACACGTTTTTTTAGTTTTTTTTCCTCATCATTAGCTGTGAGATTTATACTTTGACAAATGTGAACCTTTCATCATCATTTCAACATTAAACCCAAACGTAATAAAATCTTGGATACATTGTTTATGTCTGTTTCTATCAAAACATATTATGCATCATAAACATTCCCCCTTTGTGCGGACGCTTGTGATGAAACATAACATAATGTAGTATTATGAGAAGAAGTCCCTGAAAATCTTTTGTTCAAGAGTTCAATAGTTTATATCCGATTTGTTGGTTTTTATGTGTATACTGTTATTTTTGCCATTTATCATCATCATCATCATTATCATCATTAGAATCATCATCATCATCATCATCATCATTATCATCAGTCAGTGAATTCAGTTATGAACTCTTGTCAGTTATTTTTCTTTGAAATTGTAGTTGGGACTCTGTCTTTGCATCCTGTCAAGAGTCCATTCATTTCTGTTCTTTTCAGTCCAACTCTCTTTTTTGCCATCATCCTCATTAATCTCACCACATACTATTCTCACGAGAGTGAAACAGATGTAAACAATTCCCTTTTCAAACAGGCTAATGCGAGCCATCAAACGGAGTTTAACAGATTACAACCTTGTCCATGAAACAAAAACCACCTGATTGTGAAAATATACACATTAAAGAGGACATGAAGGTAGTTGGTGTAAGAGAAGAAGATGCAAAGGATAGGGTGAGATGGAGGCAGATGATTCGCTGTGGCGACCCCTGAAGGGAAAAGCCGAAAGGAGGAGAAGAAGAAGAAGTAAGTGTAACAGGAGGGTTTGGAAGTCAGTCTTGCACTCATTTACCAAACCAATGAATCCCACTATTTTGCAGTTTGAACCAGACAATGAGCCTAATGTACATGTTTTTGGACTGTGGGGAAAAACCTAAAGTGCTGGGAGAACATGCAAACTTCACACAGAAATGCCCGAGCATTTCAAGAATGTGGTAACCACTAGGCCACTGTGCTGCCCATCAACGCATCCTACAGTGAACCCTGACACTGAGATGTAGCTCTATCAGCAGCTTCTTGAGGATCCTCCTCCTAATTTGTGGCCCTAAGAAATTGCCTGGTGTGTGTGTGTGTGTGTGTGTGCTTGAATATGTGAATTTTTTTGTGTAGTATATTATCACGGATAAATTATTGCATTACAATCAAGGCATTTGGCAGACGCTTCTATCCACCCTTATCTTTTATTTGTTGTTGCTTTTAATAACTGTGCAATTGAGAGATAACAACCTCGGTTCAGGGCCCAGCAGTGGAAAATTGGTGATATTGGGATTTGAACCCCACCTTCAGATCATCAACCCAGAGCCTTAACCCCTGATCTGCCACTGTTCTTAGTTCATAGAACCATAGTTCATGGTAGCTATCTATGACTCATAGGAAGTTAAATAAAATATTTATTTTCCTTAAACCGGTACATCACTTCATTCACTCTGTAATCTAAATCGGGGGTCACCAACAAGGTCAACATGAGGTGCCAGTTGGCCTGTGTACTGCTATTTTTCGACCAGGCCTGTGGCTCCTGAGTGCCATTTTCCATTGAGCTGCATCGAATATTTTTTGCTACTTTTTTAATCAAATCAATGTCTTCATATAGATGAATATCATTAATTATTAATAATGACATATAATTAAAGGTAAATTGAACAAATGTATTATCTCAGAAGTGAGTATCGACCTGGTAGCCCTTTGAATTAATTGGTACCCAAGAAGTAGCTCTCAGTTTTTAAAAGGTTGGCGAGCCCTGATCTAAATAGATGTGTGTAAGTTTCACATCTTCTTCTGCTGCATCTCTGTCAGTGACCACAAACTTCAACTTCGTACATGACACTCTTGTGACAGTTGTATGTGAGTGGGTGCATATATGTGTGTGTGGGTGTGGGGTGGGTGGGTGTGGGTGTTGGGTTAGTGTGGGTTGGTGGTGTATCATTTTACATGAAGTTAATATAATCAATATAAATATATACATTAAAGACCTGAACTGACCAACAGTATTGTGTTTGCATACATTTCCCAAATGCAGCTATTCAGGACAGAACTGGGGTCGCAGTCCATCCCTTATACTCCGAGATCATCCTGTATTTAAAAATAAAATGCTGCGTCCTGTGTTGAACCAATAAGAGACATGATAGATCAGTATTAAAGTAACATCAACCCGACATGCGCAGTGGAGAAGTTGAATTTCTGTAAAGAAATAAATTCTGCTCGCTGTGTGAAAATTACACATCATGTGACCTCAGTATCAGTGATCATCTCATACAGTAATAAGTATCAGCCGCATCCTTAGTTCCTGATGTGAATGATGTCTGTAGGTCAGTGTAATGTGAGATGATGTGGAGATACAGGGGAGATACTGTTGAGTTTTTCTCCGTCACACACTGAGGAATATCTGACCTTAAACACAGCGCTGCAGTCACTCAAACAACAGCATTCCTTCATTCTGTAATGTTGGGCTTCATATTGTATTCAGTAGATTGTGAGTTTTTGTATGTTTGTTTCTGTAGGTTGTGTTCTCTCAGGTCATCCTCCATCAGAAATCACAGGACGCAGAGGTGGTTCAGCGCTGTTACCCTGCACCTGCTCCGACCCCAACGCCAAACCTCAGACATTCACCTGGGAGATCTCCAGACCAGGACATTTTACAGATGTGTTAAATGATACACAGTTCCGCGGCAGAGTTCAACAGTTTAATATCAATTCTCCTGCTAATCTGTCTCTGCTCATATCTGACCTGAGAGAAGAGGATGCCAGAAACTTCAGGTGCAACACCGAGAACGATCACAGAGACATCAAGCTTTATATTAAAGGTAAATAATTTAAATACAAATTAAATATTGATATTCAGACATTAGGGAGGTGGAGAGGATCACAGGTTCACCTCACAGTAAGGTCGAGCATTCTATGAGGGTGTATCCGCATGGCAATGGTCCCCAACCATTTTATCACCGCGGACTGGGGTGGGGAGCATAGATTGTGTATATTTTTATAATATACGTCGCAGCTTCCTCATTACGTTGCGTCAACAACGTACCATAAGTATAAGATCCAAATGTCTGGTAACACTCTCGATTCCCCCCAAAAAAAAAAAATAAATAAATAATGTATTTCACGAGGAAAAACAAATAAATTCCACATTATTTTATGCATTTTCTAAATATACCTACACAGCTTTTTAATATTACTAAACACTCCATGAATGTTATTTTTCAACAGTTGAAATAAAGTTGTCAGTTTGAACCGTCAGATAAGTCTTCTGCATGTTTCCGTAACTGCTGAGTCTCACAAGCTCCTCCGCCTCCTCTATATTCCTCCCTTTATCTCACGAGCCACCCCCACCCCCCCAACCTCCCTCTGTTGGCGATCACTCCCCGAACACACTTGGTCTCTGGTCGCTATGGTAACGTTTTAACATGCCTTCAAAATAAGATACAGATACACCACAAAAATGAAAATAATATTCATGAAAATTTTAACTCACCACAGAGTGAAATCAATGGGAGGCCTGGGCTTGTTTCCCTGCAACGAGACAAGTCCATCAGGGGGGTAATGGGAGGCAATGACACCCAAAGTGTGTTGCTTATTTCCCGCCTACTAAGTTGTTTTGTTTTGTTTTGGTTGCTGTCACTGCAGAAAATACGGTTTCACACAGATAGGATGTCAGAAATGGCGACCTTGGTGGATCCTGCCATGACTTTAATCCAGAACACCGACACAGTTGTTGTCTCAAACATACGTTCAAGGCTGCCATCTTTTGCAATCTCCAGCAGTTGATTTTCTTCTTGCACTGATAGATTTGAAAATTTGTTGAAACCATGAAGTTTAAAATCAACACATTTTTCCGTTAAAATTATAAATTTTATCAGTTTAAACTTTTGACCCTGTCATCTATGTTCTATTTGGTATAAAACATTGCAATTTTGCACTTCCACATCATTGCATTCAGTTTTTATTCACAATTTGTATAGTGTGCCAACTATTTTTGAATCAGGTTTGTACTTAAAACATTACGAGCCGGGAACAGAAAATGTGATTTATGAGCAGGACCTATTAATAATTGCAGTATTTCTATTAATAAGTGTGAATGTTATGTTTTCAGTCTGTGATCTGGAGAGGACAGAGTTAAAGGAGGTGACTGGGTTCATAGGAGAGTCTGTAGTTCTGCCCTGCATCTGCACCAACCCAAAGTACACACCAAAGTCTCTGGAATGGAAGTTTAATAAACCTGGAACATCAAACAGTCAGAATATTTACCCCAATCCGACCGGACCTCACAGAAACAGAATCAATCTGGTCAATAAAGACTCTCCAGGAAATCTCTCTCTACTCATCTCACACCTGACTGAAGAGGACCAGGGACTATACAGATGTGCTGTAACGGGTGGGATCAGAGATTTCAGACTCTCTGTTAAAAGTAAATTTTCCATGAACGATTGTGAGCTTTAATCCAGTGTCATGTATCTTATTACTAACACTGATGAAAACTCTCATGAGTGTGAATAAGTTTTTGTTCTTTTCTGCAGGAAGAAGAGAAACAGCCACGAAACCTCCATCAGAACCACCTCAGAGCAAAACAACCTCTCCACCTGCACCACCCTCAACACCACACGGTAAAGTACAGGGCACAGAACACTCAGCCTCTCTCTATCTGATAGATGTTTCCCCTGAATCAGTAAATACAATCCCACATCTCTACTATCAGATTTATTCACATTCTGTTTGTATTTTATGATATTTATACATTACACATTCATATCAGAGGCAGTGGTGGTCTAGTGGTATAAGGTGCCGGATCGCTGATCCAAAGGTTGGGGGTTTGAGTCCCACTCTCCACAAAGCTGTCACTGTCCCCCCCCCAGTGCAGCTAACTGGGTTATCAAAGGCAGGCCATGTCTCTCACTGTCTATGGTGTGAGGCATGTAAAAGAACCATTGCTGACTTTCGACAAGAGTAGGCTGCAAAGCCGTCAGTGTGTTTCTGCCCTGCGATGGCCTGGCGAGCTGTCCAGGGTGTACTCCGCCTTTGCCCTGAGTTGGCTGGGATGGGCACCAGCCTCCCCGCGACCCTAATTAGGATGAAGCGGTTACAGAAAATGAACTGAACATTCATATCACTCACAAAACAAACACACACACACACACACACACACACACAGTTTTGTCAGGTTGATTACAGTGCAATGGCTTAGATTATTTGATTCACGAAATGGTACAAGAAAGTTATATTGAATTCATTTTTTTATTGAAGAGAGAGAGAGAGAGAGAGAGAAAATCCATGTGTGTGTGTGTGTGTGTGTGTGTGTGTGTGTGTGTGTGTGTGTGTGTGTGTATAATTTCAAGGAGCAATAGATGAGTTAGATACAGCTTTATTGATCTCACAATGGAGAAACTCACTGTTACAGGCTCACGGAGTACAATCAGTAGGGGGTGCAAAAAAATTAGGAAGGTGCACGAACTTACACATACAGGGGGTGGACAAAATAATGAAAACACTTGTGACACTTTGGCATCATAATCTTTGAACATAATTTAATCAATCAAAACTTGGCATATGTTATTATTTTTTGTATAATCATTTTGTTATTTGATATGTTGATGTAAAATAAATGTTTTTTTTTCCATTTTTCAGATATTGAAAACATTAAACAGATATTGAAAACATTAATCATACCCCATAATGACAGAACTCTCAGATTTTAAAAGAGGCCAAATTGTTGGTGCTCATATGGTCGGCGCTAATGTAATGAAAACTTCCCAGATGTTCGGTGTTTCAGGAGGTACTGTCTCAAAAGTAATGACTGCCTTTGAACGAGAAGGAAAAACGTCCTCAGCAAAGCACATGTCCACCATCGTCTCTAAAAGAGTTGGAGGGGATTCTAACTGATGAATGGCTTAAAATTCCTTTGGAAACAATTCACAAGTTGTATGAATCGATACATATGCCAAGTTTTCATTGTTTAAATTATGTTCAAAGATTATGATGCCAAAATGTTGTGTTTCCATTATTTTGTCCACCCCCTGTATTTCTTGGGATGTCTACTTGCCATAAACACCTCTGCCTAACCTTAGTTAATTCTAAGTTTTAAAAATGTTTTGCCTTCAAATTTAATGATTTATATATTGTAATGAGGACTTGTCCCCTAATGTGAATGTGTAAACAGAGTTAGTTTCCACAAACAACACACACAAACAAACACACACAGATACAGCACTTAAGTGAAACTAAAAGCACTTTTAGAGTGCAAACCTCCACCAACACAAGAGTCTTTGACAGAGGTAAAGTAAACACAAATCATTCAGAAGAAACATTTAACTGTTACGCTGCGGGGAGCCGCTATACTGGCTCATGATGTTATACTCAAGAAATGGGGCGAGCCATTGTCGTGGCTTTCCATACATAGCATAACAACAGCTTTATATATATATATATATATATATATATATATATATATATATATATATATATATATATATATGTGTGTGTGTGTGTGTGTGTGTATGTGTGTGTATATATATATATATATATATATATGTGTGTGTGTGTGTGTGTGTGTGTGTGTGTGTATGTATATATATATATATATATATATATATATATATATATATATATATATATATATATATACATACACACACATACATACACACACACACACACACACACACACACACACACACACATATATATATATGTATATACAGTATATAAAATTATGACTAAAACACTGTTTTTTTTGTGGACGTGTTACTTTGACAATGTGGGATTAATATATATAAAATGTAGCATGCTGCATCTGCATAGTACAGAAAAACAGCAACGTAAAGCCAGCCAGACACTCGTACGCATTTTAAATCCTCAATGGCACTCATTCATGCGTACCATAGCGGAATGATTTTGTGTTTATTTCACCTGTCAGTCAAACAATTTGTGCAAAAGAGGAATAATCTTTGCTCATAGCTTGCTCATTCGTACCATTGAGGATGTTCCGCGACGCTAAACTCGATTCCTCACCATTGCGGTATTTTTGCGAATTGTTTGTGCTGGGGTGCTCCAAGTTCCTCAACGTCACTCAATGGCCAGACAAGTTTGCTCCACACGCTAAAACGGTGACCGCGGTTCCGTTTTATGACACTCCTTGTCACGCCTCACAAGTGTGTATATGTGTATATATATATATATATATATCTCGGATAGCTGGATTCATCCACCATTCATCCTTGTAGTCGTCAAGATGATGAACTCTAGAGATGCCAAGAAAATGGCATTAAATCGACAAAGTGTCTTTCTTGCAGGTGCTGCTGCATTACTACGAATCGAAGACTATGACATTGACATATGTAATCAGCTAGAATTCACACCTGAAACGACCAGCAAATGAACTAGACCAAAGAAGAGAAAAGCCATAACAGTGTGGGTGAGGGAATGGTTGACCAGGAGGCAGCAGTTTGGCCATTATGACTGATTGGTTAACCGTTTGTGCGTGGTGTTGAGGAATACAGTGGTTTGAGTACTCACCCAAACTTAAAGGTGAGCAGCTTAGAGTAGACTATGATTACCTTTGAGGAAACAGTGAGAAACACAGTTCTGTCCACAACTCACTCCATGGTGGTGAGTCCATTACAAAATCTTTGCAAAATAACCTGCGTCAAACATAAGACCCTCTCAGTGCAGGTGAAAACTAATGATTTGTTCTTTGACTCATTCTCCATCCTCCCTGAAAATCTCAGGGAATTCCATTCATAATGTAAAGTTGATCACAAACAAACAAATGCTGACAAAAACAGAACTTTAGCTGTTGTCAGCGGTAATAAGCAGCTGCTTAAGGTCCCCTGAGCACCATGGGTCCAATTAAGAGAATTGATTTTAATAAGTGTGCTTGCAAATAAATCATTATAGGTACAAAACCACAACATTATGTTAACAGTGTGCTCCCTATATAGTGATGTCCTGAAATAGACAAGAAACCTCCATTAGCACAACCTCAGAGTAAAACTACCTCTCCACCTGCTCCATCCTCAATAACATTAAAACAAATTCAACCACAGATCAGCCGCAATATGGGTGCCAAAACTTTCCATTTTACTCTGAAGGGGCGATGTGTGTCTCCATTCTCATGTTATATTATTTGTATTCATCTAAAAAGTATGTGGGGGGCTTCAGATTTTAAGAATTTATTAAAACAAGTGTAACTTCACAAACAGAACAACCTCAGAGTACAACAACATCTTCTTCACCTGGATCATCCTCAACATTACCGGCACAGAATGAAGAACATACTAACAGGAACCTCACTCTGGGTGCCAAAACTTTTCATTTTAATCTTTTGATGACTAAAATTATTATTATTATTATTATTATTATTATTATTATTATTGTTGTTATATATTTTAACATTTTTAATATTTTACTATACAGTTTTCTGGATTCTGGGGGTTTCACTGTTGGCGATATTTGGTGTTGTGGCATTTATATGTTGGAAATGTAAAGGTATATATACACACACACACACACACACACACACACACACACACACACACACACACACACACACACACACCTGTAATAATAGCAGCATTGCTGTAATCCAGTCTGTGAAAATTTAAATTATATTCTGTAGTTGAAACTGTTACGTATGGAATTTAGAAGATGGAAATTGCCCCGTGAAACCAGCATAGCACGACTGACCACAACATAAACTATATACAATTTAATAATATTAACAAAGTAAGGCAAAATAATAACTTACAGCTTTAGCTAAACAAAATGCAAATTGAACAAGGGTCCCAAAATAAAGATAGTCACCAAGCGGCTGCAGCATGGCAAATTTAGAGGCGGCGCATGCGCGCCGGCAGTAAAAGGCCTGGAATCCTGTGTATCGAAAGAAACAAACAATAAAACTCCTCGTGTTAGCTGTGGATGAACGCGGACGATGTACTCTGGCGATAAAGTCCCGAACGACGAAACCCGGGTGAAGCGTGTTCCATGATCTGCCTTGGATGAGATGATCTGCGGTGATGAGTTTCCTCAGATGATCTGCCCCGAAGAGACTGGAGCCAGTCGGCAACAAGTCCTTATATAACCTCCCCAAAGTTCGTAAGAATTCTATTCTCGACTTTTCTAAATCACCTGATACTGCCACGGGGGCGCATGCGCAACTAGGTCCATCTTGAAGGTTCCCTAATGGAAAATTCCAGACCCAAAACAGCTGAGTTATACCATCCACCACCATTTACAGCACACTAACTGAATATAATTACACTCAACATTTATACATTCATTATATTTATATTTACATTTATACATTTATTTACATGCCCATAACAGCACTAGAGGTGTGATTCCTGTGATTTCTTTAAAAGGAAGAAGTGGAGATGTGATTACCGAACGACCTCAGGACTGTAAAAGAAAACAAGATCAGGTTAGTGGACATTCAGGCCTGGTTTCATTCTCATGGAACATATTACAATTAACAAGCAAGAAATTGCAGGACTATAAACAGAAACTGTAAAATTTATACAGCCCTCCTGTACTTTTTCTGTACATTTACCTCCTACAAATAGCAATGCACGTCTGAAGGTAGATGTCTCTAAATAGTCCCTCAAACGGAACATGTAGAAAAGAAATCACAAAAGTAAACCTGGTTTATTATGGTTTATGTGTATATTTTTAATTGATAGTTTAGCATTATTTCGAGTTTACAAGGTGGATAATGACTTAATTTGGTGGTGGACTATGTTTTCTTTTAAATGAAGCCTGGTGCACCTATACCAAAGTTCTATCTCACTCGTGTACACCTGAGATGGAAACATTAGTCATCAAATGTCAACCGTTTGACTTCCCGAAAGAGTTTGGATCTGTGATACTGTGTGCTACATATGTACCGCCTGAAGCCGATGCTAAGTAGGCTATCCACCAGTTATCGGACATCATTACTGTACTGATTATGAGACGAGAAACCGTGGTTTGACCGCTGTGTGAACACACAGTTACGTGCAAAGGAACTGGCATTTAAATCTGGCGACCTGCTCGAATGAAGAATGGAAAAATCTCCCGGTTGCGATGAGTTACCTTGGGAACTCCTTAAAGCCAGCGAAGAGGAAGGTATCTCAATCATGCACAAACTCTGCCTCCAAATCTGGAAGACAAAAGAGTGGCTGAGTCACTGGAGGAAAGCTGTCTTTATACCCCTCCCCAAGAAAGGCGATTTGACGCTGTGTACAAATTACCGCACCATCTCCTTGATTAGTCACGCCAGCAAAATCATGTTGAATATCCTGCTGAGAAGAATTCAACTAAAAATGGAGGAAAAAATCATCATCACACAAGCCGGGTTTAGACCAAATAATGGCACGAGGGATCACATCTTCAATCTCAGAATGATAATCCAGAAATGCAGAGAATACTATCTAAATGAAGACAACCATAAGCAGAAGCTCTTTCTGGCCTTCATCGACTATTCTAAGGCCTTCGATTGCGTCAATCATAACAAGCTGTGGGAGATCATGAGAAACATGGGAATCCAAGAAAGAGTGATCTCACTCATTGAACACCTTTACGCACACCAGGAATCAGCTGTGAGACTGGAGAACACGACTACAGAATGGTATAATGTAGGAAAAGGCGTGCGACAAGGATGTATCATGTCCCCTCACCTGTTCAACATCTACACAGAGCACATCACGCGATCAGTCGAAGATGAAGGAGATAATTTCAATGGTCTGAGTATTGGAGGTAAAATAATTCACGAAATTAGATATGCAGATGACACAGTTCTCTTGCCGAGGTCTGCTCAAGGTATCAAAAACATCATCTTGGCAGTCAACGAGCACAGTGAAAACTATGACCTCATGATGAACGGGAAGAAAACAAAGATAATGAAACTCGACAAATGCAAGGAAGACCAAGTAATTATCAATCTTAATTGCGAAGAGATCCAATGCGTCGATAAATTCGAATACTTGGGATCACTCATTCAGGCCGATGGGAATTACGCCACTGAGATCAGGAGACGTCTAGCGCTTGCCACATCAATGATGAGTAACCTCTATTACCTGTGGAAAAATACAAACAAGCAATCCAAACTGAGCATTCTGCGGTCTCTCGTATTTCCAGTCGCAATGTATGGGTGCGAATGGTGGATGCTCAACGCAACTGACAAAACCCGAATTGAAGCCTTTGAAAATAAATGCTATCGCAAAATTCTCCATATGCCCTATACTGAGCATAGAGCCAACATCTCCATTCGCAGGGAGCTGAACATCAAAGACAACTGGCTCAACAAGCGCATAATGAGGACCAAGCTAAAATACTTTGGGCATATCAAAAGGCACGACATACTCGAGCGAACAATCATGGAAGTGAGAATTGCAGGTAAAAGAGGAAGAGGCCGCCCCTGCAAAAGATGGGAAAGCAACATCGAAGAAGAGCTGGGCATGAAGATTTCAGAAGCTGGTCGCCTCGCGGAAGATAGGAAGACTTTCCGAAGAGCTGTCAAGGATGCTACGTCCGACTACGAATAAGCTGCATAGAGAGACACCCGCTCGCCATCAAAAAGACCAAGTATGACTTTCGTAAGTCTTGTGAAACAGGCCAAACTACGATACCGGGATAGACTTGAAAGTACACTTTCCGTCACTGACACTAGGCAACTGTGACAGGAGATAAACAGGATCACAGAGTACAAACCGAAATCACGGTTGGCGCCTACTGATGACGTCACGCTGCTTGACCAGCTAAACGAATTCTATGCGAGATTTGATCGGCCAGTGGACCCGGCAATGTTACCAGAGGACAGGGTGCTATCGCCACCGTTCGATGTCTCCACTGATGACATCCGCCGTGTGTTGGGTCGTCTGAACATTTGTAAAGCGCCTGGGCCTGATGGTATTAGCCCTGCCTACTGAGATCATGCAAGGATGAACTCTGTGGTATTCTCACTGTAATATTTAATTGGTCTTTGAAATCTAATCATGTTCCTAATGCTTAAAAAAAAAAAAACAGTCATTATTCCTATCCCTAAACAATCACCTGTTATCTGTTTAAATGATCATCGTCCTGTATCCTTAACCCTTTACGCCTGACGGTGACTAATTCGTCACACAAGAATTAAGAGGCTAAAATTTTAATTTATATCACTACGTGCATCTGGGGAACGACTGTGGCGAATGTGGTACGTTGCCTCATGAAGCGGAGATTGGTATTGAATTTAGTAATGCAGCCATGTGTGAATAGGGAGTACAACAAGGGGCTTAAATTACAACCCTGAGGTGATCCAGTATTAATTAATCCATAAATATCCCATATTAGTCTATTTTTCTTGTCTTCCCTTGTAGTTTTATTTTCTTCCCCCATTTTCTCCCTAATTTTAGTCCTATCCACTTCCCACCCATCAGTTGCTGCTTTCCATATCACACAACCTCCATTGACCAAGGAAGGGTGAAAGCATGCACACGCACCCATGTTGATATTCAATGCTAATCACTCGCCTTTTTGCAAACTGCAGTATTTGCGTATTTGGTTGTAGTCTAACACACTCGGAGGGAAAGCTCTATCCGCCCCTTCATATGAATAAGCTCACAGACGCCCAGGATTGGCTGGCAATCGCTGTGAGTGACAAGGAAGTGAGTGTGCCAACACACCCTCCTATGAGAGCTCAGCCAATTAATTCCTTGGACTCCGGGCTACCGACAGGTGTGGCATTAAACCAGATTCAAACCTGCGATCTCACGGTTAATAGTCACACACCTTGTAGATACGCCACTCTGGAGCCCCATTCCCTTGTAGTTTATGCATAAATTTAAATGAGTAAACACACCTTTACAGAGCCAGTTTTCTCATATGTCTGTGCAGTATGTACTAACTCTGGATGAATATGCTAAATATTCTTAGCATGTACAGTCTCTGTCATGGGTAAAATATGTAAATATCAACTACAAAATCTTATCTTTCCATAAAGTACTAAAACTAGGAGCTCTCCTGCATTCTCCTTCTCCTGTCTCATACAAAAAGCAGCAGTTAGGGCCACCACTGAAGACCTTCAAACCATTTCCTTCCACTCCTCTCTGTTCCCTGCTTTTCTTAGTTTTTTCTCCCAGTTTTAATACAGACAGTTATATTGTCTTCCCATCTCCTCATTTCTTTTCTACTTTTATGGTGCTTTGCATTACTGTCTTTACGGGATCATTTGATCTAGTTACATGTCAAAACCATTTCAGCTTTATTTTTTTAACTGTTACTTGTAAATCCTCGCATGATCCGGTGGATTATCTTATTTTTCTTCTAACATCAATGTGTGTAATATGATCTCTGTAGGAAACACCCAGTAGTTTACAAAAGCACCTCATTTCCATATCTTGGATTCATCATTCTAGATCTGATGTGAATGTCACATGCATACAGGAAGATTGAAGCGATCGCAGAAGTCTGATCTTGCCTGCGTTGACTCATCATTCATTTTCTGTAACCGCTTAATCTTAATGAGGGTCGCGGGGAGGCTGGCGCCCATCCCAGCGGAGTCCAGGCAGGGGCAGAGTACACACTGGACAGCTCGCCAGGCCATCGCAAGGCAGAAACACACTGATTACTTTGCAGCTACTCTTGTTGAAAGTCAGCAATGGTTCTTTTACAGCCTCACACCATAGACAGTGAGAGACATGGCCGGCCTTTGATAACCCAGTTAGCTGCACTGGGGGAACAGTGACAAACCGTGGATAGTGGGGCTTGAACCCCCAACCTTAGGATCAGTGATCCAGCACCTTTACCACCAGGCCACCGTTGACTCTAATAATAAAAATAAACCATATAAATTTTGCTTTCTTGTGATTTTTTTCTTTTTTCTTTTTACTAAAACAATTATGCATCTCAGGCTTAGTGGAGATCACTCAAATATATATTCTGTGACATCGAGCCTGAGTTACATGACTGTTATTTGTTCTGAGATCGCAAACTAATCAGATTTTACAGTTGCCATGTAATATATATACAGTTACAACAGGTTTGTCTATACATTTAGAGTTGTACAGTAATTGTGATACACTGCAGATGAGCCATACATCCTTTCATAGTACAGTGAGCTATAGGTAAATATCTTCTGCTCAGAATAATACGGAGGAGGCGGCTTATTGAAAGTCTGTGTGGAAAGTTGAGCTCAAATCCCAGCACTACCAAGCTGCTGCTTCCAGACCCATGAGCAAGTCCCGTAACCCTCACCTGCTCAATGTATAAATATAACTTGTATTTTCGGGGTCAATAGTAAAATCGGCATTTTCTTTGTTTCCACAGGACGAGCCTGATGTTACTTATTCTGATGTAACCCACATTAAACCAGCCAGAGCAGCACTGGTCCAGGTCAACACTGAAGAGAACACAGAATACGCCTGCATTGTAAAAAACTAATCCACTGTAAATATGTAGATTAATACAGATAACATACAGTATGTTAAATACACACCATAATATTTACTATAAAGAGCAGATTTAGTCATGTTTATGTGCTGATTGGTGAGATTGAAAATTGTATTTTGTCATTTTAACTAATACTTGTATGTGGGGCCTATTTAGATAGTAAATGAGTCCAATGTAGAACTGTCCACGGGTTCCATAATGGAACCAGGTCAACTGTCCACATGAAGTCATGTGATATTAGTAACTAAGACCCACATAGGGGGTTCATGGTCTTGCCAAAGACTTACTGTAATTGACCCAAGAGGGCCCCAGTTAAGATTCCCATTTGGTCCCCATGCCCTCTTAGTACCCATGTATCCTAGGCATAACCCAACTGAGGACAATTCCATATTGGACTCATCTTTTTAACCTGTTTACGAATATAAGTACTGGCTGTATATATATATTTTATGTATTTTATTATTATATCATGAAGAATGTTCCAGATGGAGTTTGTCATCATTCTGTAGAAAGTCGCTCTGGATTGAATGTGTCTTCTGAAATTAGCTTTTGTGAAACTGTTCTAAGATATTTTATTCATTGTGAGTGACAGGACACTGACTGAGTATGAAGTATTAAACAGCATGGTCTATATACAATGTTCAGCGTTGGTTAACTGATACCATGAGAAAAAGGAAGTAGCCGTTCTTTCATCAGTACCCATTGTTCAATAGCCACAGCCATGTGGTAACACTGTTATAGTTTCTCACAGTGGCTCTGAATTTCCACAAGAATGCTCGATATGTATGCAAATATGGTTTTATAAACTATGAAAGCATACGAGAGGTGTGTGTTTGTGTGTGTATGCACATACCAAGACCTAGTAACTATATCATATAGAGGTGTGAAAGCAAGGTATTGCTGTTATACCTGCTGTCAACTCCTACATCTTGAATACCATTTAGTACTGGATACAGCAACCTAGCTGAACTTGATGAAGTCTGTTGCTTGCCAGAGTGGCAGTGAACCTAAACTTATACTGATGACTATTACAGTGTAGCCTGAATCACAGTTATACATATAAAAAGATATTTAAAGAAGATGTTTATCTGTTCAACAGCACAGTGAATGTAAAACTGGGGTAAAAACATGTTTTCTGAACTGCTTAATCCTAGTTAGGGTCACTGGGAGGCTGGCGCCCAACTCAGCCGATTCTGTGCAAAGGCTGGGTACACTCTGGACAGCTCACCAGGCAAAAGCAGAGCATCATTAATTATTCAAATACAGTGGTACCTCGATTTACAAGTGTCCCTAATAACGAATTTTTCATGATATGAGCGTCATTCCGACAAAAATTTGCCCCAACCAAAGAGCAAATATTCTACTTATGAGCTCTGCTGGGGACATGGCTTTTCCGGGTTGATTATCATTGTATTACTTCCGCGTGTATTCCTCTGTGTGCCGAGAATGTCTTGTGCAGTGCTTCTCAATTATTTTCTTTGATGCTACCTATAGGAAAAAAACACGCATCCCTCCTCCTCCAGTGCCTCGCACGTGACTGGAAATAGTGTTTATTGCACTTCATATTGTTTGCTCGGTGCTTTTTCTTACACCATAGAAAACACAGTGAGAGCGCCATTGCCAGTTTTATAAGTGTGATTGCGCATCGTTCACACTAGATGGCAGAGCGTTCGCACTACCATCCTCTACAATAGATGGCAATGAGAGCGCCACTGCCATCTAGTGTAGAGGATGTGCAATCACACTTATAAAGCTGGTCCACTAGTTTCTGGACTTATTGTTTATTCTTGGTTTATTATTATTTATTGTTAATTTCAGTATTATTAATGTTACTTTACATGTGTTGTTATTGTGATAATGTTTATTGTTACTTGTTTATCTTAAATAGAGTACTTCAAAATTACATGTCTGTGTCAGGTTATATGAGTTTGAGTTTGGGAGGATGTTGGAACACATGAATTTGTTTTTTATTGTTTCCTATGGGAATTTTTGTTTTATCTAACGAACATTTCCACTCACAAGTTTGCCCTCAGAATGGATTAATTTCGTGAGTTAAGGTCCTATACTGTCAGTGAAGCATCTTGCCTTGATTATCTGATGTCACTTCACACTGAGGACCACAATTGAAATTTGTGTGTGTGTGTGTGTGTGTGTGTGTGTGTGTGTGTGTGTGTGTGTGTGTGTGTGTGTGTGTGTGTGTTATTCTCAAACTAATTTCAACTAACTCACTCACTCATTCATTTCCCAAACCACTTAATCCTATCCGGCTTGCAGGTAGACTGGAACCTTTTTCAGCCAACACTGGGCGAACTGGCAAGGTACACCCTGACCAGCACGGCAGAACATTCATTCATTCATTTTCTTTAACACTTAATCCTAATAAGGGTTGCAGGGAGGCTGGCACTCATCTCAGCCGACTCTGGGCGAGGGCAGTACTCTGCCCTGTGAAAGCTTGCCATTCCATTGCAGGTCAAAAATACACTGAGAGCTATGCGGCCATTCTTGAGGAAGGTCAGCCATGCCAGACCAGTGCAGGGCAAAACACACACATGCACATGCAACCATTCAGGCATTCACACCTTGGGCCAATTTGTAATAGTCAATTAACCTAATGTGCATGTCCTTGGACCATGAGAGGAAACCTGAGTACCCGAAGGAAGCCACACAGGCATGAGGAGAACATGGTGAGGACATCCATGTCACAGCATGAACATCTTCGGATCAGCATTTCTATGTAGAGTTTGCATGTTTTCCCCATGTTTGTGTGGGTTTCCTCCATGTACTTCGGTTTTTTCACAGTCCAAAGAGAGTAATTTCAAATTGTTTGTTGGTCCTACAACAGTCTTATGAGCTGTTTAGGGTGTACCCTGCCTTTACCAAGTGTAGACTGAAATAGGCTCCATTCTAACACAACCCTAAAAGGATTAAGCAGTCTGCAATTGAGTGAGTGAGTAGATGGTAGGTAAATAGTCATGGCTCGGGGCTGCCCAGTGGTAAGGTGTTGGATTGCCAATCCAAGGGCAGGGGGTTCAAGCCCCATGGTCAACGGTTGTCACTGCTGTCCCCCCAGTGCACCTAACTGGGTCATCGGAGGCTGGCCATGTCTCTCACTATCTATGGCATGTAAAAGAACCTTTACTGACTTTCAACAAGAGTAGGCTGTGAAGCTGTCAATGTGTTTCTGCCCTGTAATGGCCTGGCGAGCTGTCCAGGGTGTACTCGGCCCTCGCCCAGAGTCAGCTGATATGGGCACCAGCCTCCCCGTGACCCTAATTAGCATTAAGTGATTCAGAAAATGAATGAATGAATGAATGGTCCTGGCCCATACTCCTTACCATTAGATGATGCTAATACACCAAAATGGTGTTTGCCAACCTCCGATAAACATCATCAAAGAAGAAAGAAGGCTGAACCAGAAGGTCAGCACTATTCTGCACCCAGTCCTCCTCTGTCATCCCCAGCAACTGCCTTAGCCTGTAGATGTCGCTGTAACCTCTCCCAGCAACTAGCCTTAGCCTCTAGATGTCACTGTAACTAAATATAAATAAATTGAGGAATTCTTTATCACCTCCCTCGCACCTCACAGACGTCATTCAAAATGTGCAGCAAATTTCTTGTTCAACACGGTCAACATGGCCTGGAGGGTACATCTATAGACTTCAAGGTGAAAGAGTGGTCATTGGGGCAGACTTCAATGGACATGTTGGTGCAGGAAACAGAGGGGACGAGGAAGTGATGGGTAGGTTTGGTATTCAGGACAGGAACGCAGAAGGACAGATGTTGGTAGATTTTGCAAAAAGGATGGAAATGGCTGTGGTGAATACTTTCTTCCAGAAGAGAGAGGAGCATAGGGTGACTTATAAAAGTGGAGGTAGGAGCACACAGGTAGACTACATCTTGTGCAGGCGATGTAATTTAAAGGAAGTCAGTGACTGCAAAGTAGTAGCGGGTGAGAGTGTTGCCAAACAGCATAGGATGGTGGTGTGCAGGATGATGCTGATGGTGAGGAAGGTGAAGAAGGCAAAGGCAGAGCAGAAGACAAAGTGGTGGAAGTTGAAAAAGGAAGCGTGTCGGGTTGTCTTCAAGGAGGAGTTGAAACAGGCTTTGGGTGGTCAGGAAGTGCTTCCAGATGACTGGACAACTACAGCGAATGTGATCAGGGAGACAGGTAGGAGAATACTTGGTGTGTCATCAGGAAGGAAAGTAGATAAGGAGACTTGGTGGTGGAATGAGGAAGTACAGGAGTGTGTACAAAGGAAGAGATCAGCTAAGAAGAAGTGGGACATTGACAAAACCGAAGAGAGTAAACAGGAGTACAGGGAGACACAGCGTATGGCAAAGGTAGCAGTGTCAAAGGCCAAACAGAGCGCGTTTGATGACTTGTATGCTTGGTTGGAAAGTAAGGAGGGAGAAAATGATTTATACAGGTTGGCACAGCAGAGAAATAGAGATGGGAAGGACGTGCAGCAAGTTAGATTGATAAAGGACAGAGAGGGAAATGTATTGACTAATGACAGAAGTGTGCTGGGAAGATGGAAAGAGTACTTTGAAGAGCTGATGAATGAGGAAAATGAGAGAGAAAAAAGAGTAGAAGAGGTGACTGTTGAGGACCAGGAAGTAGCAAAGATTAGTAAGGGTGAAGTGAGGAGGGCATTGAAGAGGATGAAGAATGGAAAGGCAGTTGGTCCTGATGACATACCGGTGGAGGTATGGAAGTGTCTAGGAGAGGTAGCAGTAGATTTTCTGACAAGAACATTTAACAAGGTCTTCGAGAGTGAGAGGATGCCAGAGGAATGGAGGAGAAGTGTGCTGGTGCCCATTTTTAAGAAAAGAGGAAAAGTACAGAGAAGGTCAGACGGAGCTGCATTGTGCCTTTGTGGATGTGGAGAAAGCATATGACAGGGTGCCGAGAGAAGAACTGTGGTATTGCATGAGGAAGTCTGGAGTGGCAGAGAAGTATGTTAGAGTGGTGCAGGACATGTATGAGAGATGTAAGACAGTGGTGAGGTGTGCTGTCGGTGTGACAGAAGAGTTCAAGGTGGAGGTGGGACTGCATCAAGGGTCAGCTCTCAGCCCCTTCTTGTTCGCTATGGTGATGGACAGGCTGACAGACGAGGTTAGACAAGATTCCCCATGGACTATGATGTTTGCAGATGACATTGTAATCTGTAGTGAGAGCAGAGAACAAGTGCAGGAAAATCTACAGAGGTGGAGGTATGCCCTGGAAAGGAGGGGAATGAAGATTAGCCTCAGTAAGACAGAATACATGTGCATGAATGCCAAGGACCAAAGAGGAACGGTGAGATTACAGGGAGCAGAGATAAGAAAGGTGGAGGATTTTAAGTACTTAGGCTCAACAATCCAGAGCAATGGAGAGTGTGGAAAAGAGGTCAAGAAGCGTGTGCAGGCAGGTTGGAATGGTTGGAGAAAAGTGTCGGTGTGATGTGTGATAGGAGGGTATCGGCAAAAATGAAAGGAAAAGTGTACAAGACGGTGTTGAGGCCAACGATGCTGTATGGGTTAGAAACAGTGACCCTGGGGAAAAGACAGGAGGCAGAGTTGGAGGTAGCAGAGATGAAAATGTTGAGGTTCTCTTTGGGAGTAACGAGGATGGATAGGATTAGGAATGAGCACGTCAGAGGGACAGCACATGTAAGACGTTTTGGAGACAAAGTCAGAGAGGCTAGATTGAGATGGTTTGGACATGTACAGAGGAGGGATAGTGAGTATATTGGTAATAGGATGCTGAGGCTGGAACTACCAGGCAAAAGGCCTAGAGGAAGACCAAAGAGAAGATTCATGGATGTGGTAAAGGAGGACATGAAGGTCGTTGGTGTAAGAGAAGAAGATGCAAAGGATAGGGTGAGATGGAGGCAGATGATTCGCTGTGGCGACCCCTGAAGGGAAAAGCCGAAAGGAAAAGAAGAAGAAGGTGGGAATTGAGCTTTAAGCTTATATGTTGCTGATTTGAATGGTCGTTTCTGATTGATTGATTCAAGTATTCAGCAGTCTGTTAAAACAGACCATTGCTACGGAGTGTGTCATTATTGAAAACAATAAAATTAATTTCAAGAGCAATAACATTATTGTGGGTGGGACGATGGCGCAGCGGTAAGCACGTCCATCTCACAACAAGAAGGTTCTTGGTTCAAGTCCCAGATTTGATGTCTGAATTCAAGCGAGAATTGAGCGAGTGTGTAATGCAGCCATGAGGTGGGGGGGGCACTAACCAGTGTCTCTCCCCCTCATGTCAGTCCCAAGCCCGGAGAAATGCAGAGGGTTGTGTCAGGAAGCTCATCCGACTTAAAACCAATGCCAAACTTTTATGATGCAAATCAGAAGTATTACCCCCATACCGGATCGGTCGAGGCTCGGGTTAACAACGACCTCCATCAGTGCTGTCAATCAACAGGGTGCTGATGAAAATTGGACTACTGTTGGTCGAAGACGTCGAAGAAGGAGAGATGGGAGGCGTGTCCGTAGGCAGAGAGAGAAGAGGAAAGGCATGAGTCTAGGACTGAGAGTGGGGACTTTGAATGTTGGAACTATGCAAAGAAAAGATAGAGAGCTGGCTGACATGATGCAGAGGAGGAAGGTGGACATACTGTGTGTTCAGGAGACCAGGTGGAAAGGTAGCAAAGCTAAAAGTTTAGGAGCAGGGTTTAAGCTATTTTATCATGGTGTGGATGGGAAGAGAAATGGAGTAGGAGTCATCTTGAAGGAGGGGTTTGTCAGGAATGTTCTAAAAGTGTCAGACAGAGTGATGAGTCTCAAGTTAGAAATTGAAGGTGTAATGCTCAATGTTGTTAGTGCTTATGCCCCACAGGCAGGATGTGAGCTAGAAGAGAAGGAGAGATTCTGGAGTGACTTAGATGAAGTGATGCAGAGTACCCCCAGAGGTGAAAGAGTGGTCATTGGTGCAGACTTCAATGGACATGTTGGTGCAGGCAACAGAGGGGACGAGGAAGTGATGGGCAGGTTTGGTATCCAGGACAGGAACACAGAAGGACAGATGTTGATAGATTTTGCAAAAAGGAAGGAAATGGCTGTGGTGAATACTTTCTTAGCTAAGAAAAAGTGGGACATAGAGAGGACCGAAGAGAGTAAACAGGAGTACAGGGAGACACAGCGTAAGGTGAAAGTAGCAGTGGCTAAGGCCAAACAGAGGGCGTATGATGACTTGTATGATAGGTTGGACAGTAAAGAGGGAGAAAATGATCTATACAGGTTGGCACAGCAGAGAAATAGAGATGGGAAGGACGTGCAGCAAGTTAAATTGATAAAGGACAGAGAGGGAAATGTATTGACTGATGACAGAAGTGTGCTGGGAAGATGGAAAGAGTACTTTGAAGAGCTGATGAATGAGGAAAATGAGAGAGAAAAAAGAGTAGAAGAGGTGACCATTGAGGAGCAGGATGTAGCAAAGATCAGTAAGGGTGAAGTGAGAAGGGCATTGAAGAGGATGAAGAATGGAAAGGCAGTTGGTCCTGATGACATACCTGTGGAGGTATGGAAGTGTCTAGGAGAGGAAGCAGTAGATTTTCTGACAAGAACATTCAACAAGGTCCTAGAGAGTGAGCAGATGCCGGAGGAGTGGAGGAGAAGTGTGCTCGTGCCCATTTTTAAGAACAAGGGAGATGTGCAGATTTGCGGCAACTACAGAGGGATAAAGTTGATGAGCCATACGATGAAGCCATGGGAAAGAATAGTGGAAGCTAGACTAAAGGCAGAGGTCAGCATTTGTGAACAACAGTTTGGTTTCATGCCAAGAAAGAGCACCACAGATGCAGTGTTTGCTTTGAGGATGTTAATAGAGAAGTACAGAGGGAGCAACATTGTGCCTTTGTTGATCTGGAAAAAGCATATGACAGGGTGCCAAGAGAAAAACTGTGGTATTGCATGAGGAGGTCTGGAGTGGCAGAGAAGTATGTTAGAGTGGTGCAGGACATGTATGAGAGATGGAAGACAGTGGTGAGGTGTGCTGTCGGTGTGACAGAAGAGTTCTAGGTGGAGGTGGGACTGCATCAAGGATCAGCTCTGAGCCCCTTCTTGTTTGCTATGGTGATGCATAGGCTGACAGACGAGGTGAGACAAGAATCTCCATGGACTATGATGTTTGCAGATGACATTGTGATCTGTAGTGAGAGCAGAGAACAAGTGCAGGAAAATCTATAGAGGTGGAGGTATGCCCTTGAAAGGAGAGGAATGAAGGTTAGCCTCAGAAAATCAGAATACATGTGTGTGAATGAGAAGGACCCAGGAGGAACGGTGATGTTACAGGGAGCAGCGATAACGAAGGTGGAGGATTTTAAGTACTTAGGCTCAACAATCCAGAGCAATGGAGAGTGTGGAAAAGAGGTGAAGAAGCGTGTGCAGGCAGGCTGGAGTGGTTGGAGAAAAGTGTCAGGTGTGATGTGCGATAGGAGAGTGTCAGCAAGAATGAAGGGAAAAGTGTACAAGATGGTGGTGAGGCCAGCGATGTTGTATGGCTTAGAAACAGTGGCGCTGAGGAAAAGGCAGGAGGCAGAGCTGGAGGTCGCGGAGATGAAAATGTTGAGGTTCTCTCTGGGAGTAACGAGGATGGACAGGATCAGAAATTAGTATATCAGAGGGACAGCCCATGTAAGATGTTTTGGAGACAAAGTCAGAGAGGCTAGATCGAGATGGTTTGGACATGTACAGAGGAGGGATAGTGAGTATATTGGCAGTAGGATGCTGAGGTTGGAACTACCAGGCAGAAGGCCTCAAGGAAGACCAAAGAAGAGATTTATGGATGTGGTGAAGGAAGACATGAAGGTCGTTGGAGTCAGAAAAGAAGATGCAGAGGACAGGGTGAAATGGAGGCGGATGATTTGCTGTGGCGACCCCTGAAGGGAGCAGCCAAAAGTAAAAGAAGAAGAATTGAGCGAGTGTGTGTCTGTGCTCGAGAGCAGTCTGCAGAGCGCTCTGTTTGCCGTCCTCGAGGAAGAAATGAAGGCTGAGTACGGAGAGCTGTGGTTAGAGATTACCTTGACTTAAATGTACACACGTCACTATTCTTTTTGCTTGTATTAGTAACTGATCATGAGTAGTTTAACAGGTTAAAGTGTCATGAGTGACACTTTAAATGATCTGTTAGGAGAAATCAAGTGAACCACCAATAAATAAGTTTCGGCTTTAATGGGTAGGAGACAGGAATGAAATTTTAGTTGGTTGCAATCTGAAACCTCTCCACTAGGTGCCACTAGACACCACTAAATTTTACACACTTATTGTTCTCTCGGTCATTTGCCAAACCTCATAGTCCTATTAGAGTTACGGGGAGGCTCGTGCATGTACACACACAACACTTACACCTAGGGGCAATTGTTGGAGGAAACCAAAGTACCTGGAGGAATTCCACACAACCATGGGAGAACAGAACATGCAAAACAAACTACACAGAAACACCCAAGCCAGGGAATCGAATCAGGACTTTCTTGCTTTGAGGCAGACGTGCTCATGACTACATCATCTTACACACTACCTTAAAAAAAAAAATTATTATTTTTTTGATAATTTACATTTATGGCATTTAGCGGAAGTCTTATCCAAGGTACTTTGTGTTTTGTTTTTTAAATCATAAATTATACAGCTGAGCAGTTGAGGGTTAAGGACCTTGTTCAAGGGCCTAATAGTGCCTTCTTGGTAATACTGGGGATTGAGCCATCAAATTAACCTCCGACTTAAACACTGAGCTATAAATGTCATAGAATGTATGATGTTATCCCCAAATACTGCACTTTATGTTTTGCTCTTAAAAATCAACACCAAATTTATTTTATATTCAAGGCACATCACATTTTCAAACCTGTTGAATCTGGATATGCAGGACAGAACATTTTGAGTTTGTATTTTTTTTTAACCACATGTAGTTATGCTCGGCACCGTGGCATGGTGGTTAGCATGTCTGCCTCTCAGCAAGAAGGTTCTGGGTTCGAGTCCGAGCTTGGGTGTTTCTGTGTGGAGTTTGCATGTTCTTCCCGTTCTTCCTCTTCAAGCTCTGTTTGTCACCTGCAACAAACGCCTCACATTCAAAGGGGAAGGACTTAAGAAGCGCGCTTCAGTTGAGGTGCGGTTTGTGTTTATAGGGAGTAGATGAGATTACTTAATTCAAGTATGAACTGCATTCAGTCCGAGCAGCTCAACCATGCCCCTCAGCCAGAGTGGGAAGAAAGCAGACACACACAAACATTCTCAACGTTAACTTAGGCACTGTACTGGAATAATGATTGAAAAAATATTTTAATACTACAGCTTTACAACAGTTCAGATGATTATTCCTTTTCAGGCACTTCAGAGGAAACTGTCGTTTCTTCAGGAGAAAGTCTTATCTCTTCAGAAGAGACATCCAACATCATTACCTTTTCTATCGCTTACTTAGCCAGAAAAGACACACAGTGTTTGAGTGACATCATTAGAGCTTAACTGGTAATTAAAACACACTAAAAAGGCTCATTGACAACTTGTGCGCGAATTAGGAAAAAGCGGCATCAGATCATCTCAACCAATCAGCAGGAAGGAGGACAGCCATTGGCTGAATTTGAATAACGTGGCAGTTGCTCGGAAATCCGTGAATATACAAACCGTGAGTTAAAAACCCTGAATAGTCAAGGGCCTGCTCTATATATTTTTGGACTGTGGGTGGAAACTGGAGCACCTGAAGGAAACTGAAGAATTGAACCAAGGCCTCCTTGCTGTGAGGTGGGTGCGCCACCGTGCCACCCCAAAGAAAATTGGTTTCAAAATTAAATCATGAATAAATAATAAAATCTAGATAATCATTTTGGCGTGCTTTTACACAGTACTGGAGAAACCACTCCCTCTTCACCAGATGTGACTTCAGATATTTTTCTCTTTCGGAGAAAGTTGTGGAGAGAAGGTGATTTCTGGAGGACGTCAGGCTCGTGAGATGAAGCAGGAGGTTCAGGTTAGAACATGTAGAACATTTCTTTCTATCTTTAGAGATGTGGTTGTATTTGCATTTGTGTTTGTGATACGCTGCAGGTAACACACATGACCCACACATGCTTTAAATGCCGCGTGAGTTATAGGAAAATAGCTTCTGCTATTTCTATCAGAATACCGCATGGTCTCAAGAAAGAACTCTGATTTGGAGCTGTGTCATCTATAATTTTCCTCTTCTGTCTTTCCACAGACTGAACCTGATCTTGGCACTTTCCGTATTGTGTAACACATTGACATGGCCGGATTAACACAAGTCTCGGTCATCACTGAAGAGAAAACTGAAAATTCCAGTGTTTCCCCCTTTATTTCCATCTGCAAACACAACTCGCCACTTTTTTGCACATTCTTTAAATCAAAGCTGCTCCGGTAACTTAAATTTCCTCTTCAATAATTTCCCTGTATTTAATAGCATCCCTCATTCCCTCAATTCTGACCAGTTTTACAGTCCCTGATGATTACAAAACATCCAGACAGCATGAGCATTCCCCCACCGTGCTTCACAGTGTTTTCCTTGGGGTGATGAGGTGTTTGTGTGTGTGTGTGTGTGTGTGTGTGTGTGTGTGATGGACGTCACTTTTTGTGTGTGTCTTCTCTGAATAGAGACCCTTCTTCCATAAGTTTGGTTGGTATTCCACTTGACTTTTGGTGAACTCTAAATGTGTTTCTAGGGTTTTTTCTGTTAGCAGTGGCCACCATTCCAAAAAGCCCAGCTGTGTGTGGCGTGTGGACAGATTCACCAGTCTCCATTATTGAGCTTTCCAGCTCCTCTAGGGTGACCTTTGGTCTCCTGTTGCCTCTTTAATTATTTCCCTCCTCACTTGGTTTGTAAGTTTTGATGCATGGCCCTCTCAAGGCAGCTTTATATGATGGATTTTATGGGTTTCCATTGGATTTTCAAGGCTTTGGTTTTTCTTTTTTGAAACCAAACTGATTTGTACTTCTCCATAACTTTGTACCTGACCTGTTTGGAGAGCTCCATTGTCTTCATGGTGTTGCTTGCTTTGAGTTGCCTTTTGACTAGTGGTGTTGCAGACTCTAGGACAGGAGTCAGGAACCTTTTTGACTAAGAGAGCCAAAAAAAAAAAAAAATTAAATCTAATCTTCTGAGAGCCATATATATTTTTTAATACTGAGACCAACAATTTTAGAGTATAATAAGACTCTGAATTTATTTTAAACAGCATTGTTATAACAAAGTTATTTATTAATAAGAAAAGTACTTCTTACTATTAATGCAACTTCTGGTGCTGCATGGTTTTGCTGATGGCTTTGTAGTCTGGTTGATACATTCTGAGGTTCAGCTTCATGCAGGCGTTTAGGCTTCCATCTGTTAAACGTGACCGCAGGTTGATGTTGATGCTTTTCAGGTGTGAGAAGGACTGCTCGTGTGCGCATGTGGAGCCAAACTTAGAAATCAGCTGGTTTGCAGGTTGAAGTTTTTCATTCTGTCCATTTGCGTTTTGCTTGCCAGCTCTGCTTGGCTTCTAGCACATGAGCTGATCAAAACAAGGGAAATTTACTACCTCTTTACTCAAAAACAACTCACGCAGGCTTCTTCTTCTTCTTCTTCTTCTTCTTCTTCTTCTTCATCCTCACGGCTGCATTCTCGCAGGCTGTTGCATATAATCCTATAAAATTAGAGTTTGACGTATCAGTCCATCAGTCCCGCCCAAACAGTGGAGTACAGAAAGGATTGGCTCTCTGTTGTGCCCCACAGTGACAAGTGGCATTGAAACTAGATGTATAGATTGAAATGCATGAGATATATTTATGTTTTTGCTTTATTTGATGGCTTTTTTCCTGTATTTTTATTTACAGGGCACTGAAATTATGTATTAGTTATTCTGTTAAGAAAGGCCACCTGATTTATCTGAGAGCCAGATGCAGTCATCAAAAGAGCCACGTCTGGCTCGTGAGCCAGGTTTCCGACCCCTGCTCCAGTTCCTTTTGGAACATGCGTATGTATACTGAGATAACGCGGCATGGAGATTGCACACATTTGGACATTATTTAACTATTTAATTATGTGTCTTCTGAAGGTAACTGGTTCCACCAGATCTTAATCAGGGTTTTGTACCAAAGGGAGTAAATGCATAAGCATGCATAGGTGTTAATGTTGTCATTTTGCAGAATTTTTAAAAAGTAAACTTTCACTTCACAATGTAAACTATTTTGTTTAGGTCTATTACGAAAATCATAAGAAATTCAAGAAAAAGATAAAGTTAGATTACATGTTGTAAACCAACAAAGTGAGAAAACTGCCAAGAGGTTTAAAACTTTTACAAGTTACTGTATAATAATTGGGTTGGTTTTTTGTTTTTAATTTTTTTCCCATATGTGTACAACGTTTGTGTTTAAAGTCATATGTTTTGAGTATATGTGTTGTTTTATATATCCTCTTTAATATTTCTGCATGTCTCAGTTTAAAAATTAAAGTTCTTGAAAGATTTTGTGTGAATGGATGCCTAGAAAAGGAATTATTTTTGACATTTTGGGTAAAAATAAAAGAGCAGGTTTGTTAAATCTGTCTGTACTGAATGTATATTTCAAGAATTGTGAATTTTAGTGTTAAAAAACACTGTATAGTCTATTTTAATTTAGGCTATGTTCTCTGAAAACATCAGGAAAAATATTTTTGTTTGATGAAAATTCTCTGTTATCAGTATAATGATGCCTGGACTTTGCGAGGGCCGTTATGTGCAGTATGGGTTTCTTTTAAGGTGAAAAACATTTGATTCGATCTTGAAAAGGTTAAAAAATATAATCTGAAAACATGACATGAAGCAATATGGTGGCGTGGTTATCACATCTGCCTCACAGCAAGAGAGTTCAGGTTTCTAGATTTCACACTCTAAATGTGTGTGTTCTCACAATCTAAATGTGTGTGTTTATGTGGGTGTGTGTTTTGGGCCTGCAGTGAACATGCATTGATTTCTCATTGCTACTTGGTCAATAAATCTAAACTTTGGCCTGGAATTACCCTGCCTTGACTGTACTAGAGAGATTTCCTTTCAGCTTTTTCCCTTTTTCAGGGGTCGCCACAGCGAGTGATTCGTACACATTTGATATGGTATAGGTTTTTACATTAGATGAAAACATTGTTCATAGCGGAGTCTGTAGTTCTGCCTGACGTCTGCACCAACCCACAGTACACACCAAAATCTCTGCAATGGAAGTTTATGAAAACAGCAAAACCCCACAAATTTCAACATATTTTTCCCAATCAGACTGGACATCATGGAAACAGAGTCAATCTGGCAAATAAAGACTCTCCAGGAAATTTCTCTACTCATATCACATCTGACTGAAGAGGACCTCTCTGGTCTACAGATGTTCTGTAATTAATGATGTCAGAGATATTAGACTCTCTGTTAGAGGTAAAATTTTCATGAACGATTGTGAGCTTTTATCCAGTGTCCTGCATTTTATGACTAACACTGATAAAAAAAAAACTCTCATTAGTGTGAGTAACTTTCTGTTCTTTTCTGCAGGAAGAAGGGAAACTGCCACAAAACCTCCATCAGAACCACCTCATAGTAAAACAACTTTTCCAACAGCACCATCCTCAATAACACAAGGTAAAATACAGGGGACAGAACACTCAGCCTCTCTCTATCTGATCCCTTGAATCAGTAAATAAAAAACCCACATCTCTATTATTAGATTTGTTCACATTCTGTTTGTATTTTATTATGATATTTATAAATTATACATTTACAGTGGGGCCTTGGAATCCAAATGCTCTAGAGTTCAAACAAATTGGAATCCAAACTAAAAGTCCATGATTTTTTTCGTCCCAGAAACCGAACAAAAAGGCAGAAGTCAAACTCGAGAAACACTCGAGAAAAAAACAAGACCGAGAGGGAGGAAAGTGCACGACTTCCAGTAGTCCGGAAGTTGTTCATACTATGTATCACCATGATAAAGCTAGCGCTGTCCTGAAGAAGTCCGAAAGTTGATGATACAGTACTGTACTATGTATCACCCTCATAAAGCTAAATCTAGTGCTAAAGCACTAAGGCTCAGCTAAAGTGCTAAAGCTAAGCTAAAGTGCTCACAGCGCTGTGAACACCTTTAACAATGAGGTCATGAGCCACTTCCGTAAGGTTTTGAAAAGAAGGCAGAAACAAGCCACGTTAGAAATGTTCTTCAAGAAAAGAAAGGAACATCCCGAAGAAGAGTCATCCATGCAAAGTGGTAGCAAGAGAAAAAAACACCTTTGGCTGATTTACCTGAAGCTGTTATGGAAGAAAATCCACTTGCTCTCTCCCTCTCTGTTATGGAAGGGGATATGCTTCTTCTCTTCCTCTCCAACATTTACGTATGCCAACTGCTCACCCCCACAAAGGTTACAATTCTTATCTTTATTGTTCTTATGCTTTAACTGCACTGTTGTTTTTATTTTAGTGTGTTATGGTCTCTCACAAAAGAGTTCCATGTTGAAATGCACGTTGCAGAGGGGCGAAGCTGTCACACGTGGGTGGAGTGCTAAACACACACACACCTGATTCCACTTAATTACGGGCTATAAAGCCAAGTAGCACTCTTCCTGGTGCTAGAAGATTGTCCCTCTTCCCTGTGATCTCTCTGGCTCTCAGCTCCGTGCTCCACAAGTTCCAGCTTTGGGTGCACTTTATTGTTTCCAGGGAAGGCATTAGATCACGGGGAAATCACTGTTTGAAATGCGTAAAAACATGGAAATCAAATTAAAGCGGGAATTGGCGGAGCACGGAGCTGAGCGCCAGAGAGATCACGGGATAGATGGACAATTTTCTAGCACCTGGATGAGCATTCTGCTAGTCTTTATAGCATGTGATTAACTGGAATCAGGTGTGTGTGTTTAGCGCTCCACCTGCGTGTGACAGCTTCGCCCCTCTGCAACGTGCATTTCAACGTGCACAGAGCGAGAGAGAGAGAGACAGAGAGAGAGAGAGAGAGAGAGCGGACAAAACCAGAGTCTCTAACAACACAGACCATAACATAGTGTACTGTATTCAGTAATTTTTTCACTTAATTTGCAGACCTGTGGTATGAGTTACGGTACTATTAACTTCTGTTCAAAAGACGACGGAACGGATTAAGACCATTTACAGTATTTGTAATGGGAAAAGCGAATTCGGACTTCAAACAAATCGGAATCCAAACAGCCGTCTGGAACGGATTAAGTTTGTCTACCGAGACTCCACTGTACATCACTCACAACACACACACACACACACACACACACACACACACACACACACACACACACACACACACAGGGGTACACTTAAAAAGCACACGAAACACAGGGAAGCCCTCACTGAGCCCAGGACTGTAACCCAGAATCTTCTAACCATGAGGCAGATATGTTAACCATGACACCACTCTACCCCCCCCCCCCATTCTAAGAAGACTGCAACATAAAAGTAATGGTGGTGTTCTATAAATGAATTCAATACAGTGCAGGCTTGTGAACTGGTTCAGGTTCTGAGGTCATAGGTCAAAAATCAGGGGCACAATAACAGGCACACATGAAAAAATATGAAAAAATTCACTGTGTATAATATTCACATGGTGTAAGTAAAGAGTTAAAAATAGAGCCACAGAAAAAGAGAAATGACAGCGGTGTGGTTTCCTGAAAATCTGACTATATAATCAGGCAGTGTGACAGAATATGTGTGAGTTTCAAGTTGATGAACCAGTGTGTGTATGTGTGTTTGTGTGTGTGTGTGTGTGTGTGTGTGTGTGTGTGTGTGTGTGTGTGTGTGTGTGTGTGTGTGTGTAAGTGTGTGTAAGAATCAGTAATGATGAAGTGCTTGTCTCTTTTATCTGTTGTGGTTCACATGGCTGCAGGTGAGTGAAGTTCTTTTCTATTTTCTATGACAGAATGGAGGGAGAATATCAGCTGGTTCCTCATTCAGCTGCTTTTTGTTTACTTCTTTGGGTTTGGGTCCAGACTGGGTTCCAGGAGGCCATAGTTCAGCCCTGATCCTGAACAATCGAAACAAACACTGATAAATGTTCCTAATTTAAAATCGTAATGAATAACAACTTTACTTCTTCTGGGTTTCCCCTCGGGTATGATATCCATGATCTCCACAATTTGAGTGAACTGTCATGAGCATGTGGGGTCATGGGATGGAAACATGAGGGGAATTTGGTGGATTCATAACGATAGCACTGATTATTCTGCTGTATTACGATTTGACGGCACTTGTGGTAAAACGTGGGAAGTGCAGAATAGCGCAGTAGAGCTTCACAAATATTAACTGAGGTGGACAGAACGTAACACACCTTGATATGCCATCATAGGGGATCTTAATGAACTTGGCTACACGGTTCTTTCAAGTTTCATCTTCTGCTCTAAGAGAGGCCTTAAATTGTGGAGTTACACGCTTTTTTAATTGCAGAGCTCACAAACATCGTGTCTCAGTGTTATCCCAGAGTTACTACAGTGTTATAATATTAATAAACCTAGCAGAGATTATTCCATTTGATAGGAATGTTATTCATTCATTTTCTGAACTGCCTTATCCTAATTTGGGTTGTGGGGAAGCTGGCATCTCAGCCAACTTTGCACCAGGGCAGAGTACACCCTAGACATCTCACCAGGCCATCACAGGGCAGAAACACTCTGACTACTTTGCAGCCTCCTCTTGACAAAAGTCAGTAATGGTTCCCATACATGAACCTCTCACCACAGACAGTGAGCACATGGCTGGCCTTCGATAACCCAGTTAGCTGTACTGGTGGGGTGGGCAGCAGTGAAAAATGTTTACAGAGAGCCTTGAACCACCATCCATGGGATCAGTAATCCACCAGTGCTGTAATGGTTAGGGTGCTGGGCTCATGATTGGGAGGTTCAAACCCCACTGAGACCCTCACTGTGCTAAGACCCCTGGGCAAGGTCTTAACCACAAGTGTGCCTCTGTTCACCCAGCAGTATAAATGGGTACCAGTAAAAATATACTGGGAAGGTAACCTGTGATGGACTAGCGTCCCATCCAGGAGGAGTTGAACTCCTAGTTGCTTCACGCTACGGAAACCGGGGATAAGCACCGGCCTGATGAGCCACTATGGCTTGGGTGTACCTTTACCTTTTTACACTGTATGTTTGTACACATTTACTGAATCCCATCTCTGCACAGTCTCTGTATTATTATTGAATATATAGAAACTAAAATAAAGTGGAGTAGAAAAAGTTATTTTTCCCGGAACTTCATCATTCTGGTCTTTGCGGTAAATAGATATGCGACAGTTTCACAACTATTTCTGTCGATCGTCTGTCAACTGTGTGTGTGTGTGTGTGTGTGTGTGTGTGTGTGGTGGAGTGAAGAGTATATTATTCCACACAAACATACCACAATCAATATAACTACACAATTAAGTAACTAAAATGACAGAGTTGTGTTTGTATGCGCTCTCCTGATGTGGTTATTTGAAGCAGGGTTGTTACCCGTCACTTATAATCGAAGATCATATAAATAATTCCTGCATCTAAAAATAATGCGATCTGAATTGAATCAATAAGAGACACAATGGATCCTTTACTTTTATACATACACTTTCATCTACTTAATGATTTGGGTAAGCCTGAGAAATGTAAGAGGCTGTGGAGATATAGGATTCAATATGTCGGCTGATTGTGTGTTTAAATACGTCACTAAAGACGAGCTGGAAAATTCCTTCACCCATAACATGTTTTTTGTTGTTGTTTTTGTCTCATCATTAGCTGTGAGATTTATACTGTGACAAATGTGAACCTTTCATCATCATTTCAACACTAAACCCAAACTTAATAAATCTTGGATGTCGTTTATGTCTGTTTCTATCAAAACATGCTATGCGTCATAAATAGACCAGTTTCGTAGGAAACTAGTGTTTTACGAATAATACTCAGCTCTGGTCTTATTATCATAGAACATTGAAACACACCTGTCACTGAATTATCTCAAAGCTCGTTTTATCCTTTCTGTGCTCCCTCTTTTGCCTTCGTATGTTAGACTATATCCATATAGTGCCTCTATACCTCTCTCAGAATCCCACGAAAAGTCGCGTGATCACGTTATATTACGATGAGGCTAACAGTGAAACGTCATCCATATACCAACACAATACAGGGAGGGAAGCTAATAAGACCAGAGGTGAGTATTATTTGTAAAACACTCACCTCTGGTCTTATTATCATAGAACAGACTCCAACAAGAATCAAGTAGGGTGGGTACTCACCTCACTAAGACTCAAACTGGAAGGCTCAGCACAGATCCGGTAAAAAGAGCAACCATACCTAAATTTCCCCTACTGTTCAGCACAGGAGGGGTGCCTATGTACAGGTTATTTGCAAAATAACCCAATATAGGCGAGGCTGGCAGCTTCATACTAGCTATAGAGGTTTTGCTGCTGATGTCATGCATACATTATCCCAATGAGGGTTTTGTTAATTTCGCCACATTGGTGTGAAAACAAACCATTCACTCCAGCCCCAACACAATAGCACAAGTGTGTGTAAGGATTTAATACTGCGTTTATTTATTAAACAAGTGCACAATGGCACTTAACTGTGTTGCTGTCGGTTGTACTAATTATAGAGGAAAGAAACCAGATGTTAAATATCATAGATTCTCTGCTTATCAGGCCCGACGAGAGAAATGGATTTCTGCTTTGAAAAGACCTGATACCAACAATGAAAGTAAAGATTAGCGACCAGCTCCTACCAGTCGTGTATGTAGCGAACATTTTGTTGGAGGCAAGTAATTTTTATCAGTAAATATATTATTATTTATTGTCTTAACCACAGTTTGATTCTATTTAACTGTATATCTGGTGTCCATTTATAAGCTGATGGCAGCTAAAATGCTATTTAGTCTTTATTATAACATGTATAGTATATATAATATTTTATAACTATGATAATACTTCATATATTTAGATCCACATGTTTGTGCTTAATATATAATGTAGGCAAAATGATTTAAAAAAATCTGAGTCATAATTACCTTTGCCATAATTAATACTTTGGTGTCCTCACACAGCTTGCCATGGGTGATATTAGAGTCTTTCCTGGGTATAATATGCTCGTGAAGTGCCGAAACCCATCCAGATAAAAAAATACTCATATGCTTCCCAGATTTAACTTTAACAGTCTTAATACATGTTCTAAAACACACAACAAACATCAAACATGCCGTTGTTTGGTTTCCGCTTCACTTGTTTAACAATGATTGCTACACTCTAAGCCCATTGAAACTTTTCAGTTTTTCATGAGTATAATCAGATGTGAGATTAATCAAATAATTATAGATATCTGGGTATGTTAAACCAGGTATCCTGTCCGTTGCTTCATCCATGCAGTTAACAAACAAACCATCGGGCAAACGTGTGGGTCATTTGTTAGCTCTGATAACCGTTATTTTTGAATATACTGTTGTTTATGGTCGTTATCCTAATTACCTTGGAGCTCGGAAAGCACTGGGATTGCATTACGGCTGTCAACATTCACATTGTTAAACCTGGAGTGTATGCGTTGGACCCAGAGATGCAGAAGAACAAAAGAAGGTTCAAACAATTTATTTAAGCAAGGGCAGTGGTGGTCTAGTGGTATAGGGCACTGGATCGCTGATCCAAAGGTTGGGGGTTCGAGTCCCACTCTCCACAAGGTTGTCACTGTCTTCCCCCCCCAGTGCAGCTGACTGGGTGATCAAAGGCGGGCCATGTCTCTCACTGTCTATGGTGAGAGGCATGTAAAAGAACCATTGCTGACTTTCGTAAAGTGTGGCTGCAAAGTCATCAGCGTGCTAAAAATGGTTGTGACAGGAAAGGCATCCAACGTAAAAACCTCTGCCAAATCAAATGTGCGAATCAGATGATTCGCTCTGGCGACTCCCGAGTAAAAGGGAAAAAGCCGAAAGGAAGACAGACAGCCAGGAAACATAAATCACGGGAATACTAAGTCGATGGAACTTTCTACCACGGGCTTAATTAGGGAAACATGAAATGCTGGGTGTACCGTGAGTGAGGGTGGGAGACTCAGTCGGATGGCGCTGGTGTTTATAATTTTCTCTATTACATAGGGCCCAATGTATCTGGAAGACAGTTTTTTGGAGTCGACTTAGGGGCAGGTCTCGGAGAAGAGCTACATTTATTGCCCGACGGTGTAGGGAGGTGCCGGGGTTCATGACGATCGGCAATCCTCTGGTTTTGGGCCACTGTTCGTTCCAGGGCAGCCTGTGCTTCTTTTCAGACTCTGCGTGCTCTGTGAAACTGTGCCTGGACCAATGGGACGGCCACTTCGACCTCCTTGCTGGGAAACAGGGGGGGCTGGAACCCATTAATCACCATGAAGGGGGACATCCCGGTGGCGGTACAGATCAGAGAATCGTGTGCGTATTCGACCCATCCATGGGAGGTGTGTGGCCCAGGAGGCAGGAGGCAACACAGTGCAGGGAGGATCCGAGGTTTTGATTCGTGCGTTCCTCCTGCCCATTTGACTGAGAATAGTAGCCAGAGGTCAAGCTGCAGGAGACTCCCAAGGTGTTGCAGAACGCCTTCCAAACTTTGAATGCAAACTGGGGGCCCCGGTCTGAAATGATGTCCTAGGGGATGCCATGGAGGCGAAAGACGTGTTGGACTAGGAGACCAGCTGTTTCCATTGCTGAGGGGAGTTTGGGTAGGGAGACGAAGTGAACCGCCTTGCAGAACCAGTTCACTACTGTCAGGATAACAGTGTTGCCCTCAGACGGGGGTAAACCTGTGACAAAATCCACCGCAATGTGCCACCAGGGGCAATGGGGAACGGGTAAGAGTTGGAGGAGACCCGTGGGTGCATGATGGGAGGACTTGCTCTGGGCACAGATGGCACAAGCTCCCACAAACTCCCTGGTGTCAGCTGCCATCGTTCACCACCAGAAGCGTTGTCGGAGCAGGAAAAGAGTACAGTGGGCTCCAGGGTGGCAGGCTAATTTTGAGGAGAGAGCCCACTGGAGTGTTGGGGTTCTGGCCGATGGGGGAACATATAGTCAACCTTGGGGGCACCCGACGGGCTCTGGTTCCCCCTGATGGGCATCCCGAACTAGCCATTCTACCTCCCATTGGGCTGCTCTAAGTATACAGGAGGAGGGGAGGATGGTCTCCATGGTAATGTCTTCACCTGAGGAGAACTGCCTGGAGAGAGCATCTGGCTTTGTATTCCAGGAGCCAGGTTGGTATTTCAGTGTGAAGTTGAACCTCCCCAAGTAGAGTGACCATCGTGCCTGATGGGAGTTCAACCTCTTGGCTGTATGGAGGTAGGATAGGTTTTTATGGTCGGACCACTGGAACGGGGTCTTGGGTGATGTGAACTGTGTGAGGGGGGGCTGCTAGGCAGCTGTAGTCCCGCACAAACCAGCGATAGAAGTTTGCGAATACCAGGAACCTCTGCAGCTGTTTCCGCGTCCCTGGAGTTGGCCACTCCGCCACTGCCTTCACCTTCGCCCGGATCAGGTCCTATCTGCCCCTTCTCCACGATGAACCCCAGGAAAGAAACTGAGGGGACATGAAACTGGCATTTTTCTGCCTTAACGAACAATCTGTTCTCCCGGAGCCTCTTTAGAACCATTCTCACATGGCAGAGATATTCGTCTTGGTCTCTAGAGAAGATCAGAATGTCGTCCAGGTATACGAATACGAAGTGGTTCAGCATGTCCCTAAGCACATTGTTGACCAGAGCTTGGAAAACCGCCGGGGCATTGGTTAATGCGAATGGCATGACCAGGTATTCGAAGTGCCCGAGGGACGTGTTGAAACCATCTTCCACTCGTCCCCCTCCTGAATTTGGACTAAGTGGTAGGCATTTCTCAGGTCCAGCTTGGAAAAAATGGAAGCATCGTGGAGAGTGGTGAAGGCTGAATCGATTAGGGGGAGAGGGTACCTGTTTTTTATGGTGATCTGGTTCAGGCCCGTGTAATCGATGCAAGGTCTCAGGGTCTTGTCTTTCTTTTCGACGAAGAAGAATCCCGCACCTACCGGGAAAGATGAGGGCCGAATGACACCTGCAGGCAGCGACTCATTAATGTATGCCTCCATGGCATCTTTCTCCAGCTTAGAGAGGTTGTTTAGTCACTGGGAAGGGAACGTGGAACCTGGGAGTAAGTCAATGGCGCAGTCGTATGGTGTGGTATGAGGAGATAAGGAGCAAGCCTGGTCCTTGCTGAAAACCTCTTGCAGGTCGTGATATTCTTTGGGCATGCCAGCTAAGTCCAGATCCTCCAGGTCGACCGGGGTTCGTGAAGCTTGGGAGGGTACGGCCGCCATTAGGCAATGTTGCAGACAGTAGTCACTCCAGCTGCATATGATGAGGGTGCGCCAATCAATGGGGATTGTGAGTCTGCAACCATGGCCACCCCAACACGAGGGGAGAGAGAGAGAGAGGCAGGGAGAACAAACAGTTCAAAATATTCCTGGTGGTTACCAGACAAACTGAGCTTAACTGGCTTGGTCTTGTGCGTGATGCGAGCTATGAGTCGGCCATCAATGGCCACTACCTCCTTGGGGGTATTGAGTTCATACATGATCATACATGACTAATTTTAGTCACAAATAAAGGACTTTATCACTGTAATTTTTCCAAGTGATGTCAAACTGCGATAAGACCGATTTTTAAGAAGATTTTTCATATTTTGTATCCTATGTAGAATATTGCTGTGAGCAAGTGATGTTATATCCAACACTGAAAAATCCATTCCTAAAGCTGTAAAAGAATTGGACCAATCCAAATTATTTTCTTGACAAAACCGGCTGTCTGACTCTTGCATCGAGCCAAACTAGACAGCGTTTATTTTTTCCATATTCACTTTTAGTCCTAAAATTTTGTAAAACCATTCAAAAGTGATTAAGGATTCTCCTCACTGCCATCCAACAACAGAGAAGTATCGTCTGCATATTGAGATATTTTAAATGTAATATTTTAAATGTTGCATAATATTTTTTTCTGTTTTTGAAGAATTTCTTTTGGATCTGTCACTATTGTGTCATATTTTTTTAGCTTCAATATTATTTTATTATTATGGTTCTCTTTTCTAAATTACAAAAATATGCTGATGATTTTTCACCTAACTCGTGCCATCTTGCTCTGGATCGAATCATTGTTCCCCGAATACAGGTGGTTTTAAATCTCTTCTAATTCCAGATTCAGTTGTTCCAGGGTATCCAGCTTGGTTCTTAGGGTGTTTGGTTTCGTTTTTATTTACTCATCTAATTCTAAATTTTTTTTCTATAGATTTTTCTAATTCATTGCTAATTCATTTTTTACAATAATTTGACCTCGGAGTTGTACCAGAAGAGTTTCCCAAAACAACTGATCCGAAATTTGGAATTGAAGATTTTTGCATGGACAGGATGCAATAAAATTCGGGTTATATGTGGAGGCTACATACATGGTTTTTATACTAGTTATGTCCTGTTTTATTATTTTAACAAACTCTTGGTCCTTAAGCAAGGAGTTGTTCAATTTCCAATAACCTCTTCCACTTTCTTCTGAAAACGTATTTATAACAGCAATGACTGGAGCATGGTCTGATTTATATTTAGGGAGAATATATGAATCTGAAAAAATTGACAATGAATTTTCTGCAGCTAGAAAGAAATCTAAATGTGCCATTTTGATAGGATTTCTTTGTGACCATGTATAATGCTGATCATTTTCATGAAATGTTCGCCATATGTCTACCAATTCATTTTCAGCAGTATATGATAAAACTTAACGACTCACTTTTGGATTGTTGACTGTTTTGTAATTGTAAAAATATTTTTCTGGGTCTAAAACAAAATTGCAATCTCCACATAGAACATAACTGTCAATTCCAAATTCTTCAATAATATGAAAGGTGTTTGTATAAAAGTCTGAATTGTCTTCATTTGGTCTGTAGAGATTTACTCATGTGAATTTTACCGAATTTGATATGGTGAGATCTAAAATGATATAATTTTCATTTGGGTCTATTCTACTTTTGTGTAATTAATATTCAAAACCTTAATTGAATAAAATAGCCACACCACTTGCATGTGACGAAAAAGAAGATATAACAGCATTTAAACCCCATTCTACCTTGACTCTATTAACAAATTCTGGATCAATATGTGTATCCTGTAAGCAGCATATATGTCTATTTTGCTCCCGGACTCACTTAAAGATGTCCTTACGTTTAACTAGATCAGCCAGGCCTCTAATATTTAGGGAACGTATGTTTATTTGAGGCATTCAAGAATTGTTGTACTATTTAGTATAAAGTTCATCTATGCCCTGTACAAGAAGGGCCAGAGTCGCCTCCACCTTCTGAGGAGACTTAGGTCCTTCGGAGTATGCAGACCTCTGCTCAGGACATTTTATGACTCTGTGGTAGCCTCTGCAATCCTCTACGCTGCCATCTGCTGGGATGAGCTGCTGCCCAGCACAGAGCGGGACAGAAAGAGACTGAACAAGCTGGTCAGGAGGGCCAGCGCTGTCCTAGGCTGCCCACTGGACTCTGTGGAGGAGGTGGGGGGGGGGAGGATGGTCAACAGCTCTCACCCACTGCACCAGACTGTAGAGAAGCTGAGTAGCTCCTTCAGTGGACGACTGAGACATCCTCAGTGCAGGAAGGAGCGCTACCGCAGGTCTTTCATCCCCACCGCTGTCAGACTGTACAACGCCACTTTGTAACTGTATGTGAAAAAAAAACGATTATGTGCAATAAAAACCCCGTGCACTTTAATCAACCACATCTACCCCACCGACTGTGAACCATATCAACCCTACTCTGCCCTCAGATACATATACACCTGAATATAGGCCAGTCTACAAAGTTTTTTCTTTTTCTTTTTTATTGTATATTACTTTTATACTATTTATGTATCTATTTATTTACTTATATAATATATATGTATGTGTGTATGTATGTATGTATGTATTATTGTATATGTATCTATTTTGCACCCCCTACTTTACTTCAAGAGCCTGTAACAGTGAATTTCTCCATTGTGAGATTAATAAAGCTGTATCTTTTCTTATCTTATCTTATCATAATAAACTCTATTAGTATATCCAAGATTGGTACAGCGATACATATATAAAAAGATATGTGGGATACATATCTGAGTGTGCAGGCAATACATCATATATGATTCTGGAAGCAAAGTTGAACACACGCAAGCACCGAACACAGAGAACAAACAGAAACAAAACACAGCGTACAAACACAACTTACAAACATAGAGGCCCATGTCTCCACCTCACCTTACAAGAGTTCCACCAGAGGTGTAGTCCTGTGGAAAAGCAGAGCACATGTGCAGTACATCACAAACATATACAGCCAGTGTAGCATTTACTAAGAGCCTACACACACACACACACACACACACACACACACACACACACACACACACACACACACACGCACACACGCACACACAGGCCTCAACCCACCCACTCTCTCTCTCTCTCTCTCTCTCTCTCTCTCTCTCTCTCTCTCTCTCCTCCCTCCTCCTCTCCCCTCCCCCCTCTCTCCCTTTCCCCCTCTTTTACTGTACATAAATTACTGACACACTAAAATTCTATATCAAAAACAGGTGCCTATCAAACACTCATTAACTTTGTTTTACCTTGAACACACATGCAACATACCAAATGACATAAACATTATTATAATGTAATAATATATTCACCAGTCAATCAAATTAGACACCGCGTTTTGTCCACAGTATTAATTAATTTTTCTTCTTGGCGAATTTTGTATGCTTCACTTGCCAACTTGCCACGGTACTGTTTAAGCTCTGGCGGTAAGTCTGTGCGAACACTCATGTGAGTCGATTTGAAATGTTTGGCTGCCTGGAGAAAAGCTTCTCAAAAAAACAAAACTGAAAATAATCGGCGTTGGCCCATCTGTCCATCTTTTCATCTTTTCTGTGTGCGTTTCGTATCATCAACTTCTCTGCAAATTTTTCACCCAGCAAAAGTTTGGTCTATGCAAAGTCCCGCACTACTTTAATAGTGTCCTCGGGATTTGTCTCATAGCCTTCTATGCCGTACAATAATAGGTTCATCTTTCGGCCGTGAACTTTACTTGAGAGTAGTATGCGTTTGAGATCCACCATGTTACGTTTCAGTTTCTGTTTGATGTCATCGGAGTCTTTTCTTTGATCTTCTTTTATGTTGGAAACATCAATTTCGAAACCGCCTACTTTTTCATCCAGTTCCTGAACCAAGTTTTTAATATCCACAAAACCGCTCATTATAGTGGCGTTCATGGTGGTGAGCATTTTAAACAGGTCATCATTTGTTTTCGGCACCATCTTGTCTGGAAGTTTTTTTTCGTGCGGTAGAACTGAGTCTGACATACTTTCACAACCAGCTCTTGCAGCCAAATGTGTCAAACATTGTCGAATAGATTCTATCTCTCCAGAGTTGAGTCATAGTATCACTCAAAATTTCAAGTCTTCATTCACAAAAATCACAAAACCAGTAGCCCACCCCGACACACTCCACGGCCATTACCAGAAATCTGCATGTGTATACTGTTATTTTTGCCATTTACCATAATCATCATCATCATCATCAGACAGTGAATACAATTATGAACTCTTCTCAGTTATTTTTCTTTGAAATTGTAGTTGGGACTCTGTCTTTGCATCAAGGCAGTGGTGGACTAGTGGTATAGAGCGTTGGATTACTGATCCTAAGTTTGGTTTGGAACGTAGATTGACTGGTAAATTGAGAGCTTTAACTTGCGGCTCGGCTCCCTCTTCACCACGACGGACCAGTACAGGCTCTGTTTTACAGCAGAAGCTACAGCGATCCATCTGTTGATCTTCCACTCCATCCTTCCCTCACTCGTGAACAAAATCCCAAGATACTTAAACTCCTCCACTTGGAGCAGGACCTCATTCTTGATCTGGAGGGTGGATTCCACTCTTGTCTGACTGAGGACCATGGCCTCGGACTTGGAGGTGCTGATTTTCATCCCGGAGACTGCGAATTGCTCCAATGAGAGTTGGAGGTCTTGGCATGATGTAGTCAAAAGGACAACGTCATCTGCAAAAAATTGGATTTTCATATTCCAAGAGTTTATTTACTCTGACTATTAATTTATTATTTATTCATAATAAATGTATTAAAAGGGGCACAACACCTCTACCAGAGCAGTTTTAAGGAAGTTGTAAGTCTCTCTCAACCCATAATGGGCAAATGCAGGGTACACCTTCAATAGCTTGAAGGACCCTCACAGGGCAACACATTATCATAGCAAGAATATGCAAACTCAACAGAGGAAAGCCCTCACTGAGCCCACGACTGAAACCCGGAATCTTCAACATAAAGTCATGGTGGTGTTCTATGGATGCATACAGTACAATGCAGGCTTGCGAACTGGTTCAGGTTCTGAGGTCATAGGTCAAAAACCAGGGGCACGATTTAGGCACACACGAAAAAAAATAGGAAAGAATTGCACTGCATACACATGGAGTAATGGAAAGAATGATTTCAGAGGTTAAAAAAAGAGGCACACAAAGAGAGAAATGACATCGCGGTGTGGTTTCCTGAAAATCTAACTATATAGAAGAGAGACATTCAGGCAGTGTGACAGAGTGTATGTGAGATTCAACTTGATAGACCAGTGTGTGTGTGTGTGTGTGTGTGTGTGTGTGTGTGTGTGTGTGTAAGAATCAGTAATGATGAAGTGCTTGTATCTTTTATCTGTTGTGGTTCACGTGGCTGCAGGTGAGTGAAGTTCTTTTCTATTTTCTATTACAGAAAGGAGGGAGAACATCAACTGGTTCCTCATTCAGCTGCTTTGTGTTTACTTCTTGGGGTTACATCCAGACTGGGTTACAGTAGGCCATAGTTCGGCGCTGATTCTGAAATCAAAACAAACACTGCTAAATGTTCCTTATTTAAAATTTTAATGAACAATTTTATTTCTCTTGGGTTTCCTCTCGGGTATGATGCCCATGATCCCCACAATTTCGTGGGATGGAATCGTGATGATCTTGGGGGAGCTTGGTGGATTCATGATGATATTCTCCTTTTTATTCCACAGTGGTGCTCTAAGAGTGGTCTTAAATTGTGGAATTATGCGGGGTTTTTTTTTTTTTTTTTTTTTTTTTACACGCAGAAATCACGACCATCATGTCTGAGTGTTATCCCGGGGTTACTGCATCGTGTCTCAGTGTTATCCCAGGGTTACTACAGAGTTATAATATTAATAAAACTAGCAGAGATTATTCCATTTGATAGAAATGTTGTTCATTCATTTTCTGAACTTCCTTATTTTAATTATGGTTGCGGTGAAGCTGGCATCTCAGCTGACTCTGGTTTAGGGCAGAGTACACCCTAAACAACTCGCCAGACCATCACAGGCAGAAACTCGCTGACTACTTTGCAGCCTCCTCTTGACAAGAGTCAGTAATGGTTACCAAACATGAACCTCTAACCATAGACAGTGAACACATGGCTGGCCTTTGATAACCCAGTTAGCTATACTGGTGGGTAGTGTGGTGGTGGAGGTTAGAAGTGAGATATGTTGACAGAGACGCTTGAACCCCCAACCATGGGATCAGCAACCCTTCTTACCACCGGGCCACTACTCCCTTGGAAACGTGATAGTAAAACTTTATATGTTACAAATGTAATGCGACTAAAAATGCAGCCATGAGGTGGGGGGGGGGCACTAACCAGTGTCTCTCCCCCTCATGCCGGTCCCAAGCCCGGAGAAATGCAGAGGGTTGTGTCAGGAAGGGCATCCGACGTAAAACCAATGCCAATTATTGATTATGCAAATCAAAAGTATTACCTCCATACCGGATCGGTCGAGGCCCGGGTTAACAACGACCGCCATCAGTGCTGTCAATCAACAGGGTGCTGATGGAAATTGGACTACTGTTGGTCGAAGACGTCGAAGAAGGAGAGGTGGGAGGCGTGTCCGTAGGCAGAGAGAGAAGAGGAAAGGCATGAGTCTAGGACTGAGAGTGGGGACTTTGAATGTTGGAACTATGCACAGAAAAGGTAGAGAGCTGGTTGACATGATGCAGAGGAGGAAGGTGGACATACTGTGTGTTCAGGAGACCAGGTGGAAAGGTAGCAAAGCTAAAAGCTTAGGAGCAGGGTTTAAGCTATTTTATCACGGTGTGGATGGGAAGAGAAATGGAGTCGGAGTCATCTTGAAGGAGGAGTTTGTCAGGAATGTTCTAAAAGTGAAAAGAGTGTCAGACAGAGTGATGAATCTCAAGTTAGAAATTGAAGGTGTAATGCTCAATGTTGTTAGTGCTTATGCCCCACAGGCAGGATGTGAGCTAGAAGAGAAGGAGAGATTCTGGAGTGACTTAGATGAAGTGATGCAGAGTACCCCCAGAGGTGAAAAGAGTGGTCATAGGTGCAGACTTCAATGGACATGTTGGGGCAGGCAACAGAGGGGACGAGGAAGTGATGGGCAGGTTTGGTATCCAGGACAGGAACATGAAGGACAGATGTTGATAGATTTTGCAAAAAGGATGGAAATGGCTGTGGTGAATACTTTCTTTGAGAAGAAACAGGAGCATAGGGTGACTTATGAAAGCGGAGGTAGGCGCACACAGGTAGACTACATCTTGTGTAGGCGATGTAATTTGAAGGAAGTCAGTGACTGCAAAGTCATCGTGGGTGAGAGTGTTGCCAAACAGCATAGGATGGTGGTGTGCAGGATGACTCTGATGGTGAGAAAGGTGAAAAAGGCAAAGGCAGAACAGAAGACAAAGTGGTGGAAGCTGAAAAAGGAAGAGTGTCGTGTTGTCTTCAAGGAGGAGTTGAAACAGGCTTTGGGTGGCCAGGAAGTGCTTCCAAATGACTGGACAACCACAGCAAATGTGATCAGGGACACAGGTAGGAGAGTACTTGGTGTGTCCTCTGGAAGGAAAGTAGATAAGGAGACTTGGTGGTGGAATGAGGAAGTGCAGGAGTGTGTACAAAGGAAAAGGTTAGCCAAGAAGAAGTGGGACATTGAGAGGACCGAAGAGAGTAAACAGGAGTACAGGGAGACACAGCGTAAGGCGAAAGTAGCAGTGGCTAAGGCCAAACAGAGGGTGTATGATGACTTGTATGATAGGTTGGATAGTAAAGAGGGAGAAAATGATCTATACAGGTTGGCACAGCAGAGAAATAGAGATGGGAAGGACGTGCAGCAAGTTAGATTGATAAAGGACAGAGAGGGAACTGTATTGACTAATGACAGAAGTGTGCTGGGAAGATGGAAAGAGTACTTTGAAGAGCTGATGAATGAGGAAAATGAGAGAGAAAAAGAGTAGAAGAGGTAACCATTGAGGAGCAGGATGTAGCAAAGATCAGTAAGGGTGAAGTGAGAAGGGCATTGAAGAGGATGAAGAATGGAAAGGCAGTTGGTCCTGATGATATACCTGTGGAGGTATGGAAGTGTCTAGGAGAGGTAGCAGTAGATTTTCTGACAAGAACATTCAACAAGGTACTAGAGAGTGAGCAGATGCCGGAGGAGTGGAGGAGAAGTGTGCTGGTGCCCATTTTTAAGAACAAGGGAGACGTGCAGAGTTGCAGCAACTACAGAGGGATAAAGTTGATGAGCCATACGATGAAGTTATGGGAAAGAATAGTGGAAGCTAGACTAAGGGCAGAGGTGAGCATTTGTGAACAACAGTTTGGTTTCATGCCAAGAAAGAGCACCACAGATGCAATGTTTGCCTTGAGGATGTTAATAGAGAAGTACAGAGAAGGTCAGAGGGAGCTACATTGTGCCTTTGTTGATCTGGAAAAAGCATATGACAGGGTGCCAAGAGAAGAACTGTGGTATTGCATGAGGAAGTCTGGAGTGGCAGAGAAGTATGTTAGAGTGGTACAGGACATGTATGAGAGATGTAAGACAGTGGTGAGGTGTGCTGTCGGTGTGACCGACGAATTCAAGGTGGAGGTGGGACTGCATCAAGGGTCAGCTCTGAGCCCCTTCTTGTTTGCTATGGTGATGGACAGGCTGACAGACGAGGTGAGACAAGAATCTCCATGGACTATGATGTTTGCAGATGACATCGTGATCTGTAGTGAGAGCAGAGAACAAGTGCAGGAAAATCTAGAGAGGTGGAGGTATGCCCTGGAAAGGAGAGGAATGAAGGTTAGCCTCAGAAAATCAGAATACATGTGTGTGAATGAGAAGGACCCAGGAGGAACGGTGATGTTACAGGAGCAGAGATAACGAAGGTGGAGGATTTTAAGTACTTAGGCTCAACAATCCAGAGCAATGGAGAGTGTGGAAAAGAGGTGAAGAAGCGTGTGCAGGCAGGCTGGAATGGTTGGAGAAAAGTATCCGGTGTGATGTGCGATAGGAGAGTGTCAGCAAGAATGAAGGGAAAAGTGTACAAGATGGTGGTGAGGCCAGCGATGTTGTATGGCTTAGAAACAGTGGCGCTGAGGAAAAGGCAGGAGGCAGAGCTGGAGGTAGAGGAGATGAAAATGTTGAGGTTCTCCTGGGAGTAACGAGGATGGATAGGATCAGAAATGAGTATATCAGAGGGACAGCCCACGTAAGATGTTTTGGAGACAAAGTCAGAGAGGCTAGATTGAGATGGTTTGGACATGTACAGAGGAGGGATAGTGAGTATATTGGCAGTAGGATGCTGAGGTTGGAACTACCAGGCAGAAGGCCTCGAGGAAGACCGAAGAAGAGATTTATGGATGTGGTGAAGGAAGACATGAAGGTCGTTGGAGTCAGAAAAGAAGATGCGGAGGACAGGGTGAGGTGGAGGCGGATGATTTGCTGTGGCGACCCCTGAAGGGAGCAGCCGAAAGTAAAAGAAGAAGAAGAAGAAGAAATGTAATGCGACTAAAATCTTGTTTTTTTTTTGAATATTTTTTATAACCCAGTTAGCTGCGCTGGGTGGACAGTGACAATCCTGTGCAGAGTGGGACTCAAACCCCCAACCCTAAGATCCAGCACCTTTTACTGTCAGGCCACCACTAACCCATATATATATATATATATTTTATACATTAAATATACATTAAATGAGTGAGATGGATGCTACTCTGAGATTATATTATCGTACAAACACTGTATGTTTATACTCATTTACTGAATCACATCTCAATCAGAATTTATCTATAGGAACTAAAATAAACTGAAGTAGAAAAGTTATTTTTCACGGAACTTGTACATCACGTCATCATTTGGGTCTTTGCTGTAAATAGATGTGTGTCAATTTCACAAGTTTTTCTGTTGATCTTCTGTCAGTGACCACTGACTTCACTTCCTGTACTATCTTATGGTGATGTGTGTGTGTGTGTGTGTGTGTGTGTGTGTGTGTGTGTGCACTTGAATGTGTGAATGTTTTTGTGTAATATATCATCGCTGATAAATGACTGCATTATCATCATGGCATTCGGAAGACTCTCCTTTCCACCCTTATCTCTTATTTTATTGTTGTTTTTCAATAACTGAGTAATTGAGAGGTAACGACCTCGGTTCAGGGCTCAGCAGTGGAAAATTGGTGATATTGGGACTTGAACCCCAGCTTAAGAATAAAGCAACCCAGAGTCATATCCCCGGATCTGCCACTGTTCTTAGTTCATAGAACCATAGTTCATGGTCGCTATCTATGACTCATAGAAAGTTAAATAAAATATTTATTTTCCTGAAACCTGTACATCATTTCATTCACTCTGTTCTTCAGTTTAAATCAGGGGTCACCAACATGGTCCACATGAGGCACCCGTGGGCCTGTGTACTGCTATTTTTTTAACAATCCAGTAGCTTTTTAGTGTCACTCTCCACTGAGCTGCATCTAATACTTTTTACTTTTTTTTAATCAAATCAATGTCTTCACATAGATGAATATCATTAATTATTAATAATGACATATAATTAAAGGTAAATTGAGCAGATTTGTTATTTCAGAAGTGAGTATCGACCTGGTAGCCCTTGCATTAATTGGTACCCAAGAAGTAGCTCTCAGTTTTTAAAAGGTTGGCGAGCCCTGATCTAAATAGATGTGTGTAAGTTTCACATCTTCTTCTGCTGCATCTCTGTCAGTGACCACAGACTTCACTTCCTACATGACACTCTTGTGACAGTTGTGTGTGAGTGAGTGCATATATGTGTGTGTGGGTGTGGGGTGGGTGGGTGTGGGTGTTGGGTTAGTGTGGGTTGGTGGTGTATCATTTTACATGAAGTTAATATAACCAATATAAATATATACATTAAAGACCTGAACTGACCAACAGTATTGTGTTTGCATACATTTCCCAAATGCAGCTATTCAGGACAGAACTGGGGTCGCAGTCCATCCCTTATACTCCGAGATCATCCTGTATTTAAAAATAAAATGCTGCGTCCTGTGTTGAACCAATAAGAGACATGATAGATCAGTATTAAAGTAACATCAACCCGACATGCGCAGTGGAGAAGTTGAATTTCTGTAAAGAAATAAATTCTGCTCGCTGTGTGAAAATTACACATCATGTGACCTCAGTATCAGTGATCATCTCATACAGTGATAAGTATCAGCCGCATCCTTAGTTCCTGATGTGAATGATGTCTGTAGGTCAGTGTAATGTGAGATGATGTGGAGATACAGGGGAGATACTGTTGAGTTTTTCTCCGTCACACACTGAGGAATATCTGACCTTAAACACAGCGCTGCAGTCACTCAAACAACAGCATTCCTTCATTCTGTAATGTTGGGCTTCATATTGTATTCAGTAGATTGTGAGTTTTTGTATGTTTGTTTCTGTAGGTTGTGTTCTCTCAGGTAATCCTCCATTAGAAATCACAGGACGCAGAGGTGGTTCAGCGCTGTTACCCTGCACCTGCTCCAACCCCAACGCCAAACCTCAGAAACTCACCTGGGAGATCTCCAGACCAGGACATTTTATAGTGTTAAATGATACAAAGTTCCGCGGCAGAGTTCATCAGTTTAATACCAATTCTCCTGCTAATCTGTCTCTGCTCATATCTGACCTGAGAGAAGAGGATGGAGGAATGTTCAGGTGCAGCACTGAGAAGAATCACAGCGACTTCATGCTTTATATTAAAGGTAAATAATTTAAATACAAATTAAATATTGATATTCAGGCAGTAGGGAGGTGTAGTGTGGAAATTTTTAACGCTTGACAATTTGACTGTGCAGGCATAGATTGTTTGTATAAAACTAGAATAATAAACGTGACTCTATTGTGTGCTCGAATGCAACTTTATTCAAAGCTTCCTTGTAACATTGCGTCAACAACATAATATATATAACATTCAAATCTCTGGTAACACTCACAATTGCTGAAAAGTAAATTATTAAAAAATGTATTTCACGTGAAAAAATAAATAAATGACAAGACCCAGCAATTCGACGTTTCTTTCTCCTTTATCTAAATATACCCACACAACATTTTTTATTCTTACTAAACACTCCACGAATGTTATTTTTCAAAAGTTGAAATAAAGTTACCAGTTTGAATCGTAAGATAAGGCCTCTGCGGGCACTCCCCGAACGTCTCTATCTCTGGTCGCTTTGTGTTAAAGGTAAATAATTTAAATACCCATAAAATATTGATATTCAGACATTAGGGAGGTGTAGTGGATCGCATGTTCACCGCACAGTAAGCTCGAACACTCTCTGAGGATGTTTCCTGATGGCAGTGGTCCCCAACCTTTTTATCACCGCCGACCGGTCAGTGCTTGACATTTCTATCGCGGACCGGGGTGGGGAGCATAGATTGTTTATATTGTAAATATAATAATAAACGTAAATCCACTGTGTGCTTGTATGCAACTTTATTCACAGATTCCTTGTAACATTGCGTCAACAACTGACATCCAAATCTCTGCTAACAATCTCGATGCCCGAAAAATAAATCATAAAAAAAAAATTATTTCACGTGGAACAATAAATAAATGACAAGAACCAGCAAGTTCACATTCTTTCTCCATTATATAAATATACCTACACAACATTTTTATTTTTACGAAACATTGCATTAATGTTATCTTTCAAAAGTTGAAATAAAGTTGCCAGTTTGAACCGTCAGATCCCCCAGTGCAGCTAACTGGGTTATCAAAGGCCGGCCATGTCGCTCACGCTCTATGGTGAGAGGTTCATGGAAAAGAACCATTGCTGACTTTCGTAAAGAGTAGCTGCAAAGCCGTCAGCGTGTTTTTTGTCCCTTGCTAAATGGGTTGTGATAGGAAGGCCATCCGACATAAAAACCTATACCAAATCAAATGAGCGAATCAGATGATTCACTGTGGCGACCCCTGAGAAGGGGAAAAAGCCCCTCCTGTCTTCTCCTCCTTCTCACCTCCCTCTGTTGGCGACCACTCCCTAACGTCTCTGTCTCTGGTTGCTATGGTAACATTTAAACATGCCTTTGAAATAATATTCAGATATACCACAAAAAAAGGATAAAGTGCATGAAAATTTTATCTCACCATCGCGTTAAATCAATGGGAGGCCTGGGCTTGTTTCTCTACAACGAGATGAGTCCATCTGGGGGCTAATGGGAGACAAGAACACCCGAAGTGTGTTTTCATGTCCTGCCTACACCGTGTTTTGTTTTGGTTGCTGTCACTGCAGAAAATGTGGCTTCACACAGACAGGATGTCGAAAATGGCGACCTCAGGGGATCCTGCCATGACTTTAATCCAGAACACCGGCACAGTTGTTGTCTCGAACATACGTTCAAGGCTGCTGTCATTCTTTCACTGATATGCTGGAGTCACCTGTTTTGTTTTATTGACAAACAGGTCACACTCCGTGGGTCCTTTGGGGTTGGGAAGATTTCTTCACACCATGAAATTTAAAATCAACATATTTCCCCCTTAAAATTATAATTTTTTCAGTTTAACCATCAGATAAAGTGTCATCTATGTTCTATTGGGAATAAAATATTAAAATTTTGCACTTCCACATCATTGCACTCACAATTTGTACAGTGTCCCAACTTTTTTGGAATCAGGTTTGAACTTAAAACATTACGAGTCGGGAACAGAAAATGTGATTTATAAGCAGGACCTATTAATAATTGCAGTATTTCTATTAATAAGTGTGAATGTTATGTTTTCAGTCTGTGATCTGGAGAGGACAGAGTTAAAGGAGTTGACTGGGTTCATAGGAGAGTCTGTAGTTCTGCCCTGCATCTGCACCAACCCAAAGTACACACCAAAGTCTCTGAAATGGACGTTTAATAAACCTGGAACATCAAACAGTCAGAATATTTACCCCAATCCGACCGGACCTCACAGAAACAGAGTCAATCTGGTCAATAAAGACTCTCCAGGAAATCTCTCTCTACTCATCTCACACCTGACTGAAGAGGACCAGGGACCATACAGATGTTCTGTAACGGGTGGGATCAGAGATTTGAGACTCTCTGTTAAAAGTAAATTTTCCATGAACGATTGTGAGCTTTAATCCAGTGTCATGTATCTTATTACTAACACTGATGAAAACTCTCATGAGTGTGAATACGTTTTTGTTCTTTTCTGCAGGAAGAAGAGAAACAGCCACGAAACCTCCATCAGAACCACCTCAGAGCAAAACAACCTCTCCACCTGCACCACCCTCAACACCACACGGTAAAGTACAGGGCACAGAACACTCAGCCTCTCTCTATCTGATAGATGTTTCCCCTGAATCAGTAAATACAATCCCACATCTCTACTATCAGATTTATTCACATCCTGTTTGTATTTTATTATATTTATACTTATACATTCATATCACTCACACACACACACACACACACACACACACACACACACAAATTCCATATTTTTAGGGGGCAAATGCATAAACCTCAGACAGTGATGAATACCTCGACCACACACGCACAGAGAGGAAGAGGGATGAAGAAAAGAAGACGAAGAAAGAAGAAAGAAGAGATCACTGTGGATGACAAAACGTTCTACTTTTATCTGACGAGGAAACTCTCTATCTCTATTCTGATATCATATTATTCGTATTCATCTGAAATTAATGCAGGATATCTGAATGAATTAGATTTTAATATTTCAAGAGATTATTTACTGTAACTACAGTATTTATTTATTATTTATTCATAATAAATGTATTAACACAGATACAAAACCTCTACCAGAGCAGCTTCAGAGTCAAACATCCTCTTCACTTTCACCTTCCTCAATATCACCAGCAGCAAATGAAGAACAAACTGACAGGATCCTCCCTCTGGGTGCCAAAACTTTTTGTTTAATTGTTTGATTACCAAAATTATCTCTATTATTACATTAACAAACATTTTAATGTTTTATTTTACAGCTTTCTGGATTCTGGGGGTTTTATTGCTGGTGATACTCGGTGTTGGGGCATTTATATGTTGGAAACGAAAAGGTACACACACACACACACACACACACACACACACACACACACACACACACACACACACACACACACACACACACACACATCTGTAATAATAGCAGAATTTCTGTAATCCAGTTTGGAAAATTAAAATGATATTCTGTAGTTTGTACTCGAGGTGTGATTCCTGTGATCTCTTTAGAAGGAAGAAGTGGAGACATGATTACTGAAGAATCTCAGGACTGGAAGAGAAAGCAGCTGGATCAGGTTAGTGGACATTCAGGCTTGGTTTCATTATCATGGAACATATTACAATGAACAAGATTGAAATTACATGATTAAAAAAGAAACCTATAAATTTTTTACATTTATAACCCCAACCGTCCTCTAATCATAATTTTTATCTCCATTTATTTCATATATAAATAACAATATATGTCCAAAGATTAGTTGGATATCATTTAATACCTGAGATGGAACATCATGAAACAACCTGTTCTTTGTTTCCACAGACGGAAACTGTTGTTACTTACTCTGCTGTAACCCACATTACCACAGCCGGAGCAGCACAGATCCAGATCATCGTTGAAGAGCAAACTCAATACAAACCATAGGAAAATATAATACAGAGATTCCTCGCTGCTTCGCGCTTCAATTCATGCGGCTTCAGTGCATCGCTTTTTTTTTTTTAAGTATTTATTCATTAAAAACATAAGCAAATTAAAGAGGAATATCAGAAAAAGATAAGGAAAATGCCTGAAAACAAGGCCTATTATGAAAAAAAACCCAAACAAAAAAACCAATCCAAAACCCCCCATTTATAGCATTGAATATATATATATATATATATATATATATATATATATATATATATATATATATATATATATATATATATATATATATATATATATATATATATATATATATAATTTTACTTTTATACTTTTATTTTTACTTATATATATATATATATATATGTACACCACCCCTTGAAACAGATCTGTAGTGATAAATGAAGTTTAAATAGAAAGTCTTTGTCCTGTTCTTTTATTTTTACATATATATATATATATATATATATATATATATATATATCTAACCTCATCTGTCAGCCTATCCATCAACATTGCAAACAAGAAGGGGCTGAGAGCTGACCCTTTATATATATATATTACTTATATAAGTACATTACTGCATATATATATATATATATATATATATATATATATATATATATATATATATATATATATAAAATAATAAAAATAATAAAAGGACAGGACAAAGACTTTCTATTGAAACTCCATTTATCACTACAGATCTGTTTCGAGGGGTAGTGAAACCATCCTCTCTCTTCAGGTGATTATAGATAGATTCTTCTATAATCACCTGAAGAGAGAGGATGGTTTCACCACCCCTCGAAACAGATCTGAAGTCTTTGTCCTGTCTTTTTATTGTTATTTGCTCTACCAAAAAGTATTGAGCACTCTCCTACGGAAGGATCTACTCAGAAAATCCTCTCTCTCTCTCTCTATATATATATATATATATGTATATATATATATATATATATATATATAAGTGGCAGTGATGGTCTAGTGGTATAGGGCGCTGGATCGCTGATCCAATGGTTGGGGGTTCGAGTCCCACTCTCCACAAGGGTGTAACTGTCCCCCCCAATGCAGCTAACTGCGTTATCAAAGGCCGGCCATGTCTCTCACTGTCTATGGTGTGAGGCATGTAAAAGAACCATTGCTGACTTTCGACAAGAGTAGGCTGCAAAGCCGTCAGCGTATTTCTGCCCTGTGATGGCCTGGCGAGCTGCCCAGAGTGTACTCTGCCCTCGCCCGAAGTTGGCTGGGATGGGCTCCAGCATCCCCGCGACCCTAATTAGGATGAAGCGGTTACAGAAAATGAACTGAACTGATATATATATATATATATGTATATACACACACGAGAGAGAGAGGTTGGGGGTTCGAGTCCCACTCTCCACAAGGTTGTGACTGTCCCTCCAGTGTAGCTAACTGGGTTATCAAAGGCCGGCCATGTCTCTCCCTGTCTATGGTGAGAGGTTCATGTAAAAGACCATTTCTGACTTTCTCTCAAGCGTATCTGCAAAGTCATCAGTGTGTTAAACTTGCTAAAGGGTTGTGACAGGAAGGGCATCAGTCATAAAAACCTATACCAAATCTATAAAGTTGCTCCATTCTTTTCTTTTCTTTTATTGTTTATTGTTTAGTAATTTATACTATTTATGTATCTATTTATTTATTTACTTATATAATATATATGTATGTGTGTATGTTCGTACTTGTACCTATTTTTGCACCCCCTACTGATAGTACCTCAAGAGCCTGTAACAGTGAATTTCTCCATTGTGAGATTAATAAAGCTGTATCTTATCTTATCTTATCTTATCTTATGATTCGCTTTGGAGACCCCTGAGAAAAACGGGAACAGCCAAAAGGAAAAGAAGAAGAAGATATACATGTATACGTCAGTGGGGATTGGGGGGGGAGTTCATCCTCCTTCGCTGAATTCTGTGGTTGCGGGGGTCTCGGTCCCAATTAACCGCGGAAAGTGAGGGATCCCTGTATATTATAATTAATATTGACTGTAACGAGCAGATTTAATCGTGTTTATGTTCTGATGGGTGATCATGAAAATTATATTTTGAGTTTCCGTGTAATTTTAACTAATACTTGTATGTTGGACCCATGTAGATCGTAATTGGGTCCCATATAGAACTTCCCACGGGCTCCATGACGGCCCCAGGTCAACTGCACACATAAAGTCATTTGATATTAACAGCCTAACTATACGCACATAGGGGGCTCATGGTCTTGCCAAAGTGGGAGGCACTTTGTTGACCCAAGTGGGCAACAGTTAAGATTCCCATTTGGTGCACCCCCGTAGCTACCATGGAGCGCTTGGAGCTCGCGCACCCCCGTTCGCCCACATAGTAAAGTTTTCCAGGCAAGGAAGTTGCTCAAAGTTAAGCCTAAATGAGCTATATATAGTACACAGTCTTGTTTGAGGCTGTATGTGTTGTACTTGCGTGTCAATGTCACAGATAAAAATAGCCACTTAGAGTAGTTTTGAACATTTAAAGTCCATAATGATCATTCATGCCTGTGCATCAATACAATATACTGTATACATGTATAAAAGAACTACACATACATTTCATTGTAATAGATTATTAGTTCTACTGTCCAGTTTATTTTATAACTAACTGTCAGTATAATTTTGTGTATAATATTATTCAGTATGAATGTTAATGTAATTAGTCTCAATGAACACTGGTTAAACATTTGCCTTAATAAAATTTTTCTGTCTGCCTGGTTATTTTAAAAATTATTTATTTAACACCAATGTTATGAAGTGATTCTTCCCAGAGGCCTACAGTGGGCACTAAATTACTAGGAATTCTCATATCTCTGTATCCCTGCTGTTGAAATAGTGGGGCCGGTGGTGTAGTGGTTAGGTTGCTGCACTCATGATCGGGAGCTTGTGAGTTCGAATCCCACTGAGACCCTCACTGTGCTAAGACTGGGCAAGGTCTCAACCACAAGTGTGCCTCTGTTCACCCAGCAGTATAAATGGGTACCAGTAAAATATACTGGAAGGTAACCTGCGATGGACTAGCGTCCCATCCAGGGGGAGTTCAACTCCTAGTCACTTCATGCTACGGAAACCGGGGATAAGCACCGGCCTGATGAGCCACGAGGCTCGGGTGTAAAAACCTAACAGACTTACCTGCAGAATACCTGAAATTTTCACCATTTACTCATTTTAGAGTGTTTGCAAAAATATCATGGAGGAGGCCCATACCGTAACTGTTGTTAGAGGAGCACTGCTGTTCGCCAAATCCTGGCTAAGGGGGTGGGTGCCCATGTGCGCCAGGGTATAATCCAGGTGGAGACAACATACACATCGGGCCACACAACCATATTAAAACAAACAAAAAAAACCTCGTCCCCAGCTTTTTCCATTTTGATATATTTTTAATGACAATTCCATATGGGGCTCATTTGGTAAGCCGCTTTGCTACTACAAGTACTCGCGGTGTATATCTTTCAGGTGCTTTACATGAAGAAAGTTCTAGTAGGATTTTTCATCATCATTTGTGAAACTGTGACAGGTTTCTGACTGAGTATGAAGTATTAAACAGTATGGTCTATATACAATGCCGAGTGTTGGATAACTGATACCATGAGAAAAAGGAAGTCGACGTTCTTCCATCAGTACCCATCATGCACTGCACACACTGTTGTGGTCACTTGAGCGTCCTGAGCATTTTACATTGAAACTATAATGAGAAAAATATTTATTTGCACATGTGGCAAGTCAGTGAGATTTACCATACTGTGTGTGTGTGTGTGTGTGTGTGTGTGTGTGTATGTATGAGTGTGTGTGTGTGTGAATCCAGGGGCACAATTTAGGCACACATGAAATATGAAATATGAAAATAATACACACACACACACACACACACACACACACACACACACACACACACACACACACACACACACACACAAACAAATTCTATAAATTTAGGGGTGCAAGTCCAGAAACTTCAGACGGTAATGAACACCTAAACCACATACACACAAAGGGACGGGTGCCAAAACCTTCTACATTTATCTGAAAGGGAATTGTGTATCTCTCGTCTGACGTGATGTTATAATTATTATGTCATCATAATCATCATCATCATCATCATCATCATCATCATCTTCTTCTTCTTCTTCTTCGTCTTCTGCTTTTTCCTGGGTTGATTCAAGGAGCAGTAATTTAAGCAATGAGGTCCAGACGTCCCTCTCCCCAGCCACTTCCTCCAGCTCTTCCAGGGGGACCGAGAGAAATAATCCCTCCTGTGTGTTTGAGGTTGACTGCGGGATCTCTTCCTGGTTGGACATGCTGGAAACACCACAACAGGGATGCGTTCAGGAGGCTGTGCCTTGAAATTCTGTCCATAAAAATTATGAACAGAATCGGCAACAAAGGACAGCTTTGGCGGACTCCAACCCTCCCTGGAAACGGTTATTCGTATTTATCTGAAATTAATGCAGGATATCTGAATAAATTGGATTTTCTGATTTCAAGAGATTATTTACTCTAACTATTTATTCATTATTTATTCATAATAAATTTATAAAAACTGATACAACACGTCTACCAGAGCAGCTTCAGAATACAACATCCTCTTCACTTTCACCTTCCTCAATATTACCAGCAGCGAATGAAAGATAAACTAACAGGAACCTCCCTCTGGGTGCCAAAACTTTTTGTTTAATCCTCTGATGACCAAAATTATCCCTATTATTGCATTTATAAGCATTTTAATGTTTTATTATACAGTTTTCTGGATTCTGGGGTGTTTATTGCTGGTGATACTCGGTGTTGTGGCATTTATATGTTGAAAATGTAAACACACACACACACACACACACACACACACACACACACACACACACACACACACACACACACACACACCCTTTATTGGCAACCTAACTAGACCCACATAGGGGGCTCATGGTCTTGCCAAATTGGGAGGCACTTTGTTGATCCAAGTGGGCAACAGTTAAGATTCCCATCTGGTTCCTATTCCCACTTGGTCCCCGTGGCGTTTGCCGGTAGGCGAGTCCAAGCTGAGCGCACATGGTCCCAATCTGCAATCAGCAAAGCAGCCAGCTATAATTGGGTGGCGCGCTTCTCTCTGATGTCAGAAGATTGGTTTCCCTGTGACTCTGCTCCTTGGCTTTCTCTCTGACTCCTGGTTCTTGCTTCGTGCTCGACCAGTTCTTTCGACTTAGTATTCCAGTGATTGACAATTCCTAGTGTTAAATTAATCATTTGAACCTTCTTTTGGTCTCCTGCATCTCTGGGTCCTACGAATACACTCCAGGCATAACAGAATCTTCTGACCGGAAACATGGACCCAGCGGAGACCGCGCAGCTTCGGCAGAAACTATCCGACCAGGGCGCCCTGCTGGGCTGACATGATTCCATCCTGCATCAGATGATGGACAATCTCCAGCGCATAACCACCAGCTTGCCTCAGTTCGGCGAAAGGATGGACACCGTCACCACTTACCTCGCTGCCGCGACCCCACCACCTCACCCTTCACCTTCCTCTTCAGCAGCAGCGCCAGTAATGCTCCCCGCGCACCAAGAACCACTCATCCCCACGCCAGCCAGGTATTCGGGCGTGATTGGCTCCTGCGCACAATTCCTTCACCAGTGCTCGCTCGTCTTCAGCCAGCAGCTGCTCACATACGCCACAGATCAAGCAAAAACCACCTTCATCATGAGCTTACTCGCGGAGCAAGCCTCGTCCTGGGCGCTGGCAGTCACTACCCACACCCCGGAATTATGCTCCCAGGTAGAACAGTTCATGCAAAAAATGAAGGTGTTCGATCTTCCGGCGAAAGGGAAGGAGGCGAGCTCCCACCTCCTACATATCCGGCAAGGCTCACAGTCAGTGGCGCAGTACGCCATCCGATTCTAGATTCTCGCCATCGAAAGTGGCTGGAACGACCCCACGCTTCGGGGGCCTTCCTGTAGGGACTCAATGAACGGCTGAAGGACAAGCTTGCGGCCCGAGACGAGACGACTACGCTAGAGGAGTTAATCGCCTTGTCCACCAGACTAGACAACCGGCTGAGAGAGAGGGCTAGATCCTGGAAGGGGGCCCCACCTCGAACCCACTCGCCATTTCCCCCTCTGAGGGAGGATGACCACCACGAACCCATGGAGGTGAACCGCACCAGACTGACGGCTGAAGAGAGGCGCCGGCGGCTGGCCGATGGTCTCTGCATGTACTGCGCCGAGAAGCACCATCATCTCGCCCAGTGCCCCGCGTGGGAGAGCCCGACAGCGGAAAGCGCATGCGAGTTCAAGGTACCCTATACTCCGCGCAACACTCTCATCCTGTAGACGTGTTTATTGACTCAGGCGCTGATGCTAACTTTATCGATCCAGAGATGGTTGAGCTCCACGACTTACCCGTGTACGAACTCGAGACCCCCAAGGAGGTGATGGCGCGTCACGCCAAAGCCAAGCCAGTGATGCTCACTTTATCAGGTAACCACCAAAAATATTTGGAACTGTTTGCTCTCCCTGCCTCTCTCTCCCCTAGTGTTGGGGTGGCCATGGTTGCAGACTCACAATCCCCACATTGACTGGCGCACTCTCACCATATGCAGCTGGAGCGACTACTGTCTGCAACACTGTCTAATGGCGGCCGTGCCCTCCCAAGCTTCACGAACCCTGATCGACCTGGAGGATCTGGACTTGGCCAGTGTGCCTGAAGAATATCACGTCCTTCAAGAGGTTTTCAGCAAGGACCGGGCTCGCTCCTTACCTCCTCATCGACCGTACGACTGCGCCATTGAGCTACTCCCAGGTTCCAAGCTCCCTTCCCAGTGACTATACAACCTCACTAAGCTGGAGAAAGATGCCATGGAGGCATACATCAACGAGTCGCTGGCTGCAGGTCTCATTCGGCCCTCATCTTCCCTGGTAGGGGTGGGATTCTTCTTCGTCGAAAAGAAAGACAAGACCCTGAGACCTTGCATCGATTACATGGGCCTGAACCAGATCACCATTAAAAACAAGTATTCTCTCCCCATAATTGATTCAGCCTTCACCCCTCTCCACGATGCTACCATTTTTTCCAAGCTGGACATGAGAAATGCCTACCACTTAGTCCGAATTCAGGATGGGGACGAGTGGAAGATGGCGTTCAACACGCCCCTGGGGCACTTCGAATATCTGGTCATGCCATTCAGACTAACCAATGCCCAGGTGGTTTTCCAAGCTCTGGTCAACGATGTGCTTAGGGACATGCTGAACCACTTCGTATTCGTATAAATGGACGACATTCTGATCTTCTCGAGAGACCAAGACGAACATCTCCGCCACGTGAGAATGGTGTTAAAGAAACTCCTGGAGAACAGACTGTTTGTGAAGGCAGAGAAGTGCGAGTTCCATGTCCCCTCTGTCCGGTTCTTGGGGTTCATCGTGGAGAAGGGGCAGATAGGACCTGATCCAGCGAAGGTGAAGGCAGTGGCGAAGTGGCCGACTCCAGGGACACAGAAACAGCTGCAGAGGTTCCTGGGGTTCACAAACTTCTTCTATCGCCAGTTCGTGCAGGACTGCAGCCGCCTAGCAGCCCCCTCACACAGTTGACATCACCAAGTGTTCCAGTGGTCCCCAAGTGCCTATGCAGCGTTTGACCGGCTGAAGGCGAAATTCGTCCATGCGCCCGTACTGATCCACCGGGACCCCTCGCTGCAGTTTGTGGTGGAAGTCGACACCTCAGACTCAGGGGTGGGGGCAGTCCTCTCCCAACAGTCTCCCACAGACCAGAAGCTCCACCCATGCGCCGCCTTCTCCCGTCGCTTGTCCCCGGAATTATGATGTTGGGAATCGCGAGCTGCTGGCGGTGGTCTTGGCGCTCCAGGAGTGGAGGCACTGGCTGGAAGGGGCAGCTCACCCCTTCGTAGTCTGGACTGACCATAAGAATCTGTCCTACCTCCGTACAGCCAAGAGGTTGAACTCCCGTCAGGCACAATGGTAACTCTACTTGGGGAGGTTCAACTTCACCCTGACATACCGACCAGGCTCCCGGAATACTAAGCCAGATGTTCTCTCCAGACAGTTCTCCTCGGGTGAAGACTCTACCATGGAGACCATCCTGTCCTCTTCCTGTATACTCGGAGCAGCCCAATGGGAGGTAGAACGACTAGTTCGGGATGCCCGTCAGGGGGAACCGGAGCCCGTTGGGTGCACCCAAGGTCAACTATATGGTCCCCCACCGGCCAGAATCCCAGCACTCCAGTCGGATCACTCCTCCAAGTTACCCTGCCACCCCGGAGCCCACCGAACTCTTCCTGCTCCGACAACGCTTCTGGTGGCCAATGATAGCAGCTGACACCAGGGAGTTTGTGGGAGCTTGCGCCACTTGTGCCCGGAGCAAGTCCTCCCATCGTGCACCTACGGGCCTCCTCCAACCCTTACCCATTGTGGTTGCATATTGTGGTGGATTTCGTCACCGGGTTACCCCCGTCCGAGGGCAACACTGTTATCCTGACAGTAGTGGACCGGTTCTTCAAGGCGGTCCATTTCGTTGCCCTACCCACACTCCCCTCGGCAATGGAAACAGCGGGTCTCCTAATCCAACACATCTTTCGCCTCCATAGCATCCCCCAGGACATCGTTTCAGACCAGGGCCCCCAGTTTGCATCGAGTTTGGAAGGCGTTCTGCGACACCTTGGGAGTCTCCTGCAGCTTGAATTCTGGTTACCACCCTCAGTAGAACGGGCAGGCGGAACGCGTGAACCAAAGCCTCGGATCCTCCCTGCTCTGCGTCGCCTCCTGCCTCCCAGCCTCCTGGGCCACACACCTCCCATGGGTCGAATACGCACACAATTCGCTGATCTGCACCGCCACCGGGATGTCCCCCTTCATGGTGATTAATGGGTTCCAGCTCCCCTGTTTCCCAGCCAGGAGGTCGAGGTGGCCATCCCATCGGTCCAGGCACAGTTCCACAGAGCATGCCGGGTCTGGAAAGAAGCACGGGCTGCCCTGGAACGAATAGTGGCCCGAAACCGGAGGATTGCCGATCACCACCGAACCCCAGCACCTCCCTACACGGTCGGACAACAAGTGTGGGTCTCCTCCCGGGACCAGCTCCTACAGGTTGACTCCAAAAAACTATCTCCCTGATTCATTGAGCCCTATGTAATTTGAGAAAATTATAAATCCCAGTGCCGTCCGACTGAGACTCCCACCCTCACTCAAGGTACACCCAGTTTTACATGTTTCCCTAATTAAGCCCGTGGTAGAAAGTCCCCTCCACCCCCCACCGACCCCCCACCCCCTCCTCCCCAACTGATTGATGGACATCCCGCATACAAAGCAACCGTATCCTTGATGTACGCAGGAGGGGTCGAGGGTTTCAGTATTTAGTGGACTGGGAGGGCTATGGTCCCGAAGAGCATTCATAGATTCCCCGCTCCCTAATACTGGACCGGAACATGTTAGACGAATTCTATCGCCAGTTCCTGGACAAGCCTGGTCAGGCGCCAGGTGCTGCCCCTTAGGGGGGGGGGGTACTGTTATGGTCTGTGCTGGCTGGTGGTGTTAACTCTCTCTTCCTTAATCATTTCAGGCGCTGGCGAGGCGCGTGGCGGTTGCCGGTAGGCGAGTCCGAGCTGAGTACACCTGGTCCCAATCTTCAATCAGCAAAGCAGCCAGCTATAAATGGGCGCGGGCATGCTTCCCTCCGATGTCAGAAGATTGGTTCCCCGTGACTCTGCTCCTCGGCTTTCTCTCTGACTCCTGGTTCTTGCTTCGTGCTCGACCAGTTCTCTCGACTTAGTATTCCAGTGATTGACAGTTCCGAGTGTTAAATAAATCATTTGAACCTTCTTTTGGTCTCCTGCATCTTTGGGTCCCACGCATACACTCCAGGCATAACACTTTCAGTTGCTTTTATTATATCATGAAGAAAGTTTCAGAAGGATTTTTTTCATCATTTGTGAAACTGTTTTGAAACATTTTGTTCAGGGCATGTGATGGGATTCTGACTGAGTATTAAGTGTTAAACAGTGTGGTCTATAATAGGGGTTGGGCAGTGGTGGCGACTCTAGCTCACTGATCCTAAGGTTGGGGGTTTAAGTCCTTCTCTCCACAAGGTTATCACTGTCACCCCCCCCCCCCCCCCAGTGCAGTTAACTGGGTAATCAAAGGTCGGCCATGTCTCTCATTGTCTATGGTGAGAGGTTCATGTAAAAGAACCATTGTTGACTTTCGTCAAGAGTAGCTGCACAGCCGTCAGCATGTTTCTGCCCCTTGCTAAAGGGTTGTGTCATGAAGAGCATCTGACGTAAACACCTTTGAAAGGAAACGAAGGTCTATGCCATGAGTTGGCAACCCAAAATGTTCAAAGAGCCATATTGAACCAAAAAAACTAAACACAAATATCTCTGGAGCAGCAAAAAAAAATTTTTAAAGCCTTATATAAGCCAGGGGCAGTGGTGGTCTAGTGGTATAGGGCGCTGGATCGCTGATCAAAAGGTTGGGGGTTCGAGTCCCACTCTCCACAAAGTTGTCACTGTCCTCCCCAGTGCAGCTAACTGGGTTATCAAAGGCCGGCCATGTCTCTCACTGTCTATGGTGTGAGGCATGTAAAAGAACCATTGCTGACTTTCGTAAAGAGTAGGCTGCAAAGCCGTTGGCGTGTTTCCGCCCTGCGATGGCCTGGCGAGCTGTCCAGGGTGTACTCTGCCCTCGCCCAAAGTTGGCTGGGATGGGCGCCAGCCTCCCCGCGACCCAAATTAGGATTAAGCGGTTACAGAAAATGAACTGATGAACTTATATAAGCCTTATATGAAGGCAACACAGGCTGTAAGTGTATATAAGCCGACTTTCAAAATGACCAAGTAGGCTATAAATACATGAAGAGCATTCATGATTAAATGTTTATTTTCCCTGCAGCCCATCCTGGAGAGAGCAACATCACATGACTACTCTGTTATGCGATTTTTGTTGCTTTAAGTTTAACTTCCATTACTATATTAATGTACTGTGTTTTGTTGCATTGATGAAATTCACATCACACGACTCATCACAGGCGATTGACTATGTTGGAGCTGAATTAATGTTTAATTTTCTGTATTATCTCTGTTTTGTTTTTGAAGTCTGAAAATAGGTGTTCTGATATTTTAATGAATGAATCCTTCATGTGATCACCATCTGTGAACGGTTTTCCACACTTTATTATCTCTTGGGTTGCAACAAAACTCGCAGTTGTAGTGGAGTTTGGAGATGCAATCCACTTCTTAAATCTATCTTTGCGCTCCTGTAATTTCTCCAGTAGCACTGCAATCGCACTTTTTCTCTCAATCCTAACTGGGTGGTCAGCTGCAAATTTAGCATGCCTTCCCTGGAAATGTTTTTGCAAATGACTCTTTTTGTTACTTGACAACTTCTCATTACAAGGCAAACATGCAGGCAACCCTTCCGCATTGGCAATGAAAGCAAATGATTCGGTCCATTCTTCTTTGAATCCTCTGTTCTGATAAGCTATCTTTATTCTGTTTTCTGTGGGATCCATGGCCATGACACATCCGCCGATTTGTTTACAACGGCTACTAGCCTGGCAAAGCATCACGCTGAAACGTGTGTCACAGGCTATGACAAAATCTTCGTTGGCAGAAATGTTGCAATATCGGCCTAATATTTTTTATACAAGTTTTTAAAACATTGGAAAACATTAAGAATTTTTGTCAAGCTTGTCATCCTCCAGAAACCATATTCAAACAAAAAAAATCCCCTCCCCAACTTTTTACATTTTCATACATTTATGAAAAAGCTCCAGAGAGCCACTAGAGTGGCGCTAAAGAGCCGCATGTGGCTCAAGAGCCGCGGGTTGCAGACCACTGGTCTATATACAATGCTCGTGTTGGATAACTGATACCGTGAGTAAAAGGAAGTAAACATTCTTTCATCAGTCCCCATCATGCACTGCACACAATGTTGTGGTCACTGGGTCATCCTGAGTATTTGACATTGAAACTGTAATGAGAATAATATTTATTTGCACATGTGGAAAGTCAATGAGATTACCATCCTGTGCATGTGTCTATGTGTGTGTGTGTGTGTGTGTGTGTGTGTGTGTGTGTGTGTGTGTGTGTGTGTGTGATAATACTTCAAGAGCAACACATACCTGTATATCTCATCACCTTTCAAATAATCACACAGAAACACTCACTCACTGATTTGCTGACCTGGTTAATCAAACTAGGGTCATGAGTAAGTTGTAAGTCTATCTCAGTCCACAATGGGTACACCTTCAATAGCTTGAAGGACCCTCACAGGGCAACACATTAGAACATGCAAACTTTACAGAGAAAAGCTCTCACTGAGCTCAGGACTGAAACCCGGAATCTTCTAACCATGAGGCAGACATGCTAACCAGGACACCCCTCTGCCCCGACACACACACACACACACACACACACACACACCCCACACACACCACACACACACACATTCAAAGCGGGGTATATCATAGAATAATGGTGGTGTTCTATAGGTGCATACAATACAATGCAGCCTTGCGAACTGGTTCATGTTCTGAGGTCATAGATCAAAAACCAGGGGCAGAATTTAGGCTGACACAAAAAAAATATGAAAGAATTGCACTGCATATGATATACACATGGAGTAATGGAAAGAGTGATTTACGAGTTAAAAAAAGAGGCGCAGAAAGAGAAGAAGAAAGAGAGAAATGACATAACGTGTGGTTTCCTGAAAATCTGACTATATAGAAGAGAGACATTCAGGCAGTATGACAGATTGTTGTGTGAACCAGTGTGTGTGTGTGTGTGTGTATGTGTGTGTGTGTGTGTGTGTGTGTGTGTAAGAATCAGTAATGATGAAGTTCTTGAATCTTTTATCTGTTGTGATTCAGGTGGCTGCAGGTGAGTGAAGTTCTTTTCTATTTTCTATTACAGAAAGGAGGGAGAATATCAACAGGGTCCTCATTCAGCTGCTTTGTGTTTACTTCTTGGGGTTTAGGTCCAGACTGGGTTTCAGTAGGCCATAGTTCAGCCCTGATCCTGAATAATCAAAACAAACACTGCTAAATGTTCCTCATTTAAAATTTTAATGAACAATTTAACTTCTCTTGGGTTTCCCCTCGGGTATGATGCCCATGATCTCCACAATTTGAGTGACCCATAATGAACGTGTGGGGTCATGGGATGGAATTGTGATGATCTTAGGGGAACTTGGTGGCACTGATTATTCTGCTCTATTATGTTTTGACGGTACTTGTAATAGAACGTGGGAAGTGCAGAAGAGTGCAGTAGAGCTTCACAAACCTTTGCTGAGCTTGACAGAGCGTAACACACCTTGATATGCCATCATAGGGGATCTTAATGAACTTGGCTACACGGTTCCTTCAAATTTAGTTTCCTGGAAGCTCCCTGTCTCCTTTTCATTCCAGTCGTGCTCTAAGAGTGGTCTTAAATTGTGGAATTATGTGGGTTTCTTTAAACGCAGAAATCGCGACCATCATGTCCCAGTGTTATCCCAGGGGTACTACTGTCTTATAATATTAATAAACCGAGCAAAGATGATTCCATTCATTTGATAAGAATGTTCTTCATTCATTTTCTGAACTGCCTAATCCTAATTAGAGTTGTGGGGAAGCTGGCATCTCAGTCGACTTTGGGCGAGGGCAGAGTACACCCTGAACAGCTCGCCAGGTCATCACAGGGCAAAAACACGTTGACAGCCTCCTCTTGACAAAAGTCAGCAATGGTTCCCATACACCTCTCACCACAGACAGTGAACACATGGATGACACACTTCGATAACACAGTTAGCTAAACTGGTGGGTGGTGGTGGTGGTGATGAAGTGAGAAATGTTGACAGAGAGGCTTGAACCCACAACCATGGGGTCATTAATCCACCTTACCACCAGGCCACTACTCCCTTGGAAATGTTATAGTAAAACTTTATATTTATCAAAGTAATGCTACTAAAATCTTATTTTTTTATACCTTTGATAACCCCGTTAGCTGCACTGGGGAGACAGTGACGACCCTGTGGAGAGTGGGACTTGAACCCCCAACCCTAGAATCTAGCACCTTTTACCACCAGGCCTCCACTTACCTATATAAATAAGAAAAAATATATATGCGAAAGTGAGGCCTAATGGTGAGAGGAATGAGTTTTTGACCCGAAGGTTGCTGATTCGATGTCTTGGGTTATGAGGCCCTTATTTAAACATTCACTGTGATCATGTGCATTTCGTCTTTGATGAACTTGAGTGTGAAATGTAGCATTAAAAGAGGTGGGTTAATGAATAAGAGAGATGCTACACTGAGGTTATATTATCGTACATACACTGTATGTTTGTACACAATTACTGAATCCCATCTCTACACAGTCTCTGTATTATTATTGAATTTATCTATAGGAACTAAAATAAAGTGAAATAGAAAAGTTATTTTTCCCCGAACTTGTACATCACTTCATCATTCGGGTCTTCGCTGTAAATAGATGTGCTTCAATTTCACAACTTTTTCTGTTGATCTTCTGTCAGTGACCACTAACATCACTTCCTGTACTATCTTATGGTGGCGTGTGTGTGTGCGTGTGTGTGTGTGTGTGTGTGTGTGTGTGTGTGTGTGTGTGGTGGAGTGAAGAGTATATTATTCCACACAAACATAACACAATTAATATAACTGCACACTTCTGTAAATAAACTGACAGAGTTGTGTTTGTATACGCTTTCCTGATGTAGTTATTTGAAGCAGGGTTGTTACCCGTCACTTATAATAGAAGATCGTATTAATAATTCCTGCATCTAAATATAATGTGACCCGAATTGAATCAATAAGAGCCACGATTGATCCTTTAATTTTATACATGCACTTTCATGTACTGAATGATTTCGGTAAATCAGAACTGTAATAGGCTGTGGAGATAAAGGATTCAATATTTTGGCTGACTTTGTGTTTAAATACGTCACTAAAGACGAGCTGGAAAATTCCTTCACCCATAACACGTTTTTTGGTCCTTTTTGTTGTTTTTTGTCTCATCATTAGCTGTGAGATTTATACTTTGACAAATATGAAACTTTCATCATTATGTCAACATTGTGTGTGTGTGTGTGTGTGTGTGTGTGTGTGTGTGTGCGCGCGCGCGTGTGCATGCGTGCGCTTGAATATGTGAATGTTTCTGGGTAGTATCTTATCACTAATAAATGATTACATTGTCATCATGGCATTTGGCAGACTCTCCTATCCATCCTTATCTCTTATTTTGTTGTTGTTTTTAATAACTGAGCAATTCAGAGGAAGGACCTCGGTTCAGGCACCAGCAGTGGAAAATTGGTAATATTGAGACTTGAACCCCACCTTCAGATTAGCAACCAAGAGCCTTAACCCCTGATCTGCCACTGTTCTTAGTTCATAGAACCATAGTTCATCATAGCTATCTATGACTCATAGGAAGTTAAATCAAATTTTTATTTTCCTGAAACCTGTACATCACTTCATTCACTCTGTAATCTAAATCAGGGGTCACCAACATGGTCAACATGAGGTACCCGTTGGCCTGTGTACTGCTATTTTTCGAACAGGCCCGTGGTTCCTTAGTGCCACTTTCCATTGAGCTGCATCGAATATTTTTGCTACTTTTTTAATCAAATCAATATCTTCACATAGATGAATATCATTAATTATTAATAACGACATCATTAAAAGTAAATTGAGCCAATTTATTATTTCAGAAGTGAGTATCGACCTGGTAGCCCTTTGCATTAATTAGTACCCAAGAAGTAGCTCTCAGTTTCTAAAAGGTTGGCGAGCCTTGATCTAAATAGATGTGTGTAAGTTTCACATCTTATACTGCTGCATCTCTGTCAGTGACCACAAACTTCATTTCCTACATTACACTCTTGCGACAGTTGTGTGTGTGTGGGTGTGGGGGATGCGGGTGTTGGGTTAGTGTGGGTCGGTGGTGTATCATTTCCCAAATGCAGCTATTCAGGACAGAACTGGGGTCGCAGTCCATCCCTTATACTCCGAGATCATCCTGTATTTAAAAATAAAATGCTGCGTCCTGTGTTGAACCAATAAGAGACATGATAGATCAGGGAATAATAAAGTTAGTTGACCTAACCTACCTGGGCCAACCGAATGCTCTCATGGTGGCCCAGTTTCTTCAAAGGCAGATATGGACTGATAGTGATTCTGGTCCTCGTCAGCCACCGACCAGGCCGGGTTACTTCAGTAAGTATGGGTTTTGGCGGCTTCCGGTGGTACCCCCCGGCCTGGCGCCGCCAGCAGCTATTGCCACCAGACCAGATAATCACTCCTTCCCCCATACTGGCATGCAGCTCCAGGTCCATATGGCTTTGCTTGCTTTTTCTGCTGCTTCTCCAATTCTCCTCAGGGCTCTACTTCTCTCTCCTCCTCCTATTCCAATTGCCTTGAGGAAGGCCGCCATGGAAGCAGCCGGGAAGCCCCGGCAGCCAACCTCTACTGTCCAGACCTGGACTGCCCAGCCATTTCTTTTTCCCTCAGTCTCCAGCGTTATATACTTGTTTCTTTTCAGCTCCCCTGAGATCTCCACCCTCTCCTCACTTGGCACTGTCAGCTCGATAACCCCCATCCTCTTAGTGCTATTTGACAACAGCAGCATATCCGGTCTGAGGTTTGTCTCTGCCACTTTCTCTGGGACCTTGAGTTTCTTATCCAGATCAACTAAGAGGTGCCAGTCTGCTGCCCCATCCAAATAATTACCTGCTGATTGTTGGATCTTTACTTTGGGTTTTTCTCCTTGCTTCACAAAGGTGATCCCACCACTCTCCCTTGTCCTTGGGGATGCGTTGTTGTTTCTTCTTCTTTCTTCGACACACTGGGCTATCTCTCTCAAGACTTGATCATGGCGCCACTGGTATCTCCCTTGTGCTAACGCCACCTTGCATCCACTTAATATGTGGGAGAGAGTCCCCTTTTCTCCACATAAATCGCACGTTCCCTCTGTGCCGAACCAGGTCTTTTTATTCTGTGGTGTCGGTAGCAGGTCGTACACTGCCTTTACCAGAAACTTGAATCTGTTTTCTGGCATATTGACCACATCCCAGTGACTCAACTTTCTCTCCGGTACCTCCCATCTCATATGTGCCCCCTGCTTGATCAGTCCCATCATTTTCTCCCTTCTCCTGTCCTCTTCCGCCTCCCTCACTTTCTCCACCACCATAGTTCTCCTTTCTTTCTTGGAACTGGTGCTGTAGTATCTTTGGGATTTAATCCCAAACCCTCTCTCCCCTGTTGGGAATCCCAGTTATCTCTTCTGTCCTCAGTCTAGTTTTTGCCTCCCTTATGTTTTCTTGTGTGGTGGCTTTCCTTACCCCATCCACTGCCACCCTTGCTCTTTGGACACATGGATCCTCTGCTTCCTCCAATGTTGTCAAGAATCTTGCCTTTGCAGCCTTCACCTCTTCTGTTAGCTCAGTGAAAGGCAATTGTAACTTCCCTGATGTTGTGTATAGGCAATCTGCCGACAATGACCGGGGGAGACCAAGCCATTTTTTTTAATTTACCAGTTATTTTTCCCTGCATCTCACTCACTTTGGTCTCTGGAATCTGGTAGATGGTGAGTGGCCATATCAATCTTGGGAGAAGCATATGTTGGACCATCCAGGCTTTGAATTTTCCTGGAACCCTGCAGTTTTCCAGCTTCTTCAAGCTTCTCATCACTTCTTCCAAGGTTTCTTTTGTTTGTTCCTGGTCATTCAATGTCTTGTTGTAGACTTTCCCCAAGTACTTCACAGGTTTTTCCGAAACAGAAGTTATGGGGTTTCCGTTGATGACTGGCTTTCTATTGCTCACTTGGCCTTTGATTATCACCAGACTTCTACATTTCTCTGGTCGCACTGCCAAGCCTGCCCACTCCAGTTTGTCTGCCAGATTATCCAAGAGATACTTTGTCTGGACTAAATTTTCTGTGGTAGTTACTATGTCATCCATAAACAGTCTACTATTGGTTTGTTGCTGCCCTGATTCTGTTTTTGGCCCTTTTGTTTCTTTCTTTGCTGATGCCACCAGCATTGTCATTGCCAAAGAAAACAGAATCACACTCAGTGTGCAACCAGTTATAATGCCTTTCTCCAGCTGCTGCCATTTTGTGGTGAATGCTTTTGTTGTGAAGCGTATCTTCACATCTGAGTAGTACGACTCTATCAGCTTGTGCACTTCTTCTGGAACATGTGCTCTCTGGAGTGCTGTCATGATCAGACTGTGTGGAATCGTACCATAGGCATTGGCTATATCTAGCCATGTTATCACCAAGTCCTTTCTCCCCACCTTCGCCTCTCTAATGAGTTGTGACAGGATGGCTGTGTGTTCCATGCACCCTGACACATCTGGAACTCCTCCTTTCTGTATGGATGTGTCTATGCACTTGTTGACTATGATGTATTTGGTTAGCCTTTCTGCTTTCATAGCAAAGTACAGCTTGCCTTCCACGTTTAACAGTGAAATTGTTCTGAACTTGTCTACTTCTGTGGCTCCTTCTTCTTTGGGGATGAATACTCCCTCTGCTTTCCTCCATGTCGTGCTGATACTGTTCTTTCTCCACATCCCCTTTAAATATCCCCACAGGAGCCTTGCCACTCCTGGACATCTCTTGTAGACAAGGTATGGAACCCCATTTGGACCTGGAGCCGACTTGTTCCTTGCCTTCCGTAGTTGGTTGCTGAATTCTTTCCAAGTTGGCAAGCTGTTGTCAAATTCTACCTGTGGTTGTTCATACTTAGCAAGGCCCTCTGGGGTACTCCTTTCCTCCTTCCTGTTCTCGTCACCATGCGCCTTCCTCAGGTGATATTCCACTTCTTCTTTGCTGCTTTGTAGGTTCCCCGTTAATCTGGGAGCCATTAAGTTTCTGGCAAACTCAAATGGCTGACTCAGGAAGGCATTGCAGTTTTTTACAAACTTCTTTTTTCCCTTCCTCAATGTTTCTGCTCTTTTTGCAAGTCTTAATTCCTTGATTTTGTCCTCTTGCAATTGCTTCACTGCTTCCCTTTCCCTCTCCTCTAAATTCCTGTAGGTTTCCTTCATTTTATTGATCTCCTCTCTTAGTCTCTTACACTTCTGTTGTCTTTTTGGTGGTCCTTTTGTTTGGACTTTCTCCTTTGGTTTCTTTTTCTTCACCCCAAATCTCTCCCTGCATAGCGTGTAGATTAGCATTGGTTGACCTATTGCCTTGCTTTCTGGGGATGAGCCCTGAAATTTCAGTATTTCTATTAAGACCTGATCCAATTTCTCCCACTCTGGACTATTTGCCTTGGGCCAATCTATTCTCTCCTTTCTTTCATCACCTTCTTCTCTTGCACTGTTTTCTACTTTTGTCTGCTCTGTTTTCTGTACCTTCCTGTGTTGCTTCCTAACTTTTCCTTCTGGGTGCCTGCATTGGTACCTGCTCCAGTCTGAGGTAATTTTCCCCTCCATTAACTCATCTATCATCCTCTCTCTTGCTTGGGCCAATTCACCCTGGGTGAAGCCCATCCCACTCCTCCTAGTCATTCTTTCTGCGTACTGGCACAGAAACACCCCACAGTCCACCCCATTCGTTTGGAGTGGTGCATCCTCTCTTCTTTTGATCTTGTAATCTACTGACCCTCCTCTTGACTTGTGGTATTTCTCCATATACAGTTTTATCATGCGTGGGGCTGCTGAACTTTTCCTGGACCCACTGATTGAGTCAAAATAATGTATGGTCTTCTTTGCTGTCTCAGCCACAATCAAGCTCCAGTGGTGTTGGTTGTGGATGGGGAATAGAATCAGTATTAAAGTAACATCAACCCTACATGCGCAGTGGAGACGTTGAATTTCTGTAAAGAAATAAATTCTGCTCGCTGTGTGAAAATTACACATCATGTGACCTCAGTATCAGTGATCATCTCATACAGTAATAAGTATCAGCCGCATCCTTAGTTCCTGATGTTAATGATGTCTGTAGGTCAGTGTAATGTGAGATGATGTGGAGATACAGGGGAGATACTGTTGAGTTTTTCTTCGTCACACACTGAGGAATATCTGACCTTAAACACAGCGCTGCAGTCACTCAAACAACAGCATTCCTTCATTCTGTAATGTTGGGCTTCATATTGTATTCAGTAGATTGTGAGTTTTTGTATGTTTGTTTCTGTAGGTTGTGTTCTCTCAGGTAATCCTCCATCAGATATCGCAGGACGCAGAGGTGGTTCAGTGCTGTTACCCTGCACCTGCTCCAACCCCGACTCCAAACCTCAGACATTCACCTGGGAGATCTCCAGAGCAGGACATTTTACAGATGTGTTAAATGATGCACAGTTCCGCGGCAGAGTTCATCAGTTTAATATCAATTCTCCTGCTAATCTGTCTCTGCTCATATCTGACCTGAGAGAAGAGGATGCCAGAAACTTCAGGTGCAGCACTGAGAACAATCACAGAGACATCACGCTTTATATTAAAGGTAAATAATTTAAATACAAATTAAATATTGATATTCAGACATTAGGGAGGTGGAGAGGATCACAGGTTCACCTCACAATAAGGTCAAGCTTTCTCTAAGGGTGGTTCTGGATGGCAATGGTCCCCAACCTTTTTATCACCGTGGACCGGGATGGGGAGCATAGATTGTTTATCTTATAAAAATAATCATAATGTCATTCCACTGTGTGCTCATATGCAATTTTATTCGCAGCTTCCTCATTACATTGTGTCAACAACATACCATGAGTATAACATCCAAATCTCTGGTAACACTCTCAATTCCCGAAAAAAAAAAAAAAAAAAATTCACGTTGAAAAATAAATAAATGACAAGAACCAGCAATTCCACATTTCTTTCTCCATTATCTAAATATACGTAAACAACGTTTTGATTATTACTAAACACTCCATGAAAGTTATTTTTCAACAGTTGAAATAAAGTTGCCAGTTTGAACCGTCAGATAAGCCTTCGGCATGTTTCCATACCCACTGAGACTGACAAGTTCCTCCTCCTCCTCTACCTCCTCTATCTCATGACCCCCACCCTCACTCCCCCACCCTCTGACCTCCCTCTGTTGGCGACCACTCCCCGAACACGCTTGGTCTTTTGGTTGCTGTTACTGCAGAAAATCCGGCTTCACACAGATAGGATGTTGGAAATGGCGACCTCGGGGGATCCTGTCATGACTTTAATCCAGAATACCGGTACAGTTGCTGTCTCGAACCTATTTTTATGGTTGCCGTCTTTTGCGATCTCCAGCAGTTGATTTTTTTCTTGCACTGATATGCTGGATTCACCTGTTTTGTTTTTGTTGATCCATTCCTTGGCTCTTCCTGGGTCCTTTGTGGTTGGGAAGATTTGTTGAAACCATGAAATTTAAAATCAACATATTTTTCCTGAAAATGATCAATTTTCTCAGTTTAAACTTTTGACACTGTCATCGATGTTCTATTCAGAGTAAAATATTGAATCGTGGGACTTCCACATCATTGCATTCAGTTTTTGGTCAAAATTTGTATAGTGTACCAACTTTTTTGGACTCCGGTTTGTACTACGAGTCGGAAGCAGAAAATGTGATTTATAAGCAGGACCTATTAATAATTGCAGTATTTCTATTAATAAGTGTGAATGTTATGTTTTCAGTCTGTGATCTGGAGGGGACAGAGTTAAAGGAGTTGACTGGGTTCATAGGAGAGTCTGTAGTTCTGCGCTGCATCTGCACCAACCCAAAGTACACACCAAAGTCTCTGGAATGGACGTTTAATAAACCTGGAACATCAAACAGTCAGTATATTTACCCCAATCCGACCGGACCTCACAGAAACAGAGTCAATCTGTTCAATAAAGACTCTCCAGGAAATCTCTCTCTACTCATCTCACACCTGACTGAAGAGGACCAGGGACTATACAGATGTGCTGTAACGGATAGTACCAGAGATTTCAGACTCTCTGTTAAAAGTAAATTTTCCATGAACGATTGTGAGCTTTAATCCAGTGTCATGTATCTTATTACTAACACTGATGAAAACTCTCATGAGTGTGAATAAGTTTTTGTTCTTTTCTGCAGGAAGAAGAGAAACAGCCACGAAACCTCCATCAGAACCACCTCAGAGCAAAACAACCTCTCCACCTGCACCACCCTCAACACCACACGGTAAAGTACAGGGCACAGAACACTCAGCCTCGCTCTATCTGATAGATGTTTCCCCTGAATCAGTAAATACAATCCCACATCTCTACTATCAGATTTATTCACATCCTGTTTGTATTTTATTATATTTATACTTTACACATTCATATCACTCACAAAACAAACACACACACACACACACACACACACACACACACACACACACACACACACACACACACACACACACACACAGTGTTGATAGATTGATTACAGAGCAATGGCTTCGTTTATTTGATTCACAAAATGGTACAAGAAGGTTACATTGAATTGATTTTTTTTATTGAAGAGAGAGAGAGAGAGACAGAGAGTCATTGCAATTTTGTGTGTGTGTGTGTGTGTGTGTGTGTGTGTGTGTGTGTGTGTGATTTCAGTGAGCAATACACAAACTTACATATGTCTCTTGGGATGTCTACTTACCATAAACACCTCTGCCTAACCTTAGTTAATTCTAAGTTTTAAAAATGTTTTGCCTTCAAATTTAATGATTTATAAACTGTAATGTGAACTTGTTCTGTAATGTGAACAGATGTCGTTCCCACATACAACACACACGAACAAACAACACACACAGATGCAGCACTTAAGTGAAACTAGAAGCACTTTTAGAGTGCAAACCTCCACCAACACAAGAGTCTTTGACAGAGGTAAAGTAAACACAAATCATTGAGAAGAATCATTTAACTGTTATGCTGCGGGAGTTGCTATACTGGCTCATGATGTTTTACTTGAGAAATGTGGTGAGCTGTTGTCGTGGCTTTCTATACATAGCATAACAACCGGCTGTAGATCGGTTAGAATCGACCTTATCTTATCAATTTTCCAATGAAAAAAAAGACTAGTTAATGTTATATAATAGGTACAGTATATAATGTATCATGCTGCGTCTGCAATGTACAGAAAAACAGCAGTGTAAGAGTTAACAGACAGCATGGGTGCATGGTGGTGAGTCCATTTCAAAAGCTTTGCAAAATAACCTGCGTCAAACATAAGACCCTCTCAGTGCACGTAAAAACTAATGATTTGTTCTTTGGCTCATTCTCCATCCTCCCTGAAAAGCTCCGGAAATTCCATTCATAATGTAAAGTTGATTACAAACAAACAAGTGCTGACAAAAACATAACTTTAGCTGTTGTCGGCGGTAATAAGCAGCTGCTTAAGGTCCCCTGAGCACCATGGGTCCAATAAAGAGAATTGATTTTAATACGTGTGTTGCAAATAAATCATTATAGGTACAAAACCACAACATTATGTTAACAGTGTGCTCCCTATATAGTGATGTCCTGAAATAGACAAGAAACCTCCATTAGCACAACCTCAGAGTAAAACTACCTCTCCACCTGCTCCATCCTCAATAACATTAAAACAAATTCAACCACAACCACAGATCAGCCGCAATATGGGTGCCAAAACTTTCCATTTTACTCTGAAGGGGCGATGTGTATCTCCATCCTGATGTTATATTATTTGTATTCATCGGAAAAGTATGTGGCGGGCTTCAGATTTTAAGAATTTATTAACACAAGTGTAACTTCACAAACAGAACAACCTCAGAGTACAACAACATCTTCTTCACCTGGATCATCCTCAACATTACCGGCACAGAATGAAGAACATATTAACAGGAACCTCACTCTGGGTGCCAAAACTTTTCATTTTAATCTTTTGATGACTAAAATGATCCTTATTATTATTATTATTATTATTATTATTATTATTATTATTATTACAACTATTTATTTTTTTTTTAACATTTTTAATATTTTACGTTACAGTTTTCTGGATTCTGGGGGTTTCACTTTTGGTGATATTTGGTGTTGTGGCAATTACATGTTGGAAATGTAAAGGTATATACACACACACACACACACACACACACACACACACACACACACACACACACCTGTAATAATAGCAGCATTGGTGTCATCCAGTCTGGGAAAATTAAAATGATATTCTGTAGTTTGCACTAGAGGTGTGATTCCTGTGATTTCTTTAAAAGGGAGAAGTGGAGATGTGATTACTGAACGACCTCAGGTCTGTAAGAGAAAACAAGAAGATCAGGTTAGTGGACATTCAGGCCTGGTTTCATTCTCATGGAACATATTGCAAAGCAAGAAATTTCAGGACTATAAACAGAAACTCTAAAATTTATACAGCCCTCATGTACTCTGAAATTTTTATCTTTGTTTATCTATTGTTATCTACAAATAAAAATGTATGTTCAAAGCTAGATGTTGCTAAATAGTCCCTGAGATGGAACATGTAGAAAAGAAATCACAAAAGTAAGCCTGGTTTATTATGGTTTACGTATTTATATATATTTTAATTGATATAAGAGTTATTTCGAGTATATTTGTAGTAGGATGCTGAGGTTGGAACTACCAGGCAGAAGGCCTGGAGGAAGACCAGAGACGATTCATGGATGTGGTGAAGGAGGACATGGAGGCAGTTGGTGTAAGAGAAAAAGATGCAGACGATAGGGTGAGATGGAGGCAGATGATTCGCTGTGGCGACCCCTGAAGGGAAAAGCCGAAAGGACAAGAAGAAGAAGAAGAAGAAGAAGAAGAAGGCTTAGTGGAGATCACTCAAATATATATTCTGTGACATCGAGCCTGAGTTGCATGACTGTTATTTGTTCTGAGATAGAAAACCAATCAGATTGTTCAGTTGCCATGTAATATATATACAGTTATAACAGGTTTGTTTATACATTTAGAGTTGTACAGTAATTGTGATACACCGCAAATGAGCCATACATCCTTTCATAGTACAGTGAGCTATAGGTAAATATCTTCTGCTAAGAATAATATGGAGGAGGCGGCTTATTGAAAGTCTGTGTGGAAAGTTGAGCTCAAATCCCAGCACTACCAAGCTGCTGCTTCCAGACCCATGAAAAGTCCCGTAACCCTCACCTGCTCAATGTATAAATATAACTTGTACTTTCGGGGTCAATAGTAAAATCGGCATTTTCTTTGTTTCCACAGGACGAGCCTGATGTTACTTATTCTGATGTAACCCACATTAAACCAGCCAGAGCAGCACTGGTCCAGGTCAACACTGAAGAGAACACAGAATACACCTGCATTGTAAAAAACTAATCCACTGTAAATATGTAGATTAATACAGATAACATACAGTATGTTAAATACACACCATAATATTTACTATAAAGAGCAGATTTAGTCATGTTTATGTGCTGATTGGTGAGATTGAAAATTGTATTTTGTCATTTTAACTAATACTTGTATGTGGGGCCTATTTAGATAGCAAACGAGTCCCATGTAGAACTGTCCACGGGTTCCATAATGGAACCAGGTCAACTGTCCACATGAAGTCATGTGATATTAGTAACTAAGACCCACATAGGGGGTTCATGGTCTTGCCAAAGACTTACTGTAATTGACCCAAGAGGGCCCCAGTTAAGATTCCCATTTGGTCCCCATGCCCTCTTAGTACCCATGTATCCTAGGCATAACCCAACTGAGGACAATTCCATATTGGACTCATCTTTTTAACCTGTTTACGAATATAAGTACTGGCTGTATATATATTTTATGCATTTTATTATTATATCATGAAGAATGTTCCAGATGGAATTTGTCATCATCCTGTAGAAAGTCGCTCTGGATTGAATGTGTCTATTGAAATTAGCTTTTGTGAAACTGATGTAAGATATTTTATTCATTGTGAGTAACAGGACCCTGACTGAGTATGAAGTATTAAACAGTATGGTCTATATACAATGTTCAGCATTGGTTAACTGATACCATGAGAAAAAGAAAGTAGCCGTTCTGTCATCAGTACCCATCATGCAATCGCCATTGCCACACCATTATAGTCTCTCACAATGGCTCTGAATTTCCATAAGAATGCTCGATATGTGAACCTAAACTTATACTGATGACTATTACAGTGTAGCCTGAATCACAGTTATACATATAAGAAGATGTTTATCTGTTCAACAGCACAGTGAATGTAAAAGTGGGGTAAAAACGTGTTTTCTGAACTCCTTAATCCTAGTTAGGGTCACTGGGAGGCTAGCACCCAACTCAGCCGATTATGTGCAAGGGCTGGACAGCTCACCAGGCAATCGCAGAGCATCATTAATTATTAAAATACAGTGGTACCTCGATTTAGGAGTGTCCATAATAACTTATTTTCCATGACATGAGCTTCATTCCGACAAAAATCTGCCCCAACCAAAGAGCAAATATTCTATTTACGAGCTCTGCTGGGGAAATGGCTTTTCCCGGCTGATTATCCCTGTATTACTTCTGTGTGTATTCCTCTGTGCTCCGAGAATGTCTTGTGCGGTGCTTCTCAATTATTTTCTGTGATGCTCTTATAGAAAAAAAAACCCAAACACCCACCCCTCCACCTTCCGGCACTGTAAATAGTGTTTATTGCACTTCATATCGTTTCCTCCGCGCTTTTTCTTACACCGGAGAAAACCCAGTGAGAGCGATTGACAGTTTTATAAATGTGATTGCGCATCCTCCACACTAGGTGGCAGAGCACTCTCACTGCCATCCTCTACACTCTATGTCAATGAGAGCGCCATTGCCATCTAGTGTAGAGGATGCGCAATCACACTTATAAAGCTGGTCCACCAGTTTCTGGACTTATTGTTTATTCTTGTTTTATTGTTATTTATTGTTAATTACAGTATTATCAATGTTACTTTGCATGTGTTATTATTGTGATAATGTTATTGCTACTTGTTTATCTTAAATAAATTATTTTAAGAATACATGTTTGTGTCAGGTTATATGAGTTTGGGAGGGGGTTGAAACTCATGAATTTGTTTTTACTGTTTCCTATGGGATTTTTTGTTTCATCTATTGAACGTTTCCACTCACGAGCTTGCCCTCGGAACAGATTAATTCGTAAGTAGAGGTCTTATACAGTCAGTGTAGCATCTTGCCTTGATTATCTGATGTCACTTCACACTGAGGATTTGTGTGTGTGTGTGTGTGTGTGTGTGTGTGTGTGTGTGTGTGTGTGTGTTATTCTCAAACTAATTTCAACTAACTCACTCACTCATTCATTTTCCAAACCGCTTAATACTATTCAGATCGCAGGTAGGCTGGAGCCTTTCTCAGCCAACACTGGGCGAACTCGCAAGGTACACCCTGACCAGCACGGCAGCACATTCATTCATTCATTTTCTTTAAAGCTTAATCCTAATAAGAGTTGCAGGGAAGCTGGCACCCATCTCAGCCGACTCTGGGTGAGGGCAGTACCCTGTGAAAGCTCACCATGCCATTGCAGGTCAGAAATACACTGAGAGCTTTGCGACTCCTCATGAGGAAGGTCAGCCATGCCAGACCATTGCAGGGCAAAACACACACACGCACGTGCAACCATTCATGCATTCACACCTTGGTCCAATTTGTAAGAGTCAATTAATCTAATGTGCATGTCTTTGGACCGTGAGTGGAAACCTGAGTACCTGAAGGAAGCCACACAAGCATGAGGAGAACATGGTGAGGACATCCATGTCACAGCATGAATGTCTTCAGATCGGGCATTTCTATGTAGAGTTTGTATGTTCTCCCCATGTTTATGTGGGTTTCCTCCGTGTACTCTGATTTTTTCATAGGCTCCTTTCTAACACAACCCTAAAAGGATATATATATATATATATATATATATATATATATATATATATATATATATATATATATATATATATATATATATATACACACACAGACAGGGATCCCTCACTTTCTGCGGTTAATTGGGACCGAGTTCCCCACGACCTCCGACTTCTGCAAAGTCGGATGAACAACCCCGACTGATGAATATGTGCATGTATATGTGTATATAATGTCAATAAATACATATTCAGTGATATAAATGCTTATAATAACAATTAAACATTCAAAAATAATGCATAAGATGTAAATAAAATATAAATACACACACACAGGCGTACGCACACAGATGCGCGTGCACACACTTAAGATGCGCACCTCACATAAAAATGTAAATAGTTTTGATGGGGGGTTTTGGGTTGCTTGCTACTTCGAGTTTCAATCCATGCGGCTTTAGTGCAAGGGTTTTTTTTTTTAATATTTATCGAATTAAAAAATAAGGAAATTAAGGAAGAATAAAAGGAAAAGTTAAGGAAAATGCTGCAAAACAAGGCCAATTGCGCAAAAAAAACCCCAAACAAACAAACATAAAAAAAGAACCCAAAAACCCCCATCAAGACGACTTACATTTTGAAACCAGGAGACAGGACCAAGTTCAAGGTCGTCCCCCTATATGACATGGACAGGATTCAGTACAGTTAGCTGGACCTACAGTACAGATGAGACGAAACAAAATAGATCCAAGACAGGGACGCAACACACACACACACACACACACACACACACACACACACACACACACACACACAAAGTTCAAGGCAAAATTGAACTTAGACAAAGTTAAATAGATCAATAGAGTGACAGATCACTTTATTAATCCCCTTAGGGAAATCTGGTTGTCACAGTCACAAAGACATATATAAGGTGCAATTTAAAAGACAATAAAAATACATATAAACAACTTGTATATGAACAATAGTAATCTGGGAAAATTGAAAAACAAAAACGCAAGTAGAATGAGTGGAAGGGGTCCATAACAAATTTCAAAATACAGTATTTTATAAGATGCTGCCTGGTGGCATCTGACCACCAGAGGGCCCCCAAGAGCGGGTTTTTTTTTTGTTTTGTTTTTTCAATACTAAATGTGTGTGATGGTAAATAAATGATTAAAGTTGGCAGTTGTGGGTTAGTGGATCTGGTGATGGATTACTGATTCATAGATCAGTGGTTCAATCTCTACTGTTAATACTGTTGGACCTTGAACAAGTTCTTTAACCCTCAATTGCTATTAAAAAAAGGGGATAATTGTAGGTCCCTCTGGATAAGAGCATCTGCCAAATGCTGTAAATGTAATATCCAAACACACATTAGGTTAACTGTATTTAACTTGTATAATGATTCCTACTGTCTCAATGCTGAATGTCAGTGCTCTGCTGGATTGTTTTAGAATTTGACAGGCATAAAAGAGCATCATCGTTTATCTTTTATAATCATTTACAGTAGGATTATATTTTTGCGTCAACTTCAGAACTTTAATTAGCATTTTTAGATGTGTGAATTTCACTTGTTTTAAACAGATTTATTCATCACCACAAATCATCTTAAAGGGTTGAACTTACTCTACCTATAGTCTGTCTGTCTTCCTTTCGGGCTTTTTCCCTTTTTTTTTACTCGGGAGTCGCCACAGCGAATCATCTGATTCGCACGTTTGATTTGGAAGAGGTTTTACGTCGGATGCCCTTCCTGTCACAACCCTTTAGCAAGGGACAGAAACACGCTGACGACTTTGCAGCTACTCTTTACAAAAGTCAGCAATGGTTCTTTTACATGCCTCTAACCGTAGACAGTGAGAGACATGGCCTGCCTTTGATAACCCAGTTAGCTGCACTGGGGTTACTCTACCTATAGTAATTTTACAAAATATGGGCCCTCAAATGGACTCGTGCATAGGTACCCAAAAAAGCTAGAGAAGGCCCTGTACCTTTACAGCATTTGGCAGATGCCCTTATCCAGAGCAACTTACAATTATCATTTTTATACAACTAAGCAATTCAGGGTTAAGGGCCTTGATCAACGGCACTACCACACACACACACACACACACACACATATATATAGACACACAGAGAGATTGCGATTTGAAGGAAACCTAATGAAATTTCACTTTTGTATTGAGTTTTCCATTCATTCATTCTCTAAGCTGCATAATCTCAAGAAGGGTCATGTGGAGGCTGTTGCTCATCTCAATACATCTCAGTGCACTCTGAACAACTCACCAGGCCATCACATATAGAACTCACACAACCATTCACACTCACAACTTTGGGGCAATTTGAAACATCCAGTGCTTCTACTGTATATATTTTTGGACTGTGGGTAGAAACTGGAACACCTGAAGGAAACCCAAGAATTGAACCAAGGCCTCACTGCTGCGAGTTGGGTGTGCTAATCTCTGCGCCACTGTGCCACCCCAAACTAAATTGGTTTTAAATTTAAATAATGAATAAATAAGTAAAACTAGATAGTCATTTTGGCGTACCTTCAAACAGTACTGGAGAACCCACTCCCTCCTCACCAGATGTGAATTCAGATATTTTCCTCTTTTAGGTAATCTTTAGGTTTTTTTCTGTTAGCAGTGGCCACCATTCTAAAAACCCCAGCTGTGTGTGGAGTGTGGGCAGATTCACCAGTCCGCATTATTGAGCTTTCCAGCTCCTTCAGAGTTACCTTTGGTCTCCTGTTGATGCCTTAATTATTTCCCTCATTACTTGCTTTCTAAGTTTTGATGTATGGCCCTCTCTAGGCAGCTTTATATGATGGATTTTACGAGATGAATTTTTTTGAAACCCAACTGATTTGTACTTCTCCAGAACGTTGTACCTGACCTGTTTGGAGAGCTGCGTGGTCTTCATGGTGTTGCTTGCTTTGAGTTGCCTCTTGAATAGTGGTGTTGCAGACTCTAGGTCCTTTCAGAACATGTGTATGTATACTGTACTGATTTCATGCGACATGTTGATTGCACACATTTGGACATTATTTAACTCTTTAATTATGTGTCTTCTGAAGGTAACTGGGACCACCAGATTCTAATCAAGGCTTTTTACCAAAGGGAGTAAATGCATAAGCATGTATAGGTGTTAGTGTTGTCATTTTGCAAAAATTTTTAAAAGTAAACTTTCACTTCACAATATTAATGATTTTGTTTAGGTCTATTACAAAAAGAACAAAAAAAATCCAAGAAAAATATATAGTTAGATTACAGGTTGTAAACCAACAAAGTGGGGAAAATGCCAAAAGGTGGAAAACTTTTACAAGTGACTTTATAATAATTGATTGGAGTTTTTTGCTTTTAACTTTTTTTCCATGTGTGTACAACCTTTTTGTTTAAAGTCATATGTTTTGAGTGTATGTGTTATTTTATATATCATCTTAATTATTTCTGCATGTATCAGTTTAAAAATTAAAGTTCTTGAAAGATTTTGTGTAAATGGATGCCTACAAAAGGAATTCTTTTTGCCATTTTAGGTAAAAAGGTATGTTATATCTCTCTGTACTGAATATGTATTTTGAGAATTATGAATTTTAGTTAAAAAAAATGCAGCTGTGAGGGGGGGGCCACAAACAAGTGTCCGCCCTCACGACGGTTCCAAGCCCGGAGAAATGCAGAGGGTTTTGACAGGAAGGGCATTCAGCATAAAACTTTTGCCAAAATAAAGAACGCGAACTGTCAACACAAATTTCATACCTGATCAGTTGAGGCCCGGGTTAACAACAACCGTCATCAGTGCTGTCAACCAACAGGGTGCTGGTGGAAATTGGACTACTGTTGGTCGAAGAAGGAGAGGTCGAAGAAGGAGCGGTGGGAGGCTTTTCCGTAGGTGGAGAGAGAAGAGGAAAGGCATGAGTCTAGGACCAAGAGTAGGGCCTTTTAATGTTGGAAATATGACAGGAAAAGGTAGAGAGCTTGCTGACATGATGCAGAGCAGGAAGGTGGACATACTGTGTGTCCAGGAGACCAGGTGGAAAGGTAACAAGGCTAGAAGAATAGAAGCAGGGTTTAAGCTGTTTTTTCATGGTGTGGATGGAAAGAGAAATGGAGTAGGCGTCATCTTGAAGGAAAGGTTGGTCAGAAATGTTCTAGAAGTGAAAAGAGTGTCAGACAGAGTGATGAGGCTCAAGTTAGAAATTGAAGGTGTGATGTTCAATGTTGTTAGTGCTTATGCCCCACAGGCAGGATGTGAGTGAGAAAAGAAGGAGAGATTCTGGAGTGAGTTAGATGAAGTGATGCAAAATACCCCCAGAGATGAAAGAGTGGTCATTGGGGCAGACTTCACTAGACATGTTGGTGCAGGGAAAAACCGGGACGAGGAAGTGATGGGCAGGTTTGGTATCCAGGACAGGAATACAGAAGGACAAATTTTGATAGATTTTGCAAAAAGGATCGAAATGGCTGTGGTGAATACTTTCTTCCAGAAGAGACAGACACACACCTTGCCTTGACACTTCCATACCTCCACAGTTATGTCATCCAGACCAACTGCCTTTCCACTCTTCATTCTCTTCAATACCCTCCTCACTTCACCTTTAATAATCTTTGCTATTTCCTGGTCCTCAACAGTCACCTCTCCTACTCTTTTTTGGTTTTGTGTAATATATTATCGGGGCAGTGGGGGCAGTGGTGGTCTGATGGTAAAGGGCGTTGGATCGCTGAGCCTAAGGTTGGGGTTTTGAGTTCCACTCGCCACAAGATTGTCACTGTCCCCCCAGTGCAGCTAACTGGGTTATCAAAGGCCGACCGTGTCTTTCACTATCTATGGTGAGAGGAATGTAAAAGAACCATTGCTGATTTTCGTAAAGAGTAGCTGCAAAGCCATCAGTGTGTTTTTATCCCTTGTTAAAAGGTTTGTGTCAGGAAAGGCATCCGACATAAAAATCTATGTCAAATCAAACATGCAAATCAGATGATTCGCTGTTGCAACCCCTGAAAAAGGGAAAAAGCCAAAAGGAAAAGAAGATTGTCGCTGATGTATGATTGCATTACAATCGTGGCATTTGGCAGAATCTCCTATTAGATTAGCAACCAGAGCCTTAACCCCTGATCTGCTACTGTTCTGAGTTCATACAATTTTCTTAATTGCAGCTATCTATGACTCATGGAAAGTTAGATTGAAGAAAAAATACTTTCCTGAAACCTGTACATCACTTCATTCACTCTAAATAGATGTGTATAAGTTTCACATCTTCTTCTGCTGCTTCTCTGTTAGTGACCACCAACATCATTTCCTACATTTCCTACTCTTGTGACAGTTGTATGTGTGTGTGAGTGTGGGGGGTGTGGGTCATGTGTGTGTGGGTCGGTGGTGTATCATTTTACATGAAGTTAATATAATAATAATATAATAATCAATATAACTACATACTTAAAACACCTGAACTGACCAACCATATTGTGTTTGTATACATTTCCCAAATGCAGCTATTCAGGACTGAAGTCCGGTTGCAGTCCATCCCTTCTACTCCGATATCTGTCTATCTTCCTTTCGGATTTTTCTCTTTTCCTCAGGAGTCGCCACAGCAAATTATCTGATTCGCATGTTTGATTTGGCAGAGGGTTTTACATCGGATGCCCTTCCTGTCACAGCCCTTTTAGCAAGGGACAGAAACACGCTGACACTCTTTACGAAAGTTAGCAATGGATCTTTTACATGCCTCTCACCATAGACAGTGAGAGACATGGCCCGCCTTTGATAACCCAGTTTGCCGCACTGGGGGGACAGTGTCAACCTTGTGGAGAGTGGGACTCAAACCCCCAACCTTTGGATCAGCGATCCAGCGCCTTATACCACTCGACCACCACTGTCCCACCCTTATACTCCGAGATCATCCTGTATTTAAAAATAAAATGTTGTGTCCTGTGTTGAACCAATAAGAGACATGATAGATCAGTATTAAAGTAACATCAACCCTACATGCGCAGTGGAGAAGTTGAATTTCTGTAAAGAAATAAGTTCTGCTCGCTGTGTGAAAATTACACATCATGTGACCTCAGTATCAGTGATAATCTCATACAGTAATAAGTAGCAGCCGCATCCTTAGTTCCTGATGTTAATGATGTCTGTAGGTCAGTGTAATGTAAGATGATGTGGAGATACAGGGCTGAATGGGAAAGTGAATATCAGGGTCTCGGCCCTGTCACTGGTGACGAACACGCGGCTAACTGTAGAGATTACTGTTGAGTTTTTCTCCATCACACACTGAGGAATATCTGACCTAAAACACAGCGCTGCAGTCACTCAAACAACAGCATTTCTTCATTCTGTAATGTGGGGCTTCATATTGTATTCAGTAGATTGTGAGTTTTGTATGTTTGTTTCTGTAGTTTGTGTTCTCTCAGGTAATCAGCCATCAGAAATCTCACAACGCAGAGGTGATTCAGCGCTGTTATGGGCACAAACAAGTGTCCGTCCTCACGCCGGTCCCAAGCCCGGATAAATGCAGAGGGCTGCGACAGGAAGGGAATCCGGCGTAAAACTTTTGCCAAAATACACTATGCGAACTGCCAATACTAATTCATACCGGATCGGTCGAGGCCCAGGTTAACAACGACCGCCATCAGTGCTGTCAACCAACAGAGTGCTGGTGGAAATTGGACTACTGTTGGTCGAAGAAGGAGAGGTCGAAGTAGGAGAGGCCAAAGAAGGAGAGGCGGGAGCCGTGTCCGTAGGCGGAGAGAGAAGAGAAAAGGTATAAGTCTAGGACTGAGAGTAGGGATGTTGAATGTTGGAACTATGGCAGGAAAAGGAAGAGCGCTGGCTGACATAATGCAGAGGAGGAAGGTGGACATAATATGTGTTCATGAGACCAGGTGGAATGAATGAGGAAAATGAAAGAGAAAAAAGAGTAGAAGAGGTGACCATTGAGGAACAGGATGTAGCAAAGATCAGTAAGGGTGAAGTGAGAAGGGCATTGAAGAGGATGAAGAATGGAAAGGCAGTTGGTCCTGTTGATATACCTGTGGAGGTATGGAAGTGTCTAGGAGAGGTAGCAGTAGATTTTCTGACAAGAACATTCAACAAGGTACTAGAGAGTGAGCAGATGCCGGAGGAGTGGAGGAGAAGTGTGCTGGTGCCCATTTTTAAGAACAAGGGAGACGTGCAGAGTTGTGGCAACTACAGAGGGATAAAGTTGATAAGCCATACGATGAAGTTATGGGAAAGAATAGTGGAAGCTAGACTAAGGGAAGAGGTCAGCATTTGTGAACAACAGTTTGGTTTCATGCCCAGAAAGAAAAAAATTAAAAGCCTGATACAGTATAAGCCTTATAAGTGTTATGGTCTGTGCTGGCTGGTGGCGTTAACGCTCTCTTTCTCTCCATTTATTGCAGGCAATCAGCAAGCTATAAGTAGGAGCGGCATGCTCCCCTCCGGCATGAGAAAATTGTCCTTCCTTGTGATTCCGTTTATCCCTGTGATCTCTCTGACTCCTGGTATCCTGCCTTGTACTCAACCAGTTCAGTTAAAATATTATTTCTCGTGATTGTGGTTCCCCTGTGCTAAAATAAACTTGATGAAGCTTCATACATGGTCTACTGCATCATTGGGTCCAACTCATATGCTCCAGCTGCAACAATATGAAGGCAACATAGGCTGTAAGTGTATATTAGCCAACTCAAAATGACTAAGTAGGCTACAAATACATGAAGAGCATTCATGATTAAATGTTTATTTTCCCTGAAGCACATCCTGGAGAGAGCAACACCGTTGCATTGATGAAATTATAGGCATTCAATAAAGAAATCAGCAGCCCATCAGAGTTCACATACCTGCACCACTGTTCAATGTCAATCACATCGCACGACTCATCACAGGCGACTGAGTATGCTGGAGCTGAATTAATGTCGTTTATTTGCTGATTGGTGATGTTGCCTGCCATTTTAATGTCTCTTTCCTTCACTGTCTTTGCCGAGAGAGGCATGTCTTTAATTTTCTGTATTATCTCTGTTTTGTTTTTGAAGTCTGAAAATAGGTACTATGATATTTTAATAAAAAAATCCTTCATGTAATCACCATCTGTGAATGGTTTTCCATGCTTTATTATCTCTTGGGTTGCAACAAAACTCGCAGTCGTAGTGGAGTTTGGAGATGTCATCCACTTTTTAAATCTATCTTTGCGCTCCTGTAATTTCTCCAGTAGTACTGCAATCGCACTTTTTCTCTCAATCCGAACTGGGTGGTCGGCTGCAAATTTAGCATGCCTTCCCTGGAAATGTCTTCCAAATGACTCTTTATTTGCTTGACAGCTTCTCATTACAAAGCATGCATGCAGGCAACCCTTCCGTATTGGCAATGAAAGCAAATGATTCAGTCCATTCTTCTTTGAATCCTTTTTTCTGATCAGCTATATTTCTTCTTTTTCCTTTGGGATCCATGGCCATGACACACCTTCCGATTTGTTTACAACAGCTACCAGTCTGCCAATGTGTCGCCCTGAAACATGTCGCAAATCTTCGTTGGCAGAAATGCTGCAATGTCTGTCTAATATTTTTTATAGAAGTTTTTAAAACATTGGAAAACATTGAAAATGTTTGTCAAGCTTGGCCTCCTCCAGAAACCATATTAAAACAAAAAATATCTCCTCCCCAGCTTTTTACATTTTCAGACATTTATGAAAAAGCTCCAGACAGCCACTAGGGTGGCGCTAAAGAGCCGCATGTGGCTCAAGAGACGCGGGTTGCCGACCACTGGTCTATATACAATGCTCATGTTGGATAACTGATACAGTGAGTAAAAGAGGGTACACATGTGGAAAGTCAATGATATTACCGTCCTGTGTGTGTGTGTGTGTGTGTGTGTGTGTGTGTGTGTGTGTGTGTGTGTGTGTGTGTGTGTGTGAAATAATACTTCAAGAGTAACACATACTGTACTCACCTTCCAAATAATCACACAGAAACACTCACTCACTGATTTGTTGACCTGTTTAATCAAACTAGGGTCATGAGGAAGCTGTAAGTCTATCTCAGCCACTCTGCACCACTTCCCCCACACATACACATTCGAAGCATGGTGCAACATAAAGTAACGGTGGTGTTCTATAAATGCATACAATGCAATGCAGGCTTGTGAACTGGTTCATGTTCTGAGGTCATAAATCAAAACCAGGGGCACAATTTAGGCACACACGAAAAAAATATGAAAGAATTGCATTCCATATGATATACACATTGAGTACTTATAAAAGTGGAGGTAGGAGCACACAGGTAGACTACATCTTGTGCAGGCGATGTAATTTGAAGGAATCAGTGACTGAAAAGTACTAGCGAGTGTGAGTGTTGCCAAACAGCATAGGATGGTGGTGTGCAGGATGACGCTGATGGTGAGGAAGGTGAAGAAGGCAAAAGCAGAGCAGAAGACAAAGTGGTGGAAGCTGAAAAAGGAGGAGTGTTGTGTTGTCTTCAAGGAGGAGTTGAAACAGACTTTGGGTGGTCAGGAAGTGCTTCCAGATGACTGGACAACTACAGCTAATGTGATCAGGGACACAGTTGGGAGAATACTTGGTGTGTCATCTGGAAGGAGAGGAGATAAGGAGACTTGGTGGTGGAATGAGGAAGTGCAGGAATGTGTACAAAAGAAGAGGTTAGCTAAGAAGAAGTAGGACATAGAGAGGACTGAAGAGATCAACAGGAGTACAGGGAGACACAGCGTAAGGCGAAGGTAGCGGTGTCAAAGGCCAAACAGAGGGCGTATGATGACTTGCATGCTCGGTTGGAAATGATTTATACAGGTTGGCACAGCAGAGAAATAGAGATGGGAAGGATGTGCAGCAAGTTAGAGTGATTAAGGACAGAGAGGGAAATGTATTGACTGATGAGAGAAGTGTGCTGGGAAGATGGAAAAAGTACTTTGAAGAGCTGATGAATGAGGAAAATGAGAGAGAAAAAAGAGTAGAAGAGGTGACTGTTGAGGACCAGGAAGTAGTAAAGATTAGTAAGGGTGAAGTGAGGAGGGCATTGAAGAGGATGAAGAGTGGAAAGGCAGTTGGCCCTGATGACATCCCGGTGGCGGTATGGAAGTGTCTAGGAGAGGTAGCAGTAAATTTCCTGACAAGAACATTCAACAAGGTCTTAGAGAGTGAGAGGATGCCAGAGGAATGGAGGAGAAATGTGCTGGTGCCCATTTTTAAGAACAAGGGAGATGTGCAGAGTTGTGGCAACTACAGAGGGATAAAGTTGATGAGCCATACGATGAAGTTATGGGAAAGAATAGTGGAAACAAGACTAAGGACAGAGGTCAGCATATGTGAACAACAGTTTGGTTTCATGCCAAGAAAGAGCACCACAGATGCAGTGTTTGCCTTGAGGATGTTAATAGAGAAGTACAGAGAAGGTCAGAAGGAACTGCATTGTGCCTTTGTGGATCTGGAGAAAGCATATGACAGGGTGTCGAGAGAGGAACTGTGGTATTGCATGAGGAAGTCTGGAGTGGCAGAGAAGTATGTTAGAGTGGTGCAGGACATGTATGAGAGATGTAAGACAGTGGTGAGGTGTGCTGTCGGTGTGAGAGAAGAGTTCAAGGTGGAGGTGGGACTGCATCAAGGGTCAGCTCTGAGCCCCTTCTTGTTTGCCATGGTGATGGACAGGCTGACAGACGAGGTTAGGTAAGAATCTCCATGGACTATGATGTTTGCAGATGACATTGTGATCTGCAGTGAGAGCAGAGAACAAGTGCAGGAAAATCTAGAGAGGTGGAGGTATGCCCTGGAAAGGAGGGGAATGAAGGTGAGCCTGAGTAAGACAGAATGCATGTGTATGAATGCCAAGGACCCAACAGGAACAGTGAGGTTACAAGGAGCAGAGATAAGGAAGGTGGAGGATTTTAAGTACTTGGGCTCAATGATCCAGAGCAATGGAGAGTGTGGAAAAGAGGTGAAGAAGCGTGTGCAGGCTGGTTGGAATGGTTGAAGAAAAGTATCCGGTGTGATGTGTGATAGGAAGGTATCGGCAAAAATGAAAGGAAAAGTGTACAAGATGGTGTTGAGGCCAGCGATGTTGTATTGTTTAGAAACAGTGGCCCTGGGGAAAATACAGGAGGCAGAGCTGGAGGTAGCACAGATGAAAATGTTGATGTTCTCTTTGGGAGTAACGAGGATGGATAGGATCAGTAATGAGCACATCAGAGTGACAGCACATGTAAGACATTTTGGAGACACAGTCAGAGAGGCTAGATTGAGATGGTTTGGACATGTACAGAGGAGGGATAGTGAGTATATTGGTAGTAGGATGCTGAGGTTGGAACTACCAGGCAGAAGGCCTAGAGGAAGACCAAAGAGACGATTAATGGATGTGGTGAAGGAGGACATGAAGGCAGTTGGTGTAAGAGAAAAAGATGCAGAGGATAGGGTGAGATGGCGGCAGATGATTCGCTGTGGCGACCCCTGAAGGGAAAAGCCGAAAGGACAAGAAGAAGAAGAAGAAGATGATATATACATTGAGTAATGGAAAGAATGATTTAAGAGTTAAAAAAAGAGGCACAGAAAGAGCGAAATGACATCGCGGTGTGGTTTCCTGAAAATCTGACTATATAGAAGAGAGACATTCAAGCAGTGTGACAGAGTGTGCGTAAGATTCAAGTTGATGTACCAGTGTGTGTGTGTGTGTGTGTGTGTGTGTGTGTGTGTGTGTGTGTGTGTGTGTGTGTGTGTGTGTGTGTCTGTGTGTGTGTGTGTGTGTCTGTGTGTGTGTGTGTGTGTGTGTGTAAGAATCAGTAATGATGCAGTGCTTGTATCTTTTATCTGTTGTGGTTCACGTGGCTGCAGGTGAGTGAAGTTCTTTTCTATTTTCTATTACAGAAAGGAGGGAGAACATCAACTGGTTCCTCATTCAGCTGCTTTGTGTTTACTTCTTGAGGTTTGGTCCCAGACTGGGTTCCAGGAGGCCATAAGTCAGGGCTGATCTTGAACAATCAAAACAAACACTGCTAAATGTTCCTCATTTAAAATTTTAATGAACAACAACTTTACTTTTTCTGGGTTTCCCCTGGGGTATGATGTCCATGATCTCCACAATTTGAGTGAATTGTAATGAGCGTGTGGGGTCATGGGACGGAATCGTGATGATCTTGGGGGAACTTGGTGGATTAATGATGATCGCACTTATTATTCTGCTGTATTACAATTTGACGTCACTTGTGATAGAACATGGGAAGTGCAAAAGATCGCAGTAGAGCTTCACAAACCTTAACTGAGCTTGACAGAGCGTAACACACCTTAATGTGCCATCGTAGGGGATTTTTATGAACTTGGCTACAAGATTCTTTCAAGTTTCGTCTCCTATAAGCTCCTTGTCTCCATCTAATTTCTCAGTCATGCTCAAAACATGGTCTTAAATTGTGGAATTATGCGGGTGGGGGGGGGTGTTTACCCGCAGAGATCGCGAACTTCATATCCCAATGTTATCCCAGGGTTACTACAGTGTTATAATATTAATAAACCCAGCAGAGATGATTCCATTTGATAGGAATGTTATTCATTCATTTTCTGAACTGCCTAATCGTAATTACCTATAGCTAGAATCTCAGCCGACTTTGGGCAAGGGCAGAGTACACCCTAAACAGTCTGCCAGGCCATCACAGGGCAGAAACACGCTAACTACTTTGCAGCCTCCTCTAGACAAAAGTCAGCAATGGTTTCCTTTCATGAACCTTTCACCACAGACAGTGCACACATGGCTGGCCTTTGATAACCCAGTTAGCTATACTGGTGGGTGGTGGTGGGGTGGGGCTGTTGGGGTGGGGGTTATCAGTGAAAAATGTTGACAGAGACGCTTGAACCACCAACCATGAAAGCAGTAATCCACCTTTCCACCGGGCCGCTACTGCCTTAGAAATGTTATCGTAAAACTTTGTATTTTATAAATTTAATGCTATTTAAATCTTTTTTTTATACCTTTGATAACAACCCTGTGCAGAGTGGGACTCGAACCCCTAACCCTAGATATAAATATACTAGTATATATATTAAATGAATGGATAAAGAAGAAAAAAGAAAAATAGTCGACAATGAGGCCTAATGGTGAGAGGAATGAGTTTTTGACCCGAAGGTCGCTGATTTGATGTCTTGTGTTATGATGCCCTTATTTAGACATTAGCTGTGATCATGTGTATTTCGTCCTTGATGAACTTGAGTGTGAAATGTAGCATTAAAAGAGGTGGGTTAATGAATAAGAGAGATGCTACACTGAGGTGATATCATCGTACAAACACTATATGTTTATACACATTTACTGAATCCCATGTCTGCACAGTCTCTGTATTATTATTGAATTTATCTATAGAACTAAAATAAAGTGAAGTAGAAAAGTTATTTTTCCCAGAACTTGTACATCACCTCATCATTCGGGTCTTCGCTGTAAATAGATGTGCGTCAATTTCACAACTTTTTCTGTTGATCTTCTGTCAGTGACCACTAACTTCACTTCCTGTACTAGCTTATCCTATCTTATGGTGGTGTGTGTGTGTGTGTGTGTGTGTGTGTGTGTGTGTGTGTGTGTATGTGTGTATGCGTGTGTGTGTGTGTGGTGGAGTAAAGAGTATATTATTACAATCAACATAACTACACCCTTAAGTAACTAAACTGACAGAGTTGTGCTTGTATGTGCTCTCCTGATGTAGTTATTTGAAGCAGGGTTGTTACCCGTCACTTATAATCGAAGATCGTATTAATAATTCCTGCATCTAAAAATAATGCGATCTGAATCGAATCAATAAGAGACACAATTGATCCTTTACTTTTATACATGCACTTTCATCTACTTAATGATTTCGATAAGTCTGAGAAATGTAAGAGGCTGTGTAGGTACAGGATTCAATATGTTGGCTGACTTTGTGTTTAAATACGTCACTAAAGACGAGCTGGGAAATCCCTTCACCCATAACACATTTTTATATTGTTTTTTTTTGTCTCATCATTAGCTGTGAGATTTATACTGTGACCATTGTGAACCTTACATCATTATTTCAACATTAAACCCAAACGTTTTAAAATCTTGGATAAATAGTTTATGTCTGTTTCTATGCGTTTTATCCTCATCATCATCATCATCATCATCATCATCATCAGACAGTAAATTCAGTTATGAACTCTTGTCAATTATTTTTCTTTGAAATTGTAGTTGGGACTCTGTCCATTCATTGCTGTTCTTTTCAATCCAACTCTCGTTCTTGGCATTATCCTCATTAATCTGACCACATACTATTCTCATGAGAGTGAAACAGACTTAAACAATGCCCTTTTCAAACAGGTTAATGCGAACCAGTAAACGGAGTTTTACAGATTACAACCTTGAAACAAAACCCACCTGATGATGGAAATATACACAATTTCAGCGTAACAGGAGGGTTTGGAAGGATCTCCTTTTGTTTCACTTCAAGCCATCACTCAGTTATGCACTCACTCATTTCCCAGACCAATGAATCCCATTAGAGTTGATGGGAGGTCTGAGCCTATCACAGCCATCACTGGTAGAGGACAGGGTACACCCTGAACTGCTTGCCAAATCATCACATGGCAACACATGCACAACCATTCACGCTCACCCCTAGGGGCAGTTTGAACCAGACAATTAGCCTAATGTACATGTTTTTAGACTGTGGGGGGAAACCTAAACAAGCGCTGGGAGAGCATGCAAACTGCCCAAGCATTTCAAGAATGTGGTAACCACTATGCCACTGTGCTGCCCATCAATGCATCCTACAGTAAACCCGGTGACACTGATATGTAGCTCCATCAGCTTCTTGAGGATCCTCCTCCTAATTTGGGGTGCTAAGAATTTGCCTGATGTGTGTATGTATATATATGTATATATATATGTGTGTGTGTGTGTGTGTGTGTGTGTGTGTGTGTGTGTGTGTGTGTGAATGTTTTTGTGTAGTATATTATCGCTAATAAATTATTGCAGTACAATCATGGCATTTGGCAGACTCTCCTATCCACCCTTATCTCTTATTTTGTCATTGTTTTTAATAATTGAGCAATTCAGAGATCAGGACCTTGGTTAAAGGCCCAGCAGTGGAAAATTGATGATATTCTGAATTGAACGCCACTTTCAGATTAATAACCCAGGGCCTTAACCCCTGATCTGCCACTGTTCTTAGTTCATAGAATCATAATTCATGGTAGCTATCTATGACTCATAGAAAGTTAAATAAAATATTTATTTTCCTGAAACCTGTACATCACTTCATTCACTCTGTTCTTCACTCTAAATCAGGGGTCAGCAACATGGTGCCCGCTAGCAGCAGGGTCAACATGAGGCACCTGTGGGCCTGTTCACTGCTATTTTTAGAACAGGCCCGTGGCTCCATAGTGCCATTCTCCATTGAGCTGCATCGAATTTTTTTTGCTATTTTTTTTATCAAATAAATATCTTCACATAGCTGAATATCATTAATTATTAAAATAACATATAAATAAAGGTAAATTGAGCAAATTTGTTATTTCAAAAGTGTGTATCGACCTGGTAGCCAAGAAATAGTTCTCAGTTTCTAAAAAGTTGGTGACCCCTGATTTAAATAGATGTGTGTAAGTTTCACATCTTCTGCTGCATCTCTTTCAGTGACCACAAACTTTACTCTTGTCTCTGTCCTAAACCCTTTAAAAATTATAAAAGCATGCCTTTTAAGGTACTTATTTCGTGTTGACCATGTCTTCTTAGCAGAGTTATAATCTTACAAATGTTTCTGCAAGGTTAAAAGCCTGAGCCACAAAATAAAATTGCAATGAGCACACTCAAAAAACGCATGAAAAAACAGTAACCCTGTCCTTTACACGAAAAGCATTATGGGTATTATGGAGATACAGCTCCATAATAGCCAATGGGAGGGAGCTGCGTCATCCCTCTTAGCCAATGGGAGGCCAGCGGGGCAGGATGTTGGGAGATAGCCAATGGGAGGCCAGTAGACAGGATGTTGGGAGATAGTCAATGGGAGAGCAACTCGTGCTTTGTTTGAATTTTTGAGATGGTGCTTTCGTAACATGAACTTGTTTCGTATCCACAGACAAAAATTTTAGAAAAATGTTTTTCGTAACCTGGATTTTTTGTTTGTTGGGACTATCATAAGGTGAGGTTCCACTGTACTTAAAAGACCTGAACTGACCAACAGTGTTGTGTTTGCATACATTTCCCAAATGCAGCTTCTCAGGATAGAACTGGGGTTGCAGTCCATCCCTTATCCCAGTGCCTTTTTCGGAACCTGGAGTTTTCGTAAGTAGAGGTGCATTTTACGTGTAAAACGCATGATTCGTTCCAAGGCCCCCAAGAATACCCTTTAAAAATTATAAAAGCATAGCTTTTAAGGTACGTACTTCGTGTTCACCATGTCTTCTTAGCAGAGTTATAATCTTAAGATGACCATGGCACTGGGAATCACTTTCACTGGGAATCACACATGTGTGTGTGTGTGTGTGTGTGTGTGTGTGTGTGTGTGTGTTTGTGTGTGTGTGTGTCTGTGTGTGTGTGTGTGTGTGTGTGTGTGTGTGTGTGCACGTGTGTGCGTGTGTTGACAATGTCTTCTTAGCAGAGTGAGAATCTTACAAATGTTGATGGAAGGATAAAAGCCTGAGCCATAAAATACACTGACAATACAATGGGAGGCCAGAGGGGCAGGGTGTTGAGAGATCGTCAATGGGAGGGAGCTGCGTCATCCCTCCTTGCCAATGGGAGGCCAGCAGGGTGGAATGTTGGGAGACAGCCAATGAGAGAGCAACTCCTGCATTGTTTGAATGTTTGTTTGGCGCTTTTCGTAAGAAGTTGTTTCGTATACAGAGGACAAAAAGTTAGGAAAATGTTTTTGGTATACTGGATTTTTCATGTTCAAGGGTTTTGTAAGAAGGGGGCCGACTGTAAAATGCTGCGTCCTGTGTTGAATAAGAGACATGATAGATCTGTATTAAAGTAATATCAACCCTACATGCGGAGTGGAGAAGTTGAATCTCTGTAAAGAGATAAGTTCAAGAAGTATCTCTCAGTTTCAAAAAGGTTGGTGACCTCTGATCTAAATAGATATATGTAAGTTTCACATCTTCTTCTGCTGCATCTCTGTCAGTGACCACAAACTTCACTTCGTACATGACACTCTTGTGGCAGTTGTATGTGAGTGAGTGCATATATGTGTGTGTGTGGGGGGGGGGGGGGTGTGCGGGTGTTGGGTTAGTGTGGGTTGGTGGTGTATCATTTTACATGAAGTTAATATAATCAATATAAATATATACATTAAAGACCTGAACTGACCAACAGTATTGTGTTTGCATACATTTCCCAAATGCAGTTATTCAGGACAGAACTGGGGTCGCAGTCCATCCCTTATACTCCGAGATCATCCTGTATTTAAAAATAAAATGCTGCGTCCTGTGTTGAACCAATAAGAGACCTGATAGATCAGTATTAAAGTAACATCAACCCGACATGCGCAGTGGAGAAGTTGAATTTCTGTAAAGAAATAAGTTCTGCTCGCTGTGTGAAAATTACACATCATGTGACCTCAGTATCAGTGATAATCTCATACAGTAATAAGTATCAGCCGCATCCTTAGTTCCTGATGTGAATGATGTCTGTAGGTCAGTGTAATGTGAGATGATGTGGAGATACAGGGGAGATACTGTTGAGTTTTTCTCCGTCACACACTGAGGAATATCTGACCTTAAACACAGCGCTGCAGTCACTCAAACAACAGCATTCCTTCATTCTGTAATGTTGGGCTTCATATTGTATTCAGTAGATTGTGAGTTTTTGTATGTTTGTTTCTGTAGGTTGTGTTCCCTCAGGTAATCCTCCATCAGAAATCACAGGACGCAGAGGTGGTTCAGCGCTGTTACCCTGCACCTGTTCCGACCCCAACGCCAAACCTCAGAAACTCACCTGGGAGATCTCCAGAGAAGGACATGTTACAGATGTGTTAAATGATGCACAGTTCCGCGGCAGAGTTCATCAGTTTAATACCAATTCTCCTGCTAATCTGTCTCTGCTCATATCTGACCTGAGAGAAGAGGATGCCAGAAACTTCAGGTGCAGCACTGAGAACAATCACAGAGACATCAAGCTTTATGTTAAAGGTAAATAATTTAAATACAAATTAAATATTGATATTCAGGCAGTAGGGTGGTGTAGTGAGTTTCCTCACTATAAGGTCGAACATTCTCTGAGGGCAGGTCTGGATGGCAATGGTCCCCAGCCGTTTTATCACTGCAGACCGGTCAACGTTTGGCAATTTTACCACGGACCGGGGGGGAGGGGGGAGTGGCAGGGGAGGGGGGCATAGATTGTTTATATTGTAAATATAATAATAAACGTGAATCCACTGTGTGCTCGTATGCAACTTTATTCGCAGCTTCCTTGTAACATCCAAATCTCTGGTGACAATCTCAATGCCCGAAAAATAATGTTCTAAAAAATATATATATATATATATATATTTCATCTGGAGGGGGCAGTGGTGGTCCAGTGATATAGGGCGCTGGATCGCTGATCCAAAGGTTGGGGGTTCGAAAAGGTTGGGGGTTCGAGTCCCACTCTCCGCAAGGTTGTCACTGTCCCCCCCAGTGCAGTTAACTGGATTATCAAAGGCGGGCCATGTCTCTCACTGTCTATGGTGAGAGGTTCATGTAAAAGAACCATTGCTGACTTTCGTAAAGAGTAGCCAGCGTGTTTCTGTCCCTTGCTAAAAAGGGTTGTGACAGGAAGGGCATCCGACGTAAAAACCTCTGCCAAATCAAAACGTGCGAATCACATGATTCGCTGTGGCTACTCCTGAGTAAAAGGGAAAAAGCCGAAAGGAAGACAACGATATTTCATCTGGAAAAATAAATAAATGACAAGAACCAGCAATTTCACGTTTCTTTCTCCATCATATAAATATACCTAAACAATTTTTTTATTATTACTAAACACGCCATGAATGTTATTTTTCAACAGCCGATATAAAGTTGCCAGTTTGAACCGTCAGATAAGCATTCTGCATGTTTATAACCACTAAGATTCCCAAGCTCCTCCCCCTCCTCTTTTCTCCTCCCTCTCACCGCCCACTAGTGGCGACCGCGCCCCAAACGCGCTCTGTCTCTGGTCGCTATGGTAACGTTTAAACGTGTCTTCAAAATAAGATGCAGGTGCACTACAAAAAAGGATAAACTGCATGAAAATTTTATCTCACCATAGCGTGAAATCAATGAGAGGCCTGGGATTGTTCCTCTGCAACGAGACGAGTCCATCAGGGGGCTAATGGGAGACAATGACACCCGAAGTGTGTTATTATGTCCCGTCTGCACCGTGTTTTGTTTTGGTTGCTGTCACTGCAGAAAATGCGGCTTCACACAGATAGGATGTCGGAAATTCTGACCTCGGGGGATCCTGCCATGACTTTAATCCCGAACACCGGCACAGTTGTTGTCTCGAACATACGTTCAAGGCTGCCGTCATTCCGTCATTCTTTCACTGATATGCTGGATTCACCTGTTTTGGCGAACTGGTTGCGGATCCATTCTTTGGCAATCCCTGGGTCCTTTGTGGTTGGGAAGATACCATGAAATTTCTTCAGTTTCTCAGTTTAAACTTTGACTCTGTCATCTATGTTCTAATCGGAATAAAATATTGCAATTTGGCACTTTCACGTCAGTTTTTATTCACAATTTGTATAGTGTACTAACTTTTTTGGAATCCGGTTTGTACTACGAGTCGGAAGCAGAAAATGTGATTTATGAGCAGGACCGATTAATAATTGCAGTATTTCTATTAATAAGTGTGAATGTTATGTTTTCAGTCTGTGATCTGGAGAGGACAGAGTTAAAGGAGTTGACTGGGTTCATAGGAGAGTCTGTAGTTCTGCGCTGCATCTGCACCAACCCAAAGTACACACCAAAGTCTCTGGAATGGACGTTTAATAAACCTGGAACATCAAACAGTCAGAATATTTACCCCAATCTGACCGGACCTCACAGAAACAGAGTCAATCTGGTCAATAAAGACTCTCCAGGAAATCTCTCTCTACTCATCTCACACCTGACTGAAGAGGACCAGGGACCATACAGATGTGCTGTAACGGGTGGGATCAGAGATTTCAGACTCTCTGTTAAAAGTAAATTTTCCATGAACGATTGTGAGCTTTAATCCAGTGTCATGTATCTTATTACTAACACTGATGAAAACTCTCATGAGTGTGAATAAGTTTTTGTTCTTTTCTGCAGGAAGAAGAGAAACAGCCACGAAACCTCCATCAGAACCACCTCAGAGCAAAACAACCTCTCCACCTGCACCACCCTCAACACCACACGGTAAAGTACAGGGCACAGAACACTCAGCCTCTCTCTATCTGATAGATGTTTCCCCTGAATCAGTAAATACAATCCCACATCTCTACTATCAGATTTATTCACATTCTATTTGTATTTTATGATATTTATACATTACACATTTATATCACTCACACATACACACACACACACACACACACACACACACACACACAGTGTTGATAGATTGATTACAGAGCAATGGCTTAGTTTACTTGATTCAAGAAAAGGTAGAAGAAGGTTACATTGAATACATTTTTTATTGAAAAGCGAGAGAGAGAGAACCCGTGTGAGTGTGTGTGTGTGTGTGTGTGTGTGTGTGTGATTTCAGTGAGCAATATACAAACTTACATCTATCTCTTGGGATGTCTACTTACCATAAACACCTCTGCCTAACCTTAGTTAATTCTAAGTTTTAAAAATGTTTTGCCTTCAAATTTAATGATTTATAAACTGTAATGAGGACTTGTCCTGTAATGTCTGTCTGTCTTCCTTTCGGCTTTTTCCCCCTTTTACTCGGGAGTCGCCACAGCGAATCATCTGATTCGCACGTTTGATTTGGCAGAGGTTTTTACGTCGGATGCCCTTCCTGTCACAACCTTTAGCAAGGGACAGAAACACGCTGACGGCTTTGCAGCTACTCTTTACGAAAGTCAGCAATGGTTCTTTTACATGAACCTCTCACCATAGACAGTGAGAGACATGGCCGGCCTTTGATAACCCAGTTAGCTGCACTGGGGGGGGACAGTGACAACCTTGTGGAGAGTGGGACTCAAACCCCCAACCTTTGGATCAGCGATCCAGCACCCTATACCACTCGACCACCACTGTCCCACCCTTACACTCCGAGATCATCCTGTATTTAAAAATAAAATGTTGCGTCCTGTGTTGAACCAATAAGAGACATGATAGATCGGTATTAAAGTAACATCAACCCTACATGTGCAGTGGAGAAGTTGAATTTCTGTAAAGAAATAAATTCTGCTCGCTGTGTGAAAATTACACATCATGTGACCTCAGTATCAGTGATAATCTCATACAGTAATAAGTATCAGCCGCATCCTTAGTTCCTGACGTTAATGATGTCTGTAGGTCAGTGTAATGCAGTGCTTCTCAAATAGTGGGGCGCGCCCCCCTGGGGGGGCGCGATGGGATGCTGAGGGGGGCGCGTGTGACCCAGGAGAACATGCTTTTTTCCGCCGTACTACAAGAAAGTGTAATTGCACATCCACTCCAGTAGTTGGCAGTGGCGCCCTCATTGCCCATTGTGCGCAGCGAGTATTAACTCTTCAACTGCTTCAAACCTCGCTTTGAGAAGCTGTGCGCTGCAAAACGTGCTCATTGTAGCCATTAATCTTGGCTTCCTCATTTTGAGAAAAAAAAATCAGCACAAATTGTTCTATTTGTTCTTGTTTTGTAGGTTAAAGTGTTTATATATTGTGCTCCTGAGTTAATGTTTCTGAAGTCAATTTGAATTAATTATTTATTGATTTTATTTTCAGCAGCAAATGGTGTGGTAAGTTTGTCAAAAATGTAACAAGGATATTATTATTTTTAAATTTAAGGCAAATTGATGCACTTTCTTTTACAGACTAATAAAAAATGTTAAAAGTTATTCTTGTAAGTTGAACTATATCTCTTTCTTTTTGTTTTATTTATGTTAACAAGGATACGATATAATGAAGAGATATACCTGTAACTATATTATAGAAAAAAGTTATAATTTATAGTTGCGGCGGAAAGTGGGTGGTGGGGGGGGGGCGCGAATTGTTTTCTTCTTGCTAGGGGGGGCGTAACAGAAAATAATTGAGAAGCACTGGTGTAATGTAAGATGATGTGGAGATACAGGGCTGAATGGGAAAGTGAATATCAGGGGCTCGGCCCTGTCACTGGTGACGAACACGCGGCTAACTGTAGAGAGCAATCAGGAGTTGAACTCCTCCTGGATGGGACGCTAGTCCATCGCAGGTTACCTTCCCAGTATATTTTTACTGGTACCCATTTATACTGCTGGGTGAACAGAGGCACACTTGTGGTTGAGACCTTGCCCAGGGGTCTTAGCACAGTGAGGGTCTCAGTGGGATTTGAACTCACAACCTCCCGATCATGAGCGCAACACTCTAACCACTACACCACCGGCACAGAATGAAGAACATACTAACAGGAACCTCCCTCTGGGTGCCAAAACTTTTCATTTTAATCTTTTGATGATGATGATGATGATTATTATTATTATTATTATTATTATTATTATATTTTTTAACATGTTTAATATTTTATTATACAGTTTTCTGGATTCTTGGGGTTTCATCGTTGGTGATATTTGGTGTTGTGGCAATTACATGTTGGAAATGTAAAGGTATATATAGAAACACACACACACACACACACACACACACACCTGTAACAATAGCAGCATTGGTGTAATCTAGTCTGGGAAAATTATTGAGGTGTGATTCCTGTGATTTCTTTAAAAGGGAGTAGTGGAGATGTGATTACTGAACGACCTCAGGATTGGAAGAAAAAACAAGAGCAGGTTAGTGGACATTCAGGCCTGGTTTCATTATCATGGAACATATTACAATTAACAAGCAGGAAATTTCAGGACTATAAACAGAAACTCTAAAATTTATACAGCCCTCCTGTACTCTTAAATTTTTATCTCCATTTACCTCCTACAAATAACAATGCATGTCCAAAGCTAGATGTTGCTAAATAGTCCCTGAGATGGAACATGTAGAAAAGAAATCACAAAACTTAACCTGGTTTATTAAGGTTTATTTGTATATTCTTAATTGATATAAGAATTATTTCGAGTTTACAGGGTGAATAATGACTTAATATGCATTTAAGAAATTTTCTCATGGACTCATCGACAGCCATCCAATAATTCTTGGTATTGCATCATTTCTATGAGATAACTGTACTGTTGCATAATTTCCACTCCATAGTTTGAACGATTATAGCACAAGTTGCACTTGCAACATAGTCACAGGACTTATATTTTAAATCAATTATTAAAAAGTTCTAGAACTTGTATTTCGTATGATATAGAGAATTGGCCAGTTTCTTATTGAACTGGTCCCCTAGTGTAGCTAACTGAGTTATCAAAGGTGGGCCATGTCTCTCACTGGCTATGGTGAGAGGCATGTAAAAGAACCATTGCTGACTTTCGTAAAGAGTAGGCTGCAAAGCCGTCAGCGTGTTTCTAGGGACAAGTAGCAAGCGTTCCCGCGTCCCGGTTAATCTTCTCCGGAAGAGACCAATTGCCACACTACCCTACGGGGATAAGATATGTTGATGATGATTGAACTGGGAATGGTATGATCTGATTGGTTAGTTATATTGGAATTATAAATTGTTATTCAGAGTGGATAATGCTTAAATCAAAATGACCGACAGTGGGTCACAAGCATTCGAGCCGAAGCATCATCATTATCAGACCTTAAGATAGAATATAAACTGTTAAAAAAGCTTATTTTGTTTGTTTTTCTTGTTGTTTATAATTTTTGAGTAAGTGTGCAAACACATGTTAATCAATCTTTTATTTTCCTCACTCCTGTTAGCTCCATAACCCAATTAATGTGTCTCAAAGTCGAGGCTCACCTGAACAGTATCTGTCACTTATAAATATGTAAATAGCAACAATAAATATCCCATATTAGTCCTTTTTTTCTTGTGTGCCCTTGTAGTTTTTTTTCTTCCCCCATTTTCTCCTTAATTTTAGTCATACCCACTTTCTACCCATCAGGTGTTGCTTTCCCTATCACACAACCTCCACTGACCAAGAAGGGGCTAAAGCAGGGGTGTCAAACTCGTGCCAGAAAGGGCCATGTGGCTGCAGGTCTTTGTTTCAACCAAGCAGTAGCACACCTGACTTTGCTCATTTAATCAACTGAGCTGAGTGTTTAGGCAGTTGATTGGTCAGTACTCTGTACAGAGCACACAGATTGACCAATCAGCTGCCTGAACACTCAGAGGATTTGATTAAATGAGCAAAGTCAGGTGTGCTGCTGCTTGGTTGAAACAAAAACCTGCAGCCACATGGCCCTTTCTGGCACGAGTTTGACACCCCTGGGCTAAAGCATGCACACTAGGGTGGAGTGAAAATTGTGAAAAATTAAATTTTTAATTTTTTTTATTTGGAATAGCAATACAAAGATGTGGAGAGGTGTTATCTAAAAGATTTTAAAAATTCATCTTGATAAGTTGATATCTTAGGCTCCCCCAAGAGCAATGAAAATGACCATATTTGGGCATTTTTACTGAAAATGGTAATTCTGATAATGTGATCCGATTTGCTTCTATATTATCAAAAACATATATTTTAGGCAGTTTGGAACCGTCTTAACATATATAGTCTCAAAAAACACACATATATTCAGATGAGTCGATATGACTGTCACATATTGAAGTCTCATTTTGTCTTGAAAACTGGCATTTTTGCCCTCGACTCCAGTCTTGTACGGATGAAGCCGTCTCGTCGATTGTTGCCACATACAGACTGTGATGCCTCAGTCACCACCTTGATGCCCCTCTCAACAGCCTGTGTGTGGCATGGGTATCTGTCAAATGTTCCATATGCTGTGCCATATGCTGTCGCTACCTGGCGATAGTTTCTTCTACTAAACTACTGAGTCCTGACCTTTCCAGTCAAGCCAAATGTGTGAACTGTGAATGTTCTAATTATTTAGAGTTACATATTCCCTTTGTCGGCAATCGCGTGCTCGCACGCTCTCAAAATCAGCTCGACATACCTTATTTCGAGTGAGTTGGGGGAACCTAGAATTTTTTTACAGATTTTTAATATTTTGCATATATTTATAACTGGTATTGTTATGTCTTTTCTACACTATTAAAAGTGTACCCGTAAAGACAGTCATGCTCACGCACCCACGGTGACATTCAATGCTAATCACCCACCTCTTTTCAAACTGCAGTGCAGGCATATTTGGTTGTGGTCTCACACACTCGGAGAGAAAGCACTGTCCGCCTACTTGTACGAATGAACTCACAGACGCCCAGGATTGGCTGGCGATCGCTGTGAGTGACAGGGAAGTGAGCGTGTCGATACACCCTCCCTTGAGAGTTCGGCCAATTAATTCCTTGGACTCCCGAAGGGTGTGGCATTAAACCAGATTCAAATTTGCAATCTCACGGTTAATATTCACACACTTTGTCGATGCGCCACTCTGGAGCCCCATTCCCTTGTAGTTTGTACAAAAATTTTAAATTAGTGAAAACACCTTTACAGAGCCAGTTTTCTCATGAGTCTGTGCAGTAGTAACTCTGGATGAATATGGTATAAACCCAGCATAAAGAGACCCGAACAGTCTCTGTCATGGGTAAAATATGTAAATATCACCTACAAAATCTTACCTTTCCACAAAGTACTAAAACTTGAACCTCTCCTGCATTCTCCTCCTGTCTCATACAGAAAGCAGCAGTTAGGGCCACCACTGAAGACCATCAAACCATTTCCTTCCACTCCTCTCTGTTCCCTGCTTTTCTTATTGTTTCGTTCAGTTTTAATACAGACAGTTATATTGTCTTCTCATCTCCTCATTTCTTTCCTACTTTTATGGTGCTCTGCATAACTATCTTTACGGGTCATTTGATCTAGTTATGTATGGTAATGGTCCAAACCATTTCAGCTTTATTTTTTGAACTGTTGTTTGTAAATCCTCATATGATCCTGTGGCTTATCTTATTCTTCTGGTAACTTCAATGTGTGTAATATGATATATGTCGGAAACGCCCAGTAGTTTACAAAAGCACCTCATTTCCATATCTTGGATTCATCGCTATAGATCTGCTGTGAATGTCACATGCATACAGAAAGATTGCAGCGATCGCAGAAGTCTGATCTTGCCTGCATTGACTCAGCGTTCATTTTCTGAAACCGCTTAATGTTAATGAGGGTCACAGGTTGGCTGGCACCCATCCCAGCCGACTCAGGGCAAGGGCAGAGTACACCCTGGACAGCTTGCCAGGCCATCGCGGGGCAGAAACACACTGAATACTTTGCAGCCTACTCTTATCGAAAGTCAGTAATGGTTCTTTTACAGCCTCACACCATAGACAGTGAGAGACATGGCCGAATAACCCAGTTAGCTGCACTGGGGGAACATTGACAACCCGTGGAGAGTGGGGCTTGAACCCCCAACCTTAGGATCAGTGATCCAGCACCTTTACCACCAGGCCACCATTGCCCTGCCTGCGTTGACTGTAATAATAAAAATAAACCATACAAATTTTGTTTTATTGTGATTTTTTTCTCTTTTTTTTTTAACGAAAACAATTATACATCTCAGGCTCAGTGGAGATCACTAAAATATATATTCTGTGACATCGAGCCTGTTATTTGCTGAGTTATTTGTTCCAAGATAACAAACCAGTCAGATTGTACAGTTGCCATGTAATCTATATATACAGATGCTCCCCGACTTACGTTCATCCGTTTTACGTTTTTTCGCTTTTAGGTTTTTTGTTGGTTTTTTTTTTACAAAAAAAAAAGTCAAATTTTGAGTTTAGACGTACCTACGTAGCACGCTGACGTAATGACGCAATGACGCTGCGTCTATTGTTTACAAATGACAGACTGAACGTGCCCCTCCTTCTTCCCAGTTCAGTTATATATCAGTTATATAGCATGTTACTCGTGTGTTAAGACGTCATCACTGGGATCTTTGTGTTTACACTGTTTTGCGGACTTTTGTAACCGGAAACAAATATGGTTGGTCAGAAGCGTAAGTCTACTAGCTGCAAGTCTCATACACAGAGATGAATTAACTATCTGCTTAGATCGGCGCAATCTACCATGCATATTCAGTTAAGCAAAGAGAGTTGTAAAATGAATGAAAACCCAAATCCAGAAAAAAGAGAACTCTCTGCTCTGCTGGTGATTCACATCAATGCATGTTGAGTACTAAACAAGTTCAACGAAGCCCTTGCTCACTTGAAAGACCGGAAGTCCGCATAACCCATGCTTTGTTTCAAGCAAGTAAACTACTTTCAACAAGTGCACTACTTTCGTTATTGAGCGCCTCACATACTGTAAGTGTTTATTGGCTGTTTTAAGCTTCATGTAAAGTGAGTCGGCTCAGCTTGATGTCATGTGACCATCCGTTGACCATCAGAACTATTTAGAAGCAGAATGATCGCATCATAGAGAATGTTAAAGGTTATATTTGATACTGTATTGATATTTCATGAGTGAATTTGATTAAAATTTCTCAATTTGAAATAATTTTGTTTGAATTTAATTTAATTGAAATTAATGTTGATATTATTTGATATATTTGATATTATTTTACAATGTTATGTTTATAATAATTGATTTAGGGGTGCTTTATGAGATACGGTAATGCTATTTATGGATGTATAGTACAGTATGAGCGTCACACATCATACATCTCTGTAACAGCTTACGTTCACTTTCAACTTACGTTCAGCCATCTGAAACCAATTAAAAACATAAGTCGGGGAGCATCTGTGTATATATATATATATATATATATATATATATATATATATACATTTATAAAAGTTTTTTCTATACATTTAGAGATGTAATTGTGATACACCGCAGATAAGCCATACATCCGTTCATAGTACAGTGAGCTATAGGTAAATATCTTCTGCTCAGAATAATACGGAAGTAGTGGCTTATTGGAAGTCAGTGTGGAAAGTTGAGCTCAAATCCCAGCACTACCAAGCTGCTGCATCCGGACCCATGAGCAAGTCCCGTAACCCTCACCTGCTCAATGTATAAATATAACTTGTACTTCAGGGGTCAGTAGTAAAATTGAAGTTTTCTTTGTTTCCACAGGACGAGTCTGATGTTACTTATTCTGATGTAACCCACATTCAACCAGCCAGAGCAGCACTGGTCCAGGTCAACACTGAAGAGAACACGGAATACGCCTGCATTGTAAAAACTAATCCACTGTAAATATGTTGATCAATACTGATAACATACATTACGTTAAATACACACCATAATATTTACTATAAAGAGCAGATTTGATCATGTTTATGTGCTGATTGGTGAGATTGAAAATTGTATTTTGTCATTTTAACTAATACTTGTATGTGGGGCCCATTTAGATAGGAAATGAGTCCCATATTGAACTGTCCATGGCTTCCATAATGGAACCAGGTCAACTGTCCACATGAGGTCATTTGATATTAATAACCTAAGACCCACATAGGGGGTTCATAGTCTTGCCAAAGACTTACTGTAGTTGACCCAAGAGGGCCCCAGTTAGGATTCCCATTTGGTCCCCATGCCCTCTTATTGCCCATGTATCCTAGGCATAACCCAGCTGAGGAGAATTCCATATTGGACTCATTTTTTTTACCTGCCTGTTTACTAATATAAGTACTGTACTGGCTGTATATATATTTTATGTATTTTATTATTATATCATTAAGAATGTTCTAGATGGAGTTTGTCATCATCCTGTAGAAAGTCGCTCTGGATTGAATGTGTCTTTTGAAATTAGCTTTTGTGAAACTGTTGTAAGATATTTTATTCATTGTGAGTGACAGGACCCTGACTGAGTATGAAGTATTAAACAGTATGGTCTATATATAATGTTCAGCGTTGGTGAACTGATATCATGAGAAAAAGGAAGTAGCCGTTCTTTCATCAGTGCCCATCGTGCCACAGCCATGTGGTCACACTGTTATAGTCTCTCACAATGGCTCTGAATTTCCACAAGAATGCTCGATATGTATCCAAATATGGTTTTATAGACTATGAAAGCATATGAGAGGTGTGTGTTTGAGTGTTTGTGTGTGTGTATGCACATACCAAGACCTAATAACAATATCACATAGAGGTGTGAAAGCAAGGTATTGCTGTTATACCTGCTGTCAACTCTTACATCTTAAATATGATTTTGTACTGGATACAGCAACCTAGCTGAACTTCATGAAGTCTGTTGCTTGCCAGAGTGGCAGTGAACCTAAACTTATACTGATGACTATTACAGTGTAACCTGAATCACACTTATACATATAAAAAGATATTTAAAGAAAATATTTATCTGTTCAAAATGAAGCCGTGAATGAGGGGCACAAGCCAGTGTCTCTCACGCCGGTCCCAAGCCAGGATAAATGCAGAGGGTAGCGTCGGGAAGGGCATCCGGCATAAAACAAATGGCAAATAAAAAAAAATGCGAGTCACAACAAAAAATTCATACCGGATCGGTCGAGGCTCGGGTTAACAACGACCACCATCAATGCTGTTAATCAACAAGGTGCTGGTGGAAATTAGACTACTGTTGGTCGAAGACGTCGAAGAAGGAGAGGCGGGAGGCGTGTCCGTAGGCAGAGAGAAAAGAGGAAAGATATGAGTCTAGGACTGAAAGTAGGGACTTTGAATGTTGGAACTATGACAGGAAAAGGTAGAGAGCTGGCTGACATGATGCAGAGGAGGAAGGTGGACATACTGTGTGTTCAGGAGACCAGATGGAAAGGTAGCAAGGCTAGAAGCCTAGGAGCAGGGTTTAAACTGTTTTTTCAAGGTGTGGATGGGAAGAGAAATGGAGTAGGAGTTATCTTGAAGGAGGAGTTTCTCAGGAATGTTCTAGAAGTGAAAAGAGTGTCAGACAGAGTGATGAGTCTCAAGTTAGAAATTGAAGGTGTGATGTTCAATGTTGTTAGTGCTTATGCCCCACAGACACAATGTGAGCTAAAAGAGAAGGAGAGATTCTGGAGTGAGTTAGATGAAGTGATGCAGAATACGCACAGAGGTGAAAGAGTGGTCATTGGTGCAGACTTCAATGGACATGTTGGTGCAAAAAACAGAGGGGACGAGGAAGTGATGGGCAGATTTGGTATCCAGGACAGGAACACAGAAGGACAGATGTTGGTAGATTTTGCAAAAAGGATGGAAATGGCTGTGGTGAATACTTTCTTCCAGAAGAGACAGGAGCATAGGGTGACTTATAAAAGCAGAGGTAGGAGCACACAAGTAGACTACATCTTGTGCTGGCGATGTAATTTGAAGGAAGTCAGTGACTGCAAAGTAGTAGCGGGTGAGAGTGTTGCCAAACAGCATTGAATGGTGGTGTGCAGGATGACGCTGATGGTGAGGAAGGTGAAGAAGGCAAAGGCAGAGCAGAAGACAAAGTGGTGGAAGCTGAAAAAGGAAGAGTGTCGTGTTGTCTTCAAGGAGGAGTTGAAACAGGCTTTGGGTGGCCAGGAAGTGCTTCCAGATGACTGGAAAACTACAGCAAATGTGATCAGGGAGACAGGTAAGAGAGTACTTGGCGTGTCATCTGGAAGTAGAGTAGATAAGGAGACTTGGTGGTGGAATGAGAAAGTGCAGGTTAGCTCAGAAGAAGTGGGACATTGAGAGGACCGAAGAGAGTAAACGGGAATACAGGGAGACACAGCGTAAGGCGAAGGTAGCGGTGTCAAAGTCCAAACAGAGGGCGTATGATGACGTGTATGCTCGGTTGGAAAGTAAAGAGAGAGAAAATGATTTATACAGGTTGGCACAGCAGAGAAATAGAGATGGGAAGGACATGCAGCAAGTTAGAGTGATTAAGGACAGAGAGGGAAATGTATTGACTGATGACAAAAGTGGGCTGGGCAGATGGAAAGAGTACTTTGAAGAGCTGATGAATAAGGAAAATGAGAGAAAAAAAAAGAGTAGAAGAGGCGACCTTTGAGGACCAGGAAGTAGCAAAGGTTAGTAAGGGTGAAGTGAAGAGGGCATTGAAGAGGATGAAGAATGGAAAGGCAGTTGGCCCTGATGACAAATCCGGTGGAGGTATGGAAGTGTCTAGGAGAGGTAGCAGTAGATTTCCTGACAAGAACATTCAACAAGGTCTTAGAGAGTGAGAGAATACCAGAGGAATGGAGGAGAAGTGTGCTGGTGCCCATTTTTAAGAACAAGGGAGACGTGCAGAGTTGTGGCAACTACAGAGGGATAAAGTTGATGAGCCATACGATGAAGTTATGGGAAAGAATAGTGGAAGCTAGACTAAGGGCAGAGGTCAGCATTTGTGAACAACAGTTTGGTTTCATGCCAAGAAAGAGCACCACAGATGCAATGTTTGCCTTGAGGATGTTAATAGAGAAGGTCATAGGGAGTTGTATTGTGCCTTTGTGGATCTGGAGAAAGCATATGACAGGGTGCCGAGAGAGAAACTGTTGTATTGCATGAGGAAGTCTGGAGTGGCAGAGAAGTATTTTAGCGTGGTGCAGGACATGTATAAGAGATGTAAGACAGTGGTGAGGTGTGCTGTCGGTGTGATAGAAGAGTTCAAGGTGGAGGTAGGTCTGCATCAAGCTCTGCTGGGGAAATGGCTTTTCCGGGTTCCGCGCACGACTGTAAATAGATTTTACTGCACTTCATATCGTTTGCTCGGTGTTTTTTCCTACACCATAGAAAACACTGAGAGTGCCATTGCCACTTTTATAAGTGTGATTGCGCATCCTTGATGGCAGTGGCGTTCTCACTGCCATCCTTTACACAAGATGGCACTGAGAGCGCCACTGCCATCTAGTGTAGAGAAAGTGTAATCACACTTAATCTTCTTGTTTATTATTATTTATCGTTAATTAAAGTACTATATTATTAATGTTTCTTTCCACGTGTTATTATTGTGATGATGTTGATTTTACATGTTTATCTTAAATATATTACATGAAAAATGCATGTTTGTGTCAGGTTATATGAGTTTGGGTGGGGGTTGGAACGGATTAATTGGTTTTCTATTGTTTCCTATGGGAATTTTTGTTTCATCTAACAAACATTTCCACTCACAATCGTGGCCTCGGAACGGATTAATTTCGTAAGTAAAGGTCTTCTACTGTCAGTGTAGAAGCATGTAGCATCTTGCCTTGATTATCTGATGTCTGAAGACCACAATGGAAATTTGTGTGTGTGTGTTATTCTCAAACTAATTTCAACTAACTCACTCACTCATTCATTTTCCAAACCGCTTAATCCTATTTGGTTTGTAGGTAGGATGGAGCCTTTCTCAGCCATCACTGGGTGAACTCGCAAGGTACACCTTGACCAGCACGACAGAACATTCATTCATTCATCCAGTTTCTTTAATGCTTAATCCTAACAAGGGTTGCAGGAAGGCTGGCAGCCATCTCAGCTGGCTCTGAGCGAGGGCAGAGTACAACCTGGAAAGCTCGCCATTGCAGGTTAAAAATACACTGAGAGCTATGCGGCCGTTCTTGAAGAAAATCAGCTATGCCCGACCATTGCAGGGAAAAACACACACACACAACCATTCACGCATTCACACATTGAGCCAATTTGTAATAGTCAATTAACCTAATGTGCATGTTTTTGGACCGTGACAGAAACCTGAGTACCTGGAGGAAGCCACACAAGCATCAGGAGAACATGGTGAGGATGTCCATGTCACAGCATGAAGGTCTTTGGATTGGGCAGTTCTATGTAGAGTTTGCATGTTTTCCTCGTGATTGTGTGTGTTTCCGTGTACTCCAGTTTCTTCACAGTCCAAAGAGAGTAATTTCAAAGTGTTTGTTGGTCCTATAACGGTCTTCTGAGCTGTCCAGGGTGTACCCTGCCTTTACCAAGTGTTGGCTGAAATAGGCTCCATTCTAACACAACCCTAAAAGGATTAAGCAGTCTGCAACTGAGTGAGTAAATAGAAGGTAAATACTGTACTCATGGCCTGGGGCAGCCCGGTGGTAAGGTTTGCCAATCTGTAGAATGGGGATTCAAGCCCCCACGGTAAACGGTTGTCACTGCTGTCCCCCCCAGTGCAGCTAACTGGGTTATCAAAGGCCAGCCATGTCTCTCACTATCTATAGCATGTAAAACAACCATTGATGACTTTTGACAAGAGTAGACTGCATAACTGTCAGCGTGTTTCTGCCCTGTAATGGCAGAAAAGGAATTAATTGAACGAATGAATGGTCGTGGCCCATACTCCTTACCTTTAGGTGGCGCTAATACACCAAAACGGTTTTTGTCAACCTCCGATAACCGTCATCAAAGAAGAGAGAAGGCTGAACCAGAAGGGCTGTTGGACTTCAACAAGGGTAATTTATTTCTAATCTCAGTGACGGAACGATTGAACAAAGGTTCGGTAAAATCACGAATGTTTTTCAGTATATACGTTGTGTAGCATCAATGCAATTTAGGAATGATGACAGAAATGAAAGCACGAAGTTCGCTCGAGCTTGAATATAAGAAAGGAAGTGACGTTTGAACTAGTCCAGACCCCCCCCCTCTTATTTATTATTAACCCATTTATAATGCACTGTAATTCTCGAAAACTGACAAACTGTGGTCTTTTCAGGTGTATCTTTATACTTAATGTTATTTTTTATCCTTTATTATTTAATTATCAACATCTTAACTGTTTAAAAAAATGCAGCCGTGAGGGGGGGGCACAAACCAGTGTCTCTCCCTCACGCCGGTCCCAAGCCCGGATAAATGCAGAGGGTTGCGTCAGGAAGGGCATCCGGCGTAAAACAAATGCCAAATAAACTATGCGAATCACAAGAAAGAATGACATACCGGATCGGTCGAGGCCCGGGTTAACAACGACCGCCATCAGTGCCGTCAACCAACAGGGTGCTGATGGAAATTGGACTACTGTTGGTCGAAGACGTCGAAGAAGGAGAGGCGGGAGGCGTGTCCGTTGCCAGAGAGAGAAGAGGAAAGGCATGAGTCTAGGACTGAAAGTAGGGACTTTGAATATTGGAACTATGACAGGAAAAGGTAGAGAGCTGGCTGACATGATGCAGAGGAGGAAGGTGGACATACTGTGTGTTCAGGAGACCAGGTGGAAAGGTCGCAAGGCTAGAAGCATAGGAGCAGGGTTTAAGCTGTTTTATCACGGTGTGGATGGGAAGAGAAATGGAGTCGGAGTCATCTTGAAGGAGGAGTTTGCCAGGAATGTTCTAGAAGTGAAAAGAGTGTCAGACAGAGTGATGAGTCTCAAGTTAGAAATTAAAGGTGTGATGGTCAATGTTGTTAGTGCTTATGCCCCACAGACAGGATGTGAGCGAGAAGAGAAGGAGAGATTCTGGAGGAGTTAGATGAAGTGATGCAGAGTACCCCCAGAGGTGAAAGAGTGGTCATTGGGGCAGACTTCAATGGACATGTTGGTGCAGGAAACAGAGGGGACGAGGAAGTGATGGGTAGGTTTGGTATCCAGGACAGGAACGCATGAAGGACAGATGTTGGTAGATTTTGCAAAAGGATGGAAATGGCTGTGGTGAATACTTTCTTCCAGAAGAGAGGAGCATAGGGTGACTTATAAAAGCGGAGGTAGGAGCACACAGGTAGACTACATCTTGTGCAGGCGATGTAATTTAAAGGAAGTCAGTGACTGCAAAGTAGTAGCGGGTGAGAGTGTTGCCAAACAGCATAGGATGGTGGTGTGCAGGATGATGCTGATGGTGAGGAAGGTGAAGAAGGCAAAGGCAGAGCAGAAGACAAAGTGGTGGAAGTTGAAAAGGAAGAGTGTCGGGTTGTCTTCAAGGAGGAGTTGAAACAGGCTTTGGGTGGTCAGGAAGTGCTTCCAGATGACTGGACAACTACAGCGAATGTGATCAGGGAGACAGGTAGGAGAATATTTGGTGTGTCATCTGGAAGGAAAGTAGATAAGGAGACTTGGTGGTGGAATGAGGAAGTGCAGGAGTGTGTACAAAGGAAGAGATTAGCTAAGAAGAAGTGGGACATTGAGAAAACCGAAGAGAGTAAACAGGAGTACAGGGAGACACAGCGTAAGGCAAAGGTAGCAGTGTCAAAGGCCAAACAGAGTGCGTTTGATGACTTGTATGCTCGGCTGGAAAGTAAGGAGGGAGAAAATGATTTATACAGGTTGGCACAGCAGAGAAATAGAGATGGGAAGGGCGTGCAGCAAGTTAGATTGATAAAGGACAGAGAGGGAAATGTATTGACTGATGACAGAAGTGTGCTGGGAAGATGGAAAGAGTACTTTGAAGAGCTGATGAATGAGGAAAATGAGAGAGAAAAAAAGAGGAGAAGAGGGGACTGTTGAGGACCAGGAAGTAGCAAAGATTAGTAAGGGTGAAGTGAGGAGGGCATTGAAGAGGATGAAGAATGGAAAGGCAGTTGGTCCTGATGACATACCGGTGGAGGTATGGAAGTGTCTAGGAGAGGTAGCAGTAGATTTTCTGACAAGAACATTTAACAAGGTCTTAGAGAGTGAGAGGATGCCAGAGGAATGGAGGAGAAGTGTGCTGGTGCCCATTTTTAAGAACAAGGGAGACGTGCAGAGTTGTGGCAACTACAGAGGGATAAAGTTGATGAGCCATACGATGAAGTTATGGGAAAGAATAGTGGAAGCTAGACTAAGGGCAGAAGTCAGCATTTGTGAACAACAGTTTGGTTTCATGCCCAGAAAGAGCACCACAGATGCAGTGTTTGCCTTGAGGATGTTAATGGAGAAGTACAGAGAAGGTCAGGCAGAGCTGCATTGTGCCTTTGTGGATCTGGAGAAAGCATATGACAGGGTGCCGAGAGAAGAACTGTGGTATTGCATGAGGAAGTCTGGAGTGGCAGAGAAGTATGTTAGAGTGGTGCAGGACATGTATGAGAGATGTAAGACAGTGGTGAGGTGTGCTGTCGGTGTGACAGAAAGAGTTCAAGGTGGAGGTGGGACTGCATCAAGGGTCAGCTCTCAGCCCCTTGTTGTTCGCTATGGTGATGGACAGGCTGGCAGGCGAGGGTAGACAAGATTCCCCATGGACTATGATGTTTGCAGATGACATTGTAATCTGTAGTGAGAGCAGAGAACAAGTGCAGGAAAATCTAGAGAGGTGGAGGTATGCCCTGGAAAGGAGGGGAATGAAGATTAGCCTCAGTAAGACAGAGTACATGTGCATGAATGCCAAGGACCAAAGAGGAACGGTGAGATTACAGGGAGCAGAGATAAGAAAGGTGGAGGATTTTAAGTACTTAGGCTCAACAATCCAGAGCAATGGCGAGTGTGGAAAAGAGGTCAAGAAGCGTGTGCAGGCAGGTTGGAATGGTTGGAGAAAAGTGTCCAGTGTGATGTGTGATAGGAGGGTACCGGCAAAAATGAAAGGAAAAGTGTACAAAAGCGGTGTTGAGGCCAACGATGCTGTATGGGTTAGAAACAGTGGCCCTGGGGAAAAGACAGGAGGCAGAGTTGGAGGTAGCAGAGATGAAAATGTTGAGGTTCTCTTTGGGAGTAACGAGGATGGATAGGATTAGGAATGAGTACGTCAGAGGGACAGCACATGTAAGGCGTTTTGGAGACAAAGTCAGAGAGGCTAGATTGAGATGGTTTGGACATGTACAGAGGAGGGATAGTGAGTATATTGGTAATAGGATGCTGAGGCTGGAACTACCAGGCAAAAGGCCTAGAGGAAGACCAAAGAGACGATTCATGGATGTGGTAAAGGAGGACATGAAGGTCGTTGGTGTAAGAGAAGAAGATGCAAAGGATAGGGTGAGATGGAGGCAGATGATTCGCTGTGGCGACCCCTGAAGGGAAAAGCCGAAAGGAAAAGAAGAAGATCTTAACTGTTTAAAAACCCAGATTACAAAAGCCTGTGTAGAAGAACGACCTACAGAATGTAAACAATGGGAACCTACAAGTTGATTATGAAGGTTAAGTTAGCAGTTGAACTTGGTAAATGATTAAATGATGATAATATGACACCTAAAGTCAGCTCAGCTTTCACTGGGCATCAGAGATCTGGAATAAGGTCACTTAGACATGTGGTAATTTTAGGGTTAAGAAACAGTGAAGTGATTGTATATTTGCTGAGCAAGACTCAGCATTGTAATAAGCCTAAAGAAAACTATTGATGAACCCTCAACTTGTGCAAGACCAGGAATAATACTGGCAAAAATAAAAGCAGTAAACTTAAAGGGAATAAAATGGAGATGCTCAAAAGGGTTGATTGGTCTTTGAATGCACTTTTTAAGATCACACTTGTGCTGAAGAGCTTTGCTGGTTATTACAAATGTCTTTATATTTGGTGAATTAAGTTGTGTCTGCCACAACACAACCCCTGGGTCTCTGTCTCAATCCTGAATTCAGGTTACTGCCTGTATGTCGCCCCCTTCTCTGCAGGTCTTCCATCTTATTTCCTCCTTGCTGAGTCAAACATGCAGGTAGGTGAATTGTATTTAATGACCCCAAATTTGTGTGTGTGTGTGTGTGTGTGTCTGTCAATCTAACATGTTGTTTAGTGATGGACTGGCATCTGATCATCAATGTACCAACTGTTCCTGGCACAGGTTCCAGATCCACCACAAATCTGCTATCAAGCAGTTCCTAAAGATTTAATGAAGAAATCATTTTACACTTTGCATACAATACGGAAGTTAACTGTAAATATAGCATACAGTTATAACATCATCAACTGATGTTAAAAGGCTGATAACACCATTGAATTCGCATCAATGTGTCTCCTGACAGGCCGCAGCGATGCCCAGAAAAAATTCCAAATCAAGGAAGAATAAGAAAGAACGAAAGAAACACAGATCATCAACATCCTCCACCAGTGAGGACCAGGTGATGACGGGGAGATTCTTAAAACATTGTGTGAAAATTCAGGTGTTCAGTTCTGTCCGTTCAGTATTTATGATGTTCTGCTTCGTGTGTTTTTGTTTATGGTATGCAACTTTTTAGGAAACAAAGGACAGAAAGAGACACCTGGGTAGTCACAGGGAGGAAAAAAAGCATGTGTACAGGTGCGAGGCATTTATTTCTTATTGGATAACTTTACTTCAGATTTGTTCTGTCATTTTATATAAACATTGTTTGACTCTTGATACATCTGAACTTTGCCACGGATGTAGGCCAAGTTTTTGTACGTACCTACCCTTTGTACATGATGTTTCAGGTGTGTAAAAGTAGACAGTCATGGTGAAGCTGAACAGGAAGAAGTTCTTGATTCTGAAACATGCACGATTACTTGTTTTGAGGATGTTCCACAAATTTAAAGGATACATTTGGTTAAAAAGAAGTGTTGTGGATACAAGTTGAAAGCATGTCAGGGTGCGTTGTAATGGATAAATAATCAACTTGGGGTGGTAATGAGCTCATTACCTCACCATATAATTAATTATTCTTCTGTAAAAGCACATCCTGTCCAAAATTCCCCACGGACTATGATGTTTGCAGGCGACATTATGATCTGTAGTGAGAGCAGACAACAAATGGAGGAAAATGTAGAGAGGTGGAGGTATGCCCTGGAAAGGAGAGGAATGAAAGTCAATAAGACAGAATACATGTGTGTGAACGAGAAGGACCCAAGAGGAATGGTGGGGTTATAGGGAGCAGAGATAAAGAAGGTAGAGGATTTTAAGTACTTCGGCTCAACAATACAGAGCAATGGAGAGTGTGGAAAAGAGGTGAAGAAACGTGTGCAGGCAGGTTGGAATGGTTGGAGAAAAGTGTCCAGTGCGATGTGTGATAGGAAGGTAGAAGCAAGAATGAAAGGAAAAGTGTACAAGACTGTGATGAGGCCAGCGATGTTGTATGGATTAGAAACAGTGGCACTGAGGAAAAGACAGGAGGTAGCAGAGATGAAAATATTGAGGTTCTCTTTGGGAGGCACATGTAAAAGGTTTTGGAGACAAAGTCAGGGAGACTAGATTGAGATGGTTTGGACATGTACAGAGGGAGGATAGTGAATACATGGGTAGTAGGATGCTGAGGATGGAACTACGAGGCAGAAGGCCTAGAGGAAGACCAAAGATGAGATTTATGGATGTGGTGAAGGAGGACATGAAGGTAGTTGGTGTAAGAGAAGATTATGCAGAGGATAGGGTGAGATGAAGGCAGATGATTCGCTGTGGCGACCCCTGAAGGGAACAGTTGAAAGGAAAAGATGTTTTTATTTTCTGCGTATCCCTGTTGTAGCTGAATCACATTTTTACAGTTTAAGTTTGTTTGACCCTCCTTTTTTTCTACAGTAAACGCAGCGACTCTCCTCGATCACCGAGGAAAATTGGTGCCACAAGTGGGATGCATAAAAAATCAGACAGAGAAAGCAAGAAGGCGAAATCAAAAGTAAACAAAGACTCTCACAAGCATGAGCACAAGGCATTGCATGGCTCAGTGAATAATTCATCCTCAGGATATGATTCATCTTCATCAAGAAAGAAATCCAGCATCCAAATTCCTGAAGCTCCAACCAAAGAGCGACAGGAGTACAAGAAGAACTTGGGTAAGAGGAGATCTTCTGAGGAGCATGAAAAGAGAGGTGTTCAAGCTGAAGAAACGAGGAAGAGGCAGAAAAGAAGGGCAGCGGAAGAGGATGATTATCCTGCAACCAAGCGAAGATCCAGCAATGAAAAGTCAGAGGTCGGTGGGCGGGAGACAAAGGAGTTAATCAAGCAGGGGTGCAGAAGGTCAAAAGAAGAACATACCAGAAGCAGTCAGAGTAAACACTCATCCAAAGAGTATAAATATCCCGAATGTGGAGTCACACAACCAGTCCAATCGAAAACGGAGGTTAAGAGACACTCTGACTCCATATGTCTTCCTTCTTCTGGAGGAGATCCGTCATCATCTGCTCCTTCCTGTCCAATTAAATTTAAGATCCAGAAGGGGCGTGTTATGAAACCTCAGACAAGCGCCACCTGTTGGGAAGATGCTCGAAACCCTCTTGCCATTATTGGACGCTCTCCTAAAGTGAGAGATGCTCCACGTGTGAAGGTTTCCCCTGAAAAGTCTCAACCAAGTCCTTCAGCGGTTACTTCTCCACTTCCTTTCAATTCTCCTCTCGTCAAGCTCGAGAAGGCGAATGGAAGGAACGAGATGAGAGCCCCAAGCAGTAGCAGTGCTCTGGTCAAACGTGTAAGTCACGTAAATTCATGAAACAACACAAACTCACAATCAACACTCACTCACTCATTTGCCGAACTACTTAATCCTACAAGGTTTGCTGAGAGGCTGGTGCCCATCTCAGCCAACACTGGATGATGGCGGAATACACCCTGACCAGCTATCCAGACCATCGCAGGGCAACACACACAACTACTCTGTCTCGTATCTACACCTAGTCATAATTTGGAACAGCTATTTAGCTTAACATGTGCATTTTTGGACACGGAGGAAACCAGATTGTCCGGAGGAAACCAACACAAGCATGGGAAAGATGTGCAGAAACACCTGAGCCTGCGAACCAAACCCAGGGCCATCTTTTTGTGAGGCAGACTTGCTGAACACTTCGCCCTATTAATAAGCATTCATTAATCCATTAATTTTCTAAGACGCTTAATCCTAACAGCGTAGCGGGGAGGATGGCGCCGATCTCAGCCGACTGAGGGTGAAGGCGGGATACACCCTAAACAGTTTGCCAGACCATTCCAGTGCCAACACACACAAGTATTCACATTTACACTCAGCTAGGGTTGATTTGGAACAGTTAATAAGCCTAATGTGCATGTTTTTAGACTGTGGGACAAAACTGGAGTACGTGGAAGAAACCGGCGCAAGCACAGGGAGAACATGCACACAACACACACAAACACCCAGGAACCCAAACCCGGGACCTTTTCCTTGTGAGTCGGATGTACTGACCACTCGTCCAACATTCTGCCCTAGTAATGAACATAATGAAGATTTTACACTTCTATTCGTACTCAGATTTTTTTTTTTTAATATCCAGGTTACCGCGTGCACTGACACCGCTGATGATGATTATGAGGTACGTTCTTACTGAAATTGTATCCTTTGTAATAAAGATGCTGGTCAGATTTGGTTATTATTATGTTGTGTCATGATTGTAGATGCAGATAGTTGAAGAACTACACCTGGCTCGCTCTAACAGACAACTGCATGTGAATGCAGAGGAGAGTTATGGAGAGCTGACCAGCATGGACGTCGACCCTGTAGATGAGAGCGCCACCATTGCACTGAGTAATGTCGCCACTGGGTAAATGGCTGTGTATGGAATGTACAATCAGGTCTAGTTTGAACAACAATTTGTCTTTGGAATATTGAGTAGTGCATGAATGAAGTGTGTGAATGTGTGTTTGAACATACAGTACTCTATGAGACTCTTTTGTACTTGCATGCACAAATTATTAGACTGGATTGAGACACATCCCTCTCAGTTAGTGCTTCATATGTGTGGGTCATACGTATATATGTGTCGTCTCCAGGTCAGAGGCAGCAGCAGGACGTCCTCGTCGTCCTTGACACCAATATTCTCCTCAGTCATCTGGACTTTGTGAAGAAAATGAAATCCCATGGACTTGGAGGTAAGGAGACTGTGGTCACATGCTCAGGTTTGCTAATTAAATTTATTCTCCTATCCTGACTAGGGTTTCACTGAAAGCTTGAACCTCTGTCTGGCTGAAGGTGGGTACACCATAGGGCAGTGGTTCTCAAATAGTGGGGGGCGCGTGCGATGCCAGGGGGCGTGTGTGACCCCAGGGAACATGCTTTTTTTGTCATATTAGAATAAAGTGTAATTGTGCATCCACTACAGCAGGTGGCAGTGGCTTCCTCACTGTCAGAGTGTGCCCAGAGGTAAAATAAGAAGTGATGTTAATAAACCCATCATGGAAATTTTTAACAGGGACAGAAAGATAGGCGGACAGAGATGGAGACAGTGAGAGAAACAAAAGTCTCCTGAAAGCTTAGTCCAGGAGGTATGATGAAGCGGATGTAGCACTCGGCTTCACTGTTCCTGCGGTGAGAAACAAGGAAAGACCGCTGTGTTTACTGTGTTTGAAAACATTGGCAGCGGACAGCATTAAGAAGAATAAATTTAGGCGTCACTTAAAGATATCACACCCCGATCACGTGATGAGCCACATGAGGTTTTTTCAGCGAAAACATGCCGAATATTGCCAACAACCATCCCGCTTTGTGAACACTACTCCAGTAAACCAGCGAGCTCTGTTAGCATCAGATAAGGTAGGGTACCAAACTGCTCATTGTAGAAAACCCTACAGCAGAGGAACTGATCCTACCTGCAGCAGTCACGGGCTCTGTCATGACGTCGCTGCTGTGAAAATAAGTGCAGGTCCCAGTTCAGCATTGAGAAGGAGCTGAGAGTTCAGTATTGTGCTTTAAACCTGGCTTCGAAAAGCTGTGCACTGCGAACCGTGCTTATTATAGCCATTAATCTGGACTTGATCATTTTGACAAAAAAAAAATTCGTTTTGTAGGTTAAAGTGTTTTATATATTGTGCTTCTGAGTTAATATTGCTGATCAATTTGAATTTATTATTTATTGGTTTTATTTAATTTTATGTTACAGTATCAAATAATTCAAATTGTTCGTCAAAAATGTCTACAGTTTAAATAAGGATTTTTTTTTTTAAATTTCATGCAAATTGATGCACTTTAAATCTTTTTGTTTAAAGACTAAAATTTTTATTCTTTGTTGGAAGTTGATCTATATTTCTTCCTTTTTTGTATTCCATAATGATGATAAGGATTTATTATGTTAATAAGGATACCGTGTAATGCAGAGGATTACTTATAACAATTTTCAAAAACAAATAACACAATTTATAATGAGGGGGGGTGTTTTCCTCTTCCTAGGGGGGGCTCGACAGAAAATAATTGAGAAGCACTGCCGTAGGGGCAATTTGGAGCAGCCAATTAGCCTAATGTGCATGTCTTTTGGACTGTGTGAGGAAACCACTGTACAGGGTGGAAACCCATGCAAGCTCAGGAAGAACATGCAAACCCCATACAGAAACACTCTCACCAAGTCCACAAGTACCCAGTTTGAGCTGGTTTGAGTACGCAGGGTTTTCTTGCTATGAGGCGGATATGCTAACGACTATGCCAGGGTACAATTAAAATGATAAACAATTAAATATACAGACGCTCACCGACTTACGTTTTTAATTGGTTCTGGACGGTCGAACGTAAGTTGAAAGTGAACGTAAGTTGTTACAGTGATGTGTGACGTATGACGCTCATACTGTACTATACGTCCATAAATACCATTACTGTATCTCATAAAACAACCCTAAATCACTTATTATAAACATAACATCGCAAAATAATATCAAATATTTCAAATAATATCAACATTAATTTCAAATAAGTCACTTGTTTATACCGAATCACTTTACATGAACCTTAAAACAGCCAATCAAGCTTACAATATGTGAAGCGCTCAATACCGAAAGTAGTGTACTTGCTGTGGGTTATATGGACTTTCGGTCTTTCAAGTGCGCAAGGGTGCCATTGAACTCGTTTAGAACTAAGCCTGCACTGATGGGGAGCCAGCAGAGAGGAGAGCTCTTTCCTGGATTCGAATTTTCATTCATTGTACAACTCTCTTTGCTTAACTGAGCATGCATGGTAGATCGCGCCGATCTGAGCAGATAGTTAATTCATCTCTGTGTATGAGACTTGCACCCATGCTAGTAGGCTTATGCTTCTGACCAACTATATTTGCTTAGGGTTACAAAAGTCCACAAAACAGTGTAAACACAACGATCACAGAGACGACGTCTTAACACAAGGGTAACATGATATATATATATATATATATATATATATATATATATATATATATATATATATATATATATATATATATATATATATACTGTAACTGAACTGGGAAGGAGGGGCACTCAGTCTGTCTTTTGTAAACAGTGGACGCAGCGTCATTACCATTACGTCAGCATACTACGTAGGTACGTCTAAAGTCAAAATTTGACTTTTTTTTGGGGGGGGGGGGTGTAAAATCGAAAAAACGTAAAACGGATGAACGTAAGTCGCAAAGCGTCTGTATAAATGTAATATAAACAAGGGTGTATTGGATTAAATATTTTAAGTTACTGTGTGTTGTTTTTTGTGCTGCAGTTCTAGGATTTCCATTGCTGCTGGTTCCCTGGGTGGTCCTTCAGGAACTCGATGCATTAAAAAGTGGCAAACTGTCAAAGAACATGGAAAGCAAAGCCCAGCCAGCTGTAGACTACATATACAAATCACTGAAGAACCAGGAGCCACGTCTCTGGGGACAGTCCATGCAGCAAGAGTCTCAGGCTGCTTGTGAGCTTCTGATTTAATTTTTAAATTTATTTGTTTATTTATTTATTTATTTTTAAAGTGTACTTGTATGAACACATGTAGCAGCTCACCTCCTGATGGCACTGTTTGTTAACGTCTTTTCAGGCGGTCTGAATGTCGGGAATAGTGACGATCGAGTGCTGCAATGCTGTCTGCAATACAAGGCGTTGTATCCTGAGGGCGCTGTTGTGTTGTGCACGTAAGCTGTACTGTAAATTCAAGGCATTTTTATGAGAACGTCTTTGGGGTTTTTTTGCCACTTCTGGAATGGTTTGTTAATCATGGGCAGAACCAAATAACTACTGTGTGGGATTGTTTACAAGTCACTCACTGGATGATTATTTTGATTATTTTTACAGTGCTTATAACTATAGAGATGGATGTCGCAAATCACCTGTGAACAGTTATGAGCAGGTTACTAAAGGGTTATTTTCATTTAATAATTAATGGAATAAGCCTAGTTTAAGAGCCAGGAATAATTCAGATAAATGAGGTGTGAACTGAGCTTTAGGATTAAGCTTTTATGCCTCTGATTTGAATACCCGTTTCTGATTGGTTGATTCAAGTATTCAGCAGTCTGTTAAAACAGAATACTGTTATGGAATGTGTCATTATTGAAAGCAGTAAAGTTAATTTCAAGAGCAATAACATTATTGTGGGTGGGACAATGGCGTAGCGGTAAGCACGTCCATTTCACAACAAGGTTTTTGGTTCAAGTCCCAGATTTGATGTCTGAATTCAAGTCAGTTTTGGGATGGTTGTTATGATTCGAGTTCCAGTATCCAGGTGTGATTTTTAGTACATCGAGGTTTTGGTGTATGCTGTTTCCAGTTGTTTGACTTTCTGTTCTCACTGTTTCACCGTCACTCGTTTCCGTTACAGGAACGATAAAAACCTGTGCAGCAAAGCCCTGCTGAGTGGCATCAAGGCCCTAAGCAAAGCCGACCTCCAGGAGCAGGCGGAAGTAAAACCTGGAGATTTAGATCAACACTACGGACAAAAGACGTCTTGTCCTCATCTACATCCAGCAGCCTTTAGGCAGCATCACGAAGGTGAGCTCCTCTGTACGTATTACGTTATGTTAAACTAATATGTTTGAGATTAAGACCGGATTATCACCTTGTGCCCCTTACACCCTCCTGATGCTCACATTTTACACACCCCTGTTGACTTCTTAACTATTTCAGTTGATGAAGCAGAGAAAGCACGGAGATTGTGCGAAGAGGTGGAGGCGAGAAGGAAGAAGGAGACTGAGCGAGAATTGAGCGAGTGTGCGTCTGTGCTCGAGAGCAGCCTGCAGCGCGCGCTGTCTGCCGTCCTTGAGGAAGAAATGAAGGCTGAGTACGGAGAGCTGTGGTTAGAGGTGACCTTTACTTAAATGTACACACACTATTCTTTTTGTTTCTATTAGTCACTGATCATGAGCAGTTTAATAAGTTAAAGTGTCATGTGTAACAATGTAAATGATCTTTTATGAGAAATCAAGTGTACCACCAATAAATAAGTTAGGCTTTAATGGGTAGGAGTCAGGAATGAAATTTTAGTTGGTTGCAATCTGGAACGTCTCCACTAGGTGCCACTAGATACCACTAAATCTTACACACTGATTCTCTCGGTCATTTGCCAAACCTCGTACAGTCGGCCCCCTACTTACGAAATTAATCCGTTCTAGCGCCTTTTTGTTACTCAGGAGTTTCGTAAGTAGGGGGTGTATTTTACATGTAAAACGTCTGAATCATTCCAAGAGTCCTAAGACCACCCCATAAACCCTTTAAAAATTATAAATGTACACCAATTTTGTATGAAATATGTGTTAAAAGTAAAATAAAATGACTTATTAAACCAGCGGTCGGGAACCTTTTTGACCTGGAGAGCCATAAAACTAAATTATTTCTAGATATATATTTTTTGAGAGCCATATAGTATTTTAAACATATAATAATAATAATAATAATAATAATAAAAGGTTTACTTTTAATGCGACTTCTGGTGCTGCATGGTTTTGCTGATGGCCTTGTAGTCTGGTTCATATGTAGTGAGGTTGAGTTTCATGCAGGCGTTGAGGCTTCCATCAGTTAAACGCGAGCGTAGGTTGGTCTTAATGTTTCTCATATGCGAGAATGACTGCTCACATGCATACGTAGAGCCAAACATGGTCAGTACGGCAATACTCACACGCTGCATTGTGTAATATGTCACAGGAAGCTCGTTCCAAGTTTTAAGAATTAGCTGGTCTTCAGGTTGAAGCTTTTTTATTTCTGACCACTTGTGTTCCCTCGCCAGCTCTGCTCGCTGTCGTGCAAGTCTTTCCAACTCTCCATTAAGTGACTTGAACTTAGTCATCCATATATCAGATGCCTTCAGGTCTGCAACTTCCAGCTCAAAGTCTGCGATGGAGACTCCGGGGATGCACATCAGGTTGATTTTGTCCACTTCACACTCATGTGGATGAGTGATGAATTTGAAAAGACCAGTGTTCGCACGAAATTCTCCAAAACGTGCCTTGAATGACTGCAGGAGATTGGATGTATAGTCAGCTAGCTGCTGGAGATCCAGATGTTGTGTGGGGTCGCTTGCTAAGCATGCATCTCTAAATTGCTGCAGTCCTTCAAAGTGCAGAAGACGACCTGTTTCAATGTCCCTGAGAAAAACTTCCAGCTTGCTTTCAAATGCAAACACTGCTTGTTGAAGGGATGAGATTGTATTCCCAATACCTTGCATTTTCACATTAAGCTGGTTTAGATGGCCAGTTATGTCCACAAGATAGTGAAAATGCAGGAGCCAGGCAGTATTGTCCAGCTCAGGATGCTTGACGCCTTTCATTTCTAGAAAAATCCGTATTTCACTCAGGCAAGCTGCAAAGCGGTTGAGCACCTTCCCCTGGACAACCAACGCATGCGTTGTTGTGTAAAATCAGACCGGGATATTGATTCCCAACTTCTTCCAACAGAGCATTAAACTGCCGATCATTTAAAGCTCGGGCGACAATGAAGTTGACCACTCGAATGACCAGCGACATCACCTCACCAAGTTGCTGGCCACACGCCTGAGCACAAAGCGCCTCCTGGTGCAGGATGCAATGAAAACTTAGGATTGCTCTCTTTTCATGCTCACGGAGAAGTGCTACAAACCCTTTGTTCTTCCCCAACATGCATGGTGCACCATCAGTGCACACAGAAATAAGTTTATCCAGTGGTATTTTTTTTTCTTTAGCAAACTCCATGAACGACATGAATAAATCCTCTCCTCTTGTTGTCTCTTTCATTGGCAAAACAGCCTAGATTTCTTCACGCAGTGTGTCACCTGTAGCATACCTGGCAATTATACTGAACTGAGATAGATTGCTAACGTCTGTTGACTCATCTAACGCGAGAGAAAAGTATGTCCCAGCGTTTATGTCCTTAATTTGTGTTTCCTCGACTTGATTCGCCATCATGATGCTCTGATCGTGAACCGTTCTTGCTGACAGTGGCATGTCTTTTATTTTTTTGATTATCTTGGCTTTATTTGGAAAGTCATCAAAAAGTTCATTGGCCACATCAAGCATAAATGTTTTGGCATATTCGCCATCTGTGAACGGCTTTCCACTCTTCACTATTGCCAAAGCACCCGCAAAGCTAGCGGAATTACCGTCACCTTGCGTGGTCCAGACACGCAGTTGCTGCTGGCTCGTCTGCACTTTCCGTTGCAGCTCTTCGCATGCCTTTTTCCTGCTGTCCCCCGGTGGATATTTCAATGCAAAAGAAGCATGACGCGTATCGAAGTGCCGCTTTATAGTTGAGCGTTTCATTGATGCAATTTTGTCATTGCATATTAGACATACTGCGGATCCTGCTCTTTCCACAAATGCAAATTCCTCTGTCCACGCAGCCTGGAATGTACGGTAATCATCGTCTTTTTTTCTTTTCGCCATCTTTTCTGTTACAAGGGTTGAAGCGGGTTGAAGGGTTGAAATTTTATCTCTGATAAAATTAATTTCCGTACATTGACAATGACCCGTGACGTACTTGCGATCGATTGGTTCCCGACCTGATCCTCGGGTCACCGGCGGATTGCAAGTGCCGCAACCCACCCCTGACTTTTAAAATGTATCTTTAAAACTAATTTTAAATTACTTAATATTATTAAGATTATCACTAGTATTTTAAAACCAGTTCCAAAATATATATATATTTTAATTTAATTTAATTTAATTTAATTTAATTTAATTTTTTTTGGCCCCCTCAACTCCAAACTGTCTGGGAGCCATATGACGTCTCCGGAAGAGCCATAGGTTCCCGACCGCTGTATTAAACCATTTAAACATTTTATTAACATATTAAACCGTGTTATTAACATATTTATTAATTAAACCATGATTAAACATTTTTTATTAACACACACACACACACACACACCTGTCTCTCTCGTTCTCTCACACATGCACACACACAAACACACACACACACACACACACAAACACACAAAATACAGTACAGGCATTAAATGTGTATTGTATACACATTAAATGTTTATTGTGGCACTGCGGGCCACACCCAAAAGCAGGACGCCACAGCATTTTAAGACGTGGAATTCAAAGCGCATTCCCTGCTTGACGGATCGGAGGTCCAAACTCAACTTTAACTTGATTCCTTGAGGGACCAGAGGTCCAGATGAGCCGGCATTTATTAAACATTTACTGAATTTAGCAACTTAAAAAAAACTAAAGAGTTAAGCCTCCTTCTCTCTCTCTCTCTTGCTTTCTCTCTCTCTCTCTCTCACACATACGCACACGTGCGCGTGCGCACACACTCTCTCTCTCTCACACACACACACACACACACACACACAAAACTCAGGCAGCTGATGGAGCAATTCTATTTAAATGGTTAAATGGACGGGATGTTTTATTTAAAGAAGAATTACAGTACCTGTTTGAAAGATCAGAGGTCTTCATTCAATATTAACTTGCTTCCTTGTGAGATCGGAGGTCTTCTCCCACAGAGCACTCTGTTTTAATATTGTGCCGAAATAATCACCTACGTCACTGTATTTCCGCTTTAAGGTCTCCTTCTGGTTCAATATTGTCCCGATTGTAGAGGGGTTTTGGTGATAACGAAATATAACGCTGCATGATCAATCTCAAAACAAGCCAACAGTCAACTCTGCTTCACATGTGTGACAAACAGGAAGTATGGGTACAGGGTCAGCTGCGTCATCCCTCCTAGCCAATGGGAGGCCAGCGGGGCGGGATATTGGGAGACAGCCAATGAGAGAGCAACTCACGCATCGTGTGAAATTTTGATTGGCACGTTTGAATTTTGAATGGCGCATTTCGTAAGAGGAGGTTGTTTTCGTATCCTGGGGACGAAAATTTAGGAAAATGTTTTTCGTAACCCGGAATTTTCATACCCAGGGGTTTTCGTAAGTAGGCAGCCGGCTGTAGTCCTATTAGGGTTACGGGGAGGCTCGTGCCTATCCACACACAACACTCACACCTAGGGGCAATTTGGAACAGCCAGTTAGCCTAATGTGTATGTCTTTGAACTGTGGGAGGAAACCAGAGTACCTTGAGGAATCCCACGCCACCATGGGAAAACAAAACATGCAAAACAAACTGCACTGAAACACCTAAGCCAGGGAATCGAACCCAGGACCTTCTTGCTTTGAGGCAGACGTGGTAATGGCTACAGCATCTTACACACTACCTTTAAAAAAGTTGTTGGGTTTTTTTTTTTTGGTAATTTATGTTGATGGTGTTTAGCAGAAGTATTATCCAAGGTCCTATTTTATTGCATTTTGATTTTTAAATCATAAATTATACAGCTGAGCAGTTGAGGGTTAAGGATCTTGTTCAAGGTCCTAGTAGTGCCTTCTTGATAATACTGTACTGGGGATTGAGCCACCAAATTAACCCCGACTTAACCACTGAGCTATAAATGTCATAGAACAGGGGTTGGGAACCTGTGGCTCTTTTGATGGATGTATCTGGTTCTCAGATAAATCAGGTGCCCTTTTTTAACAGAATAACAAATACATAATTTCACTGTCATTTAATAAAAATACAAAAAAAGCCATCAAATAAAACAATAAAACAAAACAGATGAATAAATCTAGCGCATTTAAATCTATACATCCATTTTCAATGCCTTATGTCACTGTGGCGCGCAGCGGAGAGCCAATTCTTTCTGTACATCAGTATGCGGGCGGGTCCGATACCTTGAAACTCTAATTTTATTGGATTATAACAACAGCCACAGACTGCACGTGTTGTTTTTGAGTAAAGAGGTGAATTTCCCTCATTTTTGATCAGCTCATTTGCACAATGCCAAGTACAGCTAGCAAGCAAGCACAAATGGACAGACATGGAAAAACTTCAACCCGCAGACCAGCTGATTGCCAAAACTTGGGACGCGCTTCCTGTGACCATGAGTGCAAAACCGCGAAAAGTCAAAGGCCTACTGTACTTTTCTTATTAATAAATAACTTCATTATAACAATGTTGTTTAAAATCAATTCACAGTCTTATTATACTCTAAAATTGTTGGTCTCAATATTAAAAAATGTATTTGGTTCTCAGAGGATTAGATTTTAATTTTGTTTCTTTATTTATTTATTTCTTTTTTGGCTCTCTTAATCAAAAAGTTTCCCGACCCCTGGTTCATCCACCATGCTTTAAAAAACAGAAAAATATTTTGCTGTGTTCTCTTCATAAATGTCCAACAAGATGACCCATTAGAAACTGCTACAGCAAAACTATGGGATGCTCTGAATGAATGGAGCGATCTATTTTACATGGGGGAAAATATTTAAAGGAACAGCACCGGGAGGGCAAATTAAAGGGTCTTTTTTTTTTAAATTATGCTTTTTTCTGTTTATTTTCAGCTTTCTTGTAAGTAATTTGGTTGATATCACAAAATTTATACAGTCATCCCTTGAATATCGTGGATAATGTAGACCAGAACTGGCCGTGATATTCGAAAAACCGCGAAGTAGGAACGCCCCGCCCTGCCCCCCATTTCCATGAAGCCAATGTTGTCTCATTTCTATATGTTTTCGCGTCTATACAATATCAAGAAGTGTATTTTAAATGTTACACAGTTATATGCATATGTAAATACTGTAATGTATTCATATTAAAATATAATTTATATAAATAAGTACTGTACTCACCTCTGACAATACTGTAGCTCTTCTCCGCGGTGCAGGACGTTCAAAAACACTATACAGTAAGATCACAAAATCACAAAAAATCCCGCGGGAATGTGCAAGGCAACAGCATGTCGCGTCTAATACAATCAGCTTGTGAGATTGACGCGTCTAAGCCAATCAGCTTGCGAGATTGAGTTGAGTGGGTGGGAGGCAAAGCGTCACGTGTCTGAGCCAATCAGCTTGCATGAGTTGAGTGGGCGGTCCCTGCCTGAATTGGGGGAGGAGGGGCACTTCAGTCTGTTGTTTGGAAACAATGGAAGCAACCTGCCTTGGATCCCTGCCTTCCTGCTTACATGCGAGTTTCAGCACGAATTTTGAAATTTTTATGATTATTATTTATTTATTTTTTTTAATTAAAATGCCGTGATGCTCAAATCGCGAAGTGGCAAGGGATGACTGTAACGCAAATACCATTAACACTCTTTTATTGTTCTGTTATTATTCATGTTTTCCACCTCTATGGTAATAAGCACTTACTGTTCCACTCTGCTGGTAAGCATTTAAATAAGTGCCCACCAACACCAATTTTTTTTAAGCGCCCTGGGCGCTTATCACTTCGAATGCGGTATATATATATATATATATATATATATATATATATATATATATATATATAAAACACTGATTTTTTTTTTTTAATTACCTGTTTTTGGATCATAAATCACTTAAATGCCTTTAAGCTTCGAAAAAAAAATTTTTTTAATGGTGCTCCTTATAATCTGATGCACCTTCTGTATGGATGAAGCCGTGCGACCGTCAAATACAGTCAAAACCCAAGTGAAGCGAACTAATTCAGACCTTACCATCATTACGGGTGGATTTGCCAAAGAACTCCAACCGCTAGATATTGGTGTCAACAGGTCGAAAGTTAGAGGGATCCGGGCTTTATGTCCAACTCGCGGAACTGTAAAACTCAGACACTGAAGATGAAGAATTTGATAGATTTGTGGAAGAGGAATGAACTGAAAAAGTGAGTTTATTGTTTTGTATTGTTACAACTAAACAATGTTGAGCGTTTTTGTGAGAGTTGAATAAAGTTTGACTTACCTGACTTCTGTTTTGATTAATTCGCCTTATAATCTGGTGCGCTTTATGCGTGGACAGGACCCGTTCAATGTTTGTTCATTGATGTTGCACGTTATAATCCGATTCACCCTATGGCTCAGAAAATATGGTGTTATAATGTAAGATTTGTGCATGTAAACTTAAGTTGGATGTGTATATCTCTATACTTGTGTATTTGTTGAATAATAAGTGTGTATGTACTGTGTAGATTGTGTATCTGAAACCTCCTTGGAATCTGGATGCTCTACTTCAGTGTTTCCAGAAGCACTGGTTCGCCGTGTTTGGATTCATTATCAGAAGAAATCTGATCGATTGTGTGAAGATGCTCAGCAATTTTTTCCACACAGGTGTGTATGCAGTGTGTTTTGCTTTTGATAAACTATATTAATCCCACAAGGGAATTATTGGCTCTGCATTTAACCCAGTGCTTCTCAAATAGTGGGGCGATGGGATGCTGAGGGGGGCGCGTGTGACCCAGGAGAACATGCTTTTTTTCCGCCGTACTACAAGAAAGTGTAATTGCACATCCACTCCAGTAGTTGGCAGTGGCGCCCTCATTGCACATTGAGCAGGAGCTCATGCTTCAAACCTAGCTTTGAGAAGCTGTGCACTGCAAAACGTGCTCATTGTAGCCATTAATCTTGGCTTCCTCATTTTGAGAAAAAAAAAATCAGCACAAATTGTTCTATTTGTTCTTGTTTTGTAGGTTAAAGTGTTTATATATTGTGCTCCTGAGTTAATGTTTCTGAAGTCAATTTGAATTAATTATTTATTGATTTTATTTTCAGCAGCAAATGGTGTGGTAAGTTTGTCAAAAATGTAACAAGGATATTATTATTTTTAAATTTAAGGCAAATTGATGCACTTTCTTTTACAGACTAATAAAAAATGTTAAAAAAGTTATTCTTGTAAGTTGAACTATATCTCTTTCTTTTATTTATGTTAACAAGGATACGATATAATGAAGAGATATACCTGTAACTATATTATAGAAAAAAGTTATAATTTATAGTTGCGGCGGAAAGTGGGTGGTGGGGGGGGGGGGGGGGGCGCGAATTGGTTTCTTCTTGCTAGGGGGGGCGTAACAGAAAATAATTGAGAAGCACTGATTTAACCCATCCAAAGAGAGCCCATACACACACGAACATTGAACACACATTCCTGGAGAAGTGGGATGCCATGCACACTGTGGTGCTGGGAGAGCAGTCAGGGCTTAGGTGAGTTGCTCAGTAGCACTTCAGTCATTCATGTGAACAAAGGTGCAGCAGTCCACCCTGACCCCTTTTTCTTGCTGGTTCGGGACTTGAGCCCTTTTAGTCTCAAAGCCACTTCTCTAACCATGAGTATGCAGCTGCCACCAAAGGGGTGTGTGTGTGTGAGAGAGAGAGAGAGACTAAAAAAAGTTTTTAAAAATCTGGTGAGAATTTTCTGTTGTTTAATTAAGCGGCCCAGGCAGGATGGCTCAGGGCCCCTTTCTTTAGGGTTTTGTGTAATTGTCTTTTTTTTTTTTTTTTTTTTTTAAATCATCCATGGTCATGTTTAAATTATAAGTCTACTTTTCATAGTACTGTATTCTAAATTGCCTTTAGTGTGGAGATTTTTGGTGGTTTGATTTTTTTTTTTTTGGTTATTTGTTTATTCAACTGTAAGTAGGATTGCATTAAACCAACTGACCTGGTTTCACTGAAACTGAAGGGTGAGGCATGGGCCAAGGAAGACCCTATTATGGTGTTTAACACATTCATGAATTTAGTTAAATTTTCAGTAATTTTCAAAGACATCTGTGCAATAGTGGCTCAGTAGTTGAAACTCCGAGTTAGCGATTCAAAGGTCAGTCAGTGTTCACGCCGCCCCTGTTAGGACCATGAGCAAGGCCCCGAAACCTCAGTTGCTCAGTTGTGTGAAAAGTGGTAAATATAAGGCGCTCTGGATAAGGACATCTGCCAAATGTAAATGTAAGATGTGGAATTTGACCTTTTTGGATGTCTGTGCTCATCCATGCCATAGATTGTAAAATCCAGTAGATGGCAGTAAAAGGATTGGCCCAGATCTGCACTCTGAGTGGAAAATCTCACAAAATTTGGAACACTGAAAACCCAGGCACTGGAAAGGTTTCAAATTGATTGCTAAGCATTTCAAAATTTCATCCACGTTTGCATAATAAAGGGAAAGGGGCATTTGTCCAGTAAAAAAAAACTTTGTCTTTTCAAAACAAATAAAACTGCAATATCAGGGATAGAGAATTAAATCAGTGTCGAGTTTGTTGGGCTGCGGCTTGATTTCAACCATAGTGATGTAATCGTGTTGATGACAATGATGATGACAATTTTTAAGCCTTGTATCCAGCTTAGAGCTGCTCACTGGCTTTACATTATTACCCTGCAGGAATGTACTTCAAGGCTGCTACTAAGCGCCAAGCACGACCGTACAGGTCCATACATCCTGTTACTCAGGTACCCATTTAACAGCTGGGTGGACTGAGTGCAATGTGGATTAAGTGCCTTGCCCGGGGACACAACACAGTTTCAGACCCAGGTCACAAAAATTTTTAGGTGTCTCCACCTGGATTGGAACCCGGGCCCTTGCGGTGATAATCGCAATTGCAGGCTAATCATTACACCACCATGCTCCTCTTCATGGAGGTTTTCTTGGCAAGGATAGTGCAGTGGTTTGCCATTGCCTTCTGCACGATGCGAACCTACGGACAATTTAGAACGGCCAATTAACCTACTGTGCATGTTTTTGGACTGTGGGAGGAAACCGGAGTACCAGGAGGAAACCCACGCAAGCACGGGGAGAACATGCAAACTCTACACAGAACCGCCCAGGCCAGGAATCAAACCCACGCCTTCTTGCTGTGAGGTGGACGTGCTAACCACTACGCCACCATGCTGCTGTGTGCTGACTCTTGAGGCATGAGGCAAATTTGCAGGAAAAAAACGGGAGACAATTGCTGGCATGGGATGAGATTTAATCCCACACAATGCGTTAGACAGTGTGTTTTCTCCAGCAGTGGATAAGTCGTCCTCATCATTTGTATTTTTACATGTTTGTTTTTTTTTTTATATTTAAAATTTTTTTAATAAATAAAGGTCGGTGGAGTATCCTCAGTGCTTGACCCCCGATCATGTTCACTTGTATCTACAAAGAAAACAGCTGATAGTCCCAGGATTAAGTCCCGAGTTTCAGCCATATGGGGTTTAACCCTGATTCACATGTAAAGTGTGGTGTTGTTTGCTCTACTGGTAAAATGTGTTGCACTTGTTTTGCCTTCACCCTTCTGTCCATTTCACCACAAAAACAGCTATATAAGGTTTAAGTCTGGATACTGTGCTGTGACATTGCATGGTTTTAAGTCTTGAAGTGCTAACATTTTAATAAAACTAGAAAAAGTGATGGTGTTCGAAAACAGTTATTCAAATTGCATCTGTATTCGTGTATCTATTTTGTGGGAGTAAGACTACACATTTCCCCCTCAGTTTCCTTGACAGAAACAATGTTTGGAAAAGTAAGTGGGAGAAAGAGAGAGAGAGAAGGGGAGGGAGGGGAAATGGGAAAATTGAAAAAAGGGCCATTGTAAAAGTTTTTTTTGAGGAATGGAAAAGTACTGGTAAGAGAGAGGTAGTAGGAGTGATATATCTGTTTGACCTCTAAAGATGTGTGTGTGGAGTTTTCTCTACTTTGCATTTCCCTCCAACTTTTCCACTATTTCAAGTTTTTAATCCAACAGTAAGTACACCAAGGGTGATACAATATTGATATTTAGATTCTTGCTGCACTTTATTCATGTTCCTGGGGGAAGAAAACAACTACAAATGCCTTCAAATACATGCTTTATCTCCTGACCATGCAGTACAATAAAAGCCTTTTCAGCTGCAATGTACTCCCATTTTATTTACATGGACAGAAAAAGAAAAACAATCTACTGACCCATGAACACTTGTATATTTTCATCATTATGTGGTTTTTACTTACATTTTCTAAGTTTAAATTTTGTTTAAATGAAGATACATACAGTACATTATTATTCTTATGTTGTCCGCACACCCACTGGATATGAGCATATTCTGATTGGCTAATCTACTACCAAGATATCATGTTATGTACCATTAGTAGCATTCACCACTTGGGTCGAAGTAACCAACTGTATGTGTGTGTGTGTGTGTAATATATATATATATATATATATATATATATATATATATATATATATATTGATACCACGCTACTTCACGCTTCAATTCATGTGGCTTCAGTGCATCGCGTTTTTTAAAAAATAAATAAATATTCATTCAATTGAAAAAATAAGAAAATTAAGGAAGAATAGGGGGAACATTAAGGAAAATGCCACAAAAACAAGGCCAATTATGCAACAAAAAAAAACCCCAACAAAAAACAACCCAAACTCTCCCATCAAAACTAGTTACATTGTTGTGTGGTGCACACCTGCCTGCGTGCATGCTCTCTGTATGTATTTATATTTTATTTACATCTTATTATTTTTTTAATGTTTAATTGTTATTATAAGCATTATAGCATTGAATATGTATTTATTGATATTATATACACGTACATATACGTCAGTCAAGGGGGTTGGGGGGATGATCCTATTTTGCAGATCTCGGTCCCAATTAACCGCAGAAAGTGAAGGATCCCTGTATTACTGTGAGAGAGAGATTATTTTCAAGAATTCGACAGTGTTATTTTTGTTGTTGCTTAGGTTGTTTTTTTTTTCCCCAAAACGAACAAAGCAGCTTTCTGGTCAGGGTAATAGGCTTCCTCACTCTTCCTCAGCTGTCTGTGCATATATGATTTAAACTTATTGAATAACTGTTAAATATCGACTTTTCCCAGTGATTAGCATAATGAATTGCAGTTGATTGTTTGTCCTAATTTGTGTCATGTGTACATAGATGTGTCAGTGGAGCACAGCTCCATTCTGAATGCAGTTTCTGTCGCCGAGAAACTTCTTACAGGACTGCATCACAGGTCTCCGTACAACGGACATTTAGACTCTGCCCTCATCTACCTCAAGACCTTACAGCACAGACTACAAGGCGATGTGAGTCCCCAAGTCCAAATATAATATATTAATATATTATTATGAACAAAATACTTAGTAAAGGTGCTTCCAGAAATAAGGAAATGTGCACAGCATGGGACATGTCAGAACTGGTGTGTCTGTGTGTGTGTGTGTGTGTGTGTGTGTGTGTTGGGCTATCTCAAAAGAAAAACATAGATTTCACTCGCTGCCAGACAGTGTGGAGGAGGTATTGGCACTGATCAGCAAAACATGACATGAATTTTTTTCTGTTTTTTATTTTATTTGAGTGTTTTTTTGTTTTTGTTTTTTTTTGAGAAAATAATGTATGTCAGATTTAAAAAGAAATGATAGTTAAGACTTCGCATATTTTCATAATCAGATGTTTTTTACTGACATTTTTTAAAATATCAACCTGCTAAAATCAGACTAATAGTTTGTGTTAGCCAGTTTAAAAGGGGAGCTGTTTCACTCTCGTGGGTGCACCAGATCGTGAGAATAGGACATGAATCCGCCAGTTCATATAAGCAAGTTAGTGGCAATAATAACAGTATGCAGATAATAAACTAACAAATTAAATATAAACTAAGGAACTTCTGAGTAAAATAAAACTAGTCACATGTATAATGTGAGTTCATTTACATGCATTGAAATAAGTGTGTGCTTGTAAATATATAAGAAAGAATACCATGCCATGTATCGATCTTCTATTTAGTTTTGTGTTGCTGGCAGAAGCACAAGATGATCATGTGAGCTTACAATGTTGCCCCTCCTGTGTGTGGAATAATTGCTCAGTTTTATTCTCTAAACAAATTAAAGGTTCATGAAACTTATTAGAAAAAGACAAATTGGGCATGAAAACTTTTATTAAGTTTGAGATTAATTTTCTTATGAGGTGATCTCTGTAGACTGTGCTTTGTGTTAGGTGACATAACATCACCCTGCTGTTCATTATTTTCCTGTAACAGCACACACCCTGTAGTGTTGCATTTCATATGGGTCATCCAACCCTATATTTTAAAGTGTTTATCTCCCCTGATTACCCTCCATGTGCAAAGAGAAGTAACTGTGTGTGGATGTGGGTGTGTGTCTTGAATTCAGTCTCAGAAATCCCCAGAGGATGACCGCAATGGTGACACTCTAATGGCCGATGTAGTTCAGGATGTAGCTCCGCCTCCACAAGCCTCTCATCAGGAAGTGTGGGCTTTATTCGAGAGCATCTGGAACAATGTGTGCCGTGTCAGGTATCACCTTTTTACTTTCATGACTCGGTTCCACATCACAAAACATGTGCCAGTTAATAGGTACGAATTAAATATTATTGGAATTTTTTTCACATGGGTCACAATTCTGATGTGATCAGAAATACAAAAGTTTTAGATTATGAATAAAAAAATAGAGGAAACCTGAAAGGGAGAAAATAATGATCCTGAGTTGTGCTGTTTTCTCACAACAGCATGTCTATTCAAGTAGACTTAAAAATATTTAACTGTGTTTTTATCAAAGTATTGTTAAAATATATTTCTCTTTTCTTCACTCTCTGCCTCGCTGTCTTTCTCCTTTTTTGATTCCATTAGCTCGGCTGTCTTCTCAGCACTGCACTTCTCTCCAGGCTCAGCGGGTTCGGCAGAGTTGTGGTCCACGCCGCCTCCCCAGGATGCTCTCAGCTGCCTCCACAGGCTCAGTGCTGCACTCGAGCAGCTGCTGGAGGCCTTCCAGAGGTACTAAAATAGCCTTCGACACTCTCGCACAGCTCTACTGATATCCAGCTGTTAGGGAAAGCAGCAGCTACTTAATGTCTGTGCATGTGTTAAGGAAGATTTTAATAGATTAACTGTCTTGGTTATTAAACGGGCTGAAGTTTTTAGAGAGATCAGGTTTAATAAACACTTTTCTGCTTGAATTTTTTTATGTGGTGTTTAAACTGCACGACTTGAGTTATACAGTATAAACCTCATGCTCTTATATTAACACTAGGTGTATAAGGTGGTATGGTTGCGTAGTCATTAGCACGTTTGCCTCCTAGGAAGAAGGTTCTGGGTTCGAGTCCTGTGTTCAGCAAGTGCACGTGTATGTGGAGTTTGCATGTTCTCCCATGCTTATGTGGGTTATTTCAGGGTGCTCCGGTTTTCTCGCACAGTTCAAAGACATGCACATTGGGCTTACTGGCCTCTCCAAATGAAGTATGGTATAGAGAATTATTCAGTCTGGGGGTTGTTGTGAGCACCAATTGTGCAATAATCATTCAGTTTATCTGATGGGAATGATGCCATAATTTGGTAATCTGATGGCAGTGATGCAATAATTCCACTAGTTGAAGAACTCTTAGAATTATGGGATGGCTTCCACCAATCAGAAATAAGAAAAGATCTTGAACTAATAATAACATTGGGGAGCAAGGTTGTGTGGTGGTTAGCATGTCCACCTCAGAGCAAGAAGGTATTGGGTTTAAGTCTTGGACTCGGGCATTTCTGTGTGGAATTTGGATGCTCTTCCTGATCTTGTGTGGGTTTCCTCCAAGTACTTTGGTTTCCTCCCGCAGTCCAAAAACATTCACATCAGGTTAACTCGGTGCTTCTCAATTATTTTCTGTCCCCACCTCCTGAAAAAAAAAAAACATTTCACACCGCCCCGCAAGCGACTATAAATAGGATTATTTGTCTATAAATTTGTTATTAGTACACCTCTGCATAACATTGTATCTTTATTAACATTAAAAAACAAAAAAAGAACAAAATAGAGTTCAACTTACAATAAAGAAAAACTTCATTAACATGTTTTTTTAATCTGTAATAGAAATGATTTAAAGTGCACCAATGTGCCTGAAATAATAAAAAAAAAAAATCTTTATTTTTTACTCATTCAACTTACTGCATTTATGTCGTAATATTTCAGTCTCTCTTCACCTTTCTCTTCGGTCTTAGAAAATTTTCCATGTTCTTTCTTGAGGGGTTGTTCACTGCACTTCATATCATTTGCTTGTGCGAAAAATCGTGATATCATAGCGTGACACTGAGAGTGCACCTGCCAAGTAGTGGAGTGGAGGTGCAATTGCACTTAATTCTCGTACACAATTCTAGAAACGTATGTTCCACAGGGTCATATGCGGTCCCCTCTGCATCACACTGCCCCCCCTCCCCCACCCCTGGCATCATATTACGCGCCCCACTATTTGAGAAGCACTGGGTTAACTGGATATTATCAATTGCGCCTATTTCTAACATAGTGTGAATGGTTGTATATATTTTGGCCTTATGATGAACTCATGAGCTGTTTGGGGTGTACCCCGCTTGAGTCCAGAGTGGACTGAGATGGGCTCCAACCTTCCCACAACCCTAGTAGGATTAGGCATTTCGGTAAATAAATGAGTGAGAAGAATGTTCATAGCTGTATGTTTCAATGTTTTCCTCATATTATCATTGAAATATCAGTCAGGATGCTCTAGATGAGCTCCTTTCGGAGCTTGCCCTGGCTCCGAGGTTTTTGGATTATAAGGGGTTACGGGGATGTTGTGCAGTGCCTTAGGGAAGTATAGCTCATAACGAATTCCATCTCGTGTCCCTAATCTAATTTTGCTTTGTCAAAGGAAAAACAAATTCGTAGGAAAGATCAACTGCTTTGTTCAGTGGAAGTCTATGATGATATGAAATACTGATATTGTGTATATACTGTACATCTGATCCAAAGATCAGTCTACTTGATGTTTTACACTCATCATCTTTCGTAATGTCTGCTGATTTATTCATTTCACTTAATCAGTCATGAAAGTGAGGAAGCTTACTCAATTCACTCTAGAGGTTAGACCTCATGCATCATTCACTCCATTTCTACCATTGCGTGTCTGTGTTATTATGAGCCGATGCCAGTCCAAACCCACAGTTTGTTTGGATTCGGTGTTTTGTCCCAGTTGAAAGCCAGCAAGGGCGTAGCAGCCAATTTGTTCCCTTTACCATGGATATGGTTAGACTAATATCCATGTGCTGGAAGCAGAGATGACTCATCAGACAGGCATATGAGCACTTCATTTATTTTACTGTCCTCTCTAAGACAAGAACACAGAAGTGGCTCTCCACTCCTCCTTCTCCCTCCCCGCCTCCTGTTCTCATAGTCCCTTCCTCATGTTTTGCTCAGCTGCTTGTTCATCATTTTCATTTCCTTTCAGCCATCACATTGCTATTTTCCTTTGTACACTTTTTTATTATATATTTTAATGTAATAATTATTAGAATATTATTTTAATATGAACTATTTTTTATAGTGTGGCAGTGATAGCTTGGTAATTAAGGCTCTGGGATGCCAGTCAAAAGATTGAGGGGTCAAGTCCATGTACCATGGACTTACCACACTTGTCCCTTTGAACGAGGCCCTTAACCCTCAATTGTATAAATGAGATTTTAAAAATTGAAGTCACTCTGGGTAAGGGTGTCTGCCAAATGCAAGAAATGTAAAATGTATAATTATGGTGACTCGGTGGTTTAAACTTGGTGATTCAAGGTCTAGTACCACCAAGTTACTACTTTTGATGGCATGATCAAGGCCTTCAACTCATAACTGCTTTCATATTCTGCTTTCAAGTGTTGATGCTCATTTACATACAGATTCAGTCCATTCTAAGATACTTCTTTGCTCAGCACGGTTGTTTGTGTTATTGTAATCTTTCTTTCAGTTTGTGGCAGGAGCTGTTTTTCTGAAATAGTCCAACCAGCCAATACAGCACCAGCAAATTCTCAGAGACCGCATTTTCTTCTCAATCTGACGTTTAATGAGACTGACAAGTGACCTTTATGTTTTGTGTTGCTGAGTCACAGTTGAGGTAGAAACACGATGCATTATAGAATGCATCGTGTATTACTGAACATTTCTGTTTTTGATTTTTATATATATATATATATATATATATATATATATATATATATATATATATATACAGTAGGCCCTCGATATTCGCGAGGGTTTGGTTCCGGCCCGTCCCGCGAATGAAGATAATCCGCGAGTTCTGTAACCGGAAGTAAAACCCCATGTTGTATCATATTACATGCGCAAATAAGCAACCGGAAGTAAAGTACTATGTATCTATTACATGTGCTAAAGCAGTGGTTCTTAATCCGGGTTCGATCGAAACCTTGGGGTTCGGTGAGTCAGTCTCAGGGGTTCAGTGGAGGTTAAGACACACACCCGACTCATATTCCTGAGGAATATGGTCATCACTGGCTGCGGGTGATCACACTACATTGCTGAACAGCAGAAATCACACTGAATGGTAACATATCCTGTTATTGCTAAGAAATCCCTTAACAATCCTTTTTGAGGGTGCTGGACATTAAAACGAAGAAAAGGAGCAGACTGTGCTGTGAAAATGACATGAGAGAGGCACTTGCCAAGGTGAAGCCATGCATTTCTGAACTGGTCTCTCAAAGGCAACAGCAGAAGTCACACTGATTTGCAGTAAATACTGTAGCCTGATGGAAATTAGGTCATGGGTGTGTGTTGAAATGTTAAAAATAGTAAATAGCATAAATACATTAAGTTTATTATTGGAATGTATAAGGTTAAAAATTAAAACCATTTCAGTGTGGTAGTATTAAAATAGGTCGTCTTTGTGAAAAGGTCTGTAATTTGTTGTGAGTTACTGCATTGTATTGGTTTTGTTCTTTGAATACAGATGCACTGTTCATTTTGGTGCCCCAGTAAAACATATACCTATGTCTTGAATTTGAAAAAAATCATATTGTATTTTTCAGTAAAGAAGGGTTCTGTGAATGCACATATGAAACTGGTGGGGTTCAGAACCGCCAACAAGGTTAAGAACCACTGCACTAAAGTATGCTTCTTAAACACATTCTATAGACAGTCTATAGACAGTCTTACTCATTAATACAGTATTAATGTAGTAAAATGTATGATTAAGAAAAACCTTTTAATTTTGTACTGTGATATTTATTAATCAAATATATAAACATTATACAGCATACTTTATCTATCTATCTATATATATATATATATATATATATATATATATATATATATATATATATATTTCCCTGATATCTACACATATAGGTAGATATTGGTCATCAAGGTGTAGGCTGAAGCTCAAGTGTCTCATGACTAAACGCTACCTATATCTTTGGACTATTTATTTCCATCTTCCTTCGTTTTCATCCTACACAAACATCTCTGATAATATAGTATCGTACAATACACAAGTCCCGAGTAACTTGAAGTGTTTCCTGTCTAATTGTTATCAAAGCAGAGCAAGATGGCTCAGCACAATGTGGGCTTTCTGTGTTGCAGGTTACTATCTGTGAACAGCACTGAAGAAGACGCTCAGACTCTGCTTACATTTATACAAACTAGCGAGGTAAGAAAAATTATTTTTAATTAATTTTTAATCATTTTGCTTTTGCCTCTACTTGCCAATCACATGAGCAAGTAACAACATGAAAGAGGAGCCTTTAATTAATTACTGTTTATTTAAAAAAAATGGAAAAGAAACTTGACATGGGGGCTCAAGCCGCACTGTCCACAGGTTGTCACTGTCCCGCCCCAGTGCAGCTAACTGGGTTATCAAAGGCCGGCCATGTCTCTCACTGTCTGTGGTGGGAGGTTCAAGTAAAAGAACCATTGCTGATTTTCAACAAGAGTAGGCTGCAAAGCCGTCAGCGTGTTTCCGCCCTGCGATGGCCTGGCGAGCTGTCCAGGGTGTACTCTGCCCTAGTCTGGAGTCGGCTGGGATGGGCGCCAGTCTCACCGTGACCCTAATTAGGATTAAGCGGTTACAGAAAATGAACTGAATGAATTGAACTTGAAATTCATTTTATACTTATCTATATGTAAGTTCTTATTAATGCATATAGAAAGAAAATAAAGTTTGGAAGGTTGTAAAAGAGGTTGTTCTTTTCTTTGTGCAACAGCCATCTACCCTCTTGTACATACATGAGAAGCATCCGATTGACAGAAAAAGATTATAATAAAGAAATATCATGCAATTCATCCTACTCTAGAAGTAAAAAACTTTAATTAAGTGTAGTTATTATTATTTTTATTATTATTATTATTACTATTATGGATGCTTATTTCGAGCAATTTCATACATGTATGCTCAATGCGCATGAGACCCCAGCGCTCCCTGCACTCCGGGTACCCGTCGCCACTTTACAGCACCAGTTGTGTTGTTCTATCCTTTTGATGCTGAGCGCCAAGCAGGAAGCAACAACTCCCAAATTTTAACGTCTCATGGTATGACGTGGCCGGATTCGAACTCCGACCTTCCGGAGGATAAAGCGGACACTCTACCAACTGAGCTAAATCCCCGGTAAAAAAAAAAACGTGACAGTATTGGAGGTAGAGACTCAGGAGGAGGCACATGTGGTCGGGGCAGGGGGCTCAACCTTCAAGATGAAATTTTATCTATATCACACTTTTATAATTAACAGAGTCACAAAGCAGCTGTACAAAGTAAAACTGATTTTCTAAAGAATTTAAACTCATGATATTAAACATTTACCCTATACATCCCAAAGGAGTGTGCCTGTGGTGACAGTGGCAAGGAAAAACTCCTTCAGTCAACACAAGGAAGAAACTTTGAGAGGAACTCGACTTAAAGAGGAAGCCCATCCTCATTTGGATGGAAATAGATATAAATGCAAACAATGTAGTAGAAACCTCACTATCGTTTAACATGAAGTCTTATTACATGGTTGTCTTATAACTGTGATAGTAAATGTGACTCGCATGAAAATTTGGCATCGGTTTTACGTCGGATGCCCTTCCTGACACAACCCTCTGCATTCATCCAGGCTTGGGACCGGCGTGAGGAAGAACACTGGCTTGTGTCCTCCCCCCCTCAGGGCTGCATTTGTATGTGTCTTTAATAATTTTAGTAAAAGAGTTTATCATCAGCAGTGAAAAGTCATCACTGTTTCTGGGTGTATATTTAGATCTATGTGGAACATCTCTCGGAAGTATGTGTATCGAGAGAGAGAGAGAGAGAGAGAGAGAGAGAGAGATTTGATTCCTTGGAAATGGCCATATTTGCAGTATAACAGTGGTTTGTTTATCAAATCTCTTTATCTAGTTGTGACAGGTCCAGACACAGTTTCCAGAATTACATCCTGTCTCTTTTTAACTCCCAGAGTTAAATGAAGTTAAACCAATGACGGTATAAAAATTCGCAGCTCAAGCATTAAACTTTTATTCTTGCACACGACTGGGCATGTTATTCGGAGTGTAAATCAGGGAATTTAGTTTATAGCCTCTTAGGAGGTTTATAGATCAAAACAGTTTTATGGTAAATGTGTATATTTAAATGCACTGTTGGAAAGGTGTAAAGTTAAAAATGCAGTAAACATTTTGAGTGTGTGAGATCAGTGACTCTTTGTGGTATAACACTTTGCTCTAATTAATAGAACTGTCTAGCTGTTCATAAATATTATAGTATAAGGGCTCATAGTTTTCAATGATTAAAATATTTACTGCTTTTGGATATAAAACACTGAGATTTTCTCCCCTGTTAAACAGTAAAGCATCATGATGCTGAAGTACAGACTTCTTGTTATTATTTCTTTGGTTCATGTGTTTAGATTTGATTAGATTAAATCTGATAATGTTAAAAAATTATTGCCACTGAGCACAACCCTACACAAAGCTGTGACAATATAACACCGTATTACTCAAAAGACCTCTTGTGTATATAATGCACAACCAATGAAGATGGAAAAATGTGCTCAGAAGTTGTTTTGGAGAGAAAACATTCTTGTATTAATCGGTTGATGGGAAAACAAGATTCTGAGATGTCTCTAGTGAGCTGTATATAGTGATGCTCTCTTTCCTGGGGTTCTAATTCATGCATCCTGTAGTAGCACCAACCCAAGACTAGCAGTTACTGTCTCTGTATTAGTGAAAATGGAGGGTATATGAACCTGGTGAGGTGCATGTGGTTTTAATAGTGTGTGGAATAAAAAAAGCTCTCTGTTTCAGATCGCTGGCGTGGAAGCACGGTTCACTGCCAAGGACCTGTTTGAGTGCCTCTCTCACCAGGAGTTCAGGTTAGTCGAGTAAAAACAACACGTACACATTTTATTGTTGCAGCAGATAAAATCTTGCCATTATTATCATCATCAAACTCTTTTAGTTCTTTATACAGATTTAATCCAAACCTTAGAAATGTAAAAATAGTTACCTACAGTTGTACTACAGTCAAAATAATATCAAGCAGGTTTTTTAATGAATAAAGCTTATTTGAATAGTTTGATGTCCATTAAAATCATGCATGTCGAGTGGTTTCATGTTAAAGATGGATCTGACTGCAAAAGTTGGACTTACGTCATTGCTTTTAGGTTTGTAAGAGTACAACATACTTTCTTTCCTTTACCATTATGCATTGTCCAGTGTCTGTGAGAGGCTCAGCAGTGTCTTTTCAAAGCCTTGATATAAATGCTCTTCTTTTATAGCTATGTAGTCACCAAATGAGTCAGCTGAATTCTTCTTTTCTGTCTTTGGTTTCCTGGAAGATTTTGCACAAGCCAGCACAGGCAAATGATATCTCACAATTGACATGGCCTTCCAGGAATATAAATATTCATTGTTTTTATCACAAGTGTCAAACTCAAGGCCCTTTTATGTGGCCAGAGAGAGCTTTTAAAGGATATGACTATCCTACACGCTGCATAAACTGTTACTATGAACTGTAATTCATCATCCATAAACGTTGCTAAATGTCCCTAATCTCAAAGCCAAATCCCTTTCAAACAAATGTTGGGAATCCAAAAAATCACCAGAATATGAATTCACTTCTTTGTGAGATACTCAGTTTACTGAACTTTGTTGTTTGTACTTTTTCACGTTAAAAGAAAAGAGGAAAAAACAAATTCACAAAGCCATACACAAAAAGATACAATAAGATCAGTAAAGGGACAAATATAACAAAACTTACAATTATTAATAAACAATTCAGTAAGAAACAAAACATGACATACTATCTTAAGGGTTAGTTGGAATTCTGATATTTCTCAGAGTTAACAACAGCTCAAGGTTACATGCATTACGGTATTATGGTATGCCGTAAAAAAACATTTAAATAAAGCTTTATATAATCTTCTTCTTTTCCTTTCGGCTGTTCCCTTCAGGGGACGCCACAGCAAATCATCCTGTGCATCTTCTTCTCTTACTCCAATGACCTTCATGTCTTCCTTCACCACATCCATAAATCTCTTCTTTGGTCTTCCTCTAGGCCTTATGCCTGGTACTTCCAACCTCAGCATCCTACGCCAATATACTCACTATCCCTCCTCTGTACATGTCCAAACCATCTCAATCTCGCCTCTCTGACTTTGTCTCCAAAACATCTTACATGTGCTGTCCCTCTGATGTGCTCATTTCTGATCCTATCCATCCTCGTTACTCCCAGAGAGAACCTCAGCATTTTCATCTCTGCTACCTCCAGCTCTGCCTCCTGCCTTTTCCTCAGCGCCACTGTTTCTAGGCCATACAACATTGCTGGCCTCACCACCGTCTTGTACACTTTTCCTTTCATTCTTGCTGACACTCTCCTATCGCACATCACACCGGACACTTTTCTCCAACCATTCCAGCCTGCCTGCACACGCTCCTTCACCTCTTTTCCACACTCTCCATTGCACTGGATTGTTAAGCCTAAGTACTCAAAATCCTCCACCTTCTTTATCTCTGTCCCCTGTAACCTCACCGTTCCTCTTGTGTCCTTGTCGTTCACACACATGTATTCTGTCTTACTGAGGCTAACCTTCATTCCTCTCCTTTCCAGGGCATACCTCCACCTCTCTACATTTTCCTCCATTTGTCCTCTGCTCTCACTACAGATCACAATGTCATCTGCAAACATCATAGTCCATGGAGATTCTTGCCTAATCTCGTCTGTCAGCCTGTCCATCACCATCGCAAACAAGAAGGGGCTGAGAGCTGATCCTTGATGCAGTCCCACCTCCACCTTGAATTCGTCGGTCACGTCATATGCTTTTTCCAGATCCACAAAGGCACAATTTAGTTCCCTCTGACCTTCTCTGTACTTCTCTTATTAACATCCTCAAAGCAAACACTGCATCTGGTGCTCTTTCTTGGCATGAAACCAAACTGATGCTCACAAATGCTGACCTCTGCCCTTAGTCTAGCTTCCACTATTCTTTCCCATAACTTCATCGTATAGCTCATCAACTTTATCCCTCTGTTGTTGCCACAACTTTGCACGTCTCCCTTGTTCTTAAAAATGGGCACCAGCACACTTCTCCTCCATTCCTCTAGCATCTGCTCACTCTCTAAGACCTTGTTGAATGTTCTTGTCAGAAAATCTACTGCTACCTCTCCTAGACACTTCCATACCTCCACAGGTATATCATCAGGACCAACTGCCTTTCCATTTTTCATCCTCTTCAATGCCCTCCTCACTTCACCCTTCCAAATCTTTGCTACTTCCTGCTCCTCAATGGTCACCTTTTCTACTCTTTTTTTTTCCTCTCTCATTTTCCTCATTCATCAGCTCTTCAAAGTACTCTTTCCATCTTCCCAGCACACTTCTGTCATCAGTCAATACATTTCCCTCTCTGTCCTTTATCAATCTAACTTGCTGCATAACCTTCCCATCTCTATTTCTCTGCTGTGCCAACCTGTATAAATCATTTTCTCCCTCCTTACTGTCCAACCTATCATACAAGTCATCATACGCCCTCTGTTTGGCCTTAGCCACTGCTACTTTCACCTTACGCTGTGTCTCCCTGTACTCCTGTTTACTCTCTTCTTTCCTCTCGATGTTCCACTTCTTCTTAGCTAACCTCTTCCTTTGTACACACTCCTGCACTTCCTCATTCCACCATCAAGTCTCCTTATCTACTTTCCTTCCAGAGGACACACCAAGTACTCTCCTACCTGTCTCCCTGACCACATTTGCTGTGGTTGTCCAGTCATCTGGAAGCACTTCCTGACCACCTAAAGCCTGTTTCAACTCCTCCTTGAAGACAACAGGACCCTCTTCCTTTTTCAACTTACACCACTTTGTTTTCTGCTCTGCCTTTGCCTTCTTCACCTTCTTCACCATCAGCGTCATCCTGCATACCACCATTCAATGCTGTTTGGCACACTCTCACCCACTACTACTTTGCAGTCACTGATTTCCTTCAAATTACACCTACACAAGATGTAGTCTACCTGTGTGCTCCTACCTCCGCTTTTATAAGTCACCCTGTGTTCCTGTTTCTTCTTGAAGAAAGTATTTACCACAGCCATTTCCATCCTTTTTGTAAAATCGATCAACATCTGTCCTGTGTTCCTGTCCTGGATACCAAATCTGCCCATCACTTCCTTGTCCCCTCAGTTGCCTGCACCAACATGTCCATTGAAGTCTGCACCAATGACCACTCTTTCACCTCTGGGGGTACTCTGCATCACTTCATCTAAGTCACTCCAGAATCTCTCCTTCTCTTTTAGCTCACATTGTGTCTGTGGGGCATAAGCACTAACAACATTGAACATCACACCTTCAATTTCTAACTTGAGACTCATCACTCTGTCTGACACTCTTTTCACTTCTAGAACATTCCTGACAAACCCCTCCTTCAAGATGACTCCTACTCCATTTCTCTTCCCATCCACAACATGATAAAACAGCTTAAACCCTGCTAAGCTTCTAGCCTTGCTACCTTTCCACCTGGTCTCCTGAACACACAGTATGTCCACCTTTCTCCTCTGCATCATGTCAGCCAGCTCTCTATCTTTTCCTTGTATAGTTCCAACATTCAAAGTCCCTACTCTCAGTCCTAGACTCGTGCTTTTCCTCTTCTCTCTCTGCCTACGGACAGGCCTCCCACCACTCCTTCTTCGACGTCTTCGACCAACAGTAGTCCGATTTCCATCAGCACCCTGTTGGTTGACCGCACTGATGGCGGTCGTTGTTAACCCGGGCCTCGACCGATCCGGTATGAGTTTAGTCTTTCCGGTTTGCATTTTGTATTTTGGCAAAAGTTTTACGCCGGATGCCCTTCCTGTCACAACCCTCTGCATTTCTCCAGGCTTGGGACCGGCATAAGGGGAGAGACACTGGTTAGTGCTCATGGCTGCATTAAATAAAGCTTTATATAATGAGGTTCTTATTGTATAAATCATAATCGGATAGCTAGATATTAAACCGTATATTGTCGTTGACATATTGTATAAGTATCAAATTATGATAGCTGGTAATGAGAAGGCATGAGAAGTAAGCAATGGTGTCTTAGTGAATAAGGCATAGGATTGCTTATCTGAAGGTCAGTGGTTCAATCCATACTATCACCAGTGTCAGGCCCTTGAGCAAGACCCTTAACCCTCAGTTGTATATAAAAAAAAAAGATAATTGTAAGACACTCTAGATAATAGTGTCTGCCAAGTGCTGTAAATGTGTTTGTTAGTCCCTAGTGCATGCTGGGAATTTGTTTGGGAGAAAGAATCGTAAGCAACCTTGTTTTGGAAAATGAATATTCTGTTGATGTTTAAAGTTTAGAGTGTCTCACCTGCAGGTATTCTTTAACTACCCTTCGCTGTTGTGTAGTGTCTTATTGCCCTGGCCTGCAGGGGGGTATTGTCACATGATACAGAAACACAAACATGATCACACAGACTTATTTTTTTCATCACTCTTTTAGACCTTGTATAAATGGAACTTAATTCAAAGTTTAATAGTTAAAATTCTGCACTAGTGACTGGAATGTTGTGATGCCAGCACTTCTTAACTGTTATGCTGCTGTTTCTCTGTACTATACTATGCAGAATGCTACATATATATATATATATATATATATATATATATATATATATATATATATATATATATATATATATATATATATATATATAGAGAGAGAGAGAGAGGAGAGCGACATGGCCCGCCTTTGATAACCCAGTTAGCTGCACTGGGGGGGGGGGGGCAGTGACAGCCCTGTTGGGACTCGAACCCCCAACCTAAGGATCAGCGATCCTGCGCCCTATCCACTAGACCACCACTGCCCTATGTGTGTAAGATAAGATACAGCTTTATTAATCTCACAATGGAGAAATTCACTGTTACAGGCTCTTGAGGTACCATCAGTAGGGGGTGCAAAAATAGATACAAATACAAACATACACACATACATATATATTATATAAGTAAATAAATAAATAGGTGTATAAATTAATAAACAATAAAAGAAAAGAAGGGAACAACTTTGTAGACTGGCCTATATTCAAGTGTATATGTATCTGAGGGCAGAGTAGATGGGTTGATATGGTTCACAGTCAGTGGGGTAGATGTGGCTGATTAAAGTGCACGGGGTTTTTATTGCACATAACCGGTATTTTCACAGACAGTTACAAAGTGGCGTTGTACAGTCTGACAGTGGTGGGAATGAACGACCTGCGGTAGCGCTCCTTCCTGCACTGAGGATGTCTCAGTCGTCCACTGAAGGAGCTACTCAGCTTCTCTACAGTCGGGTGCAGTGGGTGAGAGATGTTGACCATGATGAATGTGAGCTTTGCTACCATCCTCCTCTCACTCACGTTCTCCACAGAGTCCAGTGGGCAGCCTAGGACAGAGCTGGCCCTCCTAACCAGCTTGTTCAGTCTCTTTCTGTCCCGCTCTGTGCTGCCCGGGGTCCTGCAAATGGCAGCATAGAGGATTGCAGAGGCTACCACAGAGTTATAAAAAGTCCTGAGCAGAGGTCTGCATACTCCGAAGGACCTAAGTCTCCTCAGAAGGTGGAGACGACTCTGGCCCTTCTTGTACAGGGCATTGGTGTTGTGGGACCAGTCCAGTGTATATCTAGTATGTATATAATATCACTAAATACATATTCAACGCTTCTTCCTTTCCTTTTGGCTTTTTCCCTTTTTCAGGGGTCGCTACAGAGAATCATCCGATTTGCACATTTGATTTGGCATAGGTTTTTACGTCGAATGCCCTTCCTGACACAACCCTTTAGCAAGGGATAGAACCACGCTGACGGCTTTGCAGCTACTCTTTACGAAAGTCAGCAATGGTTGTTTTACATGAACCTCTCATCGTAGATAGTGAGAGACATGGCCGGCCTTTGATAGCCCAGTTAACTGCACTGGGGGTGGGGGGCAGTGACTATAAATGCTTATAACAATTAAACATTCAAAAATGCCCATGCCAGACAGGATCTATTCCCATTCATACATTTTCCGATTATTCTTAATTAGGGACACAGGGAGGCTGGCGCCCATCTCGGCCAACGCGTGACGAGTGCAGGTTACACCTTAGACAACCAGCCAGGCTATCACAGGTCAGGCTCTATTTGTACATGAAACAAATTTGCCTTGTCTGCTGAGACAATTTAGTAGTTAATACCTTACGCTTTCATACAGATTTAGTTGTACATTCTTGCTTTCCCACAACATGTAAATCTAGACTTCTGAACCACACATCCTGTCCTTGATGCTGTCCTTGTCACGTGCTGTGATCAGTTAGTCATAGCTAACTGATATTTAACACCACAACACACACAGTGCCACTTTTTGTAATCATTACTGTGCATTCACCAACATTACTGTTAGATAGCACCCTGTTCTGAAATTGAGACTGTCTCAGTGTGCCAGGTGTACCTTACTACCAAAGACAGCTCATTAGCAAACAATTTAAGACTGGCCACAAAGCAGGGTTGTGATATTGGTGTGTTCATGTTCACTGTTAATGCACAAATCCCATTGTTCTCTTCTAATTCCTACCCACCTGCAAGCTCTCACCCATCAAATAATGCCTACATACCAGGGTCAAGATTTGTGTTGTGTTTACTTTGTACTGGAAAGAGGATTTCCCAGAAATATCAATTATAATGCCCCAAATGATTGGATTCCTGACTCAGACCTCCAAAATCCAAGATGGCTGCTGTGTGAATCAACAAATTGAAGCTGTTTATTCATGTTTCTGGCTTATACGCACATCAATAAATCAGTTGTACACACAGTACCGTCCAACTTCTCGCTGTGGACAGCTTGTTTTTGTGCATATTATGCACTTGACAACAATAACGGAACACAAACAAATCAGAGGTGAAGTCACTTCCAACTTCAAACCTGAACAACTGATGTGATTGGACTGTGGTGAATAGTGGCAGTACTCGGAGGAAACAAAAACAAGCACATGGAGAACATATAATACATTTTACGTATTTTTCGATTTCATGGTTTGTTGTTTTTTTTTGTTTTTTTGTCAAATTTTGAGTTTAGCATGCTCTCTGTAGTACGAGATGTACCTATGTAGTACGCTGACGCAATGACGCTGCGTCCATTGTTTACAAACGACAGACTGAACGTGCCCTCCTTCTTCCCAGTTCACCACATGTTACCCTTCTTGTTAAGACGTCGTCTCTGTGATCTTTGTGTTTACACTGTTTTGTGGACTTTTGTAACCCTAACCAAGTATGGTTGGTCAGAAGCGTAAGCCTACGAGTGATAGTGGGAATCGGAAAAAGCGGCAATCCATCTAGTTAGAAACGAAGATGGCTATTATCAAGAAAATTGATGCTGGTGAAAAACATGTGAATGTTGCACGTTTCTTCCAAATTGCTCTGTTGACCATCGGAACCATTTACAAGCAGAAAGATCGCATCACAGAGCATGTTAAAGGTTATAATTGATACTGTATTTGATATTTGATGAGTGAGTTTGATTAAAATTTATCTATGTATTTGAAATTATTTTGCTTGAATTTAATTTATTTGAAATTACTGTTGATATTATTTGATATATTTGATATTATTTTACAATGTTATGCTTATAATAATTGATTTAGGGGTGTTTTATGAAATACGGTAATGGTATTTATGGATGTATAGTACAGTACTGTATGAACGTCATACGTCACTGGAACATACAGTAACAACTTTACTTTTTTTTTTTTCACCTTACGTTTGGCTGTCCGGAACCGAACTAAAACGTAAGTTGGGGAGCATCTGTATAGGTATAATCATCAGCAGTGTAAATTGCAGCCTCAGGTCATGAAAAGTAAATGTATAGTGTGACACTGAATGTCACTGTCTGTGTGAAATCATCAGGTCTGCTAACAGAAGACTGAGTACACTAGGAATAATTTAGTACATGTTATATTTATCTCTCCATTCCATTCAGCAAGAGACCACAGAGCGGTGTCCGGAGGTCAAGCACACAGCTTTGGTCTAGACGAGTGCTGTTCATTTGATGTTTGATCAAGTGCACTTGTGTTTTTCATTTCTTTCCCTACTCTTTATTAAAAGAGCACTTTAGTCTGGTTATTGAAGGGATTGTAGAAGCTTGGTGTATTCAGGGAAAGCTGAGCTCACTGTATGTGTGTGTGTGTAGTTGTTTTGTGCTGATATTCTGGTGTGTGGTCACCATGGCAGCAGAGTGGAACTAATGAAGGGTTAGATCACCGAGCTGTGCTGAAGCATCCAACCTGCACCTTTTTAGCTGGAACTCTGTCGGAAAATAATTTTATTTTGAATAAGCTTAAAAGTGTTCAAGTCAATCCTGTGTAGATTTATACTATTGATTAGGGTTTTTCTAAAACCAAAGTGTATCAATGTTTTTTTCTTTTCTTAAGTAATACATGTTATTAAAAAATGGCAATATGGAACATGGGCAGCACATTTGCATCGTGGTTAGCATGTTCCTCTCACAGCTCAAAGGTCCTGGGTTCGAGTCCCGGGCTTGGTCATTTCTCTGTTAAGTTTGTGTATTCTTCCTGTGCTTACATGGGTTTCCACTGGTTACTCTGGTTTCATGTCGCTTCTTTTTACCCCCTCCCCTTATTTTAGTTTTCCAATTCCCATCCATCAGGTGTAGTCTCCCTATTACATACAACCACTACCAACCAGGCAGGGGTGTAAGCATGCTCATATCTCCTCGTGACGTGTGATGTAGCTACCCGCCTCTTTACGAGCTATGCATGCATGTTTGGAGGCAGCCTCACACATTCAGAGAGAACGTGCTATCCACCCCTTTTGTACTGAGCTCACAGACGCCCATGGATTGGCTGGTTATTCACTGTGAGTGACAGGGGAGAGCGTATGCCATCCCTCCCATCCATAAGACGATGCGCCACTCAGGAGCCGAGTCGGGGATTTTTTTTTAATAGTTAACTGTTTTCTGATTTGCATTGTATGTGACAGAGAGGGTGTGTACATGCTGTCCTCCCTCCCTTGTCGGTGATGGTCGTGTGATAAGGAAGATCAAACCTGATGGGTGGGAATTCAATATGAATAAATTAGGAAGAAAATGCAGGGGGAAAAAATGATTTTGGCTTTTGCTCTACTAACATTTATTTGCCTACATAGTTCGAACTTGTCGTATGAGTTTGTACGCATTGATTAGATTAGTTTGATTTTTTTTTTTTATTTTGTGCGAGTCTGAAAGGTGGTGTATGAGCCTCTATTTTTGGGATTTCATTTTTATTCTTAAAAATAAATGGCTTTTTTGCCCATGATCCTGAAATACAGCAATATATGCAATGCAGCCAATGAACTCAGCAACACGATACTGTACAGAAGCCATGTTCCATGACCATTCTGCTTTGCTCAGGGTCTCTTCTAATAATAATAATAATAATGATGATGATTATGATGATGATGTGCATGCCGAGTGATGTTTTTGATTTTAACCAGGAGGTGGTGGTTCATTTCAGTGTGTGCTCTTCTGATGATCATTTGAGCCTTACTTTCAGTTGTTATGTATAGTACCTACTTACTCTTTGCATCCATGATGTCATTTCACTTTGCATCAACATTTAAAAGTTAAATTCTCTGAAACACAACCACAGTGAGCCTACAAAATGACAGCATCACTTCATGACGTGTGTGTGTGTGTGTGTGTGTGTGTGTGTGTGTGTGTGTGTGTGAGTGTGAGTGTGTGAGTGTGTGTGTGCGTGAGTGAAAACACCTTCTTTGTATTCAACACAGCCTCTGTGGTTTGTCGTGTGTGCACATATGGGCTGCTTTTCGTCTTTGTGTCGCACTCAAAGCCCAGTACTTGTTTATAGACTCACTGCAGAAAACACGACTCTCAACCCAGTTTCAGTCTGCCCTTATTTTCTTCTGTGGACAACTGTTACATAAACAGACAGATTTTTTTTTTTTGTTATGTAATGTTGAAGAGTGAAATCAAAGCTGGTTTCTGGAGGGAGTGAGAGAACAGATCTACATTAGGAAGTTGTTTATATCAGCAACATATAATGTCTGTGGGTTTTTTAATAAAAGTATATAGTCTGAGGAAGACTCATCATATTACACTGCCAGGCCAAAGAAAAATAAAGTTGTACACTGGTTGTATTTATCATCCCACTGTTTCAACAAACTTAAGCAATGTAACATTTATTTCCATCCCGTATCGGGTTCATTTCTCACCAAAGTCTTGAATCGATGAGGGAAAAACTGAAACTCCTCCATGAATTCTTCTTCAGCACATCCCTGATTCCTTCAATAGGGTTAGGGTCAGGAATCTGGGGTGCCAACACATCTGTCAAAATCATTCCTCATGCTCCCTAAACGACTTTCATTATTCAAAACTCAATTTTATCCAAGCCATCAGGGAAGAAAAAGTAAATTTCTGTGATATCAGGTGCTTCATTCATTGCCACATTAATGTTACTGAGCCTCGACCGGACCAACCGAATCAAAAAAAACCTGGATATTACATGCTTTGATCAATGATAAATGCGCTCTGTGAAAATATTAGTGTGTGGCTTTTTTTTTTCATCCCCCGAGTAGTATATATCTTAATGCCCCTATCAGAATTTACAGAATCAGAGCATTCTGTAATCCACCGTCATTCTGCTTTTTCTAACGCGGCTTCTCGAATAGGTCTGCCTGTCACATTCTTCCTCTCTGACTCATCCACTTCCTTTATCAGAGTGAACAGTTTCCTGTTTGCAAGCTGGTGTTGCAGAACGGAAATCATGACTTAGTAGCGTTTGGGTAGAAAATGTCATAGAGGATACGGTCCTTATCTCTGCCTGTAAGTGTGAGAATGTTCTGGGTCCAGAGGATGTTCAGAATTCTCGCGCAAAAGCATTTTCTTATCCACTGGATTCTACTGTTGAGAAATTACAATTACAGTTTTACAGCAGTAAACTAATACTGTCGGCTCCTCCATATTGTAGCACTGAATACCAGTCATAGCAGTTTGTGATTGCGCTCATGAGACCTGAATGAGGTGACATAGAAAGTCCTGATTAATAGTGTGTGTGTGTGTGTGTGTGTGTGTGTGTGTGTGTGTATGTGTGTGTGTGTGTGTGTGTGTGTGTTGGTTGTCTCTTTTCAGGGAGAAGCTGTGTATAGGAGGAGCACAGCTGATGGAACTGCGAGAGAACCTGTATCGCTGCGCAGCAGCTGCATGCAATACAAACGAAGGCCACACATAGCATCAACAAACGTCTCCTCTTTTAGATTTTTACCAACATGCAGTATAAAATGTAAAAATAAACCTCAACCACGTGATTACTTCCGAAATAATCCGGACCAGCCAGGTATTTATGATTCAGCTGCTTAGTCCAGTATACCATGGTTCACTGTTTACCCGACACTAAAGCAACTTTGTATGAGAGTCGCACATCTATTTTGTAGCTGAGGAGTTAGTTAGTGTTCATGATCGAAGCTATTGTTAGCATTTTTCTGGTCATGTTTGTTGAATGGCGTTAAATCTATATCTATATCTGATCTGTATGGCCGACACAACATAAAAAATTGGGTTCTTTTTTTTTTTTTTTTTTTTTTTTGACCAGCCTGAACATCTGCAAGACTCCTCCCACTTTCCCTTCCTTTTTTTTTTTTTTTTTTGAAAGCAGAATATTTTTTGTTTCATTATTTGTTTACATTATAGTTAGTAGTTTCTGAAGTTGGATCGGAAAGGAACTACCTCAAAATGAAAAGGTGCTGAAAGCAGCCACGTTAAGCCCTAAAATGAATATTTATTTAATATTCTGATGATAAATACCAGGCACCACTTTAGCAGAGTGGTTAGCACATCCGCCTCATAAGAAAGACCCGGGTTCGATTCCCAGAATTGGTCGGAGAGGACGCGTCTGTGTGGAGATTGCATGTTCTCATGTCTGTGTGGGCTTCGTCCAGGTACTTCGGTTTCCTCACAGCACAAAGACATGCATCTCACACTAATTGACTGTTCCAAACTGCCCTTAGTGTGTATGTGTTGGCCCAGCGATGGTCTGTTGGTGTTCAGTGAGTAAGTACCCCACTATTGCCAAGTGTCGACAGAAGTAGGATCCAGCCTCCGTGCGACCCTTGCTTGTCTTATGTGATTCAGCAAATGGCTGAGAGAAAATTAACATTCATTTGTTTATTTATTTCGAACATCCTTAATCCTAATTAGGGTCGTGGGGAGGCTAGCGCCCTTCTCTGCAAACGATGGTTGAAGGCAGGGAACATCCTGGACAGCCATCATAGTACAATTATGGGGGAAAAAAGCCCACTACAGCATTTTATTTATGCTGCCCAGATATTTTATTTTAACTGTTTTATAATTGTAAAATGTATAATTTGTACATATTTCATGCATTGCACACAATTGTGTAAAACGCTGCACAGAGTGTAAATGAAAGTGTAGGATTTTTTTTTGTACATTTATACTCTTGACTAAATGCTGTCAGTAAAGATTTATTTCTGCTTTACCCGTGACTCATTCCTGCACACCTTCCATTTGCGGATGTTCTTATCACCGGTGATTGGCTTGGAGACGGCGCAGCTCACTGTGAAAGGATCAGGACGTGATGGAAGTCGACTCTACAAGGGGGAGGTCGCTGATGCAAATGCACGAGGAACACATGATGGGATTTGTCATACTCATGTCATGGCATAGACAGGTGACATTCTGAGCAGGTGAATGAACTCGGACTGTAATGTAAATACAGTACTGTATGTGATTCGATGGGAGGGGCTGGTTTTGTTGTGCAGATTAAATTCAGAAATAAACTATTAAAAGATGTAGGAAAAAAATTAGTTTCCTCCTACTCGGCTGGGGGTGTCTCAGGTGATACGAGGTGAGGTATAGTACACCCTGAACAGTTCACCAGGCCAACAGGCACATAACTATTCACACCTAGAGGCAATTTGCTAATCAGCCTAATGTATGCACCTCACCTCGCAATTAATCCGTTCCAGAGCCTTTTTCGGAACCTGGATTTTTCATAAATTGAACCGCATTTTACATGTAAAACGTGTGACTCGTTCCAAGGCCCCCTAAACCCTTTAAAAATTATAAAAGCACCTCCTGCTTCAATATCGTACCGATGGTAGACTGGTTTGGCCATATTCCTTTGCGATTTCACGCAACCGCATGCCACGAGCCCCCTTCTTCTTTTCACTCGCACTGGGAATCACACACACGTGTGTTGATCATGTCTTCTTAGCGGAGTTATAATCTTACAAATGTTTATGCAAGGTTAAAAGCCCAAGTCAAAAGATAAAGTTGCAATGAGCACTCAAAAAACTCATGAAACAACAGTAACTCTGTCCTTTACATGAAAAGCATTATGGGTGCTCTATAATAGCCAATAGGAGGGAGCTGCATCATTCCTCCTAGCCAATGGGAGGCCAGGGGGGTGGAATGTTGGGAAACAGCCAATGGGAGGCCAGCGGGGTGGGCTGTTGGGAAATGTAGTCGATGGGACAGCAACGTGTGCATTGACTTTTTGAGATGGTGCTGTCATAATGTGAACTGGTTTTGTATCCAGAGACAAAAATTTTAGGAAAATGTTTTTCCGTTTGCTGGGACTATTGTAAGGTGAGGTACCACTGTATTTGAGCTGTGGGAGGAAACTGGAGTACCCTGAGGAATCCCACACAAGCCTGGGGAGAACATACAAATTTCACTCAGGAACACTTGGGACTTGGACCCAGGTCCTTCTGGCTGAGGTGGACATGTTCACCCCTATGCCATCACACCACACACACAGGAAATGTACCAGTGAGGTTCAGGTCATATGTATATACAGTAATTACATACTGTTCTATCTCCCCAAGAAGGGCAGTGGGGTGGCACACAGTATAAAGACTATACCACCACTAATGGCCCGGTGTTCAAGCCACACAATATGTAGACTGAAAGCATGCACACTAGCCCAACTGGTTGGCCCCCTCAGTGGGTGCCCTCCAACAGGTAGTTTCCCTTCCCTAGAGTTGGCGGTGAGAGTCTTTAAATAGTTTACACTCACACAGAATAACTACATTTATATAATAATGATCAGAGATTATTTGTTGCCTGAGGATTTCAGGACAGCATCACTCCTGACAGAAACATCCTCGTAACTATTCACCCTCAGCTCTGACCCGGCGGCCTAATTCCTGTGATAGAGCACCATGCGTCACGGCTACTTACACACCGGGTTAATACTGCTTCTGAATGAGTGGAATGTAGGAGGGATTTGAACAGGATTTACGCATCTAATACCACGCCAGGGAAATTGCCGAGATCACACATCCTGGCCAAGAGGTGCTGAGGCTGCATATAAATTATCTGCAAACCCACTGGTGTGACAATCAGCCTTTGCAAATTTTTATTTAATCCATCTTAATGATCTCATGCTAAGGAAACAAGATAAAAGAACAATGCATCTTTTATATCAAATAAATTATGAATATTTAGAACCACTTTCTCCTCCTTACTAAAAAAAAAAGTTCTGAGACAGGAATACGAGAGTGCAGTAGTCCAGGCCATAAAGTAATAAAACAAGACTAATTTGAGGCTGAAATGATCTATTTATTAAGAAAGTTTGTAACAAGTGGTATACAGAAACTCATCCAAGGTTTTGGTTTAAAGTGAAAACAAGAGCAGTGATTTATACGTTTACACACACACACAAAAAAAAAAAAAAGTCAAGTTAGTCAAGCTGCAGATTTTACTTTGTGGAAATGTTGAAATGCTTGGTGTAGATCGATTAAACTGGCACCGGTGTTCATGTGCGTTTGTGTAGCTCGTCTATCAGTGTATCAAAAAAAAAAAAAAAAGGCCATGTTACGGATTGGTAGACCAATCCTGCATAACTGTTAATGCAAAACTCAATGCAATGTGATTGTTGAATAAGGCTTTAATTTAGCCATGTGAGCTAATACCAAAAAAAAAAAAAAAGCAGCACAAAAATCTCTGCTCTTAAAACCAGTTCACCTTACTGGAAATCTGTTTCCAGCTTAAATATCCACTCAAAAAAGTACAATCGATTCAGTGTGCAGTAAAGGATTGGCAATCTCCATTTAAAAAAACAAAACGAAAACCTATATACACACAGCACAACTCCTCCCCAACATCTCACTTTAGTCAGTCTTCACTGAAGACCCACATAACCCCAGCTCTGAAGCCCCACCCCCTCCAATTAACATAAGATATAATCACGAAGCACGATTACGTCACTAAGCCTGTTAGTTTGAGATATAATACCCACTGACAACACCCCTCCCCCCCATTCACTTCTATCAGGCGCTGCTGAAGGTCTCAGTGCAAGTACTCCATTCGTCCAGCTCTGGATTGTACGCCTCCACCGAATTCAGGAAGTCGTTGCCGTTGAAACCACCTACTGCGAAGATGAGGTCGCCGAGCACAGCCACGCCGGCATTGCTGCGAGCCGAGTTCATGCTTCCTAGCATCCTCCATTCATTGCGGGCTGGGTCGTATACCTCTACACAGCGAAGGGCATGGGAGCCATCAAAGCCACCCACCACAAACAGCTTCCCTGTTAAAGGAGGTGGGGGGAGAACAATACTTCATTTGGCCAAATAATCCACAACACACAGGTCGACGAACACTGGTTTCAGGTTTTTGTGTTTTGTCTTTACCTGCGTAGATGCCCACACCAGCACCTCTCCGAGCCACATTCATAGGGGCAACCAGGGTCCAGGTGTTGTTCTCTGGGTTGTAGCGCTCCACACTATTCAGACAGTTCCAGGACTCTGCTCCTCCAATCACATACATATAACCATCCAACTCACAAACGGCCGCCTGGTGCCTCCCTGCGTAAACAAAGATACTTCAGACACTCATTCTTCACCAATTGACCAAATCCACTGAATGGAGGCTCAGCCAACTAGGAACTCACTGATGTTTAAGGGGGCACAGCTTGTCCATTCCTTGGTCACAGGATCAAAAGTGTCACAGTTCTTCAACCCTTTCTGCCCACAGGGGTCCGATCCACCCACAACATACAACTTGCTGTTAAGGGCACTGACACCTAGGATAGAGTGGATGAAACATGTTTAAAAATAGTGCGTACACAGGCATATGAGCCGACGCCTCGTGTCTTCGCACACACCTGCATTGCAGCGGTTGGTCCGGAGCTCTGGCACTTGGGACCACTCATCTGAAATCGGATTGTACATTTCCCCGCAGCTCAGCTCATCAGAGTGGCCGTTGGAACCACCCATCACGTATAGCTGACCCTGATTGGTGTTGGGCAGATAAAAATAAGTCACATTTGACAGAAGAAATAATTACTCGTGCTGTGAAGTGCAGACGTACCATGAGCACAGCCATCTGAAAACGGGCCCGAGGTGTCCTCATCGGTGCAATAAAACTCCAGCTGTCAGTCTTCAGGTCGTAACATTCGACAGTCCTGAGGCACTCCTCACGGTTATAACCACCTGACAAACAGGACCGCAGACCTTTACAACCAGATATGCATTTCACGCCATCTACAGTCAGGTCATTTAAAAAGCCAACACATCAGCGATGGTGGAAAATACAGCTTTCTGTAAGAATTTTCTGAAACTACACCACTATGCCAATCAGGTGGCTGCAGAACACAAGAGATCCATCATGGCCACAAATGAATCAGAATGGGATTACCCAACATGCTAATCTTAGAAGAAACTGCTAACCATAAGTTCACACAGCAACCTAGGCAATGAACATCCTGGAATCGGAAGTTTTTCAGCTCCAAATGTAACAGTTTTAGAAAAAAAATAATAAATCAGTCAGACTGATTTGAGCTGACAAGAAACTCAAATGCCTGTAATGGGGGAGATCTCCGGAATGCAGAACAAGCAGGAAATGGATCACAATACTCCAACTCCAGCAGAGTTCAAGCTCTATGGCAGTCAAGAACGGCTTCCTTTTTGGTAAAGGTTACTTAACCTGTATCTATGCACTAGTTATGCTACCAGATGATTGGATGAATATTACATAAGTGTTCCCAGTAAAGTGGCCACTATGCTGTGAAGGTAGTGCTTTTGAACATCTCCATACAGGTTTACGTCAGACATTCACCGACCTGCAGCAATCAGTCGTCCATTTAGTGCGGCAGTGCCAAGGCCAGAGCGAGCGTAGTGCATTGGAGCCAATAGGCGCTCCTGGTCCTCTTCGAGGGGTGGAATCTCAAAGCTCATGCTCTTCTGCAGGCAGGGCGTGGATGAAGGCGAGACCTGGGGACTGCTCCGCCCGTGCAGGAAGATGACACACAGCACGCCATTGAGCACCGCAAGGCACAGGTATGTACTGTCTGCAAAATGAGCATTACAGAGGGTGTGCACACTGGAAAAGTTCAATTTATATTAGAAACAAAAATGCTCCAACCCATAGTGGGGGGGGGGGGGTGTCCCTTAAAGTGAATTTATTCATTCAAACTTGACAACCCCTCCAACACACACAAAATAGATAAGGTTTTAAAATTATAATTCTTTCCATTTATAATCAAATTAAGACTACACATGCTTATTTGGTCCACAAGGGGGACACTTACTGGTGGTCTTCTCGGAGGCAATATACTTCCACTCCTGCTTGGCCGAGCCGGGCGAGAGGCTGCCAGAGGAGCTGTTGCTCAGTTGCCTGTGAACGTTCTCTCGTGGTGTCTTTTTCTAAAAAAATATGCAAAGTGCAGCTACAGATACCCTTCAATGCCCACAGTCACAAACACTTCTGAGGCCCATAAAGCCTCCAATGGCATAAAACCCTACAAAGCTCAGCTTTGACAAAATCAGACTGAAGGTACTACAAGGGCCATTAGGAGAGAGTGGCTGTGAGTAGCCTATTACCTTAATCTGCCAATTTAACATTGCACGCACATACCCAAGAAGCCATAAAGCAGCTTTTCTAACCTAAAAATAAATAGCGCTCACTGCACACAGTGGCAGTGCTGAACCAGTTTGGTGCTAGTATGAAGATGTACCTGCACAAACTGAACACGGTCATCCTCAGCGCCAAACACCTCGGCCTGGCCTTCAAGCAGGCCCCCATCAAGCAGCTTGTGATCTGCCGAATAGTACAGCGTTTGCACCTGCAAGACACACAGCGACACAAACCCATGTGGTGGTCTCCATGGTAACAGCACACATGGAGGAGAAAAAGAGGGAGAAGAAAGGGGCTCGGGTGGGGGTGTTGAGGAATCCATTTGCTTGGGGGGGGGGGGGGGGGTTTCCCTGAGGAATCCATTTTAAAGCCTGAACATAAAATGTTGCTTCTGTTCAGGAGGTTGATTTAAAAAAAAAAAAAAAAAAATCCTTCAGTGGTACTCCCAAAGTTGTTCAGCCCCCTCTCACCACAACCCCTGCTGGCAGCTTGACAAACCAGGAACTGTTCAAGATGGAGAGGGAGAGAGCGAGAGACAGAGAAAGGGGATAAAGGAAGACTGTGGACACCAGGTGCTCTTCTGGGTGACGGCCCTCTTTCTTGACTGAGAAAGTTAGTTCAACTTGAAGTGAGGTCATACATAGTCCATACAAACAGCTCGCTCAGAAAGCATGTGGGTTAAATACGCTTTATGCAGTGTGAGAACTTGATTCCTCAAGCTAAAAGGGTCACCGTTAGGTTACACATAATTTTTTTTTTTATATATATATATATATATATATATATATATATATATATATATATATATATATATATATATATATACACACACACACACACACACACAGCCAAAAGTAAAACACCACGGGCATAAACGGGGAGAAAAAAAAAACCGCATGAAACGGAATAAAATTAAAGGGCACTCGACACTCAAGTTATTACATCAGGTATGAGACGAACCCAAATACAGTCGGCCCTCTTACGAAAACTCCAGTTTCCGAAAAAGGCGCTGGAACGAAATTTTGTAAGTTCTTCTTTTACTGTCGGCTGCTCCCTTCAGGGGTTGCCACAGCAAATCATCCGCCTCCACCTCACCCGGTCCTCCGCACCTTCTTTTCTGACTCCAACGACCTTCATGTCTTCCTTCACCACATCCATAAATCTCTTTGGTCTTCCTCGAGGCCTTCTGCCTGGTAGTTCCAACCTCAGCATCGTACTGCCAATATACTCACTATCCCTCCTCTGTACATGTCCAAACCATCTCAATCTAGCCTCTCTGACTGTCTCCAAAACATCTTACATGGGCTGTCCCTCTGATATACTCATTTCTGATCCTATCCATCCTTGTTACTCCCAGACAGAACCTCAACATTTTCATCTCCGCTACCTCCAGCTCTGCCTCCTGCCTTTTCCTCAGCACCACTGTTTCTAATCCATACAACATAGCTGGCCTCAACACCGTCTTGTACACTTTTCCTTTCATTCTTGCTGACACTCTCCTATCGCACATCACACCGGACACTTTTCTCCAACCATTCCAGCCTGCCTGCACACGTTTCTTCACCTCTTTTCCACACTCTCCATTGCTCTGGATTGTTGAGCCCAAGTACTTAAAATCTTCCACCTTTCTTATTTCTACTCCCTGTAATCTCACCGTTCCTCTTGGGTCCTTCTCATTCACACACATGTATTCTGATTTTCTGAGGCTAACCTTCATTCCCCTCCTTTCCAGGGCATACCTCCACCTCTCTAGATTTTCCTGCACTTGTTCTCTGCTCTCACTACAGATCACGATGTCATCTGCAAACATCATAGTCCATGGAGATTCTTGTCTAACCTCGTCTGTCAGCCTGTCCATCACCATAGCAAACAAGGGGCTCAGAGCTGACCCTTGAATTCGTCGGTGTGACCGACAGCACACCTCACCGCTGTCTTACATCCCTCATACATGTCCTGCACCACTCTAACATACTTCTCTGCCACTCCAGACTTCCTCATGCAATACCACAGTTCTTCTCTTGGCACCGTCATATGCTTTTTCCAGATCCACAAAGGCACAATGTGCTCCCTCTGACCTTCTCTGTACTTCTCTATTAACATCCTCAAAGCAAACATTGCATCTGTGGTGCTCGTTCTTGGCATGAAACCAAACTGTTGTTCACAGATGCTGACCTCTGCCCTTAGCCTAGCTTCCACTATTCTTTCCCATAACTTCATCGTATGGCTCATCAACTTTATCCCTCTGTAGTTGCTGCAACTCTGCACGTCTCCCTTGTTCTTAAAAATGGGCACCATCTTCAAAGTACTCTTTCCATCTTCCCAGCACACTTCTGTCATCAGTCAATACATTTCCCTCTCTGTCCTTTATCACTCTAACTTGCTGCATAACCTTCCCATCTCTATTTCTCTGCTGTGCCAACCTGTATAGATCATTTTCTCCCTCTTTACTATCCAACCTATCATACAAGTCATCATACGCCCTCTGTTTGGCCTTAGCCACTGCTACTTTTGCCTTACGCTGTGTCTCCCTGTACTCCTGTTTACTCTCTTCGGTCCTCTCTATGTCCCACCTCTTAGCCAACCTCTTCCTTTGTACACACTCCTGCACTTCCTCATTCCACCACCAAGTCTCCTTTACTACTTTCCTTCCAGAGGACACACCAAGTACTCTCCTACCTGTGTCCCTGATAGTAGATGCACATTTTTCATGTAAAACACGAGTCATTTCAAGGCTCCCAAGACTACCCTTTAAAAATTATAAAAGCATACCTTTTAAGGTACTTACTTCATGTTGACCCATGTCTTCTTAGCAGAGTTATAATCTTACAAATGTTTATGGAAGGTTAAAAGCCTGAGCGATAAAATACAGACGCTCCCCAACTCACTTTCCAGTTTTGCGATGGTTTTATATATCAAAAAAAAAAAAAAAAAAGTCCAACTTTGAGTTTAGACGTACCTACGTACTACGCTGACGTAATGACGCCACGTCCATCGTTTACAAACGACAGACTGAACGTGCACCTCCTTCAGTTTAGAGATTTTATATATATAATAAACAAGAGAGCGCGTGTTACCCTTGTGTTTACACTGTTTTGCGGACTTTTGTAACCCTAAGCAAATATGGTTGGTCAGAAGCGTAAGCCTACTAGCATGGGTGCCAATCTCATACACGTGCTCGGATTGGCACAATCTACCATGCATACTCGGTTAAGCAAAGAGTTGTAAAATTAATGAAAACCAGAATACAGAAAAGGAAGAATTCTCCACTCTGCTAGTGATTCACATCAGTGCAGGCTGAATTCTAAACGAGTTCAACAGTGCCCTTGCTCACTTGAAAGACTGGAAGTCTGTATAACCCACAGCAAGTACACTTTTGGTTTTGAGCGCCTCACATATTGTAAGGCGTTGATTGGCTGTTTTAAGCTTCACATAAAGTGACTCAATAAATAAGCGACTTATTTGAAATGAATGTTGATATTATTTGATTTTTTTTTTTTTTACAATGTTTATAATTGATTTAGGGGTGTTTTATGAGATACAGTAATGGTATTTATGGATGTATCGTACATTATGTGCGTCATACGTCACTAACCACTTACGTTCACTTTCAACTTGCATTCGGCCGTCCAGAACCAATTAAAAACCCAAGTCGGTGAGCGTCTGTACAGTTGAAATGACAAACATTAACAAAGTTGGAATGACAGAGTCATCCCTCCTAGCCAATGGGATGCCAGTGGGGCAAGATGTGGGGAGCCAGCCAATGAGAGCAACTCGCGCATTGTTTGAATTTTTGAATGGCGCGTTTGCCGCTTTTCGGAAGAAGTTGTTTCGTGTACAGAGGACGAAAATGTTTTTCGTAAGCAGGAGGACCGACTGTATCGAACAGGTTTTGTTAATAATCTGGAGAAAGAGACACAGGAAAAAAGTTGATTCTCTTATTCTGAAACGATGCTTTTTGAAGAAAAAAACAAACAAAAAAACAAAAAAAAACAAAGCCTTAATCTTCTTAAACAGGAACGATTCAATAGTTTGGCAAGTCTAGATTTCATCTGTGCACATGAGTGTGTTGCATCAAACAGATGGGAGCTCAGCTCTCCTTTGGCTGTGGCTCCCTGCATTTCTCTTTTTCCTGACTCATTACCCTGGAGGCCCCAGTCGTGGCTTCTTCACTCAGCTCAGTCCTGCGGTTGTTTTCTCTAATAAACCTAAAGAGAAAAAAGATCAATGGGGAGGAAGAACTGTTAGTTTTAATTCCCCACAGTTTACACGCACACACATACACCTGCTCGGTTTAAAAAAAAAAAAAAAAAAAAAACTGACAGCAAAAGGCTCTTGGTGACTGAGCCTTACTGTACAAACGTGACCCAAGAAGAGAAAAGGAAAAAAAACAAAAACAGGCAGCTTTTTCTGCTCACCTGGACTAACCTCTCGCCTTTGCAGAGTGTGTAACAGCCCCGCAACTGTATTGTACCTACTGCAAAATATGTACTCTTAAAACACCTGAGGGGAGGGGGTAGTGTGGAAAGGTAAAAAGGGGGAGGGGTTAAAAAAAAAAAAAAGGAACACATCAAACCAAGCCTGTGGGTGAGCTTGTCTGAAGAGGTGCTTGAAAATCTAGTCAGTGATCGAAAGAAGGCACAGACTGGAAGAGTGGAGGGGAGGAGAGGAAAAAAAAAACAAAACAAAAGCTCAAAGAGGACCGTAGTACTGACCTCCTCCATCAGTCTCTCTAGCGGCTCCCCGTTCTCCCACAGGCTGCGCTGCACCCAACTTATCACCTTCAAGTACAGCTTCCCATTACTGGGCAAGCTCAGATGATCCTCTAGCATCACCTCAAGCTGCAAACACACAAAATACATCAGCAAACAATTTACAATTACTTTGTAGTCCAGTATTCTCCAGAAGTACAATAGCGCTCCTGACCTTACAGACTCACCTTAAGACGAGGCAGTTTGAGGAAATCTTCCTGCTCAGAGATCTCCAAAAGATGTTCCTGGATGTAGAAATCGATCTTGGCAAGCAGACGACCGTCCCCCATTGTGCTAGCAAACATACGGTAGGAAATGGCGTTCTGGGAATCCATCTTGGACAACAAGTAATCTCCACAAATCTGGGAGGCAGAAGGGGGAGGGGGGACCCCAATGGAGATATTAGCACTCATGCCCCCCACCTCAAGAATATAACTGTTGCATTAAAAACTTGCCTGCTTCACTCGTTCCATCTTAAGCCGTTTGGCTGCAGAGTAGACCTCCTGAACCAACTCCTTATCTGCTTTCAGCCTAAAGAAGAACACAAGACTGATGATTGCTGGAGTGGAGGAGAAGTCATTAGTAATTCCCCCCAGCAAGGGGCCCCGTGTCACAAACAGCCATACGGTAACATCATACATTTCCACCAAGACTTACTGGGCAGTATAGGCATAGTTGAGAAGGATCTCCACAGCCTCAGGATTCAGATCCTCAAACTTCACATGGGAGATACCATGTGGTTCCAAGTCGCTGTTAAAGATCTCAAACAGGTACGGGCTGCAGCAAGCGAGCACAGCACGGTGTGCCATGAGCTCATGACCACACACCTGGAGAGATCAAGAGGCAAAACTGTCACACCTGGTATGTTAAAGATTGAGTTCAGCATTGCCAACACTAATTGTCAAAGTCGAATGTGGAGGAGGTGTCACTTCCACTGGGGAAATGCCAATAATTACAGAATCATACATTGATCGCCTCATCCAGTGTTTATAAATGGGAAGTGCAGAAAACATGGATGACGGGTGTTTTTTTTTGTTTACCTGCAGTCTGACGTCACAGAACTGCCCACTCTTTCTAAGAGCATTCATCTTGGCAACGGTGGAATCCAGGAACGTCTCATCCTCAAAGATTAAATATCCATTCGGGATCATTTTCTTTGTAGTTTAGGGAGATAAGCCTTTAGTGTCGGAGGGAGGGTGGAGGAGAGAAACTTATGTAATTATTTTCCCTTTAAAACACCACACACATTAAATATCTCGGTATAAATCACAATATCTCCATTTGATAAAAGTAACCTCACCTAATCAGAGATTCCGTAATTCTTGGACCAGTTGTGTTTAGGTCAATGGGGAGGGGGAGTTTCCTTCAGGTCTGAGCAGGTGGTAGAGGTGATGCTGGAGAACCAGCAAGCACAGAGCAAATGGAAGGGCGGGCAGCCGCACTATCGCAAACTATCAGGCTTAGAGCGACTGTAATCAAGTCCTCGGGATCCCGTTGGCTATAGAATAAAACCTTTTCTAGGTTGGTCGTGTATTATAACCTGCAACAGAAAGAATGAAGCACATGACAATGAAACTACATAACGACCCAGTACACATCTGAAAGGATTACGAGTGAGGTAATTCGAGAGGTCATACGCAGGGCTCATGTGACAGGGTGATTTATTTCAATGCCATCATTTGATTGCTTTAACCGTAGGCTTTGCATTTGGGAATGTTTACACACAGGCTAGCAATTTGTTTATAGAAGGTGAGCTATGCCAGAAGTTGTTAACTGCTGACACCTGAAGTAAAACAGTGTGCCTTGAAACCAAAAGGATCTGATAGGGAGAAATATCAAAACACTTTCAACACGCTGCACTGCATTTAACAGAAAAGGTTTGTGGGCGCATGCATTTTTTTTTTTAAATAAAAACCACACACGAACATTATTCCTACTTCACTCAGATCAGCCCACAAACCCAAACTAACCAGGCTCAAGCTACCATGAGGCTAATACCACCATAATCCCAGCTTGGCTGCAAAACTCAACTTTCCTCCCTTTTTTCAAAGCCAGAGAAAGTTCCAGAAGCAGCAGACAAGTTATGGCATCAGAAAAAGAAAACGGGTGGCACTTTGGGATCACACCTACATACGCTAAAGTGTCATCTTTCTGATGAGCCACTTCGGTACCCCTCTGATGGTTCGAGGGCAAAGTAATACTGTCTCACCACATATGAGATGGACCCATCTCGAGACAAAATTAGCAAGCCAACGCCATACAAGACAAAACCAATCGCCATCCTGCCCGAGTAAGCCTACTGTGGACTACAGCCATTCTTCTTTATTGTGGCATTGACCTCCAAAATGTGTGCAGAGGACAAACATAAAGGAGACTTGTTCACTCGCCAGACTACTTCATTGTGTGGGAAAATAGGGCAAAGATGAGCACGAGCAGAAAGTTATGTCCTAACAAGTTGTCCCCTGTTACTGAATGCAAAACTGGCCAGTCAAATAAGGACGTTTGTGTGCCAGTGTAATTATACTTAATCACTACCATGGGACCACCAACACCCCCACCCCCAGTGGCTCGCTCGCCAAGTGTCAGACTACATCTTGCTTCCCTCATGCTTTCAAAGGCTAGTTTATGCAGTCACAGAAGGGGGGGAGGGGTTTCTCTGAAGGAATGCGACAGAGTTCAGTTTCACTATAATGTTGAAGTGATGGCAGGGAAATGCATTCCTGCACCACATGTGCTTTCAGAAACATGCCATAATGATTCAGTCTAAAAGCCACAGAGACAGAATGTACAGAACAAGTGGACAAGAGTGAATCGTTTGTTACACAAAGACAGGAGTTCTTAAATCACTGGGGTTTTTTGGGAGACATTCTTTCTTTTTTGGTTCCTTTGTGCACACAGGAAAGACTTTCACATTCGCAATCAGCAGCAAATGGTTTATTCAAAAGCACCCCATCAGAAGCCATATTTGCATTTTCTCCTTCTCTGCCTGTTCCCCTATCCCATTCACTCAAAGCTGCATCACTCAATCCTACAACTCACTCCATCCTTAAAAATATTGAGACCAAAGCAAATGCTCCTGCTATGCTAAAGGATGATCTCTTGCTTGCAGACACCGAAGCACTTAACTTTAAACCAGAAACATGGCGAATTACAAAATCAATACATTACAGATGATTCGCTGTGGCGACTCCCGAGTAAAGGGGAAAAGCCGAAAGAAAGAAATCAACATCGATTTCAAATAAATTAAATTCAAGCAAAATTTCAAATAGATACATTTTAATCAAATACAGTATCAAATATAACCTTTGACATTCTCTATGATGCGATCTTTCTTCTTGTAAATGGTTCCGATGGTCGACGGATGGTCACTTTACAACTCCGCCTGCACTGATGTGAATCACTAGAATAGTGGAGAGTTCTCTTTTGAGAATGCAGCCATGAGGCGGGGGGGGGGGGGCACGAACCAGTGTCTCTCCCCCTTATGCCGGTCCCAAGCCCGGATAAATGCAGAGGGTTGCGACAGGAAGGGCATCCGGCGTAAAACTTCTGCCACATTTAAAAAATGCAAATGAAATAAGAAATTCATACCGGATCGGTCGAGGCCCGGGTTAACAACGACCGCCATCAGTGCTGTCAACCAACAGGGTGCTGATGGAAATTGGACTACTGTTGGTCGAAGACGTCGAAGAAGGAGAGGCGGGAGGCGTGTCCGTAGGCAGAGAGAGAAGAGGAAATGTGTGAGCCTAGGACTGAGAGTAGGGACTTTGAATGTTGGAACTATGCAAGGAAAAGATAGGGAGCTGGCTGACATGATGCAGAGGAGGAAGGTGGACATACTGTGTGTTCAGGAGACAAGGTGGAAAGGTAGAAAGGCTAGAAGCTTAGGAGCAGGGTTTAAACTGTTTTATCATGGTGTGGATGGGAAGAGAAATGGAGTAGGAGTCATCTTGAAGGAGGGGTTTGTCAGGAATGTTCTAGAAGTGAAAAGAGTGTCAGACAGAGTGATGAGTCTCAAGTTAGAAATTGAAGGTGTGATGGTCAATGTTGTTAGTGCTTATGCCCCACAGGCAGGATGTAAGCTAGAAGAGGAGAGATTCTGGAGTGATTTAGATGAAGTGATGCAGAATACCCCCAGAGGTGAAAGAGTGGTCATTGGAGCAGACTTCAATGGACATGTTGGTGCAGGCAACAGAGGGGACGAGGAAGTGATGGGCAGGTTTGGTATCCAGGACAGGAACACAGAAGGACAGATGTTGATCGATTTTGCAAAAAGGATGGAAATGGCTGTGGTGAATACTTTCTTCAAGAAGAAACAGAAGCATAGGGTGACTTATGAAAGCGGAGGTAAGAGCACACAGGTAGACTACATCTTGTGCAGGCGATGTAATTTGAAGGAAGTCAGTGACTGCAAAGTAGTAGTTGGTGAGAGTGTTGCCAAACAGCATAGGATGGTGGTGTGCAGGATGACACTGATGGTGAGAAAAGTGAAAAAGGCAAAGGCAGAGCAGAAGACAAAGTGGTGGAAGCTGAAAAAGGAAGAGTGTTGTGTTGTCTTCAAGGAGGAGTTGAAACAGGCTTTGGGTAGTCAGGAAGTGCTTCCAGAGGACTGGACAACCACAGCCAATGTGATCAGGGAGACCGGTAGGAGAGTACTTGGTGTGTCCTCTGGAAGGAAAGTAGATAAGGAAACTTGGTGGTGGAATGAGGAAGTGCAGGAGTGTGTACAAAAGAAGAGGTTAGCCAAAAAGAAGTGGGACATTGACAGGACCGAAGAGAGTAAACAGGAGTACAGGGAGACACAGCGTAAGGCGAAGGTAGCAGTGTCAAAGGCCAAACAGAGGGCGATGATGACTTGTATGATAGGTTGAACAGTCAGGAGGGAGAAAATGATCTATACAGGTTAGCACAGCAGAGAAATAGAGATGGGAAAGACATGCAGCAAGTTAGAGTGATAAAGGACAGAGAGGGAAATGTATTGACTGATGACAGAAGTGTGCTGGGAAGATGGAAAGAGTACTTTGAAGAGCTGATGAACGAAGAAAAAGAGAGAAAAAAAAAAAAAAAGAGTAGAAGGGGTGACCGTTGAGGAGCAGGAAGTAGCAAAGATTAGTAAGGGAGAAGTGAGGAGGGCATTGAAGAGGATGAAGAGTGGAAAGGCAGTTGGCCCTGATGACATACCAGTTGAGGTATGGAAGTGTCTAGGGGAGGTAGCAGTAGATTTTCTGACAAGAATATTCAACAAGGTCTTAGAGAGTGAGCAGATGCCAGAGGAATGGAGGAGAAGTGTGCTTGTGCCCATCTTTAAGAACAAGGGAGATGTACAGAGTTGTGGCAACTACAGAGGGATAAAGTTGATGAGCCATACAATGAAGCTATGGGAAAGAATAGTGGAAGCAAGACTAAGGGCAGAGGTCAGCATTTGTGAACAAGTTTGGTTTCATGCCAAGAAAGAGCACCACAGATGCAGTGTTTGCTTTGAGGATGTTAATAGAGAAGTACAGAGAAGGTCAGAGGGAGCTGCATTGTGCCTTTGTGGATCTGGAGAAAGCATATGACAGGGTGTCGAGAGAAGAACTGTGGTATTGTATGAGGAAGTCTGGAGTGACAGAGAAGTATGTTAGAGTGGTGCAGGACATGTATGAGAGATGTAAGACAGTGGTGAGGTGTGCTGTTGGTGTGACAGAAGAGTTCAAGGTGGAGGTGGGACTGCATCAAGGGTCAGCTCTCAGCCCCTTCTTGTTTGCTATGGTGATGGACAGGCTAACAGATGAGGTTAGACAAGAATCTCCATGGACTATGATGTTTGCAGATGACATAGTGATCTGTAGTGAGAGCAGAGACCAAGTGGAGGAAAACCTAGAGAGGTGGAGGTATGCCCTGGAAAGGAGGGGATTGAAGGTTAGTCTTAGTAAGACAGAATACATGTGTGTGAACGACAAGGACCCAAGAGGAACTTTGAGGTTACAGGGGGCAGAGATAAAGAAGGTGGAGGATTTTAAGTACTTAGGCTCAACAATCCAGAGCAATGGAGAGTGTGGAAAAGAGGTGAAGAAGCACGTGCAGGCAGGTTGGAATGGATGGAGAAAAGTGTCCGTGTGATGTGTGATAGGAGAGTATCGGCAAGAATGAAGGGAAAAGTGTACAAGACGGTGATGAGGCCAACAATGTTGTATGGTTTAGAGACAGTGGCCCTGGGGAAAAGACAGGAGTCAGAGTTGGAGGTAGCAGAGATGAAAATGTTGAGGTTCTCTTTGGGAGTAACGAGGATGGATAGGATCAGAAATGAGTACATCAGAGGGACAGCACATGTTAGATGTTTTGGAGACAAAGTCAGAGAGGCTAGATTGAGATGGTTTGGACATGTACAGAGGAGGGATAGTGAGTATATTGGTAGTAGGATGCTGAGGTTGGAACTACCAGGCAAAAGGCCCAGAGGAAGACCAAAGAGAAGATTTATGGATGCGGTGAAGGCGGACATGAAGGTCGTTGGAGTAAGAGTAGAAGATGCAGAGGATAGGGAGAGATGGAGGCAGATCATTTGCTGTGGCGACCCCTGAAGGGAACAGCCGAAAGGAAAAGAAGAAGAAGTGGCGAGTTCTCTTTTCTGGATTCAGGTTTTCATTCATTTTACAACTCTCTTTGCTTAACCGAGTATGGAAAGTGGCTGTCGAGTTCTTCATGCCGAAGGTCATGATCTTATATTGATTGGTATAGGCCACTTGGGTATGAACAAAAACCTGAAAGTTCATCACCAGACTAAAAACTTAAAATGACATTTCTAGGAACATCAGATCAAGAGTGTGAACCCTCAAAGTCTAGCAATTCTACATGCGAACAAAAGGTCACCGTCCTCTCACTTTTTTTAACAATTCTGGACCCGGATTCTCTTCGATAACCAACAGTCTTACTTGTTCAAAAAGCCCACCTCAGGCAGGAAATTCAAGTCTGAACAACTTTTTTTTGAATCACCCAGCTAACAAACCACACAAGTAGGGCAGTCCTAGCCTAATGGTTTCTAGGTCTCTAGTTTGAATCCCGAACAAGCCGTGTGTGTGTGTGTGTGTGTGTGGGGGGGGGGGGGGGGGGCACCTTCCCTTCCTCCACAGAAATGGCTGAAGTGCCCTTGAGCAAGGCACCCAACTGCTCTCCAGACACCCCAATCTGTGTGGCAGCCCAATGCTTTGCATGTCCTCACTTTGGATGGGTTAAATGCAGAAGCAATACTTCCTCTTACAGAATTAATACACTACAGCAATCAAAAAAAAAAAAAAGAAAAAAAAAGTAACCTTTTCTGAATAAGCAACCAACTGGTACACATCATGCTCACACCCAACATCCCTGTAACCAGATCTTGAGACATGCTGAGAATATTCCATGCATGAGAATTTCCCTTTCTCCTTGTGACTAAGCTTCCTCACACGCCAATCAATTACTGATTCAAGGCCGGTTACTCAAGACATTTTAATTTTGAAAAATTAAGTGTCGAGTAACCCAAATTGCATCATAAGATGATTTCACACAAACATCATAATCACCATGGTAACAGGTACGCTGCCATTTTAGTGGCTGTACTCACCATTGTTGCCATCACAGGTCTACTATAGGACCATATAAGGCCATTTTATGTCAAATAAAACCCGAATTACACAGACACAAAAAAAAAAAAAAAAGCTACATTGCAAAAAAGTTCAACCACACAATTTTCCCACTTATTAGGTAACATGGCCCGACTGCAGTACTTAATTATTTTCTGTAGCACACCCCCTTTGAAAGAAAAAAATAAAAATAAATGTATTCCCCCAACCACCCCCCACGAGTGACTAAATGTATTATTGGTCTATAAAATTTGTTAGTACACTCTGCATAACATTGTATCTTTATTAACATTAAAAAACAAAAATTAAATAGTTCAACTTACCACAAAGAAAAAAAAAACCTTCATGAGCACTGTTTTTTAATCCAATTAAAATGATTTAAAGTGCACAAATGTGCCTGAAAATAAAAAAATAAATAAAGAAGTTGAATGAGTTTAAATAAGGATGTATTTTTTTCTTCACCTCTCTTCATTCCTGTTAAGAATTTTTTTCTTGAAAAGTTTACCGCAGTGGTCTCCAACCTTTTTTGCATCAGGGACCAGTTTTATGTAGGAAAATGTTTCCGCAGCCGGTTCAAGTTGACGTAGTCTTGTTTTGGTGGCAGTCACCGCAGAGAACCTGCCTCACAAAGATATTTGGATGGAAATGGAAGAAAGGCTTTTGGTGCTTCTGTGACAATGTCAAAAACAGCCTTTAATATGATTCGGACGCTTAAAAAAAAAAAACTAATTTGTACCATGAAAGATTTTGTTTGCAGACCGCCATCAAATGATCTACGGACCACATTGTTTGCTGTGCGAAAGACCGCGCCACCATAGCACGACAATGACAGCGCTACTGCCAACCAGTGGAATGGGAGGTGCAATTACACCTAGTCCTACACAATTCCAGAAAAGCATGTTTCCCAGGGTCACCCCCCCCCCCAGGCACTCTTCCCCCCAGGCACTCTTCCCCCAGGCACTCTTCCCCCCAGGTATCTTCCCCCCGCACCATACTGTGCGGGGGGGGGGGGGGGGGCACTATTTGAGAAGTACTGATCTACTGTTACAGCAACAAATGGGCACCAAGATCTAATTTGAGGTCCTAAAAAGCTGTGCATCACCACATGCTCATGTTTAACACCAGCTCTTGATTCCATTGATGCACACACACCAAGGTTTCTTCAGTCCCTCATTTAATTCTTATTTAGGAGGAAACCTCAGCCATCTGCTCCTTTTCCTCTTACTCTGCCATATACAAGTTTCTAGTCAGAGGGACAGTAGCAGCGTTTGTACACTGTATAGTTGCGTAAAGTCTAGCATGTGCAAACAAAACCAAAAAATCAAATTTTATTCTAATTAGCACTGATGCCATGCATGTTCACTTTGGTTAGTTACTACCCATCTATGAGAATGAGGGGCCTTCCTCCATTTACTGATGCTCCACCACCACCACTTCCACTGGTGAATTCAGCAGTACAACAACAAATATTTCACCAAGTTAGTGCTCTCTTCCTTACATGGGTTGTGATGGCAGATGGCGATTACACTGCCCATGTTTCACAATCATTTGGAGTTCAATTCATGACATCACAAATTTTAAACAGTTCAATGGCTCAAACCCCATATTTGTTCAAAATTGTACAAAACGATTATTCGATCATGATTAGACACACAACCAACCTTATAGCCCCCCCATTGAAAAAGTCATGTATCATACAGAATGGCTCTATATTCTCCAACAGATGGAGTTTGACTTTCATCACTTCATGAAAACTTGTTATTGTTGAAGATTTTATCAGATATGTATTGGTATAGTAGAGGCAGCCAGCAAATACACACCACCCACAAACCATCACCAATTCAGGGATGTTCCTTTCTTTTTCATTGTATATTACATTATACTATTTATGTATCTATTTATTTATTTAATATATATATATGTATATGTATTATTGTATTGTATATGTATCTATTTTTGCACCCCCTACTGTTGGTACCTCAAGAGTCTGTAACAGTGAATTTCTCCATTGTGAGATTAATAAAGCTGTATATTATGTAACCATAAATAAAGAATTCAGTAGAGATTGGCACTAACTGCTAGCTAGCTTCAGCTTGTTTCCTCAAACATGCCTTGTGCCTTTGCTGTCAGAGCTCTTCAAATTAAATAGCAAGCAAGTGCTTGTGAAGTGAATTATCTTCACCAGTAGAAGGTTCCAGACAGTCCACACAAGTGGAAACAGTAGAATGAGTCACCACTTCTGGTTGTAAATCTTGCTAGTAATTGAAAAATGCCTTGTAGCATGCCATCAACAAAATAATGAAAAGCCTAAAGCTGGTCAGAGTATGCAAAGCTTAGTACTGAAGTGAAAAGTAGCCATTTTGTGCCAATTTTTTTCTCAACAGGAACTTTACACAAGAATGTAATTCTGAGAACAGGCAAAGCAAAAGAATGTGTCAAGCTACATTCATTCAAGTGGCCTTGTACGGTATACCCAACAACAAGCCTCACATTCTATATATACACACACACTACATATTTAAACAGTATGGTGTAGAATGCAGTTCACCCTTTTGTCTGACTGCACGTTACACGCATGCGCACTGGAGATCATCAGTGAAGCTGGTCACGCTTACTTTTAAAATTGTATCAAAGACAAGAGAAATTGCCACTAAACTATCTGAATTATTTTATAACAATTATCTAGTTTAAGTAGAGGGGGGGGGAGACAGCTTTAATGGGGCATACCGCTTCATGTCTCACAAGCGAAAAACGAGACAAAAACCGTCGACATAGCAACCTCTTCCTAAATGCTGATTGGCCATAGCCGATCAAGCAGCGCGATGCGATTGAGCAAAAACGACGTCAATCAGCAACCTAATTTTATTTGCTGTCCACGGTTTCATCACATCAGGATAAACGGAACAAGTACAGTACGGTTTTTAATGTCGAATTTTGTTGTGACCCAGATAAACGTCTTTACAAACGCAAGAGAATCTTATTCAGGACTAAATATTTTTCATACAGAAGACACGGACGTGCAAGCATGCTATGAAAAATTGCGCTTTTTTTTTTTTTTAATATTTTATCTTTGGTTTACGATTACACCGACTCGACGTCATTTAAAAAAATTTTGACTAGCATCGACTCAAGAGGAAACCACGTGCCCATGCCATGGCCACACGCGCCAATATTAAGATTTTTATTTTTAAGCTTGGGCTTAAAATATTCGCCAAAATATGCAAACATACGATATTTTACAGCGATACATTACAAAATAATAGCATGGAAAAAGTAAATTTAGCATCAAACCAGCAATGCACGCGCGTTAACAAATTATTAGCGGCACGTGCTGTCTTACCTGATCTGTTTGACAGCAGACGATGGTAGACATATTTGGGTTCAACTCGAAGTTGTCTAACAAACGGGTAACGACGGAAGAGTCGGATCTGCGCGAGCCCCTGTATCCACACGAGCTACAAACCTGTACCGGACGTCAACGTGCACGAGCCAGCGAGAGCAAAGACTCGAGCGCGGGCTTTTAAGAGAAAGCCACGCCAGCAGTGACGTCAGGAGTCTTGGCCCCGCCTGCGGAAAAGTACAGGCTGCAGGGGGTGGGGACACGGCGGATAGAACCGGTTTCATGTACTGCGTCACGTGGCGGATAAATATATTGATGTTGCTGATGGTATGGTTTTGATGCTAATGTGCTGTTTAGAATAAATTTAGGACATGATAGATAAAAAAAGACTCAAGTTTGTATGCATATTTGCAGCTGATCTTTCTCTTAAAAACTAAATCAGCTTTAAATTTCTCTTCGAAACATTTTTCTGTTGAGTCCTGATGAAACGTCTCCAGAGTGTTTCATCAGCATGAAATTTATGGATTAGGATTGAATATCTGGTGATCCTTTCATTCATTCATTCACTTCTAAACAGCTCAATCCTAATTAGGGTCTTGGGGAGACTGACGTCCATCTCAACCGACTGTATACAGGGGTGGGGTTCACAATGGACAGCTCGCCAGGCCATCAAAGTGCCAACACTCATACAAGAATTCACACTCACACCTAGGGGTGATTTGGAAGAGCCAATTAGTCTGCTGTGGATGTTCTTGTAGGGTGGGAAGAAACCGGAATACCTGGCAGAAACCCACACAAGCACAATGAGGACATGCAAACTACGCAAAAAACACACCAAGCTGGGAATTGAACCCAGAACTTCTGGTTGTAAGGCAGTTGTGCTGACCACTTTCTAATTTAATTATGTTGGCCAGGGAACAAATTGAGAAAAAAAATCATTATGAACTTTAACAAAAATCATTCATTATTTTGGATAAATAGATACTTTATTACTCCCAGTGGGAATTTTGCATTTTCCAGCAGCATTGCAGTAAAACAGCACAAACCTATTCTATAATATATATATATATATATATATATATATATATATATATATATATATATATATATATATGAGGGCCAGTGGTGGTCTAGGGTGCTGGATCACTGATCCAAAGGTTGGGGGTTCGAGTTCCACTCTCCACAAGGTTGTCACTGTCCCCCCCCAGTGCAGCTAACTGGGTTATCAAAGGCGGGCCATGTCTCTCACTGTCTATGGTGAGAGGTTCATGTAAAAGAACCGTTGCTGACTTTTGTAAAGAGTAGCTGCAAAGTCGTCAACGTGTTTCTGTCCTTTGCAAAAAATCGTTGTGACAGGAAGGGCATCCGACGTATAAACCTCTGCCAAATCAAATGTGCGAATCACATGATTCGCTGTGGCGACTCCCGAGGAAAAGGGAAAAAGCCAAAAGGAAGACAGACATCATATATATATATATATATATATATATATATATATATATATATATATATTTATATAGGATTTTCTGAGTAGATCCTTTCGTAGGAGAGTGCTCAATACTTTTTGGTAGAGCAAATAACAAAAGGACATTTATACTATTTATTTCCTTTTATATATATTTATGTCCTTTTATATATATATATATATATATATATATATATATATATATATATATATATATATATATATATATATATATATATATATATATATATATATAAAAGATAAGATAAGATAAGATACAGCTTTATTAATCTCACAATGGAGAAATTCACTGTTACAGGCTCTTGAGGTACTATCAGTAGGGGGTGCAAAAATAGATACAAGTACAAACATACACACATACATATATATTATATAAGTAAATAAATAAATAGATACATAAATAGTATAAATTACTAAACAATAAAAGAAAAGAATGGAGCAACTTTATAGACTGGCCTATATTAAAGTGTAGTGTATCTGAGTGGAGTAGATGGGTTGATATGGTTCACAGTCAGTGGGGTAGATGTGGTTGATTAAAGTGCACGGGGTTTTTATTGCACATAACCGGTATTTTCACAGACAGTTACAAAGTGGCGTTTGTACAGTCTGACAGCGGTGGAATGAACGACCTGCGGTAGCGCTTCTCTTCCTGCACTGAGGATGCCTCAGCCGCCCACTGAAGGAGCTGCCCAGCTCCTCTCCAGTCTGGTGCAGTGGGTGAGAGCTGTTGAACAGGATGGATGTGAGCTTTGCTACCATCCTCCTCTCACTCACCTCCTCCACAGAGTCCAGTGGGCAGTCGAGGACAGAGCTGGCCCTCCTGACCAGCTTGTTCAGTCTCTTCCTGTCCCGCTCTGTGCTGCCCGGGCCCAGCAGATGGCAGCGAGAGGATTGCAGAGGCTACCACAGAGTCATAAAAAGTCCTGAGCAGAGGTTCAGACACGCCGAAGGACCTGAGTCTCCTCAGAAGGTGGAGGCGACTCTGGCCCTTCTTGTACAGGGCGTTGGTGTTGTGGGACCAGTCCAGTTTATTGTTAAGGTGAACACCCAGGTACTGAAACTGTCCACTGTCTCAATGTCCTGTCCCTGGATGTTCACTAGTAAGTGTGTGTGTGTGTGTGTGTGTGTGTGTGTAATGAGTGCTTCTCCTGAAGTCGACCACCATCTCCTTCTGCCTTCCTAGTGTTCAAGCACAGGTGGTTAAGCCACCAGTCCACGGTCAACGATGACCGACCGGTACTCCAGCTCGCTCTCTGACACACGGCCCACGATGGCATGAGTCGTCCGAGAATTTCTGGAGGTGGCAGCTGTTTGTATTATATATATGAAGTCCGGAGGTATAGATGTTGAAAAGGAAGGGTGAGAGGACGGTGCCCTCGGTGCCCCCTGCTGCAGACTACCACCTTTGACTTACAGTCGCGCAGCCGCACGCACTGTGGACGGTTAGTAAGGTAGTCAATAATCCAGGCAGCAAGATGCCCGCCCACTCCCACGCCCTCCAGCTTCCTCGCAGACGCCGCTGGCCTGATGGTGTTGAAGGCGCTGGAGAAGTCAAAGAACATGACCCTCACAGCGCTGCCGGGCGATCTCCAGGTGGGTTAGTGCTCCGCTGCAGAAGGTAGATGACGGCGCCTTCTACTCCGATGTTGGGCGTGTAGGCAAACTGCAGCGGTTCTAGGGTGGGGCTCACCATAGAGCGGAGGTGTTCAAGGAGGAGCCTTTCCATGGTCTTAATGAGGTGGGAGGTCAGGGCACAGTTCTGTAGTGGGCTGGTTCCTTCGCTTGAGCTGTTTTGGGAACCGGAACCACACAGGAGGTCTTCCATAGGACGGAACCTTCTCCAGGCTGAGGCTCAGGTTGTACAGGTAGCATAGTACCACACAGAGCTGGTCTGCGCAGGTCCTCAGCAGCCTGGGACTGATGCCATCTGGTCCTTCAGATTTCCTCTGATTTAATCGCCTCACCTGGTCTGATGTGAGGGATAGGGGGGCTGGGGTGGGCTGCAGAGGGAGGGGGATGTGTCTGTCGGGCTGTAGCAGTCAAGTGAAGTTGGCCTGGGGAGGGAGGAGGTGTCAGCTGGTCTGGAGACGTGTGAAGAGGGGAGGGGAACGGGAGGGGTGCAGAGGGGAGGGGGAGAATCAAACCTGTTGAAGTAGCAGTTTAGTTCATCCGCCCAGCGCTGGTCACCATCAGCTGTCCCTCTGACACTCTGCCCAAATCCAGACATGGTCTTTAGTCCTCTCCAGACGTCCCCGCACATTGTTCTGAGCCAGCTTCTCCTCCATCTTCTTCCCATAGTCCTTCTTTGCCCTCCTGATCCTCCACTGGAGCTCACGCTGGACCTTCTTCTGCTCCTCTCTGTCCTCTCGAGATGAAAGCCCCTCTTTTTCTGGTTCAGGAGGACTTTAAGCTCAGGGGTGACCCATGGGTGGTTGTTGGAGAAGCACCTGCACTCCGTGTTGGCACACAGTGCTGTCCACGCAGTTCATGTAGTCGGTGATGCAGTGTGTGAGGCCAGCCGATGTCATCACCAAAGGAGTCACAGAGCATGCTCCAGTCTGTGGTCTGGACACAGTTTCTAAGCCTCTCGTTGGTCTCCTCGGTCCACACTTTCACAGACCTCTTCTGTGCAGGTTCCTTTCGCACCCTGGGTGTGTATTGGGGGAGCAGGTAGACCAGGTTGTGGTCTGAGCGTCCCAGTGGGGGGAGGGGGAGGAGCTGTAAGCATCCTTCACATTTGCATACAGTAAGTCCAGTGTTTTATTGTCTCTTGTGGAGCACTTCACGACATGGAACGTTGGGAGAGAGGTGGAGAGAGGGCGTGGCTTAAAATCCCCCGCTGATCAGAATCATGGCGCTGGGTGACGAAGTCTGTGTTCTGATTAACGGCGCTGTGGAGACGCCACACGCTGTCGCCGTGATCAGCCGAGGGCGGAATGTACACGCAAAACACAATCACGTGTGAAAACTCCCTCGGTAGATAATATGGCCGCGCGCTTACCGCGAGCAGCTCCAGGTCCCGCGTGCACAGCTGCTCCTTCACGTGCACGTTTGCTGGGTGGCACCATCGTTCATTCACATAGACCGCCACGCCCCCTCCTTTCTTCTTACCGCTCTCCGTTACACTCCGATCTGCACGCGCGAGTGTAAATCCGTGAAGAGAAACCACAGAGTCCGGTGTGAGTTCAATATATATACCTAAAGCATGGGGCAGTGGTGGTCCAGTGGATAGGGTGCAAGATCGCTCATTCTAAGGTTGGGGATTCGAGTCCCCACAAGGTTGTCACTGTCCCCCCCAGTGCAGCTAACTGGGTTATCAAAGGTGGGCCATGTCTCTCACTGTCTATGGTGAGAGGGTGAGAGGCATGTAAAAGAACCATTGCTGACTTGCGTAAAGAGTAGGCTGGAAAGCTGTCAGCATGTTTCTGTCCCTTGCTAAAAGGTTGTGACAGGAAGGGCATCCGACGTAAAAACCTATGCCAAGCTGTGGCGACTCCCTAGAAAGGGAAAAAGCCGAAAGGAAAAGAAGACGAAGAAGATATACACTTAAAGCAAAAAAAAAAAAATACTGCTGCAACTGAGATCGGCTGAGAGACTATGCAAGAAGCAGAGCGAGAAGAAGAAACAAAGAAAGGCTTTCTTCAGCAATCCATTTCGATTCAGTTCGAACTTACTCGGAAAACCTAGGCGTGGCAGGATTAAATGTTTTCAAGCAGAAATTGAAGGAAGCATCAAACAGGCACACCGTGACTCATACAGAGCCATTCCATTAGAAGAACCCCCATATCCAGAAGAGGAGCCAGAACCAGGTATGCCATTTGATACATCTGATCTGCGATTTGAAGAAATTAAGAAAGTTGTCAACAGCGGAAGATCAAGTTCTGCTCCAAGGCCGTCAGGAACAACTTCGAAGATTTACATGAACTACCCAAAGCTTCTTAATCACCTCTGTAGGCGTCTTCAATTTGGAAGAAGAACAGCTACCTTCAGCAAGAACCCTGACAGAAGGCTGTTTTCTACCAAAAAGAGCTTAATTCCAGAGGGCTAAACCAGTTCAGAGAAATCTCTCTGCTGGATGTGGAAAGGAAGATCTTTTGGTCTGTAGTAGCAAAGCGACTTACTCCCTTTCTCCTGACCAACAAGTACATCAACACCAGTGCCCAAAAAGGAAATGTCCCAGGCCACTCAGGATGCTTACAGTACACAGTGTCGATAAGCCAGCTGATCAAAGAAGTAAAGAGTAATAAGAAGAACCTTTCAGTGGTGTGGCTGGATATTGCCAAGGCCTACCCCAGCATCTCCCATCTACTAATAGAGAAAGCTCTATGACAATACCACGTACCAACAGAAGTCGTGAAGTTAGTCATGAACCATTTTACCAACATCAAGATGCATTTCACCGTGAACAACTTCACAATGGGTTGGCAAAGTCTGGAGAAGGGCATCATGGCAGGGTGTACAGTTTCTGTTGCATTATTTGTCGCAGCCATGAATATGCTACTCAAGGCAGGAATCAATCAGTACAGGGGGTCAAAGTCTAATGACGGTACCAGGCACCCATCATACAGAGCATTCATGAAAGAATCAATAGCGGGAACTCGTTGGATTGTTTCAGTCCTGAAAAAGATGGTGAATTGGGCAAGCATTGTAACAAACATTAAGTAGTAATACAAGGAAGATAAGACATGGTATTAATGCACTCACACACACACACACCCACACACACACACACACACACACACACACACACACACACACACACACCCACACACACACACACACACACAAACACTCAATTTTTTTATACAGTATGTACCAAGGAAATGGTTTAATATTCCGATGCGGTTGAGTGCCAGATAAAACATGGCACACTTTCTAAGCGGTTAGCCACGATTCGCCTCTCTGAATCACTTACTGAACTGGTTGACTCATGGTCATGTGCACATACTTCCAGTGCAGTTTAGTAATTTTTGCCTTTTTTGCTTTTGCTACTTTCTCATACTTATTTTCAGCTCCAACATAACACATTCACCTTTATGGTATTTACTTCTCGTCATATTGTTTAACAAGCCAACCTGATCATTAACCTCTTAATTCTACTACTAGATTCACAAGGAGGCTGATGCCCATTCTACACTGGGCGAAAGAATGGTACACCCAGACCAGCTTGCCAGACCGTCACCCACAACCATTCGCATTCATTTCCACAGAGAGAGGCAATTTGCAACAGCAGTTAGCCATGTATATTCCTGTTTTTGAACTGTGGACCCCAGTGCAACTAGCTGGGTTTTCAAAGGCCGGCCACTTTCTCCTGTCTATGGTGAGAGTCATGTAAAGAACCATTGCTGACTTTTTTAAGGAGTAGGCTACATAGCCGTCAGGGTGTTTCTGCCCCTTGCTAAAAGGGTTGTGTCAGGAAGGGCATCCGACGTAAAAACCTATGCCAAATCAAACATGCGAATCAGATGATTCGCTGTGGCGACCCCTGAAAAAGGGAAAAAACCAAAAGGAAAAGAAGACATGTCTTTGAACTGTGGGAGAAAGCTGGAGGTCCTGGAGAACACCCAAACATCCACGGGGAGGACATGCAAACCATATAGAAACACTCAAGCCCAGGACTTGAACCCAGGCCCGTTTTTCTGAAAGGTGAACATGCTAGCCACTATGCCACTCCAGATCATTATTTTGCAGCATTTAGCAAACACCCTTATCCATAGTGATGTACATTTTTTTATACACCTGAGTGAGGGTCAATGGCTTTGTTCAAGGGCCCAACAGTGACAGCTTGGTGGTACTGGAACTTGAACCTAGTTTTTGGAACAGTAAGCCAGAGCCTTAACCACCTGAGCACTCACTGCCATGATAATCTATTACAGTACCTAGTGTTATCCCATATGGATACAATTAACCAGCCAACCAACCAACCAGCCAACCAACCAACCAGAAAGCAACCTTTTCACTGTACGGACTCCATGTCCATGAATAACATGTTTTTAAAAACATCCCATGAGCACACGGCTGAGCTCAGTAGGACTCGGAGTGTAATGAGCTATCACTGTGTGGTTATTACAGTTGCAGATGGCTGTGAGGTGGTTGAAAAACAAGGTGTGATTAAGAATCAGGCCAGGATTGTTGCATATTAATGTGCCTCTCATAATAATGATGATGAAATAAGATTATCTGTATTCATGGATGACCCATTTTTCTTGACTCATCGGCTGAAATGGTTGGCTTTAGTCCAGATATTTGAAGGTTTCTTGCTTATTCATTGGATTTAAATGAGGTAAAAGTGAACACCCCCACCTCAGAAACATGCATTTGGCCGATGATACAATGATATGACAAATAATTACACAGAGGAAAGTTGGACTGTGTTGTAAATGCATGACATTTATTTATTCCTTCAGCTACACCATCTCTATATAAACTCTACTAACTATTGTCCTGTCCAATTACACCGGGAGACAATTTGGAACAGGCAATTAGCCTAATGTGCAAGTCTTTGAACTGTGGGAGGAAACCTAGGAGAAACGGACATACGAACACAATGCAGAAACATCCTCAAACCCAGGGCCTTCTTACTGTGAGGCAGACATGCTAACCACTACACCAGGGGTCGGGAACCTATGGCTCGCGAGCCAGATGTGGCTCTTTTGATGACTGTATCTGGCTCTCAGATAAATCAGGTGGCCTTTCTTAACAGAATAATGAATACATAATTTCCACTGTCATTTAAATAAAAATACAAAAAAAAAGCCATCAAATAAAACAAAAAAAGATAAATAAATCTTGCGCATTTAAATCTTTACGTCTATTTTCAATGCCACATGTCACTGTGGCACGCAGCAGAGAGCCAATCCTTTCTGTATGCCATTATGCGGGCGGGTCCAATGCCTTGAAACTCTGATTTTATAGGATTATAACAACAGCCACAGACTGTGCATGTTGTTTTTGAGTAAAGACGTAAATTTCCCTCGTTTTTGATCAGCTCATTTCTACAAAACCAAGCACAGCTGGCAAATAAACACAAATGGACAGACATGGAAAAACTTCAACCCGCAGACCAGCTGATTGCCAAAACTTGGGACATGCTTCCTGTCACATATCAAACACTGCTGCGTGTGAGTCCTGTCATATTGACCATGTTTAGGTCCATATATGCATGCAAGCATCCTTCTCACACCTGATAAACATCAAGACCAACCTGCGGTCACGTTTAACAGATGGAAGCCTAAACTCCTGCATGAAGCTGAACCTCACCATGGATCAACCAGACCACAAAGCCATCAGTAAAACCATGCAGCACCAGAAGTCACATTAATAGTAAGAAGTACTTTTCTTATTAATAAATAACTTCGTTATAACAATGTTGTTTAAAATAAATTTGGAGTCTTATTATACTCTCAAATTGTAGGTCTTCTTTTTCAATTTAGTTGTATTCAGTATTAATATACTGTACGTATATATATATATATATATATATATATATATATATATATATATATATATATGTGTGTGTGTGTGTGTGTGTGTGTGTGTGTGAGGCGCTCTACCGAATGTAGGCGATTGTTGCAAGTGACGTATGGTGTTGTGAGACAAAGCGCGGCTTATCTGGACTTCCGATCTTTCAAGAGAGTAAGTGAAGGTTGAGTACTAAACAAGTATTCAACGCGCACTTGCTCACTTGAAAGATCGGAAGACCGAATAAGCCGCGATTTGTCTTACAAGCATCGTATGTCACTTGTGATAAGCGCCTACATTCAGTGGAGCGCCTCACACACACACACACACACACACACACACACACACACACACACACACACATATATATATGGCTTTCAGAGGATTAGATTTTAAAATATGTCTTTTTTTTGTCTCTCTTAGTCAAAAAGGTTCCCAACCCCTGCACTACACCATCAGGCTGTCCTGTTGTCATCATAGCATCCTGAATTGACAAAACATGCATTAGGTGTCAAAATACACTCCTGTTGCACTCCTTGCAGCGTCATATCACCTATCAGCCATTAGACATACAAGAGCCCAGCATTTTATCTTTCACCTAATCACCTGTTCAGGAACATATTATCCTTCCAATAACTCTCCCTGCATTTGCTCCACTTCCTCTTTCTGTGCTTTCATTCTTTGTGACTACTCTGGAAAATGGGTCAGATAGGAGCCTTCACATTGTTAAACCATCATGATTTTTTATTTTCACCATGCCGCTAAAGGTCATTTTATATTCCTTTGTGGGTCAGAGAAATAATAAATCCAGGAAGTGTGATTGTTGGCACTTTCTGTGGCACCATGACCCTGTGTCATCTCTCCTGCCACAAATACAATTAACAGGGATTATGCAACTCGCTACCCGGCAACAGTATACACCAGTTCCCTCATCTTATGGAGTGTTGTCTTTGTCTTTTATTTCCTGTCTCTGTCTGTACTGCACAGAACCTGGCATATATTTAGGAATAAACATGTTAACAATAATAATTAGCAGTATGATGATTATGCTAGGCGAAACCATGTTATAATTCCACATTAACACTGTTGCCTCACAGCAGCAGCCTGGGTTTGAACATTGCAGTCAGCTGGGTCATTTATGTGCGGTATACATGTTCTCCCTATGCTTGGATGGGATCTCATTCAAGTACTCTGGTTTCCTTCCACAGACTATAGACATGTTCATTAGGTCAAGTGGATACCGAAAAAAAATGGCATTAGGTGTAAAAGTTGTGTGAATGGTTGCTTGTGCCTGCATTATCCCCATGATAGATTGGCAATCTGTTCAGAGTGTAACCCTGCTTCTTTCCTAAACTCACCTGGGATTTTGGTTCCAGCTTCCCCTCTAACATATAAATGATACAGACAATAAATGGATGAGGGGGGAAAAAATAATAAAAACATAGTTTTGGCCACAACCACAGAGGTTCTGTATATATATATATATATATATATATATATATATATATATATATATATATATATATATAGAGGAAGACCAAAGAGACGATTCATGGATGTAGTGAAGCAGGACATGAGGGTAGCTGGTATAAGAGAAGAAGATGCAAAGGATAGGGTGAGATGGAGGCAGATGATTCGCTGTGGCAACCCCTGAAGGGCAAAGCCAAAAGGAAAAGAAGAAGATATATATATAATATAGATATTATATGGTGTAGGCCTCCGTCGGTCCCGAAGGACTATGGCTGCGCTCTGGCTGGTATCCCGGCTGGTGATACTCTCCAGTGCACAGAGCCAGGGTAGGGAATAATGGAGGACGGGCTGTTACCCAAGCAGAAAGTCCTCCCTCTCAGCGCCACCGGAATGATCGAATGGAAGGGCAAGTGCCGATACGACTGGGTTCCAGTGTCTCAGGGGACTCCGACTCCCGATTTGAAAACGCTGACGGCTTTGCAGTCTACTCTTGTCGAAAGTCAGAAATGGTTCTTTTACATGCATCACACCATAGATGGTGAGAGACATGGCCGGCTTTTGATCACCCAGTTAGCTGCTCTGGGAGACAGTGGCAACCTTGTGGAAACTCAAACAACAATCCTGCGCCCTATACTACTAGACCACCACTGACCACACAGGTACACACACACACACACACACACATATATATATATATATATATATATATATATATATATATATATATATATATATATATATATATATATATATATATATATATACGAGAGTCTACAGTACAACTGCTACTTAAATACAGTGGTATGAAAAAGTATCTGAACCTTTTGGAATTTCTCACATTTCTGCATAAAATCACCATCAAATGGGCTCTGATCTTTGTCAAAATCACACAGATGAAAAAACAGTGTCTACTTTAACTAAAACCACCCAAACATTTATAGGTTTTCATATTTTAATGAGGATAGCATGCAAACAATGACAGAAGGGGGAGGAATAAGTAACTGAACCTTCACATTTAATATTTTGTGGCCCCCCTTTGGCAGCAATAACTTCAACCAGACGCTTCCTGTAGCTGTAGATCAGTGTGGCACATCGATCAGGACTAATCTTGGCCCATTCTTATTTACAAAACTGCTGTAGTTCAGTCAGATTCCTGGGATGTCTGGCATGAATCGCTGTCTTGAAGTCATGCCACAGCATCTCAAAGGGGTTCAAGTCTGGACTTTGACTTGGCCACTCCAGAACGTGTATTTTGTTCTTCTGAAACCATTCTGAAGTTGATTTACTTCTGTGTTTTGGATCATTGTCTTGTTGCAGCATCCATCCTCTTTTTAGCTTCAACTGTCTGACAGACGGCCTCAGGTTTTCCTGCAAAACATCCTGATAAACATTTGAATTCATTTTTCCATTAATGATTGCAAGTTGTCCAGGCCCCGAGGCAGCAAAACAGCCCCAAACCATGATGCACCCTCCACCATGCTTCACGGTGGGGATGAGGTGTTGATGTTGGTGAGCTGTTCCATTTTTCCTCCATGGAGGAACCCACAATGTCATGTGTCTGTTAGTCAATGTCAATGCCAGATTAGTGCCTTTTTGCGAACATTAAATGAGTAACAATTTTTTTTTAGACAGCTCTTTTGAGCGAGCCATGGTGCACATCAGACAATGCTTCTCATCAAGACAATTCTTACCAGGTGTGTGTTTTATAGTGGGCAGGGCAACTTTAAGCCACTCATCAGTGATTAGACACACACCTGACTTAAATTGTTTGGTAAAAATTGGTTTCAATTGCTCTTTAAGTCTCCTTAGGCAGAGGGTTCAGTTACTTATTCCTCCCCCTTCTGTCATTGTTTGCATGCTATCCTCATTAAAATATGAAAATCTATAAATGTTTGTGTGGTTTTAGTTAAAGCAGACACTGTTTTTTCATCTGTGTGATTTTGACAAAGATCAGATCACATTTGATGGTGATTTTATGCAGAAATGTCAGAAATTCCAAAATGTTTAGATACTTTTTCATACCACTGTACATTCATCCATTTACTAATTCAGTTATTTTAATTCTTGTCTCTATGGGTACTTTTGTTTATGAATATAATGGGCACAAACATGTATAAATACAGTATATACACAGCTATACATACTGAATAGTACACCCTTATCTACTGCTTGCCTTCGACAGCATTTCATCATCTTGTGCTGTAGAGCCAGTGAAGGGTCACTGGCTCATCCTTCTCATCTCATCTTCATCAATTTAATCAAAGCAATAGCAAGCGTTCCCACGTCCCGTTTAATCTTCTCCGGAAGAGACCAATTGCTACCTTACCCTAAGGGGATAAGATATGATGATGAATCAAAGCAATAAACTGAATAACTATCATTATGGCTATAAGCCAAACTGTAGCGGTAAGATGTATCAAGAGCAAGGAGAAGTACATAGCGTCTGATCAAGAGTTACAGGTGTATGGGACTCTCAGCCTCCACCTCTACACCCTGACTTTTTGTTCAATTTCTTTGGAGGAAATGTTCAGTAATATGAGTGTGCCCTTGTACATTGAGTGAAACCTACAGCTACACCTTCTTGTAATATTACACTATTACATATAAGCCTGAAAAGCCCGCCTATCCTGACCCCTACTGACAAACTTTTTTCGATCCGCCATTGAGAGCCTCCTGACCTACTGCTCTAGAGTGTGGTTCAGCATCTCTACCGCAGAGGGTGGTGAGGACGGCAGAGTGGGTGATTGGAACTACTCCACCACCACCACCACCACATGCACACCCCGACACCACTGACATTCACACTGACAGACTTCAGAGAAGAGCCAGTGGAATTCTCTGGGACCCCACACACCATGGACACCCCCCTTTTTTCTCCTCTCCCCTCTGGAAAAAGGTACAGGACACTAAAAACAAATGAACAGACTCAAGGGCAGCTTTTACCCACAAGCTATTAAATGTATAACCACCATCACCACCGCTATTATAACCATTATTCAGACCATCTTCCTGCACAGTGCAATACTCATGTTTAAGTGCAATATTCATGATTAGAGCAGGTCTCGAACATTATAAAACTTTATCACCAGGCACCTTATGATGAACAAAATTCTACCTCTTTCCTGGTTATGTCATGCACCACTGACATATCATACACCCTTCTGTGTATGTGTGTATATCTGTGACTATGTGGATGAATGTATGATATATATATATATATATATATATATATATATATATATAGAGAGAGAGAGAGAGAGAGAGAGAGAGAGAAATATATATATATACATATATATATATTCGCATACTGTACTCACACATTTAAAGATCCATACATTCATCCATAGATCCATAGTCACAGATATACACACATATAAGCCTATATATATATATATATATATATATATATATATATATATATATATATATATATATATATATATATATATATATATATATATGGGGGTAGTGGTGGTCTAATGGATAGGGCGCAGGATCGCTGATCCTAAGGTTGGGGGTCCGAGTCCCCACAGGGTTGTCATTGTTCCCCCAGTGCAGCTAACTGGATTGTCAAAGGCGGGCCATGTCTCTCACTGTCTATGGTGTGAGGCACATAAAAGAACCATTGCTGACTTTCGTAAAGAGTAGGCTGCAAAGCCGTCAGCGTGTTTGTGTCCCTTGCTAAAGGGTTGTGACAGGAAGGGCATCCGACGTAAAAACCTATGCCAAAAATCAAATGTGCGAATCAGATGATTCGCTGTGGCGACTCCCGAGAAAAAGCAGAAAGGAAAAGAATATATATATATATATATATATATATATATATATATATATATATATATATATATATATACACAAAAGGACAGGACAAAGGCTTTCTATTGAAACTCCATTTATCACTACAGATCTGTTTCGAGGGGTGGTGAAACCATCCCCTCTCTTCAGGTGATTACAGAAGAATCACCTTCTTCTGTAATCACCTGAAGAGAGGGGATGGTTTCACCACCCCTCGAAACAGATCTGTAGTGATAAATGGAGTTTCAATAGAAAGCCTTTGTCCTGTCCTTTTGTTTATTTGCTCTACCAAAAAGTATTGAGCACTCTCCTACGGAAGGATCTACTCAGAAAATCCTCTCTCTATATATATATATATATATATACATATATATATGTGTGTGTGTGTGTGTGTGTGTGTGTGTGCGTGTGTGTGTGTGTGTGTGTGTGTATAGGCTATGTGTGTGTATATGTGTATGTATGTACAGTATATGCACTGTGTGCATTTATAAGCACATAGTGAAGCTTTACTGTTCATGGTAACAATTTATAAATGATAATATAATCAATATAAAAGTATAATGAGGATTAAAATGAAATTCTAAAATAGGCATTACCTCATAAATAAAAGTTGAGGTCACCGATTGAATCACTGAGACACAAAAAACAGAGGAACAGTACTGCTGCATCCTAATCGCCGTGTCATCACAGTGGATGGTAAATTATGCTTTGTGCGCACTCCATGCTAGCTCTCTCTGTCACTGACTTTTGCAGCCTTTGCCCCACAGAAGCTTTCATTCTGATTCATTCAGTTATTTATCACCAGTGAATACACATTCGTACATTTCATCTGAGTTTTTCCATAGTACCGTATTAAAAATTATATGTCGTAAAGGTTATTCCCCTCAGTAGAGCGCACTGCTGCTTTTTTATTGAGAGCGAGGCATCTATAGCTCCTCAAGGACATGTTATTTTGGAGATGTATTTATTTATTTATTTTTTTGGTTATGTTTTATGGAGCTCCCTTGAAAATCTGAACAGAATCATGATGAGTCTAATCACCATTTAAAAAACCGTGCGCAGTCATTAACAGCAGTGCCACATCATGATGAATGTAGCACATATGGTATTTTTTTTTTTTCAACTTTTTGCTTCAGCAAAGCTTGCACTTTATTTAAAGAAATCTTCAAACATGCCCAGCACCCACCATGGACAGGATGGTAATTTCATAAAAAGCATTGTAGGTCAGTGTGTATATACAGTGGTGCCGGGCTCATGAACATGAGGTTGTGGGTTCACACAACTGTTAAACCACACCATACTCAGACCTTTGAGCAAAGCCTTAATCGAAAGTGTGCCTCTGTCAACCCAGCAATATAAAAGAATGGATATGAGTTACAATACAGGGAAGGTAATCTGGACTAACATCCTATCCGGGACGTGCTGAACTCCTAGTTGCTTCATGCTACAGAAACCAGGAAACGCTCTGGCTATGATGGGCCAGTCAGCTCAGGGGAAAGAATCCCAGTAGACTTATCTACTATACATCAGTGATCACCAGCCCTGTCCTTGGAAATCTACTTTCTTGCAAGTTTAACCTTCAATCAAAATTTAACACACATTTTAAGTTATCTAAGTGGGGCCAGTGGCGTAGTGATTAGGGTGCTGCGCTCATGATCAAGAGGTTGTGTGTTCCAATCCTAGTTAGACCCCCACTGTGCTAAAACCCCTTGTCAAGGTCTCAACCACAAGTGTGCCTCTGTTCACCCAGCAGTATAAATGGGTACCAGTAAAAATATACAGTACTGGGAAGGTAACCTGCGATGGACTAGCGTTCCATCCGGGAGGAGTTGAACTCCTAGTCGTTTCACACTATGGAAACCGGGGACAAGCACCGGCCTGATGAGCCACTGGGCTCAGGTGTAAATAGCCCAACAGACTTACTTTACCTTTTCCTTACTTTAAGTGATGTATAACTTTTTGAGTCAGTGATTAAATGGATGCACAGTTAGTGTTCTAGTAATAAAGAACGTTCCACATTTCCTATTTATGATATCCTAACATAAGCACAAAGTGAGACGGCACAGTGGCGTTGTGTTTAGCACATCTGCCTCAAAACAAAAGGGGTCTTGGTTCAAGTTCTGGGCTTGACAGGCACATTTTTATGTGAAGTTTTCGTATGTTCTCTCCGTGTTTCACTGACTTTCCTACGGATACTCCGGTTTCCTCCTACAGTACTATCAAAAACATGCACATTAGGTTAATGGGCTTTTCTAAATTGTCCATTAATATATGTGTGTGAATGTGTAGCCTGCCTTCACCTGATGATGGCTACTATAAGCTTCAGCCTAACCACAACCTCAGTAGAATTAAGCAGCTCAGCAAATGAATGAACGAAAACCTCAAGAGTCAATGCAGAGGAAGAGTGTCTCTTATCTCTTCCTTGTTATGTCATGTCATGGACTTCTTGCTGTTTTCAGGGTCAGGAGTGTTATTGATGATTTAGAATGCTATCGTATTTGTCCTAGTTCTCTCAGACACATGTCGCACGGCAAACTGATAGTGTCGAGCCAATGTAAAGTTTAACTTTTAACTATAGTCTGACTTTGAAGGGATGCCACAATACTCTCTTCTCAGGCACACCTCACACTGCATCTGGAAAAAAATACTAGAAGAGTGTGTAATTACTAAGAAGAGACACAAAGACAAATGACATATGGATTCAGGTTGTTGCTGTTTTGTTTGCGTGGAACATGATTTCACCCATTTGCATCTTTATGCAATCTATATGTAATGCAGTGGCACCTCAGATCGAAAAAACTGGCATGAGGAGTAAGAATATCTGTTCCTCTCTAAAGAAAAATTGTAAAAGCAACACCACATAAATGTTTTGTATTTCATGAAATATATTCTATTGTTCTGCATATATCTATATGTGGCACATCAACAAGGTGCATGACTATTAACATGGAGATCGCAAGTTCTAACCCGGTTTAATGCACACAGCCATCTGTGGCCAGGAGGCCATGGGAACTAATGGGGGGTGGAGAATTAAAATAATTAAATAAATAAATGCCCAAATCCAGGAATCAAACCCAGGACCTTCCTGCTGTGAGGCGAACATGCTTTTTGTTGATTTCTAACATCGCTGATATTCCAAATCTTCCCTGAAAAACAAAACCGCAAAGGAAATAGGACAAAGACCTAAGCTCTATACAGGGATCCATTCACTTTCCATGCTTAATTAGGACTGAGACCCCCCCCCGCGCGAAGTAGGATGAACCCCACCTGACTGACATATACGTACATTTATATGTGTATATAATATCAATAAATACATATTCAATGCTATAAATGCTTATAATAACAATTAAACATTCAAAAATAATGCATAAGATGTAAATAAAATATAAATTTGCACACACACAGATGCGCACCTCACAAAAATGTAAGTAGTTTTGATGGGGATTTTGGGTTGGTTTTGTTTTAGTTTGTTTGGGTTTTTTTTTTTTGGGCGTAATTGGCCTTGTTTTGTGGCAGTCCCCCCCCCCGTTAACTCCCCCTCCCCCCATTCTTCCTTAATTTCCATATTTTTTAATTCAATGACTATTAAAAACAAAAAAAAAAAGCGATGCACTGAAGCCACATGAATTGAAGCGTGAAGTAGTGAGAGATCCCTATATTTTCAAACTGCTCCTCCAGCTGCCCCACATGGTAGTGTAACATACTCAGAAGAAAACATTATCTACTTTCATCTACAAACACTGATTATTTCCTAGTCTTGCTAGGATACAGGGCTGACAATACACCATCCATCCGTTCATTCCTTCCTTCCAAAGGACACTTTTCTCCCATGGATGCCAGCGGTGTTGTTGGAGTTATTTAACTGCAGGAAACCACAGACTTGTTACATGACTGCAGAGAGTTTAAAGAAAGAAGATTTTCCCAGACAGTAATCATAGACATGGAATAAACAAAATACGTAGTACTTATTATTTTCCTTCTCTCAAATTCAAAACAGATGTACATGGAGATTGTGAAGTGGTAATGTGAAGCAATGGAAAACTATTCAAACCAGCAAGGCACTAATAGAGTGTAAGGTACCTCTGCCATGCAGCATGGACAATGTAGTTAATAGGCACATGTGTCTACTGGATTTAATTACCAGTAAAATATAGTCTATGGTACATGGATGTGACCAAATTATGGAGGAAAATAAGCATCTTGTTTGAAGGATTTAGAAGATGGCTGGAATTTGACCTTTTAAAGTCACTCAAGATCAAAGGTGATGGTCTCAAATTTAATGTCCTTATAGGGTTTTCTATTAGCACGTCATAGTACTGGAATAGTATGGGGCAGGACAGTGGCCTAGTGGCTAGCACATCTGCCTCACAGGAAAAAGGTCCTGGGTTCAAGTCCTGGGCTTGGGTGTCTCTCAGTCGAGCTTGCATATTCTCCTTGTGCTTCAGGATTTCCTTCAGGTACTCTGGTTTCCTTCCAGGGGCAGTGGTGGTCTAGTGGTATAAGGCGCTGGATCACTGATTCTAAGGTTGAGGGTTCAAGTCCCACTCTCCACAAGGTTGACCCCCCCCCCCCCCCCCAGTGCAGCTAACTGGGTTATCAAAGGCGGGCTGTGTGTCTCACTGTCTATGGTGAGAGGTTCATGTAAAAGAACCATTGCTGACTTTCGTAAAGCGTAGGCTGCAAGGCTGTCAGCATGTTTCTGTCCCTTGCTAAAAGGGTTGTGTCAGGAAGGGCATCCGACTTAAAAACCTATGCCAAATCAAACGTGTGAATCATTTGCTGTGGCGACCCCTGATAAAGGGAAAGAGCCAAAAGGAAATCTCTTACTCTGGTTTTCTTCCATAGCCCAAAGACATGCATGTTAGGCTGATTGGCTAAATGTCTCCTAGGCAGATGTGAATGGTTGTGTGTGTGTGTGTTGTAATGGTCTGGTGAGCTGTTCAGGGTGAATCCCACCTTTTCCCAGTGTCTACTAAGATAGGTCCAACCTTCCCGTGGCCCTAATAAGATAAAAGCAATTTTAAATGAGTGAGTGAGTGGCAAGTTTTGAAGTTATAAGCATTCTCTCTTCAAATTTTCATGTCCTTATCCTGACTTTTACCATTGACCTTTACATTCAAAAATCAAATTATCTTTTGGACTCAGCCAGGGTAGTGTCCCCATGAAGTTTGGTGAAAATCTGATATGGGTGTGGTCAGAATCTTCAGAACCCTATTTTGTATCAGACAAGCTTCACAGAGCAGACTAGCTTCAAGAATGTTCTTCGAGTAGTTTCTTGCAGGAGATTATGAAGCAGTAGACAGTCGTATGCTATATGCAACAGACATCAATGGCAAAAAAAAAAAAAAAAAAAAAAAGATAATCCTCAAGGTTTGAGGAAAAGGATAAGGCTCAGTGAAGCACCAGTACTTCCCACAAACTATTTGCTTATCAGGTACATGTGAGATAAATTAGTGTCAAAGATCAGTCATTGAACCTTACTTGCTGACTGTTATTGCTATAGGAAGCCTATCAGGTTTTCAGAAGTTACATGTGTCCAATCTGTTTAAATAATGGCAGGGACACTGTACTGATACTGAGTTTCTGAGCCCCAACGGTTTAATTCTCTCTTGAGATGGAAAGCCAATAGTTTGGATTAGATAATTGCCTGTGATTGATCCAGATGGACCTAGCATGAAGGAATTTTCCTAATTGCCGAATAGCATACTCAGATATACAGATTACCATATAAAGAAACAATCACTATTCTCTCTGGTTTTCTCTCCACTGTTAAGGCTTCTGTGGCATTCATGAAATTTAACTTGAGGGGAAATTTCTCTTAAGCACTGTGCTTGCCAAAACACTCGACAGGCAAACAATATTCTCTTTTGGTTCTTTTGGCCTCTTCATCTGCTACGCTAGTAAAATTCCTGTTTTCCACTTTATAGAATCAATGCACAACACAGCATAGTAGTTATTATTGTCACCTCACAGCAAGAAGGTTCGAGTCCCAGGCGGTGTGGTATTTGCATGTTCTGTAAGTGCTTACATGGGTTTATCCAGGTTCACCCATTTCCCTCAACAGTCCAGTGTCATGCACTTTAGGCTAATTCAATATCCTTGATTGCCCCTAGGTGTGAATGGCACCGCTATGTTGCCCCTGTGATCATTTTGAGAGCTGTTCAGGGTATATTTTGCCTTCATCTGTAGTCGGCTGGAATGGGCTCCAGTGACCCTGAACAAAGAACAAAGCAGTTCAGAAAATTATATGAGATTAAATGAGTGCAACATGAGGCAAACCAATGTGGCATCCCATAATATGAACTGTATTAATTTTTTAAATAGTGCAATCTTTGTTTTATGGACTTCCTGTCAATAATTTTGCTTACATATGAAGTCAACAGGAGAAATATCTCACTTTGTTGTCACTTACCTTCACTGCAAAACAAAGTTTTTATAGGGGCATCGGAATGTCTCGTGGGAGTCCAGCCATCTGTTTGTTTGTTTGTTTGTAAATTAAATCCTGACCACACCCATTGACAGATTTTAACCACACTTGGTGGGGGCACTACCCTACCTGAGTCCGAGAGATGATTTGGTTTTGGAATGTCAAGGTCCAAGGTTCCTACCTCATATTCCTAAAATATGTCCCCGATCAACCCACAACTCTAAGCAAATCTAAGGTAACGCTGAGGAGGAATCACTCACTGTGATTGTGGTTAAAAGATTATTGTTGGAAAATGTTATTAAACATGAAACATGTTATTCATTAGGAATAATGGTTTACAGCTGAGTGAGGATAGTTTTGTGGTTATTAATAATTAAACCCACTGTATTTACAACATAATCACAGTAGCATTTCTAGGAAAAGCAGGTCAGTGTTGTTCCATCAGATGGATTTCCGATTGGTGTGCATCGAGTGTTATGTGCAGCGTGCGTGTGTGTGTGTGTGTGTGTGTGTGTGTGTGTGTGTGTGTGTGTTCTGCGTTTTGCGTTCTGCGCTTGTAGGCAATGTGACTTCTCTTTGAGGCTCACAGTGCTAGCCAGCACCGGTCAATGCAATTTTTATAATTATGCAAATAACATGCTCTCTCTTCTTTTCTCTTATACACCAGTGGAATATTTTTACTCCTATCCACCTCTTGAACGGTAGAGAACATAAAAGGGAGCCTGTAAGTAAATGGATGTGGAGGTAGTCTTCACAAGTGCTCTTGTCTTAAAGATCTTCCATTTATTCGTAGCGGTGCATGATGGAAAGGAAAAAAGAGACCATGAGAACAAGGAGCACCTATTCATACTAGGATTGTGGGGACACTTGTCCCTATCTCAGCCAACATGGGGCAAAGGCAGAGATACACCCTGAACACCACACCAACCATCACACTCTCATCCACACCTAGGGGTGATTTGGAAAAGCCAGTTATACAGTATATAATAATATACATATAAATATACATATAAATTCATTAAAAAAAATTAAGAATGTGTTAATAAAATGTAAACTATCTCAAAAAGCAAAACATAATATTTCTGTTCTTTGGTGATTTCAGTATAAGTGTCCTGATGTAGTGACGATCCTCATAAAGTAGAAGTCAAAAGATGGGGCACACAAATGCCCAAACCTTTCTGTGTTATTGTACAAAGCAGCCTTTCCGGCACCAGCACCCAAACTACTGTCCGCCCAAAATCACTCTCATCTTTTTCCACATTCTGGTGTTTGATGTGAATTTTCACTGAAGCGTTTGACCTGTATCTGCCTCTCTGTTCACCTCACCGCCATACAACAACTGCATGACATGCAGGCATTTTTAATAAACTATTTCTTAATCCTGCGATGGCTATCCAGGGTGAACCCCACCCTCGTCCAGAGATGGCTGAGATGGGCATTAGCCTCCCCACGACACTAATTAGGATTAAGCGGTTCAGAAAATGATCATTTTCACAAGCATAAGCCCTTTTAATGCAAAGACATTCAAATGGTGAGCAGTGGTGGTCTAGTGGTATGGGGCGCTGGATCGCTGATCCAAAGGTTGGGGGTTCGAGTCCCACTCTCCACAAGTTTGTCACTGCCCTCCCCCCAGTGCAGATAACTGGGTTATCAAAGACAGGCCATGTCTCTCACTGTCTATGGTGTGAATCATGTAAAAGAACCATTGCTGACTTTCAACAAGAGTAGGCCGCAAAGCCGTCAGCGTGTTTCCGCCCTGCGATGGCCTGGCGAGCTGTCCAGGGTGTACTCTGCCCTCGCCCGGAGTCAGCTGGGATGGGCGCCAGCCTCACCACAACCCTAATTAGGATTAAGCGCTTACAGAAAATGAACTGAACTGAACATACAAATGGTCACAGTACCGATACTGTAGTAATATACGGTACAGTATAGAACAGTTGTCTCCTCTGTGCTGTAGCAGATGGTTGTTAATGGATATACCCTGGGAAATATCTCCTCCAAAACTTTCAGGAATGTGTTAATTACCAGCCCATATTTTCTGTAAAAGAACATAAACAATGCCACTGCAGCCATAACAGTGCAAAAAAAAAAAAAATGTTGTTAATATGTTTCGGGTGGACGTGAGGTGTGTTTAGAGCTATGATTGTGTGAGTGTTGTCATGTGCATGCTTGTGCGATTTGAGCCGTAATGCATACGTGCAGGTACACCTATGCCCGTGCGTACACTCTGTATTGTGATTAAACCAAATGTACGTACAAATAGCGAGTGTTTATTTGAGGGACATGGTAGGAAAGTTGTGAATGATAGCAGTGTTCAAAGTCTTTATATGAACACTCAGTGATTGTGTCTCGAATATGTGTTGCTTATAGCTTGATTATTATTTTCCGTAAACAAGAGTAGAGGACAGGGACCTTGACCCTTCAGATTTAGTGTGTCATGACTTCAGCCTCACTGATTTTTCCCCTACGGAGCAACTCAACCTTTGTGGTTTCCACCTTCAGACATATTGTATGTATATATATATATATATATATATATATACGTACATTAGACTCAGACTTGTATTCACCTGCACAACTTATAAGATACAGCTTATTTTCATTTCAGAGGTGAGCACTGTGTCTATTGCTTTTGCTAACTACCCAAATCAGAGGGAACGTGTCAGAGTTTAAAAAGGAAAAATAAACAAGCAGTTGAATAAACATTCAAAACCCCAGAAAAGCTCCTTGAGTGGCATCAAGTTTGAATTCAGGTTAATGCACACGGCTGTCCGTAGCATGGAGTCCATGGGAGCTAATTGGCGGAGCGTTCATGAGAGGGAGGGACGGCATACACTCACTTCCCTGTCACTCGCAGCGACTGGCAGCAAATCAAGGGCATCCCTCTCCAGGTCGTAGAAACACGCTGACGGCTTTGCAGCTACTCTTTACAAAAGTCAGCAATGGTTCTTTTACATGCCTCTCACCATAGACAGTGAGAAACATGGCCTGCCTTTGATAACCCAGTTAGCTGCACTGGGGGGACAGTGACAACCTTGTGGGGACTCAAACCCCCAACCTTAGGATCAGCGATCCTAACCACTAGACCACCACTGCTCCCTCCATGGCAGCATAATGGTTAGTAATTCAGATTTACAGGAATATGGTTCTGGGGCCGAATCCGAGGCTGAGCAAGGAAGTGTGGAGTTTGCATGTTCTCCAAGTACTTGTATGGGTGTCCTTCGGGTAGTCCGATTTCCTCTCACATTCGAAACACATGCATAGTTGGCCCATAGTGTGAATATAAATGGCTTTGTGTGTGTGTGTGTGTGTGTGTGTGTGTGTGTGTGTGTGTGTGTGTGCTTGCCCTGAAACAGACTGGTGAATTGTTCTGCATATATCCTGTCTTTACCAGGAGTTAGGCTCCAGCCCTCCTACAACCTGAAAAGGATTAAACGGTTTGGAAAATGAATGAATGAATGAATGAATGAACTGAAATTTTTTTGGAGTTGTCCCCATGCTTTAAGAATTTCTTATCATCCAAAATACAATACACTCTAAAAACTATAATTCCCAGCTGTGTAATTTTTACTTGTTTATTTTTTGGACAGTACTGTCTGATATCTTGATCTTGGCCTGTTTGTCTTAGTAAAAAAGTTTTTATTAAGACACAGTAGTTATTCACTGGAAGTGTGATATCAGAGGCCTTGAGGGTGATAGAGCCAGCTGTCTCATTAGCAGCACTTTCAGGTTTATGTACTGATATCTTTAAGCCAATATTGAACCGGGAAACAGAACTCACAATTGTGTTCCTCATGTCCGCTTACAGTTGTCTGCTTCCTCCTTTACTGCAGTTTGTAAAATATTTATTGCGTAATGAGTGCACATAGACGTGCGATCGCACACGCGCACGCACACACACACACACACACACCTCTGAGAACAGAGGAAGAGGAACCTGTACTAGAGTAGTGGTGTGAACCTTGTGACTTTGACAAATAAAGACAAATCTATGAAGTTACTGTGCTGTCCACATGAACCCTACACTCACCTCACAATAGTATTTAATTTAGTGATATGGTGTAGCGGTGGTTAGCATATCCGCCTCACAGCAAGAGGGTCCTGGGTTCAAATCCTGTCTACGGACATACAGATGTTTCTGTGTGGAGTTTTCATGCCTATCTTGTACTTGAGTGGGTTTCCTCCAGGTACTCTGATTTCCTCCCAAAGTCCAAAGACATGTACACTAGGCTAAATGGCTGTTCCAAATTGACCATAGCAGTGTGTGTGTGTGTGTGTGTTGCCCTGAGATGGTCTTGCAAGTTGTTCAGAGTGTATCCTGCCATTGCCCATTGATGGCTGAATTAGGCCCCAGCCTACCTGAAACCCTGAGTGACTGAGTGGTTGGGCAAATGACAGAGGATTTGTATTATTTTTTGAAACTAAATCATCCTTTTATGTACAGATTGGTAAAATCATCAGCTATTATTTATCCAATGTTGTGAGTTCAGTCCGTATTACAATTTCAAGTCCTAGCTTTTTTCTACTTAATCCCAAATCCCCCGGCCATGATAATGATGCCAAAGCACACGATTAGCTTAGAATTAGCTTTTTTAGTGAGTAGTTTATTAGTGTATATTATAATACTACAGCGTGCACTTCAAAATTACTAATAATACCCAAAAGCTTTATTCACTTTATTTAGCTTTTCTATTTCATGAATAGTCATGTGTCATACTTTTTATGAACTTCCAGTTAAATGGTGTGTCATGTCAATAAATCAAGTTAGTTCCTGACATCACTTACGGTATAGCAGCTATAAACAGCTTTATCTACAAATATCTCTTTGCTCCTCTCGATCTTGAAATTGATAACAAACAAAAAAAAAAACCCCTACCAGTCTGTCCAGGAAGCCTGTCTGCAAAGGCATAGCTTTACCCCTGACACTGGAGACTCCTTCCACAAAAATCAGCTCTACATCTCCTCACAGAAAATTGTTTTTTTCCAGTGTTTTGATGCGGCGTGTCTGTGATGTACTATAAATCTTTGTGCAAGTTCAAATTGTAATGACAATATGTCCAAGGTATTATCAGAACTATTCATTCATTCATTTATTAATTTTCCAAACCGCATAATCCTAATTAGAGTTCAGGTAGGGTGATGCCCATCTCAGCCAACTTTGGGCAACGAAGGGGTACAGCCTGTACAGCTCGATAGGTCATCACAGGACTATAATATCTAACTACAATATCTAAATTCTTTGTGTCCAATCACAGTTTAGAATTTAGCCAAGTTCCGATATAAATAACAACAAAAGTACCTCTGCCAACCACAAAATGGATTATTGTGACGAGCTTTGATTAACCTGAAAAATCTAGCAAAGACAGCAGGATTTATCATAACATTGCTTAATTAAAATGAAATGTCTTCCCCTACTGGACATCTGATGAACATTCATTTCACACATCATTTGTACTTATTCACCTTATTTGACTTTTTTTTTTACATTATTGTAGGTACGGATCACCTTCAGGTTTTGTTGTTTTTTTTTAACCAAAATGTGTGTATTAAAACACTACTGCTTACCTACAAAGCCAAAAATGAACCTACACCTTGCTACCTCGAAACACTTATCACACCGTGCACTGCACCACGTTCTTTCAGATCCTCTAGCACTGCTACACTGATCCTTCCCTTTACCTAGGGACGAGGGGATGCATCTAAAATATTCTCTGTTCTGGCTCCAAGGTGGTGGAATGAACTTCCTCTGGACATTCGGACAGCTGAGTAACTGGATATCGTCAAACAATGGCTGAAAACGTTTTCAGTAGTACTTAGATAAAGCACTATGCTGTATACAAACAAACACACACAGCAAAGTACTGAAGGCTTGTTTCTTGCAGCAGGCCAATAATGTCACATTTGGTGGGATGGGAGTCAGGTCTAATTCTTGAAAAGTTAAAGACAAAAAACACATTTTTACCACTAGATAGGAGAATAAAATAATGTCCATTATCCAGAGACAGAGAACCAATCAGATCATGCTGTTCCAATGTTTTACATTCATACTTACAGCATTTAACATATATAATGTAATATATATGTATACAGTAGGCCCCGTTTTTCATGATGGTTCGGTTCCGCCCCTTCCCTCAGATCAAGAAAATCCACAAGTTATTTACACGGTTTTAAAACCCTACGTATGATATTATATGCGCTAAAATATGCTTCTTAAACACATTCTACAGACAGTCTTACTCATTAATACAGTAATAATGCAGTAAAATGATTAAGTAAAAACTTTTTAATTTTGCACTGTGATAATATTTATTAATGAACAAAGCGCTTGGACTCCTTAGCAGAAGCTAGAGAAGATGTAGAGCATTTGAGTGACATCATAGGGCTTAAATAATAATTAAAAACACACTAAAAAGCGTGAATTCACAATTAAAGCGATCATGTTGATGACGTGTGCACAGGAGAAAAAAAGAGGTGTACATATCATCTGCAACCAATCAGCAGTTTGGAAAAACAAAAGTTTTCAGGCATTGGCTAAATTTGAATCACGTGCTAGTAACTTCCAGGATTACCGCTAATCCGGACGTATAATGATGAAGTAAAAACTTTTAAATTTTGTACTGTGATAATATTTATGAATAAATAAAGTGCTTAGGCTTCTTACCAGATGCTAAAGAAGATGCAGGGTGTTTGAGTGGCACCATAGGGCTTAAATAATCATTAAAACCACACTAAAAAAATGACCTTATTTTTTATTTCAATGAATATTAAAAAAAACGTGATGCACTGAACCCACATAAATTGAAGCGCGAAGTAGCGAAGGATCCTTATATATATATATATATATATATATATATATATATATATATATATATATATATACACATATAGTAAATTTTTTTCCACATGTATGTGTGTGTGTGTGTGTGTGTGTGTGTGTGTGTGTGTGCCTTATACTGTATACCAATTCTGAATACTACTGTATTGTTATTACATGGCTTGTTTATTACATGCCATAGTTTAGCTTGTATATAACCAATTTTGAATGCAAACAAGAAAAAGGCTGATGAGAGGACAGTTCCCTGGGCATTACTTTTTAATCTATTTGTTTCTCTGACTCTGAGAATGTGGTATTTGAGAACACATTGTTCTTGGAGCTGTGTGTTAGCAAAGGCCATTCTCACGGACTCACCGTTCCTGTTTGGCAAGCCAGATGGAGACAGAGATGAGTGGGGTGCCAGGCACAGTGTTCTCCCAGCCTGTAAATGAATGCCAGACTTTATCCTAAACAGACTGTTCACTTCAACCTGAGTTTTGAAGAGTTGTTTTGATGGGGTTTTTTTTTTAGTGCCTCACGGCTCAGCTACTGGTCGCACTGTTATTGTTTAAAAGAGTTATTTTCATACTTTCACATTATTTCATTTGAATTTACGAACATGTTTGCATTGTAGTGACACCCCCTCCAGTGCAGCTAACTGGGTTATCAAAGGCCGGCCATGTCTCTCACTGTCTACGGTGAGAGGTTCATGTAAAAGAACCATTGCTGACTTTCGTGAAGAGTAGGCCGCATAGCCGTCAGTATGTTTCTGCCCCTTGCTAAAGGGTTGTGTCAGGAAGGGCATCCAATGTAAAAACTTATGCCAAATCGAATATGTGAATCATAAATATGACTTCCATGAAGATGGAGGCAGATGATTTGCGGTGGCGACCCCTGAAAAGGAACAGCCGAAAGGAAAAGAAGAAGGAAGAGTTTGCATTGTAGTCACGGTGCCTGAGAATGTTCCCCTCATCTCGTCCGAGTCAGTATAAACAGGTTATGTTTACATGATGTGTATCTACAAATTTCATAGTACTGTACCAAGCAACGTTCCCTCTAAGCTGCGCAAGTGCGCAATGGCGCACCGCTCGAACACTCTCAGCGCACAAGAAAACCGATCCAGCGCAGTGAACGCGCTGCAGATTAATTACATACACGGTATAGGACTTTTAGTGAGTGACAGGTGTCCAGCCAATCACACGATGCGATGCAATCACGCTACGCAGCCAATCACGGCACCGTCACGTGCTGCGCTCATACACGCTCCATAACAACAATAACAGTGCTGCTGAGTGAAGTGATGCTAATGCTAACCCCGTTATCATGACGAAACGAGCGGCCAGGGAATATGATACGTCGACTCCCCAAACCAAAGTAAAAAAAAAATAACTGCGCAAAGTCAGTGAGTACAGCAGAAAGCTAGCGAAGCAAAAACTATACCTTTCAATTTGTGAATCAATGAGAGAGTGCAGAATGAGACTATGTGTGAGGTTAAAAATGCACCCTGGCACACCCTGATAGTAGATGAGAGCCAGACATGACAGGACACAAAATGCTCGTCATATATTTCAAATTCAGGGAAGAAAATGATGTCATCTATAAAACTGTGTTTAATAAGCCATGCAACTTTCAATGATCCCAGGT